>CM057453.1:710543750-711762812 GCA_016271365.2 Neoceratodus forsteri
TATTGGCAAAATGTACTTTGACACTAACAAATTCTCATTTCAGAGTTATCTGTATTAAAAGAACAAGAATTAATGAGTAATGGGGAACTTTTGTCCTTCAATAAGCTAACATGCATTTGTAACCCCAACATTTTTGCGAAAAGTGTACTTTCCAAGTCTAAACTCTGTCTGCTTCAGGCTTAAGTAGTCATAGACTCTACCACCTGGACTCACAAGAATTGCACAACTCACTGGTAACAGGAGTTGTTCCAAAGGACTGGAGGAAGGCAGATGTAGTCCCGCTGCATAACAGTGGAAGTAGGAAGAAGGCTGGCAACTATAGACTTAGTCAGACATCAGTGGTGGGGAAGTTAATGGAGACACTTTAAAGGAAAGGCTAGTGGAGTATTTTGAATCCAGCATGTTCTAAGAGAAAGCAGCACAAATTAATGGTGTGGGGGTGGGGGGAGTCTTGTCAGATTAATCTGATCAATTTCCTTGACTGGGTGACAAGTAGGGCAGGGCAAAATTAGAAAATTCCAATTTGAGGCATTTTTGTGAAATTCTGTGAATATTTTTTAAATTTTCTGAAATTCTATAATCGTCATAACTCCATCAGTAGTATAGCTAGAGCTCTGATGTTCAACTAGGTCATTTCCAGGAAGGGGCCAAGAATTGCAGCCAAGATTCATACCATTTGGATGAGGGGCTGGGAACAATCCTGAAAACATTTATTTGCTTACACTGTAACCACCTTTGGAGCTAGATAACTCAAGAAATTATGCCTAAAAATTTTTGAAGTCTCATAGAAACTGCTAAATAGACAGGTAATAGGCTTTGTAAATTGTACATTCCAGGAGTTCAAAATTTCACAGTTCAATTATTTGTTAAATTGTGTGAAAAATTTTCAAAATATTTGGATGTTAATAGCTCTGCTACTTCATGTATATAGTTAAGATTTGGCATGCATACCAAAGTAAATATGTCCTGGTATTTAATTAAGATGGATCAATATGGTTTAGTAGATTCAGATTTACTGTGGATACTTTAGGAATTACTAACTTGCAAAATTTGTTCAAAAATTCATGGATGCACAATATGTAATGCCACTAGAATTCCTCTTGGGAATTTAACTTTCACAAGTTGCTTATCACTACTGAATCCCTTACCTGCACTAGCATCATGGCCCTGCAATGCCCCTCCATCACTCATGTGACTGCAATGCTCAGCATCATGCTCTATCATAACTAAGGATTAGGGGTGGGCAAATTGCTTCACTAAAAATCCAAACCAACCTGAACAAGCCAAAGTGTTCGGATATGAATAGCTTCAGAATAGTTTGGGCTGTTCAGATCGGTTTGAGCAGCCCTATTGTGGGAATTGGGTTTGCAAAGTGCGAGAGCACAGGAGGAACCAGAAACAAGACTGATTCTACACTGGATGGGTGAGCTATCTGTCTTACTAAGGAGGCACCTGATTGGGTTTGCTCTGTAGCAACCTATGTGGTCCACTTTAGGAGCTGGCGTAGAGGAACAGAGAGAGAGAGAGAGAGAGAGAGGAACAGAATGGAGAAGGAGCAGTAGTGCTTACTGGCTGCTGTGTGTGTGCTGCTTTATATTTTTTGTGCCTTACCTGTTGTCGTTTGGGCAACTACTAGTCAGGACTCAGGACTCGTCAGACTCAAGAAAAACAAAACATTTTATTAAATAATTAATAATTATATTTTATTTTTTTGAAAAACAGCAAACAAGCGAAAACTTGGGGGTGGGGATTGGGGGACTGGGTCTGGGAGTCGGGGAATGGGGATTGGGAGTCAGAGACTTAGGGAGGGGAGGAGGAAGACTGGGGGCAAGTGAGTGAGTGCCATTTTTTTTGTAGCAAAGGGGGTGAACTGTGTGACTGCTGCCAGCTCAGCCAAGTTAGCCAACCAGTGCCACTTCTTGCATATTAACTTGGTTGAGTAGTGTGCACTATGCACTGTGTGCATGTGAAAAAAAATCTAACAGCCACACACCACTGCCACTTCTTGCATACTGTCTGTATGACCCCCCAAACAAGTCAGTCAGCTCTCATCTCCTCCCTGTGCTCCATGGGATAAATCTACAAGCTTTGGCTCAGTGGGCAGGGCATTCTACCACGTGGAATAAAAAAAAATAGTCCTTAAAGGAAAATTAAATTACTGTGTCAGAGAGGGTTAGGCCAGATCCCGGAATCTCTGTGGGTAGCAGCACCTGCAGCATCAGCCCTTATAGCCTAGGTGCAGTGTGTGAACTAGTGTGTGTGTGTGTGTGTGTGTGAAATGAAATCTGACAGCCAACCACCAGTGCCACTTCTTGCATACTGTCTGTGTGACCACCATCCCCCAAAACAAGTCTGTCAGCTCTCATTTCTTCCTTCCTGTTCTCCATGGGGTAAATTGACAAGCTTTGGCTCAGTGGGCAGGGCATTCTGTCATGTGAAATAAATTAAATAAAAACATATAATCCTTGAAGGAAAAGTAAATTACTGTGTCAGAGAGGGTAAGGACAGGTCTCTGACTCTCTGTGGGTATCAGCGCCTGCAGCATCAGCCCTTATAGCATTGGTTCAGTGTGTGAACTTGTGTGTGACAGACCTGAGTTTGAAATAAAATCTGACAGCCAGCCACCAGTGCCACTTCTTGCATACTATCTGTGTGACCCCCACAAACAAGTCAGCTCTCCTCTCCTAACTGTGTTCTGAGGGGTAAATCTTCATGCTTTGTCTCAGTGGGCATTCCATCACATGGAATAAATAAAAAAATAAATAATCTTTGAAGGAAACTTAAAGTGCTGTGTCATAGAGGGTTAGGCCAGGTTCCTGAATCTCTGTGGGTAGCAGCTGCAGCACCAGCCTTTGTAGCCTAGGTCCAGTGTGTGAACTAGTGTGTGTGTGTGTGTGTGTGTGTGTGTGTGTGTGTGTGTGTGTGTGTGTGACAGACATGTGTGAAATAAAATCTGACAGCCAGCTACCAGTGCCACTTCTTGCATACTGTCTGTGACTGTGACATCCCCCAAACAAGTCAGTCAGCTCTCATCTCCTACTCCCTGTGCTCTGTGGGATAAATCTACAAGCTTTGACTCAGTGTGCATTCTGCCATGTGGAATAAATAAAAAATAAATAATCCTTGAAGGAAATGTAAAGTATTACTGTGCCATAGAGGGTTAGGCTAGGTCTCTGAATCTCTGTGGATAGCAATGCCTGCAGCACCTGCACTTATTGACTAGGTCTAGTGTGTGAACTCGTGTATCTGTGACAGATCTTTGTGTAAAATAAAATCTGACAGCCAACCACCAGTGCCACTTCTTGCATATTGTCTGTGTGACCACCATCCCCCAAAACAAGTCTGTCAGCTCTCATTTCTTCCTCCCTGTTCTCCATGGGGTAAATTGACAAGCTTTGGCTCAGTGGGCAGGGCATTCTGTCATGTGAAATAAATTAAATAAAAACATATAATCCTTGAAGGAAAAGTAAATTACTGTGTCAGAGAGGGTTAGGACAGGTCTCTGACTCTCTGTGGGTATCAGCGCCTGCAGCATCAGCCCTTATAGCATTGGTTCAGTGTGTGAACTTGTGTGTGACAGACCTGAGTTTGAAATAAAATCTGACAGCCAGCCACCAGTGCCACTTCTGCATATCTGTGTGACCCCCCACAAACAAGTCAGCTCTCCTCTCCTAACTGTGTTCTGAGGGTAATCTTCATGCTTTGGCTCAGTGGGCATTCCATCACATGGAATAAATAAAAAAATAAATAATCGTTTAAGGAAACTTAAAATGCTGTGTCATAGAGGGTTAGGCCAGGTTCCTGAATCTCTGTGGGTAGCAGCTGCAGCACCAGCCTTTGTAGCCTAGGTCCAGTGTGTGAACTAGTGTGTGTGTGTGTGTGTGTGTGTGTGTGTGTGTGTGTGACAGACGTGTGAAATAAAATCTGACAGCCAGCCACCAGTGCCACTTCTTGCATACTGTCTGTGACTGTGACATCCCCCAAACAAGTCAGTCAGCTCTCATCTCCTCCTCCCTGTGCTCTGTGGGATAAATCTACAAGCTTTGACTCAGTGTGCATTCTGTCATGTGGAATAAATAAAAAATAAATAATCCTTGAAGGAAATGTAAAGTATTACTGTGCCATAGAGGGTTAGGCTAGGTCTCTGAATCTCTGTGGATAGCAATGCCTGCAGCATCTGCACTTATTGCCTAGGTCTAGTGTGTGAACTAGTGTATCTGTGACAGATCTTTGTGTATAATGAAATAAAATCTGACAGCCAGTCACCAGTGCCACTTCTTGCATACTATCTGTGTGACCCCCACCCCGAACAAGTCAGTCAGCTCTCATCTCCTCCTCCCTGTGCTACATGGAGAAAATCTACAAGCTTTGGCTCAATGGGCATTCTGTCACATGGAATAAAGAATAAAAATAAATAATCCTTTAAGGAAAAGTAAATGACTGTGTCATTCACTCCTTCTCATCTCACTTCACTAATCATGCTGTTTATTACTACTAAGCAGTGGTTTCATTGTTTTTTTCTACAGCTATGTTGATTAAAAGCTGTTTAAAATTATTTTTTACATACAGTTAACATAAAACAATAAAGGTTATAAAAGGTTCGGATAAGGTTTGGATAAGCATCCAAAAACTTTTTTGCTTATCAGGACCATTTACAACTCAGAACCTTTTGAGGTTCTCCAATCCCTACTAAATATATCCAGATACTTCTGTCCCAATAGCCTAAATCACAACCATTTGTAAGGCTTGAGGCTTGGCGTCACTTGGTGCTGCTGTTTTCAAATAGTAAAAATATACCCTGTTATCTACAGGGTTGTTAAAAAGTCAGCAGCTGGCATTGTACAGAAACAATGCTGCATGTGCATGTGCTTAGACAAGTCATTAAGTCAGTGAGCTCTAGTGGTTATCTGGCACATTGCAAGAATTCAGATTAGTGCACAGTGATGTCCATGCCTGTTCTTCATGGTTCATCGCTCAAGACAGTGACCTGATTTGGCACCACTATACATTTACTATGGAGCCTCATATGAATACTACCTTATTGCCACTTTACCCAGTCTTTACCTTCCTCTACAAGGGCAACTCAAGTATATGACTGGTCAAAATGTACTGACATGGCTTCTACAGAAGTATCACAGTTTCCATAATCTCACAAAAGCTTGAGAAATTCAACTCTAATTATGGATGGAATGTTGGAATTTTTGGCTGCTTATAACTTGGCCAACCAGTGAGCAAGAGATAGAGAGTTGATACACACAGTTTCTTTTTTTTCCATATTGGTTTCCCCTAGCTGGCAGATGTTCTTTCTGGGCTATGACCTGTTCAAAGGGATATACCCTGATCAGGCTGAACCCAGCCATCGTTTAACTGGTGCCTGATTTTTTTCCATTTTATTCCTCCCATCTTCTCTGGTGGAGCAATGCCTCTCAGCCTCACACAGCCACATCTTTCCTGTGACAGGAGCAAGATCACTGACCCAGCTGAAAGGGTCTCTGTGTTGGTGGAAACCCCCACCAACCCTCCCCAACTGAGATTAACTGCTGAGGGGCAGTTGTCTTCGCCATGACCTGCCTTCTGAAGTGACTTACCAGGCTCGCTTTCAAAGCCAGTTTGTCAACAAGGCAGTGCAGCTCTTCTGTTAGGCAATGGACATGGCCTCAGTGCCTAGCCTCAGTGCCTAATATTTATGGTCAATAAACCTGACAAAATTGGTGATAATCTGTTCTCTATGCAGCCCATGATGCTTTGCATTGTGGGGGCATGTGTGATTTTGTATTTTTTTGAAACTTGGCTTCCCTGTCAAATGCCCTTTGGGGTAACCATTGCCTCAGTGCTTGCACACAGAGGTTCTTTGTCTTTTAAATTGTTTTTTGTTTTAATTGGGTTCACCACAACATAACCCAGATAGACCATCTTAGGGTAGCTGGTTTCTTCCACTGGGGTGTCAAACAGACGAGGCATACTGATGAGTCCTGGTAGGACGAAACACGTGTCTATGTCTTCTGTTGGCACCCTTTGCAAACTGTGTGAGAGGCCTTTCCGCACCATGCATGTCTGCTTAAAGTTGAACCAGCATAATATTTTGTGGTGATTTGCATATGCAGCTCATGATGCTTTGCATTGTGGAGGCATGTGTGATTTTGTATTTCTTTGAAACTTGGCTTCCTGGCCAAATGCCCTTTGGGGTAACCATTGCCTCAGTGCTTGCACACAGAGGTTCTTTATCTGTTATCTAGTTTCAAAGTCACATGGGGCTTAAAATTCTGCAGCTCACATAACTACAAAATGCTATTCTTAAATTTCCAAAAAGTTTGGAGGCTTACAACTCATTCACCTTTAAATATAGAGATCTGGAACTTGGTGCACCTCTGTCTAGATCTTGTTAAAGTCACTATACTACATTTGGTGCAATTTTGACAAATACTTGTAGTTTAAATAATTGTGAAATGAAATTTTAGAATTGCTGAAGGTTTGCAGGCTTATAACTCAGTCACCTTTAAAGATAGGGTTCTCAAACTTAGTACATGTCTATATGGATATTGATAAAGTAGGCATATTGAAGTTGGTGTAATGTGGACAAATATTTTACAACTTAGATGGAAGTAACTGAAATTTCAGTTTTGCTGAAATTTTGCAAAATTACCATTGAAATTTCACAAAATTTCACACGTGCGAAATTGGCATTTTGCCAGAAATATTCTGGCAGTTTATATACTTCACCCAGCCCTACTGATCTTGGAAATAGGTGAGGGTGGGAAGATGGACATGGCCTACTTAGACTTCAGCAAGATCTTTGACTCTGTACCACATAGGAGGCTCATAAGGAAACTGGGACATCTGGGGATATATCCTGAAGTAGTAAACTGGGTAGTACATAGGGTGTAAGCTTTCCACAGGAAAGCAACTAAAATTGTGTGTGGCTGCATCATAAGCCCTATGAAGAGAGCTTGAGGGATCTCCATATGTTCACGCTGGAAGAGATGAGGGAGAAAGGGGACATGATGGAGACCTATGAACACCTTAAAGAAAGCAAAGATGGACAATGAAATCAGAATGGCCACATCGATGTTAGATAAATAAAAACATTTTTACAATTACTTAGGTAGTCTAAAAGGAGGACAGAACGCTGTAGGGCAAATTAAAGTAGGAGTAACTGAAATATCAAACAAGAAAGAAATGGCTGACATTTTTAATAAGTATTTTGCAAGTAACTTCGAGAACAAAGAAAATAACATCAACTTGGCAGAAATAGTAATAAGTAATGAAGAAGATGTTAGGAACATATCGGTTAATGATGTACAGTATATAAAAAATTAAAACAGCTGAAAGTTAGCAAGTCACCGGGTTTGGATGGGATGCATCCAAGGTTTTTGAAGGAACTTGCAAAAGAACTAGCTGTGCAATTAATTATGCTGTTCAACAAATCATTGGAAGAGGGTACAACAATCACAGATTCAAGGAATGCTAATTTAACCCCAATATACAAAAAAGGGGACAGGAATGCCATTACAAATTTTTGACCTATCAGTCTGACCTCTGTGATAGGAAAAATAATGGAGGGTTTTGTCAGGGACATCACTCAACAGCATATAGTGGACAAGGGATTATCAGACATATCCCAGCATGGTTTTAGCCATGGAAGATCATGTTTGACAAATCTGATGCAGTTTTTTGAAACAGTAAGCATGGCATTGGATATGGGTCTGCCAGTGGCTGTGGTATATCTTGACTACCAAAAGGCATTTGATTTGGTCTCACACAGAGAACTGGTTAATCAACTGATAAAAAAAGAATTTCATCCTTGTGTAATATCTTGGGTACACTCATGGTTGGATAATAGATCCCAGCATGTATGTATTAGAAGGCACAGTTCTGACTGAATGGGGATCATGAGTGAAGTACCACAGGCTCTGTGCTAGGGCTGACGTTATTTAACATCCTAGTGTTGTCTATGCAAGCATCAGAGAAGACATGGATATGCATATATGCTGACAATGCTAAAGTAGGGGCAATAATTAATAACTTAGAAGTGGCATCAGACTTGCAGCAGGATCTTGAACATCTTGAACAATGGACAAAAATCGTGGCTTGGTCTTTAATGTGGAGAATGATAAAGTAATGCACTTAGGTCACAATAACATTATGACTCAATACAAACTGAATAATAAATTATTAACTACTACAGTATTGGAAAAGGCCAACAATTTAACCTTTGACGATGATACCAGGGAGAATTGTCAAAATGGTCAATAGAATCGTTGGATGTATACTGAGAAATGTCAAGAGTAGACCTAGCAAGATTATTATTCCACTGTATATTTCTTTGGAACAACCACACTTGGAGTATCGTGCACCCCTTTGTATCAGCTCTTAATATAGGCAGTATGAAGCTTTGAAACAAGTGCAGAGAAAAATGACCAAAAAAATACATAATTTGAAAGCCTTGACATACAAGGAGCTGGAAATTGAAAAAGCGTGTACTGCAGGGGTGTCCTGGTGTTTGTGTGAGGCTAAACTAAAGGGAAGCATTTTTCTTAAGTTTGCTTTTGTTCAACTAGCTTGTACTGGGAAAGGGATATGTATTTGGGTGTTTAAACAGTGTTGTTTGAATTAGGGCTGTATTTTGGGTGTTTAAACAGTGCTGTTTGGATTAGGGCTATATTTTGGAGTTCAATTTTGTGAAAGTTGAAAGACAGGAAACTGCAAACAGAGGTAGGCTTGGGGGAGGGGCAAGAGATTAGCCAAGAGCTGTTTTAGATAAAGTGCTTCAGTTTGGAGCTAGAAGCTGAAAAGGCATGAACTACAGGGATGTGTTTGCTCCTGCCTGAGGAAATGGCTGAGGTGAACAGTTGTGTAAGAGGCTGATTGGTTCTCACGGGAGTGGCAATGGGCCCAAATCCCACTGTCCCCCATCCCTCCCAGCCCCAGCTTATCCACACTTATTGGGGTAGTGCTGCATTGGGATTACTGGAAAGCACTAGCAGGTGCATCCACTAATGTTCTATAACAGAGGGGCTTGTTCTTTTTAATGTTACAGAGTGATATGTAGCTCTGGTTAAAGAGGTAAAAGTTAAAAACTTAAAGATAGTACTGTGTTTTGTACTTAGGTATAGCATCTCAAGCTATATTTTGTTGGGAAACCTATGGATGGTATGGTATGGTATCATAGTTAGTAGTGTTTTATACCTCTCTTCAAGTGGAGTTGGTATTGTATTTTTAAGTAGGGACTGGACTGGTTAGGAAACTCATAGACAGAACTGTATTTTGTAGTTAGTACTGGTATCATGGGTAGGATAGTGGGCTGTAATGGATGTGATGGATGTGGGGTGGCAGTTTGGATGAACATATTGTGGAGGCTGGGGGATGTCCAATCTGTCAAAGGGTGTAAAGACTCAAGGAGGAGGTACTGTGACTTGGTAGAGAGTTGGAGAGGATGAGGGGTGTGGGAACCTGGGGCAGGAGGGCCTCCCTCAGGAGCAACATGAGGACACTGCAGGGTAGGAACATTGACTGAGGGAAGGGATGGGGAGGTGCTGGGGCAAAATGAATGAACAGGAGGCCTGGCACTGAAAGGAAGGCTCAGGTCAGGAGGAAAGGCAATGCACAGTATTGCAGAGGGGCAGGTAATCAGTTTTCAGTGCTGGCGACATTGGGGAGGAAGAAGAGGTGAAGAATCTCCAGGAGGGGTCAGGAGAGGAAATGAGGGGGAATGCACAAGGGATGGTAGTCGGTTAGAGGAGGGCGGCAGGAGTGAAGAGGGGAGGGGCACAGCTGGAAAGACAGTCAAAGGGAGCAGGGATACAGGGGAGAGGAGCAGGGCAGATAGAGAGGACAACAAGGGCATAGTAGAGGATGTGGCAAGGGTTGAAGGAAAGCATGTGGAGGATAGTGAGAGAATGGTGAGAGGGAGGGAATGGGTCAGATGTGTGACAGGGGAGCTGCAGTGGGGAAGGGTGGAGCTATGAATGTGGTGGACTCAAGGGATAGGTACCTAGGTATTAGGGTGGTGGGAGTAGATGAGGAATGAAGAGAGGGGTGTACTGGTGTTGGGGGATTCCATACTAAACGGGATCAGATGGGGCAGTAAGGGGGAAGGCATAGTCACATATGGGTGGAGTTCATACCTGGGTTAATGGCAGACAGGGTGGGACAGTCAATTCTTAGCAGCATAAAGAGGGGTAGGAAGAAATTGCATCTTATGGTGAACGTGGGTACAAATGACCTGGCAGGGGAGACGGTGGAAGTAGTAAGGGAGAGATTCAAGGAATTGGGAAGGCTGTGTGAGGAGTTGGGAGAATCTGGCATTCTCAGAGGTGCTCCAGTGCCCCACGGCAGTATGGCAAGGAAAGGGAGGATTGGGGAGTTCAACATGTGACTGGGGAATGGTGTTAATCCATGGGGTATGGTTGGTGGTTGATGTGGCAGAACCTGGGATAATAATGATCTATATGCAAGGGACTGGCTACACTTGAGCATGGAGGGAAAGGGGGTATTAAAGCAGAAGATAGGGAGGTAAATAGCAGCAAAGGTGGATTTAAACTAGGTGGGGAGTGGCAAGTGGACAGCTGGTAGGCAGAGATCCCGTGGAGGGGAGCCAAATGAGCTTACACCCCAAGCTAAAGGAGAAGGAATTGGGGTAGTGGCACTAGGGGGGATTAGGTGTGGGGAAAAGCAGGGAGGGGTAGGGAAGGAAACAGGGTGGATGGTGGTCTCACTGTATGCAGGAAGCCTAGGTAACAAGTCAGCTGAGTTGCAAGCCCTCTTGGCAGTATGGAGGGTGGCCATTTTGGCCATCATGCAAACGTGGGCTAGCCAGTACCAGGACTGGGATATGGTGATCCCAGGATATAGGATATAGGATATAGGATATTCAGGAAGGATAGGGATAAGAGGAACGGTGGGGACATGACAATCTATGTATGGGAGGGGATAAGGTGTATAAGGGAGGAGGGGGAGAAAGACCAAACAGAGGCCCTATAGATTCAGTTTCAAGGCCCGGAAGGTAGGACACTGAGGATGGGGGTAGTATGCAGACCACCAGCTCAAGGGGATGAACTGCATAAAGAGTTACCTGAGGAAATTAGAAGGGTCTGTAGGAAGGGAAACACAGTGGTGGTGGGGGACTTCAACCTACCTGGGTGGAGTGGAGCACACCAGCTACCATGAGTGCATGAGTGCAAAGGCAAAGGTTATATTAGAAGCATTTATGGACAGCTTCCTGGTGCAGTTGGTCCATGAGCTGACTAGATTGGAAAACACTCTAGACATGGTACTATCAAATGGGGAGGCTGTAAGGAATAGAGGGGTAGAGGACCCTCTGGCTAGGAGTGGCCACCACCCGGTGTGGTTCACACTCAATATGGGTAGGGAAACAGGGGGTATGGGAACCAGGGTGATTGAATTTAAGTGGGTGAACTTTAAAAGGATGGGGGAAATTCTGGGTATGCATCTGTCGGAATTCAGCCAAGCATGGATGTTAATCAAAAATGGGACATCATTAAAAAAGGCTGCCAGAGGGTACTGGGACATATACAAGGACACAAAGTAAGAAGGGAAGGGCAAAGAAGCCCAGTTGGTTGACTCAAGAAGTCATGGAGGGGGTGAGGGCCAAGAGAAAAGCATTTCAGAGACTCAAGAAATTGGGTGGGGAAGATGACAAGGATGAATATACTGTATGAAGAAGTCTGGGGAGATTACCAGGCTAGTCAGAGTGACCAAGGCTTCAAAAGAGCTAAGACTGGCAAAGGGTATTAAGGATGGAGAAAAGGACTTCTTCATATACATAAGTGAGAGAAGGAAGAACAAAGCCCAAATTGTGAGGATTAGGAACTATGGAGGATGGGTAGAGAAGGGTGTGGATCAGGCAGAGACACTAAATGAATACTTCTGTTCTGTGTTCATGGAGGAGAAAGGGAACAGATACCACAATGGAGGTGTGGAGTGGGCTGTGGGGGGAGGTGGTGGCCTATATAGGGATTACAGAGGACAGGGTCCTAGAAGGATTAAGGGCACTAAGGGTAGACAAGGCACCGGAGACAGTGTATTAGTGGAGGCCAGAAAATCAGACAGCATGATGTGAATGAGGGATTCTTGCAGTTTGGTGAGAGAGGGGAGAAGGGAAATGGGCCTGTAGTTTCCGGGTGCTGAGGGGTCACCTCCATTGTGGAGGGGTAAGACCTTGCCAGATTTCAAAGCCTTAGGGGCAGTGAAGGTGGGGAAGGAAAGGTTTAGAATGTGGGTGAGTGGAACGGTAATGGTTGGGGCTGAGATGTGAAGAAGCCTTGGGTGGAGGCCATTAGGGCGGACTTGGAGGGGGTTAAGGACAAGGAGCGTGTTGTAGACTTCCCAAGGGGAAGAAAGGTGGGAATTTGACATTTGTGGGTGGTCCAGGGGCATCTGAGGGTGCAGGAGGAAGAGTGGTAGATAAGGGGGAAGGATTGTTGGGGAGGGCACACATGGAGAAGAACGTGTTGAAAATTTCAGCAACTGCAGTGGGGTCAGAGACAGCGACACCGTCAAATTTGAGGACAGGGAAGGTCTGTTTGACAGGCGAGTCAAGGAGAGAGTGGAGTGCTTTCCAAAATGAAGTGGGTATGTGTTGATCTTGCTGAAGGCATTTCCTGAAGTAATTTGCTTTAGACATGCAAATGGCTTTTGTGCACTTCTTCCTAAGAGTTTTGTAGGCTTGGAGGTCCACTTGGGATTGAGATTTTTATAATGGTACCAAGCTTTATTCCTAGCTCTGCATTTGTCCACTAGGTCAGCAGAGATCCAGGGGTAATGATGCCTTTTTACTCCTGATTTTTTCAGGGAAGCATGGTGATTTCAAATGCGGAGGAAGAGGCTGGTGAAAAGAGATAGGGCATTGTCAACATCATGTGATGCAAGGATAGGTTGCCAAACTGCTATGGCAAGGTCATGTAAGAGTGCGGAGGCATCTAGTTTGTGGAGGGGGTTGGATCATAAGTATTTGGGTGCAGCATGGGGAGAGTGAATCTTGCATACACAGAAAGTGATACAGTGGTCACTTAAGGCATCTGGCAAAGTCCCGGCAGCAATGATTCGGTGGGGGTGAGAGGATAACACCCAGTCTGGTAATGAGTGGTTTTGGGATCAGGTTAGTGAGGCTGAGGGCTTCAATTTTAAGGAAGGTGGGTTTTGAGGAGGGGGAGAGCCCGTCCTGGTTGAAGTTGCCTAGGAGCAGCAGCTCGTCATTAATAGTGAGGGATGAGATTTTTTTTTATTATTATTTATTTATTTAACCAGGTATAGCACACTAAGCTGAAAGCTTTTTTACAGGAGCAACCTGGGAGCACAAGGAGGTTAAGTGACTTGCTCAGGGTCACACAGTATGCAAGTGGAAGCCGTGGGATTCAAACCCAGGTCTGGTCTGCTGGATGTCACCAGATTTGCAGCTCAGAGCCTTAGACCACTGCGCTATACTGCCTGCCTACAGATAAAAGTAATGATGATTACTAGAGTGTCAGTAGCTGTTTTATGTGGAGCATAAAGGGCACCTATAAAGAGCAGGGCACAGGAAAGGAGGGATAATAGTGCCAAGATTACTTCATGTGAGGAGGTGCCAGACTCCTTAAAGCTAATGGAGCAGGAGAGAGATTGAATAACGTAAAGGGCTATGAAACCACCTTGCTTCCAGTGGTCTTGACTAAATAAATTGAACTCTGTGATAGAGAGGGCAGAATCAGGGATACTGGCTGAAAGCCAAGGTTCTGTTATACATGGAATATCAGGCTGATATTGAGTAATCCAAACTGTAAGATTGCCCATTTTGGGGAGGAGGCTGTGAGCATTTAAATGAAAGATGCAAAGGCCTTTTGGCAGGTTAGAGAAGTTGGGAGTAGTGCCTAGGTGGGAGTAGGTGGGGGGGTATGGGTTGGACCTGGATTAGGATGGACATCTCTAGAGATAAGAAAGAGAAGGAGGAAAAGGGGGAGGTGGGGGGGTACCTATACCGCAGGTGATTTTAATGGGAGGTATGTGAAGGCATGAAGGTATAGCGATACAGAGCTTCAAGGTTAAGTAAGCATGAAGGCAGCAGCCTAGGGTGCATAACAGGGGAGGAGAAAGGGAGGGGGAAGACAGGAGATATGGGTGGGCAGGCATGAGCTTGGGGGTGGTAAGGAGTGTTAGGGCTGGAAACAAAGGGGGGCATGGGAGGAGAGGTAGTGTTCGGGGTTAGTGGAAGGGCCTGCAGGGGAGAGTATGGCCAAGAGGGGTGAAAAACAGAGAGCAGGAGGAAAGAATCAAGAGAAAAGAGGGAGGGTGGATAGTATAAAGTGTGAGAAAAGGAACATAATGAGGAGTAGAGGGGGGAGTCAGGAGAGAATGGGTGAGACTGGAGTAAGAGGAGCAGGAAGAAGGAACAGAAAACAGGAAGGATTGGTGGGGGTTAAGGCAGTCAGCCCTGGAGCTAGCGGCCTAAGTAGATTGACAGATGCACAGCTGAAAATACTAGACAAACTTAAATATGGAAAAAAAAAACCACAATAGGTTGCAGAGGAGGGACTAAGTTTATTGAGTTAGCAGAAGGAAGGAACAAAGAAGAGAGTTTTCACCTACATACCTAGAAAATGTCTTGTCCCCTTTTGTTACTGCCATTGCTTTTCTCTCTTCAGTTTGTGCCTTTGCACTCTTTACTCCTTTCTCTGCTTCCCTCTGTTTCCCCTGACACACCTCCCTACTGCCCTTTCTCTGTGTTCTTTGTACCTTCTGAATGCTACCCTCTTAGCTTTTACCTTTTCCACCACCTTCTTTGAGAACCATAGCAGTCACTTTTTCCCCCTTCTTTTGCTCCTTTGCTTGAAACAGAGGCTTGTTGCCTTCACTATGGGCCTTTTAATTTCAACAGAAAGCTGTGTAAAGGGTGAGTGGGCCAAAACAAAGTCAGCAGAAGGAAGTAAAAGGCTTGCACACCAAGTGTGCCAAAGAATATTAGACCACCAATAATGTGCAATGTCAAAACTTATTTTAATCTGAAATGCACACAATACATGTATAAAAAGCCATATAGATGTAAAAAGACTTCCACAGCCTGAAAAATACCCAACAGCATTTTGTACCCTAACCTGGCACATTGTCAAGCTTTTAATTTCCTCCACTGTTCCTCCACCTCACCCAGTTCATCCTGCTCTGCCAGGTCATCCCTAAGGAATTCACCCATCTTTTTTAAAATCTGCCCTCCTGACGTCCAGGACCCTCGACTTTGTGTGTTTCAATTCCATAGCCATCCTTAAAATGAACCACAGTGTAGAGTGATTGCTGGTCCCTAGGTGCCCCCCCCACCTTGATGTCTGCAACACTGTCCCTGTTGGTGAGTACCAGGTCCAGTATTGCCCCATCATGAGTGGATTCACTCACGTTGCCTGAGGAATGCCCCCTGCAGGGAGTCCAAGATTTCCCTGTTTCTAACTGAAACTGCTGCTGTGAGGCTCTAATCTACATCTGGCAGATTGCCATCTAGGGTTGCCACTTGTCCGGTTTTAGACCAGATAATTCATTTTTTAGGGTCCTTATCTGGTCATCTGGTTTGCTTAAATGTAGTCTGGTTTTGTGCCATTCTGAGTGCTCACATATTAAAACTGATTATATCAAATTCTTCACTGTTTTGCCTGCATGTCCAGGTTACAAGGAGTTCTGAGGTCACAGGCCTTTGTTTGTAAAGCCAGTCTGTCTAGGGGGTGTAAAGCATAGCTATTAAGATCATTAGCACTAAATCAAACTAATCTTTTCCACTCTGAGTTTTGAGTATGGTCTTTTATTGCTGTGATAGGAAAGAGCTTTTATATCTATACTCTCATGTGTTTCTTTTTATTTGTCCTATATTCTGATATGCTTTAGATCTAATATTTATTGTCTTTATCGCTACATTGATTACATCTCTCCTGAGTCTTCAGCAGCTACTGCTCTCATTTTTATGCTACCTGGAAATTGCATGATACCAACTACACCATTACAGGTCATTCAGATGAATAGTCTGAAATGATGTATCTGAAGTTGTGGAATTTCTTATAAATATGAAAAGTAAGAACAACAGCTGCTAAGGAAAAGAGAACACAATACAGAATTAAGATTACTGCAAACATTAATAATTAATTAGTCAAATTATATCAGCAGAGATGACTAAAATGGAAAGAAAAATGGGAGAGTGTTTAACAGAGGCTAGACCTACAACCTGTGAACTAGCTTAGTACATCTAGTAGATCTGGATTTGATTCCCACAGCCTCCACTTGCATACTTTGTGAGCCTGAGCAAGTCATTTAACATCCCTGTGCTCCTGGGTCACCCCTGTAAATGGGCCCCGTGCCCAATGGGAGTTACCTGGATACCAAAGAATTAAAATAAATAAAAAATAACAGAAAGAAAATGATGTCCTGTTACTATTAAAGTGTATTCTGACATTACCAATGGCTTTGGAAGAGTGATGCTATACTCATCAGTTATTAAAAATGGGGTGGAGCCAGAGGTGGAGTTTGGGGTGTGGTTTAGCCTCTGGTTTTCACCTCATCCAAACACGGTGACCCTGCTGAAGTCCCCCACCAAGAGCACCTCTCCTTTTTCTGCCATCTTGCCAGTGGCTTCTATCAGTATATTATTTAACTCCTCACTCTCTGCTGGAGGTCTATAGATCACATCAGTGTAAACAGAGGCTCCATTCCCCATCTTTAGGGTGACCCACAGTACCTCTGTCACTCTGTATTCCTATATCTCCATCACAAATGCCCTCCCTCTCATAAAGTACTACACCACTTCCTTTCTTTCCCACCCTGTCCTTCCTGAATAGATTATAGCCTGGTATGGCCATGGTCAGTCAAGGTTTTCTGTGCATCATAATTCAGTGATGGCTACAATATACATCAGTAAAACATTAAACACTGGTGGCATAGTGGTCCACCCTCCCCTGATTACCAATCCATCTGTAAAACATTAAACCTTGGTGGTATAGTGGTCCCCCCAAACCAACCTCCCCACCTGCTACCAAGTTGAGGAGGGGAGTGGGGCAGGAACCCTTGGCAGGTGAGATTAACATGTCAGTTTGCATCTGCCCCCATACAGACAAGGCTGAAAAGAAGCAGACTTTCCTAGCCCTCCCTACCCAGTGAACAAAAACTGACTAAATAAGAAATAAAATATTGAACAGACTTAACATTTATTTTTTAAATCAAGTTTCTAGCTCTTATAATTCCAAAGTTAGCCTTGTCAACAGATAGTCTACTTAGAAATGATAAACACTAACCCATTAGTGATGGCAAATTAATTTTTTAAGTGAAAGCTTGAAGTTTAATATATACGTAACCAGGGTCTGGGTTGGCATTATTTTGATGTTATTAGCAAGGTGCCTCCAATTTGTAACCCATTACCTGGTTAACCTAGGTTAGGGGAGAAAACATTCACTCGGCATCAGGGCTACGTTTGCACTTCTGGTCAGGGGCACCCAAGTAATTACGGACACAGGAAGCAATAAATGTAAATGTCCAAACCAGGAGTGGGATTCTAAAGTGGGGCTTTTATTCACTTCAACGCAAGAATACAAAGCAAGATGGACCCCCAAGGAGCAATACTCACTGGTAATGCAGATCTATAGAGGTCAGAACACATCTTCTTCATCATCACAACAACCCTCAGGTTCTGAACACACTGGGCTCTTAGCCCAAACTAGTAATCTCTCTCTCTTGGATTCCCTGGCATGGCACTCGGCCAGTACTGGTACACTTTTCCATATGTCATGGACTTTTGGTGGTGGCTCCCTCAACCACCCATGAGCACTTCTAGCCCTAAAGAGAAAAATACATCTTAATTCCACATCTGGGTACTTTCTGCAGATACTGGCCAAGTGCCTGGGAGAAAGCTATAGGTGCCCAAAGTGAATCCGTTGAAGTAAATCTGGTTACTCCAGATGGGGGGTCTCCCACCTCTTGTCCCCAAATCCATACCAGGCCATTCATTTGGAGTCAATACCTATCCTTTGAACTCTCTGTTTGTAGAATGCTATCTCAAAATGTATATCACATTTAACAGTCTACTTTCTATGTAACTGGTGTCCTGACTTGCAACGTTCTCTAAGTGGCTATGTCCATCCCTGTAGACCCCTACTGGTTAGATGCATTTCAAGCCTTACACATAACTTCAAGTACTGTACTTGGCTATCCTTTCCTGGCCCCACAGTAGCAGAAACTTTATACAACTATCTCAATGAAAATATTGGCTGTATGTCAGAGCAGACTCAGCAAGGTTAGCAGGTGCCCCAGGGCTTCTCACACAGAAATCACACATCAGGTACCTCAGTACAAATTCTCTGATCAGGCAATTTTTCCTCTTCCAGCAGGGCCAGCGGGTTTGCCTCTGAAAACTGTTCTTCCCCCCCATCCCAGCAGGGATGGGGCACTGGAACAAGCCGGAGAATGACCTCCTCCCAACCCTGGACACCTGCAACCAAACACAAGGAGCTAATACTATGCCCTAGGTATTACTCCCACACTCCCCCACAACCATACCCATGGAAGGAAAAGTTAAACACAGCAACCAACAACACTGCACTTTAAACATTTCTACTTTAAAGCACATGGAAGACTCATCTGAGTCCCTGCTCCTCTTCTTGCCTTCTCTTCTTGTTTTCTTCAGAAACACCTGCAAGAGAAAAGACAAAACAACCCCTAATCTGCAAACACAGTGCTATCTAATCCCTACCATCAAAACACTGGAGAATCCCCAAAAATGTTTTTTTTCAGAAAAGTAGAAAAACAGTAGAAACAGTAGAACAACAATGGCTTTATTTACAATACATATTTTTTTGGGATGGAGTGCCCTAAAAGTCCCATCTAGTGACAACAGTGCCCGAAGGCAAGTCCAAGAAAGAGTCTCTCCTGGGCCGGAGACCGGTGAAGCACAGTTCTGGTAGGACTGTAATCCCAAAGGGGAGAGTCTTTGAGGATAGTTCAAATAGTCTGAAGTCTGCTAGGTGTAGGGTGTGTACTGCAGTGTCATTAAAATAGAAATGTCTGGACTTACCAGTCTCTTGAAGAACAAAATCAATACAACACCTGGATTTCCAGCCGAAGACTCTTCCTGGCAGCATTCTTCTGATACAGCTGGGCGGACATCTTCCGGAAAATGACAGGATGGCGCATCTGGAAACTGCTGGGGTGCTGTCATCTAGGAGATGGAACCTTGAAAAAGGACAAGAAAAACAGCTGATCTGAAGTCATCCAAAATCCCAGGCGATTAATCAATATACATCTGGGCTGGTGTCCTCTCTGGATATGAAACCATCTGGATGGCCAGTTGATGGAATTTGGAAAGCCAGTAGGCTGCAATGCTGATGAATTTGGGGCACCTGGTTCCTGGAACACCAGTCTGGTGGAACAACATAGGTACAGCAACGGCTGGATGGCAGCACCGGCTACCACTGCTCTGCTTTCCACTTGATAGGCAGGGCACATTCACAGGGAGTTGCCTGCATTGCAGAAAGTAACACAGTGGGTCAGGTGCAAGAATTATTACCCCGTCTGGGCACTCATAATTCACACTGAAGACGGTTTCATATCCCCCTCCATCCATGATCCGAACAGTGTCTATAAACAGTGTTCTGCCCACTTTCCTTTGTCTGAATTTCTCTTGCAACACTCTGCCTCAGACATACCGACTTGCACCAGGATGCACATATCTTGTGGCCTCTTCCATTATCCAGGATTTCCTGTTGCTTTCTATCTCCTCTCAGACTCTCCGAGGAAAGGTAGGAAATTATATCCCATAGATTTCATTCGCCTTCCTACGAACCAGTCTTTCCTCTTTACCACACTTGGTCAACTTGAGACCTCTGGCCTGGCTTGGGGGCGGCCAGTCCTGATTCTGCCAGCTACGCATACTTAATGCTATGTAAAATGGATCTTTGACTCCTCCTTGTGGGGACAGGGCTGTGGAATCACCAGTCTCTTCTTCTGTCTGCTCCTCCGAGGCAAGAGCCTGAGACTGTGGATCCGGACCTTCTTCATAAGGCTACACAGGTTCCCCCTCATCCTCTTCCTCGCTGAGGATCTGAGCCCAGGAGAGAGCAGTCGTCCTCACTCCTAAGACTATCCACTCCTTGCTGGGTGCAGAGGTCGGCACCTCCCATTTAAGGGTCTCCCTCATCTCATCTTCTCCTATGAGACTTGGGCTAGGCCCCTCTCTCCAAGGATCTGCTGATGCTCCCTTCAGACTGTCTGTCTGTGACCCAGACTCAGATACATCAGTACGTTGCTCAGCCTGTAGATCTACACCCTCTTGCTTCATGCCACACTCTGCTGAGCTTCCTCCAACATGCTCTACCTGGTGCTGTGTGCTGCCAACTGCAGGTTCTTGAAGCTTTGTCCATGTGGGAGCCAAATTAATCTTGGGTGCTTTGGTTAGACCATGTCTCTCTAGGCACCCAGAACAGTGAGGAGCCATGAAGGTGACCCTTCCAGCCTTTAAGCACATTATGCACACTCTTACTGGATATCTAGGAATCACCACATGAGGAGGCAAATGTCCCCCATAGTAACATCTCTCAATGTCTTTCAATCTGTTAACTTCTTCTACTATCATAACCCGGGCATGATCCGGGAAGCAGGCTGATCCCGAAGCCATGACTGCAAAGAAAAACAAAAGCTCACTGTTATCTCAAGTCCCACTCTGTTGGAAAAACTTTTACAAAATGGCTCCCCTGCTGCTGTGTTTACTTTACTACCCCACCCTGTAATGGCAGTGGCAGCACTCCTGCACATCAACGTTCTGCTTCTGACTCAAGCCACTTCACTTCTGATTTACACACACTCTACTGATAAAGTTTACTCAAACTGTTTAAACTGCACTGTCTGTTCTCTTAGCATATTTATGTTTTCTTACTGGACTTTTTATTTGCTGTAACTCACTGTTCTTGCTTAAAAGTCCATAAAGCCGCAGTATTTCATTGCACAGGATTGCCTGTATTTTTTGTTGCATCTTTCATACAACCCACAGTGTCTCACATTGCTTTGAAAATTATACTGTTGCTGAACCCACAATTATGACACAGTCCTTCTTTGCAAAATGATTGCACTGCTACACACAGATTCAGCTGGCTTTAGTTAAAATCACACACAGTTTGAGTTGTTTTTAGGTTGGTACTCACTTAATCAGTAGCTGGTTATTGCGATGGAAAAAATTTGGCCTACAGCCGGCCTTAGAGGCCTCTGGAATGAAGCAGGCTGAAAGTCCTGCCGATTGTTCCTCTGAACACCTCACTATCTTCCCAGATGAATCAAAATGCGGGTTGAGCCCAATTTTAAACGTAAAAGTCCAAATTTACCACTTTTATAATGTTTTTCAGGCATCCGTGACGCTCCTCCTGACAAGCCAGTTCGCACACTTCTCTCTCTCTCTCTCCCACTCGAACACTGTGCAGTCACTCTAGAGCTAGCTTGGGGGCAGGACCGATTGCAGTCTCACCAATCACTCAACGCCGTGCTCTTCTCCTCCAAGGCAATCATCGAGCAGGCAAAATTTAAACTGCAAACCACCATTTTTTTTTCAACTGTAGCTCCTTGGTGAGAGCACCATTTCGATAATTTTTCATGCCATTTCACTCAGCGACGCTCTCTGTCCATACAACAAACACTTCAACATCTAGGGTGCAAATCTCTGTTTGTTTCCCACAGTTTTCTACACTTTTCTTGTCACACATTACTTTAAAAAGCTGACAAACATTATATCTTTGATGCAGGACAAGAGGCATACACTCTCGGGTTTTACTGCTCCTTGGTAAACTGGTGGCACAATTACAGCAGCACATGAATAGCAGCACACAGCGGGACATTCAGGGGACAGTTCTTCTTCTTTTTGGACTACCTACTGCCAGACAGCCAAAACACTAGCCTTAATCTGATCAAATCTTTCTTGTTCTCTCCATAGATTCAAACCCAAATCCCAGCGGTGTCTCCACTTTTGCAACCAGGGTTCGAGTTGGTATTATTATTATTAGATGTTATTAGAACGGTGCCTCCAATTTGTAATCCATTACATGGTTAGCCTAGGTTCGGGGAGAAAACACTCACTCGGCATCAGGGCTAGGTTGCACTTCTGGTCAGGGGCACCCAAGTAATTCTGGTCACAGGAAGCAATAACTGTAAATGTCCAAATCAGGAGTGGGATTCTAAAGTGGAGCTTTTATTCACTTCAACACAAGAATACAAAGCAAGATGGACCCCCACGGGGCTACACCCACTGGTTATGCAGATCTATAGAGGTCAGAACACATCTTCTTCATCATCACAACAACCCTCAGGTTCTGAACACACACTGGGCTCTCAGCCTGAACTGATACTCTCTCTCTCTCTTGGATTTACTCAGCCAGCACTGGTACACTTTTCCATATGTCGTGGATTTTTGGTGTTGGCTCCCTCAACTACCCATGAGCACTTCTAGCTCTAAAGGGAAAAATACATCTTAATTCCACATCTGGGTACTTTCTGCAGACACTGGCCAAATGCCTGGGAGAAAGCTATAGGTGCCCAAAGTGAATCCATAGAGGTAAATCTGGTTACTCCAGATGGGGGGTCTCCCACCTCTTGTCCACAAATCCATACCCGGCCATTCATTTGGAGTCAACACCTTTCCTTTGAACTCTCTGTTTGTAGAATGCTATCTCGAAATGTATATCACATTTAACAGTCTACTCTCCATGTAACTGGTGTCCTGACTTGCAACGTTCTCTAAGTGGCTATGTCCATTCCTGTAGGCTGCCACTGGTTACCCCACTGGTTAGATGCATTTCAAGCCATACACATAACTTCAAGTACTGCACTTGGCTGTCCTTTCCTGGCCCCACAATAGCAGATAATTTACACAACTATCTCGGTGAAAATATTGGCTCTATGTCAGAGCAGACTCACCATGGTTTGCAGGTGCCCTAAGGCTTCTTACACAGAAATCACACATCTGGTACCTCAGTACAAATTCTCTCATCAGGCAATTTTTCTTCTTCCAGCAGGGCCAGGGGAGTTTGCCCCTGAAAGCTGGTCTTTTTCCCCCATCCCAGCAGGGATGGGGCACTGGAACAAACCAGGGAACGGTCTCAACCACTTCTATTAGTTTCTTCTATGTCCTTCTCTATGGCGAGAACACACACACTCTTCCTGTGGTAGCTCTATTACAGAGCTAGGCTCTGAGGGGTTGCCAACTACAGCACATCTCCTTCTTCCACTGAGTCTCCCACTAGACTTTTACAGACTGATCAAGACTAACTTTGAAAACCCCAACCTTCCAACCTAACTACCAGCTGCAACATTCCACTGTGGCTTATGCTGCTGCTGTGAAAATTCTAAATGATGTCATCCCTCCAGCTCAGCTGAGACTGAGAACAGAGTGAGACAGTTTGAAACCCATTTAACTGGTGTCTCACAAGCTGCTTTTCCCTGCCTGCCACTAGATCTAAATGGGATTCTAGTAACCCCGGGTGATAAAGGGCTTCCATATAGATACTCCATAGAAACATAGAAACATAGAATCTGATGGCAGATAAGCACCACTTGGCCCATCTAGTCTGCCCATTTCCCTACCCAATGGATAAACTGCAGATCCTAGTTAACCAACAGCCTACTTCCTCCTACCCCCACTAGAATTGCCTTATGTCTGTCCCATGCATTTTTGAATTCCCCCACTGTTTTTGACTCTACGGCCTCCTCAGGAAGGCTGTTCCATGCATTTACAATGCTCTCTGTGAATAAATACCTCCTCACATTACTTCTGAGACCCCCATCTTCAATTTGTGCCCCCTTGTTCTTGCACATCTCTTTTTCTGAAAGATGCTACCATCTTGGACTTTGTTGATTCCCTTGAGGTATTTGAAAGTTTCTATCATGCCCCTCTCCCTCCTTTCCTTGAGGCTATACATCTGAAGCTCCTTTAGTCTTCCTTCATATGTCTTCGGGTGCAGACCCTGCACCACTTTGGTTGCCCTCCTCTGGACAGCCTCCACCCTGTCTATGTCTTGGCAGAGATGGGGTCTCCAGAACTGTACACAGTACTCCAGCTGTGTCTTACCAACTGTCTATACAGAGGGACAACTTCCTGTTTTCTACTTCTGATGCCTCTCCCTATGCAACCCAGTATCCCCCCAGCAAAGAGATATACTTTTCCTTCCAGTCCATCTGCAATGTCACTTATATAGACATTAAAAAGGACAGGCCCCAGTACTGAACCTTTGTGGTACCCCACTAGTAACCCCTTTTTCTTCACTGTGGACTCCATTTACCATTACCCTCTGTCCTGTTGTCCAGGCAGTATTTTACCCTAGCTACCACCCTGGGACCCACTCCCAGGCTGGTTGATTTGTTTATTAATCTTTTGTGTGGGACTGTGTCAAATGCCTTGCTAATGTCTAGGTAGGTCATGTCCACATGCTGTTACATTGTCCTTACACCAATTTATAAAATCAAGTTGAATTTGAAAAGATATATTTTAGAATCAAATGTTTAAGATTAAATTTATGAGCTGGCCCTTTGAAGACAAGTACTGTAGGTAATGGGAACAGCTCTTGTACTCTGGTAACCTGAATGTATGCCTCAATTCTGGGACATCGGGACCTTAGGATGGAAGGTAGTGTAAAGAGTGTCCATGTGGACACTCTTTTCCCAAGGGGTGCATGGCTTAATGTGCAACTCACTTACTGACATTTATGGGTGGCATGGTAGAGGTGATATTTGCAATGTTGGTGAAAACAAGCCATCGGTGTCTGTCATAAGCATGAAAGTCAAAGAGGTAGGTGGCACTCAAGTAGGAAAACAAAACAGAAAAAAAAAATCCTTGTTGAAATTTATGGGCTTTAATTGTGACTCACACCCTAAAGATGCATAAAGATGCCATCTCCTTCCCCTTAACCACACTGCCACTGTATCCTACAACCTCATCCAAGTGGTAGTGATCACTTGAAAAGTAATAATCCAAGAGGGCTTGACAGTGTCGAGGGCAGTAACGGCGATAAGGAAAGGTGACATACTCTATACTGATAGTAAAAATGTATGTCACTATACAAGTTTATTGTTTATTGTTTATTGTAAAATCTAGGAATTAATACCTTTGAGCCAAGGCTCTTTTACAAAGGTTCTGCGTCGAGACATTTACATTTACAGAACAGACAAAGGTACAGAGTTGCACAATTAGGTAACAAAGAGAAAAAAAAACTAGATAAAATTGATATAGCTGTACAGCAGAATAAATAACTTAAGCACTATCATCAGTACAGAGGTCACATGTGCCTCAATCCTCCCTACCCTGTGGTCCGAAAGGTAAGATATGAGCGGGAGGTGGTGGCAGCATAGGAATTACAAGCGGAGAAAGGAAGAAAAGAGAAGAGAGAGAAAGAGAAGGGAGCGGAGGGTGAGGACAACAGGAGCAGACCTAAGTAAGGGATGAGGACCCATGACTAGGCCATTGTCAGGTAGAAGGGCAAGGAGGATAGGAAAGAATAGATTATGAGATAATCAGATACAGTCACAGGAGTGTCAGTGACCTGAGCAAGGAGCACCATAATCGTCCTGTGACCCTGCAGGCCATTTGCATGGTGAATCCCCCAGCTCCTTTCCCCACATGGTTATAATGGCAAAGTGGGTCCCCACTGTGCTGCTACCAAGTGATACAGTATCATTAGCATATACTGAAAAGATACAAATTGATAGATGAGTACATATCAAAATGATATGCCAATGTGATGTAAAATTATGGATGTGTATTAGATTTGTAGTAAGAAGATGCTTGTGGTTGTTCCATTAGCAAACACAGCCTTTTCTGTTTTTTGTAAGACACAGAGCATTGTTCCAACCGATGACATATTAATATTAATATTATGATGATAATATGAATATTAATTTGTTGATGGTCTCACTGTAAAAATATGCAAGGCAACTGTTCTGTAGTGTGTGATGTTTCTCCATTTATCCTACTGCAATGGAAACAGTTTGGGTGTATCCTCTGTCACAGCTGGTGGCAACATAAATTCAGGGTGCAAAGTGGGTCCCCACTGTGCTGCTACCAAAAACTGCTATGCAAAATGTTTGTCTAAGTTGCCTGAGGAAGGAGCCTATTTCATGACTAAGTCACAGCATAAATTAGTCAGACAGATGTTTTTGGATGCAAACAGGGTTTGTACCTTCTCACAAGCTGCCTTGTGACACCCCTATATTTTTGGCCATGACAGAGTGCCAGTCACATGGTTCTAAGCCATCACCAAAACTGGTGATGGCTTAGAACCATGTGACTGGCATTGTGTCGTGGCCAGAAATAAATGTTATGTAAATGGTGTTAACACTGTAGTCAATTCTCACCCACCTTATCCTCATCTTTAGGTTGCTTCAAAGTTGGGAAGTATTACAACTGTCACTGTAGTGTCCTGTGATCAATGGTTTCCAGTATGCCTTATCCACACATCAGTCACCAGTGTACCCCTGGCATACATTGGAATCCTCCTCCTCAGCCCGATTCCCTGCAGCTGCCATCCCTATTTGAGGTCCCAGAACAATTATAGTCCTACTTCAATTTCACTCTAATTAGTTGCAGAGTTCAACATCCTCACTGCCTGGCTGTAGTAGTTCCACAGGCATGCGGTATTCCATTGCTTTGCAGTGACCTGAGCAAGGAGCACCATAATCGTCCTGTGACCCTGCAGGCCATTTGCATGGTGAATCCCCCAGCTCCTTTCCCCACATGGTTATAATGTCATTAGTGACCTCACAGGGAGAGGCTTGTAAACCCATCATGCATAACATAGCAACGACACCCACGAGGGACTGCTGCTAAGTAACTGTTGCAACCTCTAAGGGACAGCTCCTTGTAACTGGGGATGGCACCCCAATTCTATAAATGTTTATGCACATTCTTCCTTTAATATACAGTAGAATTGTGTGGAGATGTTGATTCTTTGTTTGTGGGAAAATCAAATAATATTTCTAGAACTACTATGACATTTATGCACTGTACATAAGCAAGTACAGTACACTAACTAAGCTTACTTTTTTCATTTTAAATAATTGCTATAAGGACCTATGTTCAAAACATCAGTTCTAACTTTATGTTCTGTTTCCAGCACTTACTCTAGCCACCTTGTTATATTCAAGTAGACTGTTAATGCAAATCTGCCGTGTACTTAACACTCTATATAGTGTGCTTTTTGTCTTGAGCTGAACATGCTTTGCTTTTTACTTCACTGTTCTCCACTAATCATCATGCTAAACCAGGCCTTCATAAAATATTTATTAGCGCATAATCATGTATCATGAAGGATTTGAATATCAACATTAATAACCTTTCATAATGTGCTCTTGTTACATGTGAAAGCATGCTTCAGTTGCACTGTACACCTGCAGTGCTGATGCATTGCATTGCCTAGAACAGAAACATGTTATTTTGTTTTATTCCACTGTAAATCAGACATTAAAGTGTTTCTCCTTGTTAAAAGAAGTTGCTCCTAAACATCCCTCATGGGGGATGTCTGTTCTGTTTGTTACTCATAGAGTTCAACACGTACTAAGTTGCACCAGCCCCATCTATTCACACTATAAATTTGCTATACATATTTGTAAGGCTGTGTCATGTTATAGTCATGCATGCTGTACAGTATGTTCCATCAGTGGCTCATTTATCATTGACCTTTACCTAATATGCATGGTTCTAACATTTATTTATTTAATTAATACTTATGAAAAATCAAAATACTGTAATAGTGTTACAAAGGATTAAATGTGAATGCTTGGTATGACATGCTAAAGTAAACAAGAACAATTGTGTGATTTCTTCACAGACTACCACTAGTTATAGAAGTTGTTATTGTCATTAGCCATATTGATAATGTCACATGGGCAGGCAGTATGACTGCAGAGAAGTTGATGCTTGAGTCCTTCACTGCTACTGGGAGGTAGTCACACAGGAATCTGATTTGATCACCCATACTGTGTGCAAAATTTCTACTCACTGAGCTCTTAGTCATGTAGTTGTACCAATTTAAGTGACATTTCTGACATGTGGTAGTTATAACACCCTTTAAACATACATACATACATACATAGCTGCCCACAGATTAGGCCTAATGGTCTATCACATCTGCCCAATCACAACTCGCTGGTAAGGTATAGTAGCTGCTTTACCTCCTTTTTTTAAACCATCACTTCCACACTCCACTCCCCTCCCAGCATACCCCTGCTGTTCTCCTTACTTCCAACCCATACATGCCCCTGTGTCCGTCCCAACACTTCCTGAAACCTTCCACAGTATCCATATTTATCAGCTCATCTGGAAGCATGTTCCAGGGTGCCACCACCCTCTGACATAATGTCCGCTCACCTCACCTCTGTATCATCCCCCCTACCATTTTTAGACTATGGCCTCTCGTAGTCCCCTCCCCCTTCAATTTGATCAGTCCCTCTGTTTTTGCCCTATTAATTCCCTTCAGATATTTAAAGGCCTCTATCATGTCTCCCCTATCTTTCTGTCATCCAGGGAGTACATGTTCAGCTCTCTAAGTCTGTCCTCATATGACATGTCCCCCAGATCACCGATCATCTTTGTCGCTCTTCTCTGAACTCTCTCTAGCAGTGTGATGTCCTTCTTTATGTGGGGATGCCAGAACTGCACACAATATTCCAGGTGCAGCCTCACCAGTGAGTTGTACAGGGGAAGCATAACCTCTCAGCTCCTGGACATTATACCCCTAGCTACATACTCAAGCATTTTATTCACTTTAGCAGCTGTTCTCCTGCACTTCTCCAATTTGTTCAGTTTGGAGTCAGTCATCTCCCCCAGATCCTTTTCCATCAAGGAAACAATCAGCCATACTCCCCAAATGGTAGCTATACCCAGCATTCCTAACACCCAGATGCAGAACACTACACTTACGTGCTTTAAACCCTAACTGCCACGTGTGTGCCCAGTTTTTTAGCCTCGCCAAGTATTCCTGGAGTGCACTCCTTCCCTCCTCACTGTTCACCTCTACCCCCAGTTTGGAATTATCAGCAAACAAGCTCATTCTACTCCTAACTCCCTCCCCAATGTCCGTGATCAACACATTGAAAAGGATAGGGTCCAACACTGAACACTGTGGGACCCCACTGATGACTCTTCTGTGAGTCGAGGCTTCGACCCCTACCACCACCCTCTGCTGTCTGTTGTTAAGCCAGTTTGCCACCCACCCCACCAATTTTTCTCTCACCCCCCCAGGTTCCTCAATTTTCAAATCAGTCTTCCATGTGGGACCAAATCAAAAGCCTTGCTGAAGTCCAGGTACACAACATGATTAGGCTTTCCCACATCCAGGGATCTTGTCACCCAGTTGAAGAATTTGACTAGGTTGGTCTGACATGATCTCTCTAGCACAAACCCGTGTTGGTTTTCATTTTGAAAACCATTTGCCTCCAGGAACTGCACCATCCATTCTATTACGATGGCCTCCATCATTTTCCCCACTATGGATGTCAGACTGACCAGTCCGTAGTTCCCCAGTTCATCCCAAGGACCAATCTTGTGAAGAGGCACGATGTGTGCCATCCTCCAGTCCAGAGGAACACATCCTGATTGGAGGGAGGAATTGAATATTTCCATCATTGGAGCTGCTAGGTCATCTGCCAGTTCCTTCAGGATCCTGGGGTGGATGCTTCTGGGCCTGGGGCTTTATCCATCCTCAAGGACTTGAGAGCTTCCCTCACTCTCCTTACCTGGATCTCATCATCCATGAGTGCAATCCCCATGCCCACTTCCCTGCCCCTCTCCCTGTAGCAGTGGCCAACCATTTCCCTTGTAAAGACTGAGCTGAAATAATCATTCAGCACCTCAGTCTGCTCTACTACCCCTACCCATCCCCTCCTTCCTCAGCTTGCTTATCTGCCCCACCCTTCTTTTGCTCCCTAACATATCTATAGAATTCCTTCTCCACCTCCCCAATTCCTTGCACTATCTAAAGCTCTTTTTCAGCCTTGGCAGCTCTTACCCTCCTACTGACTTCCCTGGAGATCCTGTGGTACTCCTCTCTGTCTGCCTCACTACGGGAGCACTTGTGTCTTCTAAGGGCCATCCTTTTGTTTCTCACACACTCCTGCTCTTCCCTTGTCTACCAGCAAGATTTCCTAATGCTAGCCATCTTATGGTGGGATCTTGCGTAGGTTTTCATGGCCTCCACGATGCTCAGCTTCAGAATTTCCCACTGCCTCTCTGTGCACATCCCTGGTCTGATTTTCCATATATGTTCCCTCAGGATATCATCCATTTCCCTGAAGTCTGCCTTTCTAAAGTACACTACTGTGATCTTTGTTTGATTCCGCTTCTTTCCCAGGTCTAAGGTGAAACATACCATGGAGTGGTCACTTCCAGCCAAAGGGTTGTTCACCACCAGGTTCTTAACCTGGTATCCATCTGTTAGTACCAAGTCCAGGATGTTACCCTCTCTAGTCGGTTCCCCTACCAGCTGAGTCAGAAACTCATCCTGGAGGGCATCGAGTATCCTTTGCTTCCTAGCAGATGCAGACACCATGGTATTCCAGTCTGTTCCCAGCATGTTAAAATCACCTAATATAACATTCCCACCCCTACCCTTACTACAGTGCTTTCTCAAGTTGTCAATCAGTTCACTGTCCATGTGCTCTGATTGCATGGGGGACTGTAGACTACCCCAAGATTGACCCTTCTCCCCTTAATATCCTGTAATGTGGCCTAATTCACCTCCATGTTCCCTTCCACCTCCTCCTCCTCCTTGCTACACACTATCCCATCTCTAGTGAACAATGCCCCCACCCCTTCCTCCTGTCATATCCCTCCTAAGTGTTGTGTACCAATGTAACTTTATGTCCCAGTCATGGTACTGGGTGGCCCATGTCTCTGTGACTGCTGCCACATCAACCCCCTAACCACCAACAATGCCTGCAACTCTGGCATCTTGTTCCCCAGACTCTGTGAATTAATCAGAATCACTTTCCAGCCCACCCCACAATTTTTCCCAATTCTCCCTATCCACTTGCCCCAGGTCCACTTTGAGTCAAACTTCACTTCTGCTATGCCTCCAGATTGGGGGAAGAGCCTATGCGCTCCCATGCTGTGTGTTAGTTTGTTACTATCAAGCCCTCCCCCTCATCTAGTTTAAATATGAACAAAGAACTTATATAATCCCCTAGCTTGTTCTTAAGGACCTCCTTCCCATCCTCACTGCAGTGTAGTCTATCCCTAGCAAATAGATCTTTATTATCCCATGTACATCCCGATTCACCCACCAGTCCATACCCCATAGCTGGACACCACTCCTGCAATCAGTTGTTAAATTCACAGATTTTTTGCTTTCTTTCCAAAGTGCCCCTTGGCACAGGCAGGATTTCAGAGAATGAGACACTGCTCGCTTCTGCTACACATAATTTTGCCAACTCCCTGTACCTGGCTTGCAAGTCCTTCACACTATTCTCCATGAAATCATTAGTGCCAATGTGTACCACAATGTGGGGAAACCCCCATCATGCTTCCTTACTAAAGAATGTACTAGGTGCTCTACCCTGTGCACTGTCATTCCCAGCATACATTCCACCCTAATAGAGCTCCCTTTGCCCTCATTAGTTCCCCCATTTGATTCCCCTAACTATGGAGTCCCCCAATACCAGAACCTTCTTTCTCCTGTTCCAGTGCCTTGTGTACTTTTGCCCACTGCTGCCTCCCTGCATGACAACTTTGCCCCTCCCCACACAAGTGCCCCTGCCTTCTTATACCAGTTTCAGTTTCCATTTCCCCCTCTTTTTTATCGAATACCCCTAGACTATCCCCCTCCTCCCTCTCCGTGTCACCCTCCTTCCATTGCCTGCTCTCCTCCCTCAACCTCATCCCAGTCATGCCTCCTCCTGGGACCTCCGAGCTATCTATCCTAGCCCCCACTTATCCTCTCCTAGCCATCCCCCCTCCAGCCAAAGGAACTTTATTCCCTCTATCAGCTCCCCACCCCTTTCCCCTTCCCCATTCCTATCCCCCTTGTTTCCCCTCCTCCTCCTGATTGTCTGTATCCTTCAGATTCAAGAACATTTAGTTCTCTCTCAACTATGTCACTTCCTCTCTAATTCCTCCTTCTTCACTCCCTTCCAATCTGGTTTTTGGAAGAACCACTCAACATCCACCTCCCTCCTTAGGCTTACTGACTCCATCCTTTCCGGGATGGACAATGGCCTGATCACGTCGACCATCTTTGTTGACCTAGCCAAAGCTTTCGACACTGTTTCCCATCCCCTGCTTCTTGATTCACTCTCCTCAGCTAGCCTTGCTCTGTCAGCCACCAACTGGTTTAAATCCTACCTCATTGGCAGGACCCAATCAGTGAGAATCCTTGATTCCTTCTCCCCTCCACTCCCCATCAACACTGGTGTCCCTCATGGCTCAGTGCTTCGTCCCCTACTCTTCTCCATTTTCCTTAATGATCTTCCCACAGCCTGCTCATCGTCTTCTATCCACATGTATGCTGATGATACTGTTTTGTACAGTTCCAGCAAAAATCCTGCTGCTGTGGAAACCAGCTTACAGCATGCCCCCCAACCCTTCCCCCTGTCATATCCCTTCTAAGTGTGGTGCACCCATGTAACTTCATGTCCCAGTCATGGTACTGGGTGGCCCATGTCTCTGTGACTGCTGCCACATCAACCCCCCAACCACCAACAATGCCTGCAACTCTGGCATCTTGTTCCCCAGACTCTGTGTATTAATCAGAATCACACTCCAGCCCATCCCACAATTTTCCCCAATCCTTCCTATCCACTTGCCCCAGGCCTACTTTGAGTCAAACTTCACTTCTGCTACGCCTCCAGATTAGGGGAAGAGCCTATGCCCTCCCATGCTGTGCGTTAGTTTGTTACTATCAAGCCCTCCCCCCTCGTCTAGTTTAAATCCCACCAAGAACTTATATAATCCCCTAGCTTGTTCTTAAGGACCTCCTTCCCATCCTTACTGTAATGTAGTCTATCCCTAGCAAATAGATCTTTATTATCCCATGTACATCCCCATTCACCCACCAGTCCATACCCCATAGATGGACACCACTCTTGCAACCAGTTGTTGAATTCACAGATTTTTTGCTTTTTTTCCAAAGTGCCCCTCAGCACAGGCAGGATTTCAGAGAATGAGACACTGCTCACTTCTGCTATACATAATCTTGCCAACTCCCTGTACCTGGCTTGCAAGTCCTTCACACTATTCTCCAGGAAATCATTAGTGCCAATGTGTACCACAATGTAGGGCTCCCCCCCCATGCTTCCTTACTAAAGAATGTACTAGGTGCTCTGCCCTGTGCATTGTCATTCCCAACATACATTCCACCCTAATAGAGCTCCCTTTGCCCCTCATTAGTTCCCCCCATTTGACTCCCCTAACTATGGAGTCCCCCAATACCAGGATCTTCTTTCTCCTGTTCCAGTGCCTTGTGTACTTTTGCCTACTGCTGCCTCCCTGCATGACAACTTTGCTCCTCCCCACACAAGTGCCCCTCCCTTCTCCTACCAGTTTCAGTTTCCATTTCCCCCCTCTTTTTTATTGTATCCCCCTAGACTATCCCTCCTCCTACCTCTCCTTGTCACCCTCCTTCCATTGCCTGCTCTCCTCCCTCAACCTCATCCCAGTCATGCCTCCTCCTGGGACCTCCGAGCTATCTATCCTAGCCCCCACTTATCCTCTCCTAAGCATCCCCCCTCAAGCCAAAGGAACTTTATTCCCTCTATCAGCTCCCCACCCCTTTCCCCTTCCCCATTCCTATCCTTTTTGTTTCCCTCCTCCTCCTGATTGTCTGTATCCTTCATATTCAGGAACATTTAGTTCTCTCTCAACTATGTCCCTTCCTCTCTGATTCCTCCTTCTTCACTCCCTTCCAATCTGGTTTTTGGAAGAACCACTCAACAACCACCTCCCTCCTTAGGTTTACTGACTCCATCCTTTCTGGGATAGACAATGGCCTGATCACCTCGGCCGTCTTTGTTGACCTAGCCAAAGCATTCAACACTGTTTCCCATCCCCCTGCTTCTTGATTCACTTTCCTCAGCTGGCCTTGCTCCATCAGCCACCAACTGGTTTAAATCCTACCTCATTGGCAGGACCCAATCAGTGAGAATCCCTGATTCCATCTCCCCTCCACTCCCCATCAACACTGGTGTCCCTCAGGGCTCAGTGCTTTGTCCTCTACTCTTCTCCATTTTCCTTAATGATCTTCCCACAGCCTGCTCATCGTCTTCTATCCACATGTATGCTGATGATACTGTTTTGTACAGTTCCAGCAAAAACCCTGCTGCTGTGGAAACCAGCTTACAGCATGACTTCAGCCAAATTCAGCTCTGGTTTGCTTATCATCAGCTTTTTCTAAATGCCAAGAAGACAGTCTCAATGAACTTTGGCACCAGGCAGAAACTCTCTAGGCTCCCGGCCTGACCCATCTTCCACATCCTTGATGGAACCATCTTGGAGGACACCTCCTCATTTAGATATCTGGGGATTTGGCTGGACCAGCACCTCAGCTTTTCTGTACATACTGATGCTATCCTGAAGAAGTGCACCCCAAGCTTGGTGCTCTGTACAGAAATTGTAGAAGCATCCTGCTGACTGTGAGGTGTGAAATTGTCCAGAAGATGATACTCCCCATCTTTGACTACTGTGACGTAGTCTATGGTGCTGCTCCCAAATCTTCCTTGACAAATTTGGACACTCTCTTTAACTCCTTCTGTCACTTTGCTATTGAGTCCCCTTCCCGCTCCCACCACTGTGAACTCTATCTCTCTCTAACCTTCCTTACACTATCTCGTAGACACATCTCTCACTGTGCCAAACTAACCTCCAAATTCTGATTCCTGGGGCTCCCACTCCTATCTCTCATCCTCTCTCTCCACTCCACCTCTCACCACCCACTGTCTCAGATCAAATGACACCCGCACTTTGACAGTCCCTCACCACTCCACCCTCATCAATCAGACTGATTTCTCCCATCGTTTCCCTAAAATCTGGAATTCCCTTCCTCCTGAAATATGACACTCCTCCTCAAACTACTCCCTTACTTCTTCCCTACAGAATTACCTTTCCCTCAGCTGTTCCTGCTTTAAACCTCCTTAATACCTATCTCCAGTTTCTGTCTTCCTACCATGACCCCCCCGGCAGGGTTCTCAACATCCTGAAGGGGGAAATCAGGAAACGGCTACCCCTTCTCCTCATATTCAGTTCTTGCCTCTCCCCGCTCTCTTCTCCACCTGCCCTTCTGGGTCACCAGTGTGCACAACCTAGCCCATCCTTTTTACTCCAACAGCACTTGCGTACTACCTCGAGCCTGCTCCTGGTACACTCATTCACAATAAATGGTTCGATCACATTATTACTGTTTTGCACATTTATATGTTCTTTTGTATTATTTTGGACATGTATTGTAATTTGCCCAATGTTTCACTAATGTTTATTGTACAATACCTTGTGTTCCAACTGCTGCACAATCTTACAATGTTGCATTGTTTGCACTACTCACATACTATTGTAACTGATCATCCTTCACAACCCTATGTAACCCCCTTCCCCCAGGTTGCACCGTGAGACAAGCAACTTGTTGTTCAGTGTGCCCTCCTGGTGAAACATTTCAATAACTAAGTACATAAATAAAATTTATTAAGGGTGTATACCTATTCCTCATTCCAATGCCACCCCCATTGAAGTACGTGCCACCCCTATTCATGCTGCTAAACACTTTATTTTTTTTTTTTAATTTCTATTTTTTCCCCCCTCCACTGAGCCAAACTCTCGGGAGCACCCATGAAGCCCTGCCCCTGCTAGCATCCCTCATTCCCCCAGTCCCATCATTGCGCCGCAGAATACCCCCCAGGTGGGGTCGGGTCCAGGGACCCCCGAATCTTGGGTACTTATCTGGTCCTGGGTTCGTGGGTGGGTGATGGCACATTAGGGCCCTCAGCTCGGTGCTTCTTCATCTAGGCTCGGTGGAGGTACTTTTTCCTCCCATGTTCCCCCATGGGACGTTGAGTGCCTAAGCGTAAGGCATCCTCTGGCGTCTGCCACATCACCCCCCCCTTCCGCGAAGGAGCAGCCTCTGGGGTTGATTGGCTGCCAGCTTCCGCCTGTGGCCAATTATACCCCCTGAGACTCGGCTTGCCATCGCTCTCCCTAGTCTCCACCAGGGGTCGCCGCTTGCCCGGTATACAGGTCCCTCCACACCCCGGGAGAAGGCGTGTCTCCTGATGCTCCAGCCTGTCTCCCCCGGCCAACCTCCTAAACACTTTATTAGTTCACTCCTGCCTTCCCTCCTTTCTTGTTGCCTCCCTCATATTCCCCTCCTCTCCCCTTACCCTGCCCCCATCTGCTCTCCCCTATGTCCCTTCCAACCCGGACCACTTACCACTCTTTAAGGGTTCCCCATACACCTTCCTTCTCTTGTTATAAGCCCTCCTACTGTGATCCCTGCCCATACTCCTCCACTCCCTCCTCAGCCTAATAACTTCCACCTCCAGCTGTGCCAATCTGTTACATACTGAGCAAAACCCCATTCTCCACAGCATATCCATATAAACCGCAGCTCTGCATCTGTTACACCCCACTATTCTCCTAGATGCAGCTCTCCCCATTGACCCCGCCCATGTCTTGTATACCCCCATCCTCCCCAGCTTCCCTGCCCTTGCCCTGACCCCTTCCCATCCGTACCAATAACCCCCTTCAAAATGCATGTTATGCCTTTTCTCTAATGTCTATACAATGAGCTTTAATATACAGGTAAAATGGCATTAAATCTTTCCTTCCCTGTATATTCTGGGTACCATTGTACATTCCTATCCTTCCCTGTATTTTCTGGGCACCACTGTGTAGTCCTATCAATTCCAATTCCCCAAGACCTCTGATATTTTAGTTAATGTTATGCCCTTACTTCTGTCTCTACTATGAGTTTAATATAGCAGGTAAATGATTTCAGGAATTATTTTTCTGTATATTCAGAAACATGCCTTTTCCCCCTTGGATGCAAAAATGTTGTCAACTTCTGTGACCCTGCACCTCAGAGTAAAGATACCCAGTAAGTGCCTGTACACAGTGATTTCAACATTCGTTCAAGCATTCCCCTGCTCATTTAGTGTTCATCAAGAGCTCACTTGCTTAGCCCAAAACACTGAACTTGTGCTGTATATCACAAATATTTAAATTTTCATTTAAGTCCACAGTACCGCTTTACCCTGCCCCTGTAGTCACCCTGCTCCTCTGGGTCATTAAATGCTCTGTTTCCTACACAATACTTGAACATTTTATCAATTGACCACAGCTCTCAATGATTGCAGCAACTCTTTAAGGAGCTTTTATTACCCTTTCCCTTTCAAAAATCCTTACTTCTACGTTAACCTAATTTCATGTCTCTGGACAGAGCCTAATATTTCTCCTCCCACCTATTCAAGTATTTAATAATGTGTGGTGGAGACGGGTGGGCAAAAATGTCCCAAAGTGAGAGCCTAGGAAATTCTAAGCAGGCCTGGATTTTTCCATCCACTGGGGGAAGGCAGAACAAGATGCACTTTCTGTCTTCTAACCCCCCAAGTTTAAAATTCCCCAGCCATGATCTTCTTTGCTGCAGGGAGAGGGCAAATAGAATGTGCAGAATCAGCCCTCTGACCTCCAAAGAGATGGCTTTACAGCTGTGATTTTCTGCACCCTATCAATCTGTACTGTCCCGAGGATGAGAGTCTTGCAGGGGATATGGTAAAGAACAGTCCAGGAACAGCCCTTCAACCACCTAAGACATGGCTTCCCAGCTGTGCTTGTCTGCTCCTGATGTCCTGTGGCTCTGTGAGCAAAATGAAACCCAGGAGCCATTGGTGATACACTTTGAAATTGGCTCCCAGCCCAGTGCCTACTGATTGGCTCCCTGCCTCTCAGGACTTTCAAAAAAAAAAAAAAACATTTATTGCCTTGCAAATACATAACATTTTTTAAACACAGCTGTTTTTACATAGTGAGAGACTACTAACTCCATGAATCCTAACCATGCAAATATACTCTATATTATTTTGGTAGTTTTCATAACTGTTGAAAGACTTATTGCAGTGTGTACACTATAACTTTGTTGAAATCATGTCATCACACTGCATAGTAAAATATGTTATACTGAATGTCAAACAATACAATTATAAAACTCAACTTGACATAAATAATCGTGATGACATTCTATTACTACATTTATCTTTTTATGGGATTGTTCTTGTGCAGATTTTTTACATTTCAAGTTTTCAAGCTTTTAAAGATTTTGGTTCTCTTTCATATTGAAAAATGAATTCACTAAAAATACCACCAAGAGCTTAATCTGGTTCAGTTTCAATTGGTTGGTCTTTGTATTCCCCAGGACAAGGCTGAAAAATAGGCAGTATTGTCTGTTTCTCCCTTTCCAATCAAAAAACTAAATAAATACATGCTTAGAGATGGGCAAAGTTGGGAAACTCTGCTCCATGGATTAATTTGCGGATGTTCTGCATTTCGTGAAGTTAATCATGGTGTGAAGCCCAAATCTGTCCTCCCCTCCAAAAATGCACAAAATGCAGAGTTTTCCACATTTTGTGGAGTTATTTTTCTAGTGTCTAGTGGTCCCCCACACTGATCACCTGCCTGATGTAAAATACAATTCCCTGGTGTCTAGTGGCCTTCTCCCCCACCGATTGCTGGACCAATGTAACATAAAATTCCCTGGCATCTAGTGGCCCCCGTCGCTGATCACCCGATGTGCAAGAAATTTATACTTCCCTGGTGTACAACATACCCCCTCCCTATCCCAATCCCCTATAATACAAAATGGCAGCTCCATTCCCTGGTGTCTAACAAAACCCCATACCTAATCTCCTGTAATAAAAAAAAAAGGTAGCCCATTTTCCCTGGTGTCTAGCAGACTCTTTCCCTATCCTTGATACCCTGTGAATTCCCTGATGTCTAGTGCACCCTCCACCTCAGCAGGCAGTGCCCAACAACCCTGCTTCCCCACCCCAACTCCAGGAGACCAGCACAGCCCTCTTCTAGAGATGCAGCAAAGTTTTACTCTGTGGCTGAATATGCTGCAAAGTCGCTAAATTCACCTCTGTGGAGCACTTCACATAATTTTTTCAAATTAATTGAAATTCACCTTTCTTTTGGGGTTTTTAAATGCAAATTACCCTTCAAAAAAACAAAGCAACTAGAGGTTACAAATGGGAACACTACCCTGGATCTATCCATGGTGTCTAGTGATCCCCCCCCGCTGATCGCCAGCCACAGTTTAAATATATATATATATATATATATATATATATATATATATATATATCCATAATTAATAAAAAAACCTCCTCCAAATCTCTGGTCTTTAGTAGACCCCTCACCTCGCCGATTGCCGGTCCCAATATTGTAACCCCCTTGTTACCTGGGGTTACTAGAATCCCAATAAGACCTAGTGGTAGGTAGGGAAGGAAGCTTGTGAAACTTCAGTTAAATGGATTTCACACTGTCTCACTCTGTTCTCAGTCTCAGCTGAGACTGAGCGATGACATCACCATAGAACTGTCACAGCTGCAAGAGCCACAATGGAATCTGCAGCAGGGAGTTGGAATAGAATTTTGGGAGGTTTGAACAATAGTCTGTAGGTCAGTTGGAGTTTGGAGCTTGCTGAGAGAGGAGCACAGCAACTCTGGTTAGGCTCTTGGAGCCTCAGCCCTGACATAGGGTTACATTTAGTAAAAAAGGTGTGTGTTTCCACCTAAAGAGAGACACAGTGAGCAGTTTGAAAGTGGTGGAGACCGCTGATTTGGGTTTCAGTGCCCCCTCCCTCCGGGGATGGGGGCAGGAAAGGTTTTCCTGCATATTCCAGGGGCAACCCCCAGGTTTTCTACTAGTGGAGAAGCTGCCTCATTTGTTCAAGAGTCCATGGGAAACAAGAAGATTTGTGAATCCCCTGAGGGCACCTGCAACCGAAGGGTGAGTTTCTGCTCTTTCTAAAGGGCCCATGTTTTCACCCTGGGACTTGTGTGATAGTGGGGATTGGACTACTGAAATAGTGGGAGGCCTAGAGCAATAGGCTTATCCAAAAGTAAAAGTATGTTCAAGTCCAGCACATATGGGAATTCAAGATATGTAGAGGAGATGTGACATACGCCTACCCAGTAATCTACATTGCCAAGCTTTCAGAAAAGAGTTGTTTAGTTTCCAGAGAAATGGCTGGGTATGGATTGTGGGAGCTAGAGTTGGGAGACCCCCCATCTTTAGTGGCCAGGTCCACCTCTACGGATTTGCTCTGTGGATTCCTACTTTGCCTCATGCATTTGGCCAGTGATGAGGGAAGTACCCAGATGTGGGATTGGAAGGAAAATACCCTCTAGAAGTCAAAGGCTCTAAGGTCGCTTGGGGAGCCATCAATTGGAAAACTGGTCCATTTCCCAAAATGGACCATGGATCAAGTGGCCAGCAGGGGAGCCGGGCCAGTGGGGAAAACCCAAGTAGTGTACAAGTTGGGCTGTGTACCCAAAGCTGCGTGCAAGTTTGGGCTGTGTGCCTGGTGGGTTCAGAGCCTAAGGGCTGGAAAAAGTGAAGAAGTGTTCTGTTGTCTCTAATCTGCACATTCCAGAAATGTAGCCCCGTGGGGGTCCGTCTATGCTTTGTTTGTTCAGCTTGGATGTGAATAAAAGCCACACTGTAGAATCCCATTCCTGGTTCTGGACATTACAGTTATTGCTTCCTGTGTTCGGAATTACTTGGGTGCCCCTGTGCAGACTAGCCAAACCTAGGCCCCCTGTGCCGAGTAACCTTATCCTCCCTGAACCCAGTCCCCACCAGGTACTGCTGTCAGCTTCAACAGCATGCCACCTGTCATTTTGCAAAAAGGCAGGGGTCGGGGGTTACAAAAACAAATAAAAAGACTCCTCCAGAGTCCAGATCCTTAGGGTCTAGTTGACTGCCCACCTCACCGATCACCGGCCACAATAAAAAAAAAATCCCTGGTGTCTAGTGAAACCCCCCCATCCCGTCAGGTAGTTCCCCCCTCCACCACTCCACTCCCCCCTAATCCTGTCCTTGAGTGGGCCACCAGCACTGCCCCCTCCACTCACCTCTGTGGTCGGTAGCCCAACTGACTCTGCTCTGAATGAATGAGAGCATGCTTGTACAATCATGTGCTCATTCATTCAGTAAGTCAACCAGCTCATCATTATACAGGATGTTTTTCAGGGCTAAAGAAGGAAGGTGAACTGCTATGGTCTTTGGTGGGGTGGGTGGGATGGGTGGAACAAGCATTGTGGACCCCTCCCAGGAACGGGGTCAGGGGAGCTGAGTGGTAGTGGGGCACTACCTGACAGGGTTGGGGAGTTCCACTAGTCATCAAGGATTTATTTTTATTGGGGCAAGAGATTGGTAGGGTGGGGGGTCCACTAGACACCAGGGATCTGGAAGAGTTGTTTTCATTTATTATTGGGGCAAGCAATCATTCATTCAACTCTGTCTGTGGTGCAGGCAAGAGCAGAGGACAGTTCCAGTCACTGGCAGGGGGGTTGCAATGGTGGGGGTGGAATGACGTGTGTATCACACCCTTTTTCCCCATCCTGAACCCCCATCGGTGACCAGACATGTCCTCCACTCTTGTCTGCGTCACCGACAGAGCTAAATGAATGAGCAGGAGCTGGCAATGAATGGGAGCAGCTCAGGTAGCTGGCCATGGTGGAAAGGTTAGGGCTGTGCCGGTCACCTGGAGTCAGCGTGGGTGGAGTGAAGTGGTAGGGCACTACCTGCTGGAGTTGGGGTGTGTGAGGCCCACTAGACACCAAAGAATGGAGCTACCATTTTTTATTACAGGGGCTCGTGGATAGAGAGGGAGGTCTGCTAGACACCAGGGAAAATGGACTAACTTTTTTTGTTTTTTACAGGAGATCAGGGATAGGGAGGGGAGGTCTGCTAGACACCAGGGATGTACAAATTTATTGCTGGGGGGCCCTAGACAAAAGGGAATATTATGTTACATCAGGCCAGCAATTGGTGGGGGGGGCACTAGGCACCAAGGAATTCTGTTTTACATTGGGATGGTGATTGGTGGGGGAGGGGACCACAAGATGCCAGGGAATTGTATTTTACATCGGGCAGATGATCAGGGAGTGGACCACTAGAAACCCAAGAATTTTTGTTCTATGTCAGGCCAGCAATCAGTGAGTGGGGGCACCAGACACCTAGACACCAGAGAACAATCGACCCAGTGATCAGTGCGGGGAAGGGGTTCACCATTTCTAACTTCGCCTTGCTTTTTTATAAAGTGCAATTTGCACTTACAAGACCCAAGAGCAATTTAAAGTTACAAATGGCAAATTTTCTAGTAAACAGGAAAACTGCAAAATTACCTATGAAGACAGATTTGGTGATTTTGCTGGAAATTTGCCAACGAATTAAAACTTTGTTGCATCTCTAATTATGATATGCCTATTACAGTTATGCCTTGTTTCCAAAGTAATTCAGTAGTATAACTATATAGTTCTGGTTAAATAGCTACAAACTGTCCTTTCTGTTGCTGACAAAGCCTTTGGAACCACTGAAAAGTAAAAGGTGCTTATTGTGGGAGAATATATTCCTCTTTGTAATCAACTAGATGTGGTATTTTCCTACCTAATCATGTACTGTAAGTTACTTCCTATCAAAGCTCAAATTAATATAATATAATGCATAATAATTCCAGTCACTGTGGAATTACTTTTCAATATTTCTCAAGTTGGCCTCTCGCCCAGAAGGTTATGGGTTCCAGTTCCATACCATGATTGGGCTAAAACCATAAATGCTGGCCTCTGCATGCAATACTAAGTGGATGCTGTACTGTGTGTGGGGGGGGAGGGGTGCTGTCCTTTGGATGACATGTTAAACTGAGGTCCTCTCTGCCTTTTCTGTTGTTCAATTGAGAATTAATGATCTCATGGCACTTCACAGTCAGAGGCTGAAGGCACTCACCTCTGCCTTACAACACCCCTGATCATGGGGTAAACCTAGTACAACCAATGCCATGTTGTGCCTTACTGCTTAATTATCTAGCTCTCCTTTCTCAGTCAATAAAACTAATGTATTTAATGTCTGAAACTGCCATATTCAAATGAGGGGCAAAACACTTGGGGATGGTGTACTGTGTTAACATGCTAGAAGCACAGAAACTGTAAACTGTAAATAAAGTACTATAAATGTATCTGGTGATGAAGCATTGCATGCAGGGGTGTGGCCAGGAATTTTAAACTTGTACTCAAAACTGATGCACTGTTGCCCCTGCCACCCCATTATGTAAACATAAACCAAAATATGTGCTGCTACGCCACACCATTGCCCCCTCCCCCTCCCCCTCTCCCTCTGTTTGCCATGTCTGGGTTCAAGTACAGTAATCAGTTTCCTCCTGTAAACCCCCTTCCTTTGTTTTTCTGCCTGCCTGGTAAGTTGTTCTTGTTTGTGTATCAGGCTGGTGGCATCAGTGCTCCATAGCAAACAACAACAAAGGCAAAAGGTATCAGTGAGACACAGACACAATGTTACTCACAATGTCCTTGTTTTCCTCTTTTTGCTGCCCCTACTTGATTTGCTGCCCTTGCCAGATTGTTTTTACTGTACTGTGCTGCGTACAGTGCGCATGCCTGCCGACACCCCTGATTGCATGCATCAGATTCTAAAATGGGCAGTGAAAATCCTTCATCCTGATTGGCTGCTACCTCTACATCAGATCTGTCTGATGCAAAGGCAATAATAAGTACCCAAAAATCAGGATGTAGTGTAACATATATCAATCAGCCGGGATATTCATTTTTTAAAACAACTGCATTTTTTTCTTTTAGTGAGTGAGGAAAACTGTTTCTTAAGTACCAGAAAGTAAGCTTACCACAAATATTTCAACTAAGTCAATTAAATTAAGCCCTAGAGAATATGGCAGTTAGTAAATTTAGCAAAAAAAAATTTCTCATCACATTGCCCTACTACTCAGACTCAGCATTTTGGTGTTCCTGACAACATGTACTTTCATGGCTCCCAGTTCTCTAACAAAAACAAAACAAAAAAAAAATCATATTCTAGTGCTGTATCTTTTAGTTATGTGGCTTCCATTCTTCCATTTTTTTTGTCAGGAAAAACTTATTATTGAAGCAAGTAGGAGAGTGCTGCTCCAAACCATGGTGCTTCAGGATTTTTATGAACTCTTTTTTCCTTATTTTAATATCTTTATTCATATGAGGCACATTAACAGTTCAAACAAAAAGTGGGAAATTCTCAATAACACAAATATATAATCATATTATCATACAATGATTGTCATACAGATCAATAATATATACTATATACAATAATATATTTGTTTCTGAGGTTCTTCTAACTGGCTTTAGGGTTATGTACAGTGTTGTTTAAAGCTATAATTTATTATGACTTATGAGACATATTATTCCACTATGACTTTAATACTGCATTTTTAAAGGGTTCCCAAATATTATTAAGCATCTCATTTTTCCCTTTAGGAAATAATGTATTTGTCCTATTTTATACAAATCCATCATTAAGTTGAGCCACAAATGAAAGTTCGGTAGCCAAGCAGGCAGCCACTCCCACTTCCTGAGCTATATAAGCAGTTCCTCTAAGCCTCACTGTGAAGCATTTTTTCTTTGCCCCACCATCCTTCCCTCTTCCTCCAGTGGCAGCACTATCTTCTTAGTGGGATTCCTAAGGTACCTTTAGCCATGGGAACCGTTCTGCTGCACCTCTAGGGGTGGAACCCTCTCCGAGGGTTCCTTGTCTTCGTATCCCTACAGAGTGGTAATTCCTCTGGAATAGAGAGTGCGAATGGCCAAAACCAAACTAAAACAGTTGCACAAGCATAAACACTATACTGGCTGTGTAGACCAGTGAAATATATTTTAGGTGGATTGGTGTCTTTCTAACACATCAGTATAAATAAAATACCTTCTTCCATTATATTAGTCAGAGGAAGAAGACCAGAAATGGTATTGTTAGGCTAAAGAAGAGAGGTGGTGGGTGGTTGGAGGACTACCTTGAAAAAGCTGAGGTACTGAACAAGTATTTTTGCTTAGTATTTACCAAGGAAGAGGCAAGGCAGGGGCCAAGACTCACAAGGAAAGGTTTATAGGAGTGAGAGGTGGACACCAGCCCATTTACTGTGGATAGAGTCTTGGAGGATCTAGGGAAAGTAAAGACAGACAAGGCAATGGGGCCAGGTGGGATTCACCCTAGAGTTTTGAAGGAACTCAGGAAAGTCCTAGCAGGACCACTGATGACCCTTTTCAACCAATCAGTATAGATGGGGGAGGTATCTGGGAACTGGAGGAGGACAGAGGTGGTTCCCCTGCACAAAAATGAAAGTAGAGAGAAGGCAGGCAATTACAGACCTTTAGAAAATGGGTAAAAGTATTCCAAGACTCTGATTGGCTGAGGGACTTCTCTAGCTGGGCATCTATTAGACAACAGATGTCCGGCTATTAAAAGTACCAGCCCAGCCAACCCCATCACCATAATCATGTTGCCCAGCCTGGTCTCTAATTGGTTAAAACACCCTCATTTAATTTTGAAATATCTGCCATTTTCTTGTCTTGCTTAGCGAGAGCTAAGACCTGATACCAGTCCACAAGACGTTCTCCCGATAAAATGTTAAACCTAATGACTGCCCCTGCTAAAATGTGCACAGCAAAGCCAGTACAACAAATAAAAATGAAACTCTTTACACAAAGTTGCTTCTTTTTTTCTCTTGGCTAACTTTACCTCTCTGACTTCCATGTTTCCACTTTCAACTGTGAGAGAGACCCAAATGCAAATACCAGAAATCAGGCTCCTACACAGCACAGCCCTAGTTTTCAGAGCATTACTTGCAACTGGTTGCTAACCCCCTTCCCAAATAAAAACAGACTGCCACTCCTTGAAATGCAGTCTGAATGCTTCCCGTGAGAAATGAGTGAGTCAGTACATTGAATTTTCACTCACTCTTTGATTAGTGAAACAGTCCATCAAATGGCAGCAGCACATTCTGTGAGAACCGCTCCAGCAACAGCGCTGCTATAATCAGTGGATACGGGGTCCGGCCACTTCACGATGAGAAGTCTGGCTGTGTGGTATGGTTAATTGTCTGCATGGGTAATGGTACTGCACCAGCTCTCATTCGGACTTACTAGATGAAAATAAATAAAACCGCGGCTTTTATCACTATGAAACAGGTGCCCTACTTGTTGGAGGTGGACCAAGGTGGTGAGTCGCTGTCTCTCTAAACAAATAAACTGGACCACTGGCGAACATTGGGCAGGGGGTCGGTTCCACAAATAAGCATCAGTGTAACACAACACTAAGTTATTAAAACAAAAGTGTAAAAACTGCACTGCCCTGTGCTGGCAAGTATACCACTACAGTAGTAGAGGGACTACTTTACAATCAAAAGCATTTTTTATACATTTGAACCAATTTTCTATTAATTTTTGTGATTTCTTTTTTAAAAATCCACACATAACCCATTTTCTAAGCTCAATAATACCCTCCAGGGTGGGCAGTATGGGCTATACCAGCCCTTTCAGAGGCTATAAGGCCCTCTGCCAGCAGCATCAGTTCTCGTTACTCCCCTGGGAGGGTGGGTATAGCCTAATACTGCCCACCCTGTCAAGTATTATTGCATACGTAAGCCTGACCTCAGTGGTGGGGAAGCTGATGGAGTCCCTGCTTAAGTAGAGGGTAGTGGAGTTCCTGGAGTCAAGCGGTGCAAAAAAAAAAAACAAGGCAGCATTGATTCACTATGGAAAGGTCCAGTCAGACTAATCTTATCAATTTCTTTGACTGGGTGACCAGGGTGGTTGATAAGGGAGGGGTGGTGGATGTGGCCTATCTGGATTTCAGCAAGGCCTTAGACACTGTTCTGCATAGAAGGTTGCATAACAAATTAAGGGAACTGGGTGTGGGCTCTAAAGTGGTAAAATGGGTTGGAAACTGGCTAAAAGACAGGACCCAGAGGGTGGTGATAAATGGCATAAAATCTGAAGAGGAGGAGGTGACCAGTGGGGTGCCACAGGGGTCAGTGCTGGGTCCAGTCCTATTGAATGTCTTCATAAGTGACATTGCAGAGGGACTGGAGGGGAATGTATGCCTGTTTACAGATGACACCAAGATCTGCAACAGAGTTGACACACAGGAGGGGCTAGATAAAATGAGAAATGATCTAAGACTACCTGAGGAATGGTCATGGGTTTGGCAGTTGGGTTTCAATGCTAAGAAGTGCAAGATTTTGCACTTGGGACACAGAAACCCAAGAGAGGAATACAGGATGAGGGAGCAGGTTCTAGACACCACAAGTCAGGAGAGAGAGAGAGAGAGAGAGACCTGGGGGTTATCAGATCTAATGACCTGAAGACGTCCAAACAATGCAAAAAAGCAGTGTGGAAAGCAAACAGAATGCTGGTGTGCATTGAAAGGGGCATAGCCAGTAGGAGGCGTGAAATGGTAATACCACTGTCTCAACCACTGGTGAGAACTCATTATGAAATACTGTGTCCAAGTCTGGAGACCGCATCTCAGGAAGGACATGGAGAGAATGGAAGCAGTCCAGAGAAGAGTAACAAAAATTATACATGCACTGCACCACACCACAAGCCTTATGAGGAAAGACTCAGGGAACTTAACATCTATTCACTGGAAGAGAGAAGGGAGAGAGGGGATATGGTAAAGACTTTCAAATACAATACCTTAGAGGAATAAACAGGGTTCAGGAGGGGAACATATTTCAGAGAAGAAAGCGCACAAGGGCAAGGGGTCATAACATGAGGCTGGAGGGAAGGAGGGAGGGAGGCATAGGGTGAATGCTAGGAAGTATTTTTTCATAGAGAGGGTGGTGGACCCAGGGAACAGCCTACCAGTGGAGGTGATGGAAGCGAAAACTGTATGGGGATTTAAAAGTGCATGGGATAAGCATAAAGTCACCCTGTTATGCAGCAGAGCTGGGGAACAGCAGTTCAGATAAGGGGAGGGATTGCCACACCACGTAGGGAAATGGGCAGACTAGGTGAACTGATTGGTCCTTATCTGCTGTCATATTCTGTGTTTCTATGTTTCTATTAGGTGTCCTAATAAAATTAGCTCTTTTTGTTCATAAGTTCCTCTTTCATCTGGTAGGTTGCATCCTAATAAAATAGCTAATTCATAATTTTTTATATTGAGTGTAGTAGCTTGCATTACTAAAAATATAATTATTTCCCAAAATGTTGAAAGTTTTTTGCAAGTAAGTGTAAGAAATTATTTGGGTTACACAAGCTGTGAAAGGCTAGTAATAATAAACAACACAAAGCATAAGACTCCAAAGCTTTATTTTTACATAGAAACATAGACTTTGACGGCAGATAAGGATCACTTGGCCCACCTAGTCTGCCCATTTCCCTACCTACAGGATAAGCTGCAGATCCTATTTAACCAACAGCCTATTTCTTCCTAACCACCACTAAAATTGCATTATGTCTGTCCCATGAATTCTTGAATTCTCCCACAATATTAGAACCCACAACCTCCTCAGGAAAGCTGTTCCATGCATCCACCACCCTCTCTGTGAAAAAATACTTCTTCACATTGCCCCTGAGCCACCCCCCCATCTTCAAATTGTGTCCTCTTGTTCTTGCACACCTCTTTTTCTGAAAGATGCTATCCTCTTGGACTTTGTTGATTCCACTGAGGTACTTTAAAGTTTCTATCATGTCCCCCCCCCCTCCTCAAGGTCATACATATTAAGCTCCTTTAGTCTCTCCTTGTATGGCTTCTCTTGCAGAGCCTGCACCATTTTAGTTGCCCTCCTCTGGACTGCCTCCATCCTGTCTTTGTCCTTGCAGAGATGGAGTCTCCAGAACTGGATGCAGTACTCCAGATGGGGTCTCACCAACTGTCTGTACAGAGGGATAACAACTTCCTGTTTTCTGCTGGTGATGCCTCTCCCTATACATACCAGTATCTCCCCAGCCCTCCCTATTGCCTTCTCACATTGCTTGCTAACCTTACGGTCATCTGACATGATTACCCCCAGGTCCCTTTCCTTTTTTGTTGTTGTTACTACCTCCCCCCATTGTGTAATCTTCCCCTGGGTTTTTGTTTCCCAGGTGCATTATTTTGCACTTCTTTGCATTGAATCCAAGCTGCATCACTGTAGGAGAAGGCGGTGATCAGAAAAATTACAGGAGATAACCAACCTCCTAGATGGCTAAACTGTAATGATCATAGTAGGAGTCATGGGTCTGACCTGCTGTAGCCCTGGTCATTTATTACGGCTACATGGGTGGAGCCCTGCAGTCATTTTGGGATCACATCACTGTAGGAGAAAATGGGAACTGATCGCCGTCTTTTCCTACAGTGATGCGGTCTCCTGTTCACAGTACTGAAGTCATTGTTTCTCTGTGGTGTCTCTTTCTCTCATCACCTCTGTGGGCAGAGCTCCCTTCCACAGTGCTCGGCCCCCCTGGTGCACTACTTTCCACAGTGGTGGAAGTGACAGTACAACTGAAGCTGTACATGAGCGAGTATCGTGCATGCACAGTTCTGAGGCTGTCGCCATCTTGCAAGTGGCATACTCCAGCTCCGGTCTCTGCTACTCTCCACTCAGCACCAGAACCACTCTAAAAAGCCACAGTCTGCCACCCCTTCCAAAAGTTCTGCTGTGGCTCTGGAGCCACTCTGAACATCTACAGCCTGCTACCGCACCAAAAAGTTCTGCACAGCCGTATTGGCTCTGACCAGAGTTTGTCTTTCTTTTGGAATGGTTAACTGACTCACTCTCTGTTTAGGGCCTGAGCAGACATTTTTATACATAACTGTTATTATGTCAGGCTGAGGCTGTATCTCATCATAAAAAACATCTTGCTATATCTTGCCAAACACTCATGGTCTCTCCCTAACAACAACTAGGTGGATTATGTCAGTAGCCAGGCAGTTATGTCACTGTCAGCCAGTTAGGCCTCCCAACTGTCATGCTGATAATAATCTCTCTCTCTCTCTCTCTCTCTCTCTCTCTCTTTCAGCTCTCAGGGAGTCGCCCAACCACATAGGCAACACCTAGCTGCCTGCCAGAAGATTATATTGTTTGTGAGAAAAGAGACAAAAAAGCTATTTACAAGTTATAGTATTTGTCACAATAGATCCATATCTAATGCTAACACATGTATGTGTCCCATCTCTCTTATCCATAATGTTTTTGTAGTAAGGCAGATCCAGCATAAGTCATTATCACAGTTTGCAAGTGAGCATAGCATTTATTCTTTTTGCACCACTTCTCAATAAATTATAATCTCAATGCAGACTTTTGTATCTCCGTAAGCATACACAATATTGTGACATAAGCACGTTTGGTAGAATATTGGGGTGCCATTACAGTTCGCTCCCCTGAAGCCCTGTAAGTTGATAACTTGCAGAGGTTCACTAAACAAAAGGCACAACATAGCAGTATGAATAGGAGGAGCAGAAATGAGAAAAGAAGGTGTACAAGAGGACCATGCCCCCCCCATACTGGGGATGAGAGGATGGGTAGCAGGCCATGCTGCAGGGTAAGCAACAATATGGATACAGCAGGGAAAAATCAAATTGAAATGGCAGACTAAAGGGCACCATGATTGTATTTATTTATTTTTATCTGCTGGGTTTTTGTGACTGGTTTGGTATGTGCTTGTGGCTGAGTATTATGAAGCTATGCCCTTGCCTCGTAAAGGGTCCCTGGCTCCTTAGGCCAGAAAGAGGAATCCCTGCCCCAGAGCTCTGGCATGCTGCACACAAGGTGGAAATATGAGAAACAGCTTGGGGCCTGAAAAAAAATGAGTATAGCACACCCACTCCCATCCAAGCAGCCAAGAGGACTCTGTAGTGTCCCCCCCATTGTGGGGTCATCGGCAAGGAACACTGCCGGTGTCAGTGGCTCAGTAGGTGGCATACTTGCTTCTGAGGCCAGGAGATCAGAGGGCTGTGGGTTCAGTTCCCACATCTGGCACTTGGGTTAATATCCCAGTACTGACACTGTAGTGCAGCATGAGAGGGGTGCTGCACTTCTGAGGTGCCGTCTTTCGGATGAGATGTTAAACTGAGGTCCCATCTGCCTGGATTGGTGGTAGTTCAGGTGGATGTTAAAGATCCCATGGCACTTCTCGAAAAGAGTAGGGAAATTTTTATTGGACAAAACTGCAAAATAAAACAAGGAAAGACATAAAGGAAAAACAATCAAGGCAAAATACAAAAAACAAAATCCAATAAACAAAAACCACATAAGTTAAAGCAAGAGAAATATGTGCAGTGCAAAAACGCAGTATCAGAATAGAAAGCAAAAGAATATAGGTAATCAGCTGCTAATAAGGTGCCATAGCTCAAACTAAAAAAAAAAACATTCCAAAGCGGAAAAACATATGGTCCAGAAATAGCTATCATATCACATACCTCCTCCCTGTTAAACAATAAAAAGGTAAGGCCCAAACTAGGGGGCCAAAAAATTATTATAATAACTGGAACAAATTAATCAGATACTTGTAAAAAAGGAAGAGAACCCCAAGAAAGGAAGGAAGTGTCAGAAAGAACAAGTCTGTCCTTGTGAAACACTTTACGAATTTCCTGCTCAAGCTTAAGTTTCAACCCTAATAACGATAGCTGTTTCTGTTGTAACATGAACTGACATCTAGTTTGCCAGATCATCCATTTCATAAGCACTAAGACAACTCTAGTCATCCCTACATGAAAACCTCTCCAAAGCTGCATATTGTTCCGACCATAAATCAAAGTATTATAATCCATATTCTGTAACTGTGGGACACACCAGGAAGATACCAACAAGGGCCATAAACCTACAATACAGGGACACTGAAAAAATAAATGTGCCATTGTTTCCACCTCCAACCCACAGCCCTCCCTCAAACAGGATCTCTCCTGGATACATTTATGAAAATGGTTTCCTCGAACATTTAGTCTTGAATGGCAATGGAGCCAAACCAAATCCCACACCTTAGGAGGGATCCTAGGATCTGTCAGCTGATGAAGAACATCAGAAAGTACCACCATGTCAGGTAAAGCAAGGCAGGGGTCAGTAAAACATACAGAATGAAGTAGGTTTTGGTATTCCGCTTTCCTAGTACTATGCAAAAGATCATGAGTTGTAACATGCCAAACTTTTAATTTTCTGCATACTTCCAAACGGTAAGGAGACAAATCTAGCGGAATATTCTGAAAAATTCCTCATTGCTGAGTAACCCATCTTTGCCAAAAATAGTGGCATCTATCCTTCAATAGAGGGACCTAAGGGAGTTGTTTCTGTAATAAAATAAGTACAAAATTGGCATATAAAAACATAGAAAAAAGAAAAAGCACAGGATTTATCACATTCAGGCCACCATCACTGACAGGCCAATAAGTACTATGTATTTTGATAGGGTTAAGCCGGCTCCCCCAAAGTAATTGAAAGGCCACACTATACATTTGTACCTCTAATTTTACCGACAAAGGGTAAAGATAACTAATATTCAAGAAAAAGGGTAAAATAAAAGTTTTATACATGTAAACCCTTTTTCTTTTGTCATGGGATAATTCTTCCATTTATCCACTTTCTCAGCTGCTTGAGATAGGGAAGGTCCCAATTCAAAAAAGCTGAATTGGGGCCCCAAACAAAAGCCCTAAAACTTTAATAGGTGGATCTGAGACAGGGATACCCCCTATCTCATGCAGAGTGACACCAGAATGTTAATACCTGTAACTTTACTCTTTCGTCTATTCATTCTAGAACCAGAAACCATGGAAAAAGAATCCACCACTCCCAGAGCACATTCTCCTGAAATTGATCAGCAACCAAAATAGTAGTATCATCAGCGTAAACAAGAGCAACCAGAAAATAACTACCCCCTATTCCCACAATAGGCAAAATGTCATGTGCCACATTCAACTTTCTCAATAAAGGGTCCAAAGAAAAAACATATAAAAGAGGGCTCAATGGACACCCTTGTCGAACACCTCTCCAAATCAAGACAGACCCCCCCAATCTACAATTCACCAGGGGTCGAGAAGAAGCATATTTATAAATAATCTGAAGCCAATTGACAAAAATGAGAGGAATGCCATAATGTTCCAGTATCCAGAACAAAAAAACATGAGGTACTTCATCAAAAGCCTTAGCCTGATCCAGTGAAATCAAATACCCTGAACTTTCAGGCCCATCAAAAACTTCCTGCAATAACTTAGCCACATCTCCATACCTCGCTGGGGAATTGCACAGGTCTGCCCAAGGGAAATAATATCCTGAGCCACCCAAGATAAATGGTTACACAAAATTTTACATAAAATTTTCCAATCAACATTTAAAAGACTGATAGGTCACCAATTTCTGAGGTCTGCTTTATCCCCCTTTTTTATACAAAAAAAATCAAAAGACTATCAGCAAGTACCATAGGAAATGCGACAGTACCAGATAAAATATCATTAAATATTAAAACCAAAAGTTTACTTATAAGGCCTACCGCTTTTTATAGAATTCCTCCAGGTATGCCATCTGGGCCAGGGGAAGACCCATTATGTAATTTACCATCACTTCTACTACCTCCTTCTGTGAAATTGGCGAGATCAGTTTTTATCAGCATCTAGTAACTCAGGCACATCTAAACAGCCTAAAAAATCAGAAATACCAGCCAAAGGAGGAGAGTTATCACTAAAAGAATGTTCTACATAATCAGTAACAATACCCTCAATTCCTTCCCCAGTGTTCATAATCAATCCAGAATCAGTTTTCAATGCTTCCATATATTTAGACTCAACCCATCTAGCACAACAATCATAAGGATTTACATTCTGCATTTTTCCCTGTGTACCAAATTTCTGTTCTAAAAACAGAGAATGGGCTCTATCATATTGAAACTGACACATTTCTGCCTTAACAGCCTGAATGTCCTCAGCAAGGTCTTCCCCAGTTTCAACAGACCAAGATAAAAGCCACTGAAGCTTATCTCTACAAAGCAAATAAGTAATATATTTGTGATTTTTGGCTGTCTTGGTTAAGGAACTATATAAAGTTTTTAAATCTTGTTTAGTATCCTGCCACCAAAAGAGGGAATTATCATATAATTCACAGACAGAAAATCTGGCTTCCAATTCCTCCTGAATGGTAGCCCAGGCAGCGACATCTGATAATAAGGTGGAATTCATCCTTTAAACAGATAGGGGCCAGATTTATTCAAAGGGCACCCCACAACCATTTTAATCAATCTGTGGTCTGAGGTTTCAACTGGAAAAACTGAAGAAGACCTTACTGGGACCCAATGAGAGGCAGACAAGAAGTCAATCCATGTTGATAAATGACTCCTAGAGTATGTAAGCTCCGGCAACCTTGAGAAGACAGCCACACAATCCTTGAGCCTAGCTTGGGTATACATTTTCTTTAAAAAATTGGAATCAGAGTACAGTTTTTGCATCCTGCCTGTCTTACCCGAAAGCAAGAGGATACAATTAAAATCACCTCCCAAAAAAACTGATCTGGTAGTATATAAGTAAGGTTGTACTTTCTGCAATAAAGCAACCCTTTGATATTTGGTCTGAAAATTGTAAATATTAATAAAGTGCATGTCATGTGTCCCAAGTCTTGCATCCAAAATGCATACCCTCCCAGGAACCAAATCAATTAGGTGAGAAACATGGAGATCAGGATTCAAAATCAAAAATCCCACCCCGTAACACAATTCCTCACCCAGGGACCAAAAAGAAGAAACCCATAACCAATCCTTTGAGGCCTGGTAGGTCTCTCTGTTGGTATGCAGGTGAGTATCCGGCACCAGGCAAATATCCAGCTGATAACCTGCAACGATAGAGAAGGGGGTTACTCTTCTTTTATCATTTTTAATACTATTAACGTTCAAAGATCCCACAGATAGGTGCCACTCCATGGTCAGGTATTAGGAGCAACCAGAACATCAGAAACCACAGTTATCACAGTTTTAGAACCAGAGCATTTTGATTTTTCTTTTTCTTAACTCCGCCTTTTGTAGTAGCCAGGGGAGTTTCAGAGTCAATCATATTTTCTGGTTGTGAAGAAATCGGGGAGGAGGAATCCAAGTCAGCCTCCTCTTCCTCCCATTGCTTTCATTTAGTAAGAGGAAGAAATCGATTGGATACACTAAGGCCAGTATCAGTCCCTTCACAAATACTCTTGCCTAGCTTCTGAGAAGCGGTGCGTGTCATCCGTTTAGTTTTTTGTAATTCCCATTCATCAGTCAGTGGTGGGGGCATCTGAGAAATGTGAAGTGAAGAAGGACCTGGCAGGACATTAGAGTCACAAGATATAACATCTGATCCATGGGGAGACGATACCCCAGGGGTTACCACAAGCATTCGGATATCTCCATCAGAAAGCATAACTCCTTCAAAAAGGTATCTGGCAGAGACAGAGGGAGAAGTGACCATGAACCCCACAGGGGAAGGTACTGAAGAGGAAGCAATGTCAGAAGATGGCCATGGGCAAGGGTTAGTGGAAATGTCAGGGCCTGACATTTCCTCAGGCTGCTGAGGGTCAACCTCAATGTTATCTTCAGATTCTTCCCCTCCTGCATTGTGGGAGGCCCTGGGAAAATCTCTGAAAGTATGAGTAAGGTCATCACAAAGGTTGCACACTACCAGGGTCTGGCAAGCAAAAGCCACATGTCCAACACCTCCACAAAGGAAGCATTTCATCTTGTCACATGCATTGCTCCGGTGGGTACGTACCCCACACCTAAAGCAGGACCGAGGTTGACCAGCATAAAAATAAAGCCCCTATCCCATCCAAGATAAAAGCAGCTAGGCAGATGCTGAATGCGGCCCCTGTCTTGAGGCAATTTTACTCGGATCTGCTACTCCCCATTCCTTAACCCACCCAGCAGCCTGTAAGACCTCAGCCACTGTGTGACCAGTAACTAAAACATTTTTATCATAATCAGGACTTTCAGGGAAAACATCTCTTTTTCCTTCTAGTAAAAGAGAAGATCTAGGATCAGAAACATTTTGTAAATCCTGTGAGTCCTGACTACTGGACTCAAGGACCTGCTGAACACCCCCCAACCCCATATTTATACAAGGATTAATAGCAGGCAAAGAAATATCAGTACTTTTCTGAGAAAAGGGTGAAGTAACAGTCCAGGCATCAAGAGAAGATGAAAGACAAACAGCTCGGGCAGGAGGCGCATCAGAACCAGGACTACAAAGTGCTGTGTAGGAGAACACAAAACAGGAGGAAGAGCTTTCGGAGACTGTGAGCGTGTCTCAGAAGATAAGCTGCTCGCAGAGCCAGTCACTTCGACCTGAGACTCGCGGCGCTCCTCCTCATCCAAAAGCGCCTGCAGAAACTCACTCCTTGTCCAAAACTGTCAACCACATTGTAAATCCAAACTGAACATTGGGTGGTCAGAAATGTCAGGTAACACAGGGAGAGCACTACAGGCACTAGGAGTCAAAAAACCATGCTCCATAGGAACGATTGGGATATCAGATTTAGGCAAGGTCAAATCCACATCAGGAACCTTAGAATCCACATCAGGAACCATAGACTCCACTTCCATCTTCTCAGAGACAGAAGAAGCCTCACAGAGATTAGGCACAGAGAAAGAGGCAAGCTCCTCTGCACCAGCAGCCATCTCATGACCACCTCCTCCACTACAGTCCATGGGAGCCGCCATCTTGACCAAGGACCAGGATGATAAAGGTTCCCCTACAGGAGAGTGTCCTGGCCAAATTTCCCTCATTCACAAAAAATACCACCAACAGCTCAATCTAGTTCAATTTCAGTTGCTTATCTTCTCTATCCCTTCCCCTGGTCACCCCTGAAAAAGGGACTTCTAGGCCCAGTGGGTTTACCGGGTCACCAAAATTCAACAAACAAACAAATAAACATTAAACAGGCAAGTTCTGATTTTAAAGTGGGGCGTGTTATGGGGGTATCCTGGTGGAACAAGGGAATTACAATATGGAGGATAAGAAAGAAGCGAAAAATGAGGAGAGACACCCAAATCCACTTCCATAGAGGGCCTCAACCAGGCACGAGATTAGCAAGCCAAGTTGGTACTTTAGTAATAGCATTCCATAATGTTTGAGGTTTGAACAAGCAGGTATTATTTCTATGCTGTTCTGCCAATGACAGTTCATCAGCACTGTGCCTCATATCAGGAGTAACAGAGGTCAGGGTAATAGTTTCTTTTATGGCAACAAAATCTTTCAAGCTGTAAGGCACAGAAATAAAATGAATAGATTCAATGGCAAGGTATACAGTGTATACGTCATGTACAATGGGTAAAAAGTCATAGTAACAAGCATGAGTATGAGTCAAAAAGGTGAACAGCATGGGCCACGTGGACCCAGCAGTCAAACAATCAGGATTTAGAATCACATAAGTACCATTGACCAGCCTATGCACTGTATTATTGGTCAGGTCCATGACCTTGTTAACTTTCAGTGGACAGGCCGAAGAGATTTTACAAGGAGTGCAGGCTGTCTCCTCACAACTGTGAAGCAGAAAACGCGAAGTGGTAACACCATTGTACAGAACCTTGGTGAGACCTCACCTGGAGTACTGCATCAAGTTCTGGAGACCTCACCTAAAAAAGGATATAGACCAGTAAGAGACGGTACAAAAAAAAGCCACAAAGGTGGTTTGAGACCTTCACCAGGAATCCTATTAGGTAAGACTCAGGAAATTAAACATGTACTCACTGGAACAGAGAAGGAACAGGGGAGACATGATAGAAACCTATAAATACATTCAAGGAATAAACTCAGTGCAGGATCAGAACCTCTTTCAAGAAAATAAAGAAGTATGAACTAGAGGACACAGCAGGCACCTGAAGGAAAGAAAGTTTTGGACTAACATCAGGAAATACTTCTTCACCAAGAGGGTGGTTGAGCTTTGGAACAGACTGCCACAGGAGGTGGTGAAAGCAAAAACAGTCAGAGGTTTCAAGCTGTCTTGATATAAACATTACGTGATCTTAAAATGATGAATCTACCAGTGTGGGGGTAGTCAAATGGGCAGACTAGATGGGCCACCAGATGCCCATCTGCCAACACATTCTTATGTTCTTACCTGTTATGCCATGACTCACAAGAATCATGTGTATAGGTTTTCCAGCTCCCTTCACTATATGTAATGTAGGTATAAGGTGTGTTTAAAATGGCATACAGTGCACAATTAGGGGACTAAAACCCAAGATTAAATACAGAATATCTGGTGCCAGATGGTCCCTTAAAATGAACAGGCATGTGTAAGATAAACTCCAAGCAAGAGCTACAACCCTTTGAAGCTGAATGTTAGGGGTACACTTTAGCAGCAAAAGGAATAGTGCCTAAATGAGAGGAATGAGCAATGTCTGGGTCAGCACTATATATTAATTGTTTAGTAGTAGTAAATTTATTGATCAGCTAAAAGGTAATATAAACAAACAATAAAGTATCATAAAAACAGTTCACAATTAAATACCATCTGCACAAAAACCACCCCATGTTCTCACAAATTCATATTGCACACACCAGTTCCTTATGACTGAATAATCATGTCATTATGACACGCCCACATTTGATCAAGGTGTACAAATAATGTTAAAAACAACACATTTTTCTTCTTTTCTGGAAAAGACTTGAAGCATTTACCTGTCAACTTTTGTTTTAGTATAAATTTAAATATAGGAACAACCCAATTTTATATTAATTGTGGACAAAGTCTGGACTCACTAGTTCCATTGGTAGGATGCCATTTCTAAAAACAGAAAAGGTTCCTTCCAGGAGACTGTGCACTTCTGCCTGAACCACACTATCATGCTGGGTGTCTAAAATATTTTTCTGGGTAATATTAAAAGACATTTCTACCCCTAATATGAGATTTTGAAAAGTGCGTTCTGATTTATTAAGTGCTTCATTTATACCATGACTGGCATGTATTACGTGTTCAGTCGCTGCCCCCTGCTGGGCCACTTAGTAAGTGTCATAAATGCCAAGAAGCATGACAATAAGGCCCAGAAACTGCTTAGGTTTGCTAGAAAACATATAACAGCCCTGATCCACTAGTCATTAAAAATGGGTTTGACTGCCCTGGTTGCACAACCTAGTGATTCTACAACTACTCAACAATATTCCTAAGTGTGTCATCCCACTGCTTATTCATACACTCTCTGGTCAGCAGAACCACAGAGGAAAATTTTAGGGTTGCATAGTACAATGGATGTCTCTTCCTACAGGTACGAGTGAAAAAGGAGTCATCATCCCAATAGCTCTTGATGGTAACATGCCCACAGTTATGATGGCACAGGGGTGCATTGCATAACTCCTACGGTGAGTGAGAAATGGGTTCAAGTGCAGTATGCTCACTACCATTTATCATCTTTGCCTCATAATATAGCAGCACCTCTGAGAAAACCTCCTGACCCTCAGCTCTTTGTTTTTGCACTTTACAGTTACAGTAAGTGTACTTACTCCAAGGTCGAACAAAGGTATTGAAAGGCATCCTATCCAACTTAATATTCTTGTGAGCCATGACATTAACAAATATTTGATAGGAATTTTTGGTGGAGTTATGGAAGCTATACAACTCAACAGGGTAAACCAAAACAGCTTTATGTTGCAAAATTGCAGTCGAGTTTGCAATCATGGAGGGTCCCGCTGGGTCCCCTAAAATATACACCTCCATCTCACCATATGTCCCCAGTTTACCGTTACTTTTTTCATTAAGGGTAAGGACTGTGCATAACCTGAAGGCTGAAAAACACTTCTGCTGTTGGTTTTCTTTCCCAAAATGTGGGTACCCAAAGGAGAAATCAAAATTTGGGATATTTCTCATGTATGTATTATTTCAGTGGCCTACGCAGCCAGTATGATGTTATGCTTGTTCAGCTGTGTTACTTGGTTTTGGCCATTCGCACTCTATTCCAGAGGAATTACCATCCTGTAGGGATACCAAAGGCAAGGAACACTCGGAAATAGTTCCACCTCTAGAGGTGCTGTGGGATGATTCCCCTGAAGAAGGATCCCAAAGAGAGGCAATGCCTCTGGAGGAGGAGGGGGGGATGGTGGGGCAAAGAAAAAGTGCTTAAGAGAGAGGCTCAGTGGAACTGCTTATATTGCACAGAAAGGGAGAGTAGCTGGCTGCTTGTCCACTTAAGTACAGGCACAGCCTTCCAAAAAGATTCTTAAAGTCTTTGCTAATTGATTCCAGCAGTGAACATCCCTCTTTATTTTACTTGTCGATTGAGTGGCATAGCTCAAGCCCTAATCATCTGCTTATAAAGGCTCATTGGGCTTAGGGGAATCTTTACTGGTATGACAAGGATTTGCTCAGTTAGTAACATCAGATACATCAACTGATCATACACAATCCCCTTTCCCACTGAGAATAAGCTGCCTCTGAGTGTTCACATTGCCTGAGGCAATCCAAATTCAAGGTAATGTGGTGGCATGAAAGGAGTCATGGAGATTACTTACATTATAGGTAACGGTGGGATGACCCCCTAAGGGTAGCATCCCATCTCTCAGTGTAAAAGGAATACAGCCATATCTTTAATGCACGGGCTGCCACAGTTACTGTCCACAGTACAATTGCAAAAATAAAGACACCAAAGTTTTTTTCTCATGTCCATTGTAAAAAGTCCAAAGTAAAACAACAGAGTTCAAGGCAAGGTATTGCAGCCAGACAAGCTTTCCAGTCTTTTCAAAGTCCTTGCAAAAATGGTCACATCCTCAATCCTTGGGGTGGATAAATGAATGTAAAGTCCAATGTACACTAATTCAATGAATTAGCACTAAAAGCTGCTCTGCCCTGAGGATTCTTGTAGAGGTGACAGGCACCCTGTTGCTTTTAATGGTTTGGTTATATTCTAGGCAGTATATCAGTTGGCTGGGTTTGTGTGTTTTTTGATTTTAAACCTTAACAGAGAGGGAAGATACTGAGAGAAAAGACAGACATTAGTACAGGCTGTAATAACCAGTTCCCTTTAAAAGGTTTTGTCTGATTTACGTACATCCACTTTTTTACTGGCTTTTTCTTATCCATAATTCTAACTTTAATGACAGCTGAAGACAACTTGTTTGTCACTACAAATGGGCTTCTCCAGAACTTATGTAGGGAATAGTTAGGGTCCGATAATTCAGAATCATGATCCTATCTCCCAACTGATACTCCAAATGGGTAACTTTAGCACCAAATGCTATAGAGGAGGCAGTATAGAGCAGTGGTCTAAAGCTCTGAGCTGCAAATTTGGTGACATCCAGCAGACTAGACCTGGGTTTGAATCCCACAGCTTCCACTTGCATACTGTGTAACCCTGAGCAAGTCACTTAACCTCCTTGTGCTCCCAGCTTGCTCCTATAAAAAAGCTTTCAGCTTAGTGTGCTATACCTGATTAAACAACTAAATAAAAAAAAAATGCTGATTTATACCTTCTATGCCTATGAGATTGGAAGACACAAATGTGTTAATGACTTGCAGAGTCTCTTTAAAAACACATATATTTGTCTAGCGCCACCCCAACCTGTCATACCAAAGATGAGTAGCTACCCTCATCTGTCTCTACATCATTACTTCATATGGGGTGAGTCCAGCTGAGGTGTTGGGGGTTGCCCTTATTGCAACAAGCACCAAAGGTAGCTTGAGATCTCAGTCTTTTCCGTTGATTGCTGCATATTTCCTCAGCACAATTTTTATAGTTCTGTTTGCACTTTCCACTTGGCCAGAGGACTGAGGATAATATGGAATATGATATTTTTGTTTAGTCCCCAAAAGAGCTAAATAATTTTGCATGACCTGACCTGTAAAATGGGTCCCTTGGTCTGACTCAGTGGTGCCTGGGAACCTCAACACACAGAACACTTTCTCTGCCAAGTGCTTTGCTGTAACAAAAGCAGTGTTAGTTTTACTTGGAATGACTTCCAACCATTTTGAAAACAAATCTGTAACAGTCAGGATTTATTTGTTACCCCTAGCTGTGGATGGTAGTGATCCTATAAAATCAATTTGCAAATTGCAACATGGCCCATGCTTAATCTGTGGTCTCAACAAAGCCTTTTGTGTATACTGCACAGGATTGGTCTCTGCACCTACTATGCAAGTAAAACAATGGTTTCTTGCATCAGCTACCATTTGTGTCCACCAGTTTAGTTTTCTGACCAGCTATAGGATTTTAAACAGCCCTTGGTGCCCTTCCTGATCATGGCACAACTTTAGCAATTCATGTCTAATGTGTTCTGGGGCCTCAAACAGAATGTCACCTGTCTGAGGGATTTTACACATCAACAGCCCTGAAGTTTTATCTACATACATGTTTATTCTGTTTATTATTTCTAATCTGAGCTGTAAGCTGCTTCACCTGGGGATCTCTATCCTACATCTGTTTTAAGGCCAACATTTCTAAATCCTGCTTAACAATGCTTAACATGGTGGCCACCTTAGGAAATGGGAGTTTCCAAAGTCCCCCTCTTGAGCACCCTGTCAAGCAAGAAAATGTGCTTTGGAATTCTGCTCTGAAAATGGTGCATGCTTAGAGTGTTCCTTGACTCTGAGAACATAAATGGGGAAGCCTGATGTAGTGGCAATGTGGAGATAAAGGACCAGTGTTATAAATGTTTAATAGGTTTGTAGTCTGAACTGAAAATTATTTGGCTGCCAGATGGGCAGAAACTCTATGAATGCCAGGCAGATTCAGGAGGAATCAGAACAAATAACCACAGGGGGTGGGATGGAAAGGGTTGGTAGTAAATGTAGAGCATAACAAATGGTTGTATGTTCTGCTGCCTGTGCAGAATGTGAGGTACAGCTTTCAGCAATGGATAAGTTGAGGGTCAGAATATATACCCCAAAGTCAGTGTGGGGTATACCGTCTGAATAAAAAGGAAACGCCATCTGTAAAAATGCAGGATACAGTTGTGGCAAAATCAACTGAAGGACATTCTTTGAAAATAAGCTCAGGGAGGGTCACAGTGAAGGGGGAAGGAGGAGACAGTACAATCACTTGGCTCCTCTAAAAGAAAATAACTAGCAACCTAGGAGGCTGCAGTGATTGGAGACTTTAGGGTCTTGATCCTGCAAAAGCAGTGCCCACTAAGTAAGCCTGGAATTAGAGACAGTGCCTTCCTTTAGCTTTGGTGAGAGAAGGAATGAGGTGGATTTGTGTGGGGAGTTCAAAATAATTTTGTTAAACCCTGTAATGTATGTGAAGTACTTAGCTCAAAATGTACCTAATAAATACTTTCCTCAAGTGGTGTAGTTTTGCTCCACTGTGATTAGGAATCAGAAGGCATAAGCTACTGGTTGAAGTTGGGAATGCACTGTCTGAGTGAGGACTGCTGCTAATGAGGTAGGGGACACAGCCAGGGGTGCCGGCTGCACGGGTGCTTAGGTGCCCTAGCACCCACAAAGTCATTTTGGGCACTCACAAAAAAAAACCTCCATACAGTCACTTTAAAAAAAGCCACCAGTCACTTTAAAAAAGGCTCCTCACTCCATTTTCACCTCTCGCTGCTAGTCCCACCCAGTGGGCCAACCCAGACTGTGAAAAGCTCTACACTAGTAGGCTCTTTCTTGCTTTGTCTCCTCCTCTTGCACACTGGCCCCACCCAGCAGACTGACATTGACTCACTCTGACTGAAGCTTCGCTAGGTGCTCTGCGGAGTTGCTGTGCTCTCGCACGCTGGTCGTGCTGCAATCGCTCAGTGATCTCTGACTCAACCTTTCTGTCATCATGCATCGGTCAGTCCTTCCCGCACATGGAATTCTGAAACAGCAGAGGCACTCAGGTGCTAACTGCATAAACATAGAAACATAGAAACATAGAATCTGATGGCAGATAAGGACCGCTAGGCCCACCCAGTCTGCCCATTTCCCTACCTACTGGATAAGCTGCAGATCCTAGTTAACCAGCAGCCTACTTCTTCCTACCCCCGCCCCCCTAGAATGGCCTTATGACTGTCCCATGCATGCTTGAATTCCACCATTGATTTTGACTCCACAACCTCCTCCGGAAAGCCATTCCATGCATCCACAGCCCTCTCTGTGAAAAAATACTTCCTTAAATTACCTCTGAGCCACCCCCTCTATCTTCAAATTGTGCCCTCTTGTTCTTGCACACCTCTTTTTTTGAAAGATGCTACCCTCTTGGACTTTGTTGATTCCCTTGAGGTACTTGAACATTTCTATCATGTGCCCCTCTCCCTCCTTTCCTCGAGGCTATACATATTAAAGCTGCTTTAGTCTCTCTTATATGTCTTCCAGTGCAGACCCTGCACCATTTTAGTTGCCCTCCTCTGGACAGCTTCCATCCTGTCTATGTCTTTGGAGATTGGGTCTCCAGAACTGCACACAGTACTCCAGATGGGGTCTCACCAGCTGTCTGTACAGAGGGATAATAACTTCCTGTTTTCTACTGGTGATGCCTCTCCCTATGCATCCCAGTATCCCCCAGCCCTCCTTGCTGCCCTCTCCCATTGCTTGCCCACCTTTAGGTCATCTGATATGACTACCCCCAGGTCCCTTTCCATTTTTGTTGTTGTTAGTATCTCACCCCCCATTGTGTACTCTTCCCCTGGGTTTTTGTTTCCCAGGTGCATTACCTTGCACTTCTTAGCATTGATCTATAGCTGCCATACATTAGACCATTCCTCTAACCTTGCCAAGTCCCTTCTCATCCTTTCCACCCCACCCTGTGCATCAACTCTGTTGCAAATCTTTGTGTCATCTGCAAAGGGACATCCTCTTCCAGTCCCTCTGCAATGTTGCTTATAAAGACATGAGAGGACAGTCTAATACTGAACCCTGCAGTACCCACTAGTAACCCTCCTTTCTTCTGAGTGGACTCCATTTTACTATTACTCTCTGTGTCCTATTCTCCAGCCAATTCTTTACCCAGGCTGTCATCTTGGGACCCACTCCCAGGCTGGCTAACTTGTATATTAATCTTTGTGTGGGACTGTGTCAAATGCCTTGTCTAAAGTCTAGGTGGGCCATGTCCACAGCCCCTCCCTGATCTACTACTTTGGTCACCCAGTCAAAGAATATCAGATTCGTCTGGCATGACCTTCCACTGTGAATCCATGCTGCCTAGGGTCCTGTGCCCCTCTGGCTCTAGATACTCGACAATTCTTTCCTTCAGAAGTGATTCCATCATTTTCCCTATCACTGAGGTTAAACTAACAGGTCTGTAGTTTCCTGCTTCTGCCTTGCTCCCACTTTTGTGAAGTGGAATCACATCTGCTCTCCTCCTCCAGTCCTTGGGTACCACCCCATCCTCCCATGATTTGTTAAAAAGGGTAGTCAGTGGTGTCACTAGTTCTATCCTTAGTTCTTTTAGAATTCTGGGATGAATCCCATCGACCCCATTGCTTTGTCCACCTTCAGTTTTAAGAGTTCTTTCAGAATCCTTTCTTCTGTAAATGGGCTGGTATCAACTTCTGTATCCAGAGTGTTTCTACTGTTTGTTTTATGTACCTCCCCTCTTCATTTGTAAATACTGAGCAAAAATATTTGTTTAGTATCTCTGCCTTTCACAGTCTCCCTCTGCCCACCCTCCCTCCTCCCCTTTATTAAGCCTCACTATCCCTCCTTGGTCTTCCTTCGCTCCCTGATGTACCTATAAATGGTTTTATCCCCCTTCTTAACTGAGTTGGCTATCTTTTCCTCGGTTTGGGCCTTTGCTGTTCTGACTGCCTTCCCAGCCTCCTTTTGCTTTAACTGATACAGTTCTCTGTCTTGCTCCTTCTGCGATTCCTTGTACTTTCTGAATGCTTTCTTTTTCTCTTGAACCTTCACTGCCACTTCCTTTGAGAACCATAGTGGTTTCTTACATCGTTTTGTTTTGTTCATTTGCTTCACACAAACGCTCGTTACCTCTGTGATGACAGTTTTTATTATTCCCCATTGTTCTTCCACCCCTCCTTCCTGCCCATTTGCTAGTGCATTCCTTAGGCACTCACCCATTTTAGCAAAGTCCAGCCCTCCTAAAGTCCAGTACTTTTGCCCTTCTTAAACTTGACTCTATTGCTGTGTTTATTGTGAACCATACTGTTTGATGGTCGCTAGTTTCAGATGGCTACCCACTTCTACATCTGTGATCCTCTCTCCATCTCCATTTGAGAGAATCAGGTCTAAGATTGCTCCCTCTTGAGTGGGCTCCAATACTAGTTGTCTAGGCATGCTCCCTGTAGGGCATCTAGAATAACTCCACTCTTGAAGTGGCTGCTGCAACTGCACTCCAGTTAACATCTGGCATATTCAGATCACCCATCAGCAATATCTCCCTTTTCTGCCATTCTAAGTATACTTTCTATCATTTCCTTGTCCATTTCCTCCCCTGAGAAGGGCTCTGTCTACAACCCTGTGCGGATTGTGGTGCCATTGCCTGTCTCCAAATTTACCCACAGTGCTTGTTCTCCTCCTGTGTACCCTTTTGTTCTGTTGCTTTTATTCCTTCCCTTATATAAGAGCTACTGCTCCTCCTCCTCTTTACCCTCCCTGTCCCTCCTGTAGATAGTGTATCCTGGTATGTTTACATCCCAGTCATGGTTTTAATATTGTTACCATGTTTCTGTGACTGCCAAGATATCCAGATGTTCCTCCTCCATCAAGGCCACTAATTCAGGAAGCTTGTTACCCAGACTACGGGCATTGGTACTCATTGCTCTCCATTTTTTTATGGCTTTACCTTCTGTTACAGCATCCCCCACTGACCTTTCTACCTCGGTCTTTTTCTCATTTAGTACCCTGTTTTGTAGGGAGAGGCTGGGATTTTCCTGCTGCTTATCAGTGCCTCCCCCTTTTACTAGTTTAAAAAGCTTGCCAATGAAGCATTTAAACCGATTGCTCAAAAGTCTTGTTCCCTTCCTGGACAGATGCAGACCATCCTGCCAGTATAGGCTGGTGTCCTCAGGTGGAACCCCAGTCCCAATGAAGCCAAACCCTGTGCTCCACACCATTTTTCAACCATTCATTAAACTGCATGGTGCTAATTACCCTCGCCTCCCCCATGCCATTGACAGGCAGCACCTCTGAGAAGGATACTGTGTGTGCTACTTGTCTTAGGCCCCTTCCCAACTCTGCAACATCCTCCTGCACTGCTCTATTCTCATGATGAGCCAAGTCATTTGTCCCTAGGTGGACAATTACGTCCAGCTCAGACTCCCTTGCAGCTGTTCTCGTGATTCTGAGGATGTGCTTCCTGTCCCTCCAAGCCATGGCACCATGCAGGCACCTTACTTCAGTTTTCCCTGCTCCCCCCAGTTCTATCCCCCTAATAATTGAGTCCCCCACCAGGAGCTGCTTCCTTTCCCTGTGGTATCCTCTGCCTTCTTCCTGTGGGCCTCCCTTGTGACAGTTGTCATCAGTCTTCTCTGCGGGTGCATCCATAGGGGGAGCTATGCTCCCCCAGAATGGTGTATGGATTGTGGAGTGGAACAATTGACTGGGTGTGCCTCTGTTCCACCATCCTCACCCTCCCTGAGCTCACTGTGGTCCAACTGCTGTGCTTTCTTCGCAACCTCTGAGGTAATGGTGGTGGCACTAGGTATTGTTTTTTGTCAGACAGCATTTGTTATGCTTCTCAGCTGGTCCGGACATGGTGGGGACTTGGGGGATAGTTTTATGAGGGGGTGGGGGGCATACCTCTCGTCTCAACTGTACCACATTGCGAATTTGTGAGTAATAATCAATCATTTCACCTCAAGCCCTCTGTTACAAGTTCCAGATTGAGATTTGAGTGTATACTACCCAGCATTTTACCCAAATATTTTACAGCAGAAATCCACAGTGAATGTAAAACGTGTTACTCAATACACACACGCACAAAAAAAAAAACTTTGTGAAGTTTAATACATACATTTAAACAGTATTCTCTGAGCTTTATTTTGTGTTATGATGAAGTGTTCCACATAATTATTTGGCCATTTGTTCCACATTTTGAAGTGTAGTATTCGGGTTTGAAAAGTTGAGAGGTATTTTGGGGGGCTGCCAGAGCTGATTAACTGGGTCACAAAGGCCAAACTTTTAAGTTATAAAAGCAGCAGGAGCAGCAGGCTGCTGCTTCTATAAAATGCCCCAGGCTTTTGCTGATTTATGGAATATGACTTTGGTGATGGATAGGTGCAGGGGCTAGACAGATAAACAAACTTGCTGCTAGAAGAAAGAAATAATTTTGGTGACTGGAAGGTCACATAACTAGAAACGAAGCAGTGTGGAGTTGACAAGTTGATATATTTGCTGTTAGCCTGACAACCTGTTACCGGTATAGAAGTTCCAAAAATACCAGTAACAGCAAATATATTGGAACACAGCTAAGCAAGCTTACAGGTATTTTGCAGTGTGTGTGTGTGTGTGTGTGTGTGTGTGTGGAGGGATGTTAACTGGGCCAGGCAGCAAAAAATTAAAGCATGAGGTAGCTGTTGTTAATCTGATTCAAAAAGCAAAACAAAAAAACAGTTTGCTGATTTGTGTGTTTTTTTTTTGGTGGGGGGCTAGCCTAGAATGAAAACAAACATATGTGTTTGGGGGTAGTAATAAACTGTGTGGAAGTGACTTCAGTAATTTGCTGCAAAGGGGGGTTCCATTAACAGCAAAGGGTGGTAGCAGGTAACAACCAGTGTATTCAGAATCTTGAGAGAGCAGTGTAGGGCAGGCTGTGGGAGGGAGGGGAAGGGCTGCAGCCTGGACTTGAAGTGTCTGATACAGGTCAGACCCCGCAGTCTTGGTGTGGTCACTTGTCCTCCTGTCCACTCGATCTGAAAGAAAAAAAAACTAAAGAAACTCAGGATTAAGGGGAGTATTAAAAAAAGGAAAATCAATGTGCACTTTTGGCAGCATTGGCTGTGTCTTGAGACTTGGACAGGCAGTGTGTGAGGGAAGGGGTTTTCTGCAGCCTAGAGAACCTCTGTGAGGTTTAAGGAACAACATGGTCAGAGCTACACTGCACAGACACAGAGACAGAGCTTGGTACATCGAGCATGCCTGAGTGTAATTCCAGCAACCTCCATTTGCTTGCATACTGTGTGATCCTGAGACTGAGCAAGTCACTACTTCACCTCCTTGCAAATGAACATTTTAGTTGGTGGTGTGACTCTGTTCTGAAATGAGGCAGGCAGAAGCAAGCACAGGCCATGTGGGGAGGGGAAGGGCAGCTGCCTGAACTTGAACTGTTTGCGACATGCTGTCTTGTTGGTCCTCTTGTCCACCAAACTAAAAAATAAATAAAACCTACAGAAATTCAGTATGATTATGGTATAATTAAAAAAAGGAAAATCCCAATTCAGTGCATAATTGCAGCAACTGACAGCAGCAAAGAGCCCTCAAAGGCACTCTTGCATCCTTTGTAGCAGAGTACTGGTGGTGGTGGCATACACATTCTAAACTGCATCAAAAACACCTCAAAATGAATCACAAAGCATGAAAAATCCTATAGCTTCTGGGGGCATACCCCCAGCCTTTCTTCAAATGCTCTGAGCACCCACAACATTTTTCAAAACTTGGCACCACTGGACACAGCCACGTATAAATGGAATGGTTTAGCTGTGTCTGGATTAGCTAAGTAAGGTGCTGTAGCCAGAGCCTGTTTGAGCTCCTCCACAGCTTGAGTCTGAGCAGAGGTCCAAACGCAAGATATGTTCTCTTTCCGAAGTTCATTTCAAGGTTTTGCCTGATCAGCAAAGTCAGGGATGAAAGCATGGGAGAAATTACACATGCCTAAGAAGGACAGAAGAGAGCGCAGGTCAGTCAATAATAGTAGTGCCTGAACCAGCTGAACCTTTTTTTGGTCCATTGGAGTTGTAGAAAGAGTGACAGCACGGAGTCAGTCATAATCAATGGTTAACCACAAAGAGCAAAATGGTGCAGGGACTGCATCAGAAGACATATGAGGACAGATTAATGGAGCTCAATTTATGTATACCCTTGAGCAAAGGAGGTAGAGAGGTGATATGATCAAAACATTCAAATACCTTAAGGGCATTAACAAGGTGAAAGAATCTAACATGTTTAAATAAATGAAAAATAGCAGGACAAGAGGACACAGCATGAGATTAGAGGGAGGCCAATTAAGGGGGAATGTGAGGAATTATTTTTCACAGAAAGAGTGGTGGATGCATGGAATGGCCTACCTCAGGAAGTGGTGGCTATGAATACAGTGCAGGGCTTCAAACAGGCATGGGATAGGCATAAGGGAGCAATACAGATGAGTATGAATAGATAGGCCACTGACATAGCAAAGGCCGATGGCACATTTATAAGGCAGAAAAAGAAATGGGCAGACTGGATGGGCCTTGCTGTCCTTATCTGCCGTCAACTTCTATGTTTATATGAGTTTTTGGACTGGCCAGATAGGAGAGTTGTTAGTGGAGCAGCAAGGGCATAATGTGCCTTGGGCTAAAAGAGAGTCCACTACCTTTTCCACCTCCCATCGAGCTTCAGTAGGAAATGGATACTGTTTCGGGGGAGAACGTCTAGCCTCCCCACACAATATAGTGGGCTGTTCAGCTATAGTAATTTGTATGTGTTGCAAATGCAAGGAGACGTTTTGCTAGAATGGATAGAGCACATCAGACAATGAGTGGTTATCAAAATATTTTAGGACCTTACAAAGGGTAATGGCAGCAATGTGTGAGAGCCCAACTGGTATTAGCGGGAGGTTATGATCATACTGTGTAACCCATAGGGACAAATTGGTAAGGTCCACAATAGCCTTCAAGCATTGTTGGACATCCATACCCAGTATACCTGGGGTAGTGGAAGAGCCAACAAAAGGTGTACAAGGTATTGTAGGATCACTAATAGTAACAGGAATCTTTGATATGGGTTTGTGAACTTGCACAGAAGTGCTTTTAAAGGTTTGTACCAAATCTGCTTGAATGGTGTTGCCAACTTGAAAATCCCCATGTAGCAGGAACACAGCTGACCCAGTGACTACTAACAGAGTGCACAGGTGGCCTCCAGCCTGTGCTTTGATATAGGTTAAGCCATGGTCATCCAACTGAAGGGAACAAAGATGGCAACACCACAAGGCCCCTTCCTGTCAGTAGTTTCCCCCCCAGGGAGGGGGCCCCCAAATAAGTTAGTGAAGATGCTGACAGTATATCATGCAGCTTTTGCTGCACATTTTGGAGTGCATGGGTCAACCTTGGGGAATCATTTCTTTCCTGGGGTGTGGGGGCAGGTGTCCAGTTTTGCCAGTCCCTTTTTCCTACCAATCTTGGCAACGGCCAGCCCAGGAATTGCTTCCTCACCCTCTGGGGCTCCATCCCCTTCCCCAACCCCTTTGGGGTGGTGGGGGTGGATGCTCAACTTGCTTTGGGGGTGACGCTAGGGTATATTGTAGCCCCTTCTCCTCTGCTGGTGAGATTGATAGTGCTTGCTGTTTTTTAAAGCTGCTGGGATAGCTGCTTACACATTTGGCTTGTCCTTGCCCCATTCTCCTGGGTCTTATTTTCTACCTTGTCCTTCTTAGATCTTTCCTTCCTACTTGCTTTCATATTTAGATAAGCTCTAGTAACCTGGCTTAAAATTCCAGTCATAAGTTTGGTAGAATCTACCAGCATGTCACTTTTGCTTTTAATGCCTGGATGCATGTTAGTGAAAAATAGTCCCTTAATGTCTGGGTTCTCAGAATCAAAAGTAACCTTTCCCCTAGAGAAGGCTGCTGCTATCCTGTCATAGAAACATCCTTTTCCTGTACAGTGTTTACTGCCAACTGTGTACCATTTGCAGCGTTGCAGCAGAGGTCTGATAAATGTTTCAATAAACCATTAAAATACTCATTCCCTGCGTGGGCTGTTGGAAGTAGTCTCTCCCACATTTGGGATGGTATTGTCACCTGAAGGCAATGAATCTAATTTTGAGGGTAAATGATACCATACAGTCTAAAATGACCATTTATTTTAATGTTATGTAGCAGAATGGAGTCCCCTACCTTAAAATTCCCCTGTGCCTGTGCCACATGTACCAGTTGTTTTAGTGGGACCAGTGGCCCAGGCATGACAGAGTTGTGTGTGACACCCAAACTATGGGGTGTACAGTTATGGTGTAAAGCAGGGTAAGAACACTGAGGTATATGATTAGGGGTAAAAAGAGAGTAAATGGGGGTATAGGGTGCAGTGCCAATAGGTGAGGCTAAATGGTGTGGAGGTGGCCCCCATGAGTTGGGGTGGTTAAGCTTCACCTCTCTGTTCCATCTTATAGTAATCCACAAGTTTTGCATCCCCACCATCATCAGAACCACACTCTCCATCGACACTGAAGTCAGCAGAAGGCGACTCCTTTGCTTCTAGCTCCTGTTTTAAATCACCTATAGTCTTGTTCTACTCAGATATGTCAGCCTGCTGCTGAATCAGCTTGAAAATCAAGGCATGATTTTCGTGTTAGGCTTTGTCAACAAAGTTCATGGCCTTTAACATGAGGTCCCACGTTTGTCTGTACTGGTGCCGATTCTCATCAGACTGTCTTGTTAACGTCTGTACTTGTCCATTCTAGTAAAAATTGACTCATTTTAGTAACTTAAACTGGTCCTCATATGCCACACAGGCAGCATAGAGTCCTGACATAACTGCTCCTTTAATAAACTCATAGTTTTTCCTTTTCATGATCCACTTAAGATATCTATCTTCTTCATGTTGTAGTCCTTCAAATTCAATATTTTCTTCTTCAGCTCATGCTAACATTTGGTCATGTCCTGCTCACTTTAACACATAATCCACAATAAAATCACCTAATGGGTCCGCCCTATCATTAGAGGTGGCCATGGCATCATGGACTTTGTGTTCTAAACTTCACGTTAACTTCAGGTTACATTTTGAGAAAGCAAAGTTTGTGAGAAACAGCCCACAGATCACATGTCTGACTATCTGCAGGTCACATGATGCAGGCAGGACATGAATCAGGTAGGAAGTCAGTGAACTAGTTTCACTTTGACTTTCACTTTGCTAGAGAAGGAGCTGTGGGGCTTACTGTCCATGTGTGGTAGTCAAAACAATAAAAAGAAAGTTTTGTGCTTTTGATCCTTTTTTCCATATTCCTGACTTTAGTTTAAACTTCTTTCATCCCTAGGCCACCTTTTATTTTGGTATCTGATTCTGTTACTCTGTTTTTCCTTTTTGTTAAGTTATTAATACTCCTAGTAATTTTTGATTAAAAGGGAGAGAGGTGGAGCAAGTGGGGTTCCTCACAGCCCAAGGATGCATGGGGGTCTTGGGCAACCTATTCGCATCGACTGTGGGAATGTTTTGCCATCCAGTGCTCCCCCCTTCAAAATTTTGTTTCCACTCACAGTGGAAATGTGGTGCCAGAAGCAGCAGCAGCAACTGCTGCTTTGGATGTTAGTGGTGCCAGCCCTGCAGTACCAGTGGCTACTGACCCCACCACAGCAGACCAAGGAGCAGCAACAGCAGGAACAACAACAGCACCAGTAGCTTGTTCCTCTCCCCAACTGCAGAGCAGCTGACTACATCTGGGCCCCTCTCCACTGCCTATGCCTGGTCCTCCATGTAGCTAGCCAGTGTGGCAGTTTTTCACCACACTGCCAGGTGACCTGACTGTTGTAAGATGTAGCATCTGTGACATGATGGTGCGTTGCAGTCACAAGGGCAGCCACTTGGGCACAGTAGCCAAAGAACCCACCTGGTAGTGCACCACCATGCCCAGTGAGAGGCCAAGTTGCAAGAACTAGCAGCCGCTCCTGCAGTGGATGGTGCAGTGGAAGAGGAGGCAGTAGAGTGACAGCCTGTGCGGCATCCAAGCCACAGCAGAAGGGAGAGGGCTGACCAAGTGGCAGCTCCTACAGCTGCAGCCAACCCAGTGGAAATGGCAGCAACACAGTTGGACCTGGCCATCCTGTGGAGTGAGGTCGACCACCTACTGTACGTTACACTGTCAACCCAAACCCGCCAACAGTTGGACCAAATGGAGGCTCAGCAATTACAAATCATTAATATGCTACACATAGTATTTGGTCAGCCCCAGGCCCAGTAGCCTTATGTAATTGTTTGTTTTCTGTCTTAACATGTAGTGTGTGTTCCTTCTTTATTTTTCCTCACTGTCTTTCCACCCCTGCAAAAAACAAAATATATATATACATATGAAAAACACATCAAAAAAATTATAAAAGGTAAAACAAATTCCTCTCCTCTGCTTTTCCTTCTTTTCCTACATAATAATCTTTTTACACACAAAATAAGAATGTCATTTTTTTCCATTAATGTTTTCTTCCTGTTGTATGTTAAAGCAGCAGTGCAATAATCCAGTGACAATTTTGACCTATACTGTTGTATTCTATTTTCTATTGGCCCTTATCTACTGACTTGTATGACACCCTTCTTTCCTCAATTAATTTGATTCTGCATTACTCTCTTTTTTTATATCTGAAATAAAAAAGTAGTGCTCCTTTTAATATTGCTCAGACTTGGTTTTCATCAGTATTTCCAGCTGTTTTTGAACACCTACCGCTCCATAAGGTTATGGTGGAGGTTATGGTGAATAGCGATACAGCAAATTTAAAATCTGCTGGCGAAGTGAACGCAAAGTGGCCACTTCGCGTTGGCACTTCACTGTGCAGAGTACTCCATAGGAAAGGCTCACTTCACCTTGTTATTATTACTTCACATTGTCATTCCACCTTAAACACGAAGTAAGGTGGAGTGACAACAATACTGGCAGCATCCCACCCACGCAGTCACCAGAATGAATGTGCATCCCAAAAGTGCTAGTGTCTTGTGTCCAGAAAGCTCCCCAGTGTTAATTAAGTGAAATGAGAGTGTAACAAGAAATGCAAAGTCTCCCAGAATTAATGTCACACTCAGTCATGCACACAGTGGTCAGGTCACACACAGAGTCACCAAAATTAATGTGCATCCCCAAAATGCTGCTGTCTTGTGTCCAGAAAATTCCCCAGTACTGACTAAGTGAAATTAGAGCATAGCAAGAAATGCAGTCTCCCAGAATTAATGGTGCCATACAAATGTACAAACAGATTAAGATTGTGCTGCACACTCAAGGGATGCCTACGAAAAGGCACAACAACACCTAACTAGTGCTCACAAGTCACAAATCCAAATCTGGAAAGGTACATTTTGCCAGTTAGCAGGATTAGTGCATGGCAGTAATAATCCACTACCAGTAAAGATACCACAACAGTATAAACAATTCATGCAGGTGAGGTGGATAACAGGTTCACACTGCTGCAGTTACTCCATAACGTAATAAAAAGTGTCTGATTAAATGGCACGCATCACACGCACACTCACACTCAAGTAATGTGTAGCAAATTGAAAACCTTTAGTAATATAACTAAATGTTTTAAACAGACAAATTGTACACTGCTGCACCACAACAATCAGAAAAAAGTCAAGAATTACTGAAAATATTACTGTGTGTACATTAACACAGTTATACAAGAAAAATATAACCAAAACAGAAAGATTGCCTTTTCTCCCAGTTAATCTACTACACAACAAATACACCCCTACCCCAAAGCATACTTCACAGTACACAGACTGACTGTTCTAAATTAACATTCAAAATCCACACACACAGCAATAAACACTCGATGATATGAGCACAAAAGGGTTTCCAACAATTGATATACTAAATTTTGAGCAAAAAATATTACTCAAAAAGGCATTTTAAACAGCTTTTAGAGGTTTTGAATTGCAGAGCTCTGAGAACAAACTGTCTCCAGCTACCACTGCACACACACACACACACACACACTACACAGGCCAGAACTAAGGCTGTGCCGAACAATCTAGAGCCCATGTGACCTGCAATCCCATGAATAACTGCAGAATTTCATTTGGAGCTCAATTACAGTTCAAAGTGAGGAAAATTACATATATTTCAATGTACTTCACCTTAAAATAGGTGGAGAAGTGGTTTGAGAAAGGCAGAATAATGCAAAGTCATTGTTTTCAATGGACTTCACATTCCTCATTATGAAGCGAAGTACTCCGCTTCACATTGTGGAGTTCTCCACAGATTCCACGTTACTAAGTGAATCACTTCACAGAGCAAATTGGGGCCACTTTGCCCACCACTACTTACAGTACTGTAACTCACATGTTGTATGGGAAGGAACGCAAATGCCTGTGGCTGTTCTTCCCCAATGGGCTGTAGCACAAAACCCCCAGACTTAAAAATGCTTATTAATGAGTACAATGATAGAGTGGTGAAGCCTGGAGAGATACTACAAAACATCCAAATAACTAGTAAATAAATTAATTCTTGTGATTCGTGGCATGATCATGAATCATGATTTGTGACTGCATTTGTGACCGTGATGATGAAGAACGTGATTCGGTGTCAACGGTGTGAGATAACCAATATGAAACTGTATTGGGAACGCGAATGCCTACAGCTGTACTTCCCCAATGAGCCGTAGCACAAACTCTCTGACTTAAAAACACTCATTAATGAGTACAAAGGCAGGTGGTGAAGCCTGGAGAGATACTACAAAACATGCTTACAATACATCCAAGTAACTAGTCAAAAAATTAGTGTTGTGATTCATGACGTGATCGTGAATCGTGATTTGTGACTGCACTTGCGACCGTGATGATGAAGAACGTGATTTGTATCATGAGTGACTCATGATGATGGTCCTGACTTAAAAACACATATTAATCAGTACAATGTTCATGCAGAATTATGCACCACACCCATCCAGTACTCTGAAGTGAAGCCAAAGAAAAAACAACTGCGTCTTAAGTTACAGATGGAGATTGGGCCCTAAAGAGATGCAAATGCACAGACAGATTCAGATTGCGCTGTGCACTGAAGAGATGCAGATGCAAAGGCACAGCAGATGCAAAGGCACAACACCTAACCAGTGCTCACCATCAGAAGTTCAAATCTGGAAAAGAATATCTTTGCTGGTCGGGGTGGGCCACGGTGGGGGCAGTGTACTGCACTGCTGCAGTAACGGTCACAAGTACTAGTACCAGTAAAGATGCCACAAAGAGTACAAAAGTCACACAGCTGCAGTGGATAGCAGGTTCACATTGATGAAATTATTATGTGTGTTACACAAGGTCCCTGCACCCTAATTGATACCGTCAGAGGTACACCATAGACAGCTAATGCTTAGGCATAGGTTATACCAATACATATGGCCAAAGGCATCTACCGTATAAGAGTAGATGTCAGGATATGAATGCATATTGTTGTAATCCTCTTTGCTTGCTAATGCACACATATTATACCATGTATTTTCTGTCTATTTCTTACTTGTCAGATGCCAAGACACCTGTCCTTGAAGTAACTATAATATGTAAGGCAACATTGCCATCCTTTGGTGATATGCACCACTACACCTTGTTATGTAAGACTCTGTATAAGAACTTCTTTGTTCTAAAACTGATGACTTTACAGAATTATATAATATTATCTTGGACCGTGGAGCCACCTCTAATTTGCCAATAGGACTCATCTCTGTAACTAGAAATGTTTCTATCTTTTAGTAACCATAGTAATTATCACAGGTATATAATGTTATGCACAGGCTTTACACCTCGGAGACCTGAGAGATCCCAAGAGACTACAGAGAAACCTCGAGGTGTAGGGAACGCTTAGCACTGGCTCCCTGGTTTGTATTGGTAAGAACTGCTTAGGGCAACTGTGATTTATTCCTTTGTAGTAATAAACTTGTTTATTACTCAAATGCAACTTGTTTGTGATTACTTGCATTCCCAATATCGTCAAGAATCTGAAAGCGAGGTTTAGACCTCTTACAAATTGGCGACCGCGGCAGGCGATATTTGGTGTTTGTAAGTTTTCACTTGTTGCTGAAACTCTCCATTCCCCACGGGGACTGTGGTGTACATTCCCGTATCACCTCTCCCGTTTTTCCTACCAGTTTGTAGTCACTTGCAAAGTCTGGCTGACTTTTTGGGTGTGGTCGATGCCATCTCGACCCACTCCATAGCAGCTTTGAATTGCAAGCCTACAACTTATGCAGTAGCCCGGCTGTGTTTAAAGTACTCGTGTTGTGGATTGATATGCAACACACTGTCTTTTTCACAGTTTGAATTTTCGTTCCCTCCCACACAATGGCCACAGTATCAGATATCTGTGCAGAACTGAGACTCGATGTCTCTAACTTCCTTGCCTCCCATGGAGGATGGGCTGACTTCGTGCGGGACGCAAGTCAATCCGACAACCCTGTACTGGGGATTTCAACCCAGTATGCAGAGACACGACAATCAACCAATAAGCATTGCGCTAAAGGGTTGATGGTCGCCGCTCTCTACGCTGCTTTGGAAGCCTCCGGAGCGAGGTTTCACACCCTTGATCTGCAGAGTCAGGTTGTAAAAATGAATGATTTGTTGAGTGCTGCGAATGCACAGTTGAGTGATGAAATGGGTGAGCTTCAGGACGAGATCAACCAGGTACGTAATGATTTAGAGATTGAGCGCCGCGTACCGTGTTTTGCAGAAGCAGAAGCAGGATCAAGTTGATATGCATGTTGCAAGTGTGAATCATGATGATTGTAGAGCTAAGATGGACAAACTGCGCCATCAGAGAGAGGTTTTGGCTGGCCATGTTAAGGCAATGGGAGGCATAGCCCCTGTCGTTCACTCGTCATCAGAAGGGAAGTTATCTGATGATGACGTCTTACAGTACAACACCCAGTCACGCCCCTACTATGGCCCAGAATCCCCACCCAGCCATCCACAATATGGCGGGTCCCCGCCCACCACTCCCCAGATCACATGTCAATGACGTCATGATGCTCATCATGGGAAACGCCAACATGGTGGCGCCCATGATGGGGGGGGAGCAGGCCCAAGTCTGGTCCCAACGGCACCTCCGGTAGCTGTTATTAGTGTGGAAAACAGGCAAGAGATTGAAACCATGATTGATAGAGCATTAGGTAATATTCCTCTTCCTGAAAGGAGCATGAAAGCCATTAAAAGTCAGATTCGACAAATTTTCCAAGAAGCTGGCACTCAGGAAGGTGTTGTTCGCACTGCAGCCAAAGCTGCAGCTACATGACCAGACCGGTCTCGTCGAGATCGTTACCTTGCCTGATCAACCACCTACTAATCCTACAAATGGCCTACTCTGTTCAGCAAATTGCTGACAGTATCGGTCGGATGAGCCCGTCCGACAACCTCAGCTGTCACTTGGAAAAGGTGCGCTCTAAATGCGAGATGCTCAGCCTCGCTGCAGAATATCAGGTCCAAATACTACGCCAGACCATCGACCCTGGTTTATGGGCCAAACTCCCCGAAGCAGTTCGCCAGGATGAGAACGCTACCTTTGACGAGGTCGCAGTTGAGCTCATCTCCGCTCATAGCCCAGGTGTAGTAGGAGTGATGCTGGCATACCCCATAAAGCAAAATGCAAAAGAAAGCCCAGTGACCTACCACCAGAGACTCTGGATGGCCTACCGAGTAGGAAAACACCTGGCACAAGAAGCTGAGGATGTAGATCTCATTGAATATAAGACCTTGTTCCTTAGGAACATGATCCCAGCAGTAAGAGAAAAGGTAGAGCCAACCACTTACCCAAATACGGATAGGTTTGCCGATATTCTTTGGAAAACCGAGAGGGTGTATCAACTGTACATCCGTGATTTGGGTTCCGGTTCCAAGAAAGTCGCTGCCATGGAACCCGCCTCCGGAACTGCAACACACTATACCGTGGAAGGGCAGGCCCAGCAACAGCAAACCAAACATCCGTCGGCCCCTCCAGCTGGTAACCAACAAAACCCCCAACAAGGCCAACAACAACAACAGTGGGGTGGGAACCAGAATTGGCCCAAAAACAGGAGGCATAAGGGCAGAGGGAAACCATTACAGAGAACGGGTCCTTCATACAAGGAGATAACTGAAGAAAACCAAAAATTCCGAGAGCTCCTGGGACAAGTACACTCTGTAGCGGATGCTGTACCCGCACAGACCCTTGCGGCGGTACAACCAGTGGCCCAGGCCACTACTGGCCATGGAGACACCAGAAGTACAAGCCCTCAGGCCCATACGAGCCTGAACCCAGAAGCTCCTCCCTATATTGCGTCGGTACAGCACTGTGAAGTTATTCATGCAAGTCAGGCCCAACCTCTGCATGCCTCCGGCAATACGGATTGACAATTACAGGCCCCAGTCCGTATTGTAAACAAGCTGGTCTTGGATGCAAATGGAAGGCCCTGCACCGAGGCCGAGGTCAGGTGCCGCCAACTAATAGTCTTACTAGATACAGGTGCAGCTGTATCTGTGTTACATGATGAACTCCCGGACATGTCCCCTTGGTCTACCAGATGGAAGACCAGTATGTCAGGAGTTGATGGTACTAGGCTGCCTGCATACCGTTCTCTACCCTTACCAGTGGAGTTAGGCCATTTGAAGGCTTCACATGCTTTCCAACTAATGGTACTGCATGATCATCCTAGTATCATAGGCATTGATTTCCTTGCACCACACAGCTGTGTGGTGGATTTAGCTAACATGCTGTTGATACAGATCCAGGGTCAATACCATACCATCTTGATTCATGATTCACATGCTGTGGCAACAATATCTATCAATAACAAAGAGTATGACATCATAGATTTGTTCAAGAACCATGAACTTTTTCCGAAACTCTTACCTATTCTGCAATGACATCTGGAAGCGTTTGCAGCTAACAAGCATAACTGTGGTAGAATGCATACTGTCATTGAAGTGCCAGGCCCGACACATAAAAGGCAAAGGCAATACCCCTTTCCAACTGAGGCCTTGCCCTCTCTTCGAGAAACGATCAAGTCACTCCTCAAACAAGGAGTAATCAGAACTTGTGTTTCTACTGCCAACTCTCCCGTTTGGCCCGTGAAGAAACCCACAGGCACCTGGAGACTTACTATTGACTACAGGAAACTGAATCAGGTCACTCCCAGTTGTTCCCCAACTGTGGCATCGGCACCAGATGTGCTCCGACTTCTAACACCGGACCAGAAATGGTTCAGTGCCCTGGATATTTCCAGTGGTTTCTGGTCATTGCCATTGGCCCTCAAGAGTCAATATAAGTTTGCCTTCACCTTTGAAGGATGACAATACACATGGACTTGCTTGCCACAAGGATTCCATAACAGTCCATCCCTCTTCCACCTCCACATGATGGACGCCCTACAGAGTTTCTCAGCCCCCCAATGTCTCTTACAATATGTGGATGACCTGTTGTTGGCCATGGCCACGCAGGAACAACATCTGGATCTCTTGGACAAACTACTGACTCTCATCCAGAGAGCAGGCCTGAAATGTAACCCAGCAAAAGCACAGTTATGTCAGAAGGAAGTATTCTTTTTGGGTCTGAAAATAACTGACCAAGGCCGAAGCCCTACCTGGAAAAAGGTACAGGGATTACAAGACTTGCCGTTACCTACCAGTGTGGCAACTCTTCGAAGGTGTCTAGGTATGGTAAATTATTTGAGAGATTTTATTTGTGATTTTGCTCAGAAAGCCACTCCTCTGTATGAACTACTCAAAAAGGATGTTCTGTGGAATTGGGGTCCAGTCCACACCCAGGCTGTGATGTCAGTGAAGCAGGCTCTGGCCTCCGCCCCAGCACTGGTCAACCCCAATCCCCCACTACCATTCCATTTGGAGTGTGCCACCTCTGACATTGCCATGTCAGCAGTGCTGGCCCAGAAGGTGCATGGCACCTTGAGACCCATTGCATATGCATCACAGCTCTTGACCCCAGTGGAACAGAAGTATGGCCTTAGTGAAAGGAACCTTCTGGCCACCTACTGGGCTGTCAAGCAATTTTTGTATATCATTGGGTACTCACCACTGATCCTCAACACTAACCACACGCCAACTACCTTTCTGCTCTCAGATAGAGTGAAGGATGGGTCAGTCTCTAACACTAGGCTGACACATTGGTCACTTCTCCTTCAGGATAGAGATATCCAGGTCCACCAGACCAAAGTCCCATCTCTACTAGCTCATGGTCTCCTTTTTCAGGGAGAACCCCATGACTGTACACTGCAGTCACCTGACCTCCCAGATCCAGGTCCTTTCCTCCCTGCCACACCACAAGTACTGGAGAGTACCTCTTTGTGCCATATTGTCACTGATTGTTCAGCATCATACTGTCAGGGAGAACAGACTGCAGGGATAAGTATTTTGGTAGTTTATCCTTATGGGAACACTGTCAAGATATCTAAACGCTGTAGTGTAGCTTCATCACAATACGCAGAGATGGCAGCGGTGGCCTGTGCCCTTGAGTTCATCCAACATGGAACTCAGGATACCATCATTTTTACAGACTCTAACTGGCTTTGTTGTTCCCTTACAGAATTTCTCCCTTTCTGGCAGGAGAACTCCTTCCTCTCTCCTCTGACGGTAGCCCAGTGAAATACAAAGAATTGGTAATCTACGTACATGCATTGGCACAGAAATACACACACAAACTTTATGTGCACAAGATCAAAGCCCACTCTCTTCATGACCCCTATCATGCTTTCAATGACACCGCAGACACCCTTGCTAAGGAAGGAACCCGAGGGGAGGACATCTGGATGATGGACCATCCAGAAGCTAATGCAGCTGTACATATTGCAGCCCTCAAGAAGAAATCTGAGTCTTTTTCTCCCCCTGGACCTCTCAGCAGCCCAACACCTGGACACTAAACTCAGAGAGGTGTTCAGGTTCCTTGACAAGGGTACTGAAGAAAGACTACCTACACATAATCCATACCGAAGACATGAAGGTAAGTTGCACTTATCCCCTGACGACAAGCTCATTTGGTTCCAACCAGATGACACTACCACTAAATTGTGGGTAGTCCCCAGACACCTAAGATCTGAATTTTTGCACCAAGCACATGATACTCCTACTGGTGGACACCAAGGAGCAGAGAACACCCTCCCAATGACTTAAGACCACCGCCTGGTGGCCTGGTATTACCAAAGATGTTAAACAATACATTGACAATTGCCTGGTTTGTGCACAAAACAATCCTATACCTACAAAACGAAATGCCAAACTTTTTACCACAAAGACACTCTGGCCCTTGGCATGCCATCCACATTGATTTTATTGGCCCTCTGACCAATACCAACAGAAACAACAAGTATGCTCTTGTGGTAACTGACCTATTCTCCAAGTGGGTTGAGGCTTTCCCCACTAAGACATGCACCGCAAAGACAACTGCCAAAATCCTGGTGGAGCAGATTTTCTCCAGGTGGGGCCTGTCTCTCAAGGTAGACTCTGATAAAGGAACCAGTTTTACAGGTGAGTTGATGAAAAAGTCCCTTGAACTCCTTGGAGTTCAACAAAAGTTCCACATACCGTATCATCCTCAATCCTCAGGTCAAGTAGAAAGAGCCAACAGACGGATTAAGCAAATGCTTTCCAAATTCATTGAGGACTATCCCAAAACCTGGGATTCCCTGTTGCCTTTACTCCTTATGGCAATCAGGGGCACACCCTCAGCCACTACCCAGCTGACACCCTTTGAGGTGATGACTGGAAGACAGATGATATTACCTGAACACTTGCTGTTTGACCTGCACACCCCCACCGCAGACCGTGTGTCTGTGGATCAGTATGTGGAAAAACTCAGAAAATACCTCATACACACACACTTGTATGCTGCAAACTGCATGGGCAAAGCCAAAACAATCCAAAATACAATTTGACAAACATGCACAAGAAGTGGATTGGCAGGTTGAGATCAGGTAATGGTACTCGATTTGCACATCCCACCCAATCCTTCTCCAACAAGTGGAAGGCCCATACCCCATTGTCAACAAGCTCAGTCCAGCAGTCTATCAGGTTAGACTCCTTCACAACAACAAGTTGACTGACAAATGGTTACATGCAAACCAGTTGAAACTGTACAAAGGAACTTAACTTACTTTTCCTAACCCCATTGGGTGGAATTGTACTAATATACTAATCTTTGATCTTCCTTTTCAGATACACTGACAAGATGGCTATCTTGTTCCTATATCTCCTCCTTTCAGGAGTGATCCCCTGCATCCAAGGCACAGTACCGGACCTCCTTTGACAACTGGACCCTCCAGCACCTCCTACAGAGGGAGTTTCCATCAAAATACCAGATACTATGATCACTGTCCAGGAAGGTTCCAATGCTTACCTCACTGCCTCGGTCATTGCTCCTGGCAAATCTACCCTTCAAATTGAGTGGCAAACCACATCACAAGGACAAATCCTCCCTGTGGCCAAACTCTCCAAGGGAACTTTTCAGGGTTGGCCCAATGCTAAATTATCCCCAAATGGTTCACTGTCCTTGTTACAAACTGCATTAAGACACTCTGGTTTGTACAACATTACTGCTTTAATAGATCCTTCTTACTGTAATTCTCTCTCCAAAGATTCTGCTCACAGATTTTGTGCTGTACACCACATGGCCTCTGCTGCCATGTATCTCTCTGTGTTACTGCCCACTGAAAAACAACTTTTGGAATGTCCAAAACATAACCCTGGTCCCCGTAGTGGTCTCACAGCCACTGCCCTCCCAGGTTCCTTGATTAATAATTTACAGTTTATGCATATACCTGTTTTGTTTAACCTTACTTACTGGAACATGAAAGAATTTGGTATGTGTCACAATACTAATACATCTGCATTTTATAGTACGTTATTGCTTGATAGTTTAGCTACATTTCAGATTCGTACTAAGGATCCCTTTACTGGGGTTTATTCTACTGAACATAGAGGTAATTTTAGGAGGAAAACTGCTCCTGGTAGTTTAAATCATAAACGTAACAAAACGTGAAGTTGACAGTTCTGATGTTACAGGTGCTACAGGTACTGTCACCGGTCTTTTTGGTACTGCTATGTCTATCTGGAATAAAGCAGCCATTGCTGCTATCAAAAGTCATTCTGCAAAGGTCTCCACTGGTTTGGTTAATAATGTTTTACCTCCATTATTGCATGGTATGGATGGTCTTAGTCAAGAAGAAAGATACACTGTAAACAACATGCACGACATTGCTAAAGCCTTCACTGATTCAAAAGATAAGATTAACACAATCATACAACAGAACAATAGAGAAGCTGAAAAACAATATATTGGTAGGGAAATACTCTGTTCCGCATATGGCTCATACATTCTTACTACCATCAACAACCTCTTCCGTGATTTAGAAACTGGAAGAATTCCTGACATCATACATGATAGACACATTTCCAAATGGTGTTGTCCTAAATGTAAACTCTCTACTTGTGTATCCATGTGTATGGAACAGACTTTATCTATTCCTCTCTCTACAGTGAGAAATTTGGGGTTTGTGACCAGACACCCTAATACTGGTTCTTGTTTTTCTACTAAAAAGTGTTCCATAACAGATACCATGTTTGTCTCTTTTACTGTCTCCTTACCATGTTTTGATCCCACTACAGCTTTGTTTGACAAGCTTGCACTGGCTCACTCCATTGGGCATTTGGATGAAGATATCTACAGAGAACGCCTGGATCTTCCACCTCTACTGGTCTACCATTCTTTCCTGGATGCCTGGGTGGCACCGCACATGGACTGCTGTGCGTAAAAGCAATACATCTACCTGTGCCGATGTGATGTGTTTGATGTTATACACCCTGTTTGTGGCTACTCTCCAGACAGCATTGATTGGACTTTTACTATGGATGATGACATCACTGACAATGGCACCAACTCTTTCGACTCAACTTTGTCTCCTGATCAGCTATACCAGTCCTATCGTGAGGAAGCTCATCGCCTATCAACACGGAGTTTTGAAGACGACCTACACATGCTCTGTCCAGTTGCAAAAGTGGAGACTGCCTACCGTACGCTCACAGTACAACTCCAATGGTGAATACTGTATCGTTACAAACTATAAATCTTATACATATGGTTCTGTTACTTATGCAATTGATTACTCCAACTTCTGTTTTGTTCCCTACCAAAAGACTGTTATTGGGCATACTGTTATAACCCCCATCCCCCTTATGGATGCAGACATTATTGATGGTAACCCAGATTATTTACTCACACTATCAGAATACCTACCATACTTTAACGTACACATAGACCCACTTACACTCACACTGAAATCCCTTTTAGATAGAAAGGACACACACCTCATCCACATCAGCAATAATATAACCAAAGCCAATGAAGCTGTTCTTGATTTGATTAATGATGGAGATATGAATAATGCATTAACTAACACCTGGTTAGAGATTACTTTTAAAGGTTTTGTCATTATACAAGCATTTTTGATATTCACTTTGATTGTTATGCTTTGCTGCCTACGATGTACACTACGTCAACACCGTGAGCAGCTTGAGTTCCTTTACAAGGCTCGTGCGTCGGGATTGTAAACGACCACTGCTCCTGTCCTTTCCCTGGATTTGCCTGTGTTGCCCTTGGAGGCAACAAGGGGGGGAATTGTTACATGAGGTCCCTGCACCCTAAGTGATACCCTCAGAGGTACACCATAGACAGGTAATGCTTAGGCATAGGTTATACTAATACATAGGGCTAAGGGCATCTACCGTATAAGAGTAGATGTCAGGATATGAATGCATATTGTTGTAATCCACTTTGCTTGCTAATGCACACATATTATACTATGTATTTTTCTGTCTATTTCTTACTTGTCAGATGCAAGACACCTGTCCTTGAAGTAACTATAATATGAGGCAACATTGCCATCCTTTGGTAATGTTACCACTACACCTGATATGTAAGACTCTGTATAAGAACTTTTGTTCTAAAACCGATGACTTTACAGAATTATCTAATGTTATCTTGGACCGGAGCCACCTCTAATTTAGCCAATAGGGCTCATCTCTGTAACTAGAAATGTTTTGTCTTTAGTAACCATAGTATATCACACAGGTATATAATGTTATGCACAGGCTTTACACCCTCAGAGACCCAAGAGATCCCAAGAGACTACAGAGAAACCTCGAGGTGTAGGGAACGCTTAGCACTGGCTCCCTGGTTCATATTGGTAAGAACTGCTTAGGGCAACTGTGATTTATTCCTTTGTAGTAATAAACTTGTTTATTACTCAAATGCAACTTGTTTGTGATTACTTGCATTCCCAATATCGTCAAGAATCTGAAAGCGAGGTTTAGACCTCTTACATGTGGCACAATAAAAGGTGTCTGATTTGATGACACGCGTCACACACATACTCATACACACATTAAGTAATGCGTAGCAAATTGAAAACTTCAATAATATAACCACATATTTTAAACAAACTAAAATTATGCACTGCTGCACCACAACAATCAACAAAAAATTGGCAAGAATTATTGAAAATATTACTGTGTGTACATCAACACAGTTATACAAGAAAAATATAACCAAAACAGAAAGCCCTGTCTTTTTCTCCAAGTTACTCTACCTACAGCACAGAAACACCTCTCCTCCAAAGCACACTTCCACTGTCTCTCAGTACACAGACTGAAGGTTGTACATTAACATTCAAAATCCACACACAAACAATAAATGCTTGATGATATGAGTACAGGAGGGTTTCCTATAATCGATTAACTAAAGTTTCAGAAAAAGAAAATGACTCAAAAAGGATTTTTGAACAGCTTTTAGAAGGTTTGAATCACAGAGAGCTCTCTGAGCAGATTGTCTCCTACAGCTTCCTATACAGGCTACCCCAAACTGAGGCTGTGCAGAACAATCTAGAGCACATGTGACCTGAAATCCCATAAATCACTGCAAAATTCACCTCTGGAGCTTAAAAACAAGGCCGAGTAACCAAGTCATTGTTCTAATGGTTTCGTGTTACCCATTATAACGTGCTCATGCTTTCGCACGTTGTGGAGCACTCCGCGAATTCTCCTTCACTCCACGAATTGCTTTGTGGAACGAATTGGGGCCACTTCGCCCATCTCTAATGGTGAAGCACTGCCTGCTGCATGCTAGTTCATTTTAGTCACAACAGAAATTATTTTAAATAATAGATGTACAAAAACAGGTGAGAATACTGACAAAAACCTGGTGCAAGCCAGATTAAAAGGAGTGCTCTGTTTATTATTTCAGATGTGAAAAAAAGTAGTATAGCTGACGTAAATTGTGGAAATAAAGGTATCATATACACAAGTCAGTAGATGAGTGGCAAATGAAAATAAAGTACTAAAGTATAGGTCAAAATTGTCACCTGATTATTGCACTGCTGCTGTAATTGTCGTGCTAAATTACTTTTTGGTTACTGTTGATTGTATTAAATTTTCATAGTACACCCATAACTATGATCAAAATACCCTAAAATCACCTACAATTACAACCAAACCCCCCAAAAGTGCATATCTTATGTCAGTGTAGCCTGCTTTTGCTGCTGTCTTGCTATATCATTCAGCATGCAGTATAGAAACATAGAATTTGATGGCAGATAAGGGTCGCTTGGCCCACCTAGTCTTCCCATTTCCCTACCTAACCAATAAGCTGCAGATCTTAGTTAACCAACAGCCTACTTCCTCCTACCCCCCACTAGAATTGCCTTATGTCTGTCCCATGCATTCTTGAATTTCACCACTGTTTTTGACTCTATGACCTCCTCAGGAAGGCCTTTCCATGCATCTACAACCCTATCTGTGAAGAAATACTTCCTCACATTACCTCTGGGCCATCCCCCCTCTATCTTTAAATTGTGCCCCTTGTTCTTGCACATCTCTTTTTCTGAAACATGCTACCCTCTTAGACTTTGTTGATTCCCTTGAGGTATTTAAAAGTTTCTATCATGTCCCCTCCTCCCTCCTTTCCTCGAGGCTATGCATCTTAATATCCTTTAGTCTTTCTTCATATGTCTTCTGGTGCAGACCCTGCACCATTTTGGCTGCCCTCCTCTGCACAGCCTCCACCCTGTCTATGTCTTTGCAGAGATGGCGTCTCCAGAACTGTACACAGTACTCCAGATGTGGTCTTACCAACTGTCTGTACAGAGGGACAACAACTTCCTGTTTTCTACTGTTGATGCCTCTCCCTATGCATCCCAGTATTCCGCCAGACCTCCTTACTGCCTTCTCACATTGCTGGCCCACCTTTAGGTCATCTACTATGACTACTCCAGGTCCCTTTCCATTTTTGTTGTTGTCAGTATCTCACTCCCTATTGTGTACTCTTCCCCTGGGTTTTTGTTTCCCAGGTGCATTACTTTGCACTTCTTTGCATTGAATCTAAGCTGCCATACATTTGACTATTCCTCCAACCTTGCCAAGTCCCTTTTCATGCTTTCCATCCCACCTTGGGCATCAACCTTATTGCAGATCTCTGTGTCATCTGCAAAGAGACATACTTTCCCTTCCATTCCCTCTGCAATGTCACTTATAAAGACATTAAAAAGGACTGGCCCCAGTACTGAACCCTGCGGTACCCCACTAGTAACCCCCCTTTCTTCACTGTGGACTCCATTTACTATTACCTGCTGTGTTCTGTTGTCCAGCCAGTGTTTTACCCAGGCTACCACCCTGGGACCCACTCCCAGGCTGGCCAACTTGTTTATTAATCTTTTGTGTGGGACTGTGTCAAATGCCTTGTTAAAATCTAGGTAGGCCATGTACATAGCCCCTCCCTGGTGTACTACTTTGGTCACCCAGTCAAAGAAATTGATTAAATTCATCTGACATGAACTTCCTGCTGTGAATCCATGCTGCCTTGGGTCCTGTGCCCCACTGGCCTCTAGGTACTCATCAGTTCTTTCCTACAGAAGTGATTCCATCATTTTCCCTACCACTGAAGTCAAACTGACAGGTCTGTAGTTTCCTGCCTCTGTCTTGCTCCCACTTTTGTGGAGGGGAATCATATCCACCCACCTCCAGTCCTCAGGTACCACACCATCCTCCCATGATTTATTAAAAAGGGTAGTCAGTGGTGTTACTAGTTCTTCCCTTAGTTTTTTAGAATTATGGGATGAATCCCATCAGGCCCCATTGCTTTATCCACCTTTAGTTTTAAGAGTTCTTTCAGAACCCTTTCTTCTGTGAAAGGACTAATATCAACCCCCCTATCCAGAGTGCTTCTATTGATTGGATTAGGTATCGCCCCCTGTTTTTCCATTGTGAATATTGAGCAGAAGTATTCATTCAGTATCCCTGCTTTTTCACTGTCGCTTTCTGCCCAACCACCTTCCTCTTTATTCAGCCTCAGTATCCCTGCCTTAGTCTTTCTTTGCTCCCTAATGTACCTTTAAAAGGTTTTATCCCCTTCTTAACCAAGTTGGCTATCATTTCCTCAGTTTGGGCCTCTGCTATTTTGACTGCCTTCCCCTCTTTCTCCTGCTTTAACTGGTACAGTTCTCTATCCTACTCCTTCTGTGTTTCCTTATACTTCCTGAATGCTATATTTTTCTCCATAACCTTGCCCGTCACTTCTTTTGAGAACCATAGTGTTTTTTTCTTTCATTTTGATTTGTTTAGTTGCTTTACACAAAGACTTGTTGCCTCTGTGATGGCGGTTTTGATGTTTCCCCATTGTTGCTCCACCCCACCTTCTTGCCTGTTTGCTAGTGCTTTTCTGAGACACTCTCCCATTTTGACAAAATCAGCCCTCCTGAATTCCAGTGCCTTCACTTTTGTATGGCTTGACTCTACAGCTAAGTTTATCATGAACCACACTGTTTAGTGGTTGCTTGTTCCCAGATGACTACCCACTTCAAGATTGGAGATCCTCTCTCCTTCTCCATTTGAGAGTATCAAGTCTAAGATTGCTCCCTACCGAGTGGGTTCCAAAACTCGTTGTCTGAGGCATGCCCCCCTGTAGGGCATCGAGAATGGCCCTGCTCTTGGACACTGGTGCAGCAAAGGTGTTCCCATTAACATCTGGCATATACAGGTCCACATCAACAATATCTCCCCTTTCTGTGCCATCCCAATGATGCCTTCTATAATTTTCTTGTCCATTTCTTCCTCCTGAGATGGGGGTCTGTATACAACCCCTGTGTGGATTGTGGTGCCATTTCCAGTCTCCAGGGTGACCCACAGTGCCTCCTGTCCTTGCTGTTTACATTTTGGTTCCATTGCTTTGATTTCTTCCTTTTCAAAGAAAGGTACTCCTCCTCCTCTTCTACCCTCCCTGTCCCTCCTGTAGATTGTGTACCCTGGTATGTTGACATCCCAGTCATGGTTCTCTGTGTACCATGTTTCTGTGACTGCCACAATATACAGGCATCCCTCTTCCATCAAGGCCACCATTTTGGGGAGTTTTTTACCTAGACCACGGCATTGGCACTCATTACCCTCCATTTTTTTATGGCTTTATTTCTTTTTGCCCCATCCCTGTCTTTATTGCCTTTGTCTTTTTCTTCATTTACCCCTGCCCTTCTCCCTAGTGACTGCTCTATCTTGGTGTTTACCTCACTAACTACCCTGATTTTATTTTGGGGGGCTAGGATTTCCCTTCTCCTTTTCAGTTCCTCCCCCCCCTTGACTAGTTGAAATGCTTGCCAATGAAGCATTTAAACCTATCACCTAGGATCCTGGTTCCCCTCCTGGATAGATGCAGACCATCGCACCTGAATAGGCCTGCATCCCTCCAGGTGGTACCCCAGTAGCCAAATGAAGCCAAATCCCTGAGCTCTGCACCAGTTTTTCAACCAGTCATTGAATCCCATGGTGTGGAGTACCCTAGCCTCATCCATGCCATAGACAGGTAACACTTCAGAGAAAGTTACCATGTATGCTACTTGTCTAGGGCCCCTCCCCAACTCCACAAACTCCTGTTGCACTGCTCTGATCCCATTTTCAGCCAGGTCATTTGTCCCTAGGTGGATAATGACATCTAGCTCACTCCCCCTTGCAGCTGCTGCCATGATCCTGAGGATTCATTTCCTGTCCCTCCAAGCCATGGTGCGGGGCAGGCACCTTAACTCCCTTTTCCCTCCCTCCCCCAGTTCTACCCCCTAGCAACTGAATCCTCCAGCAGGAGCTGTTTCCTTCCCCTGTGGGGTCCTGTGCCACCATTCTGTGGGTCTCCATTGTGGAGGTTCCCAGTATCCTCCTTGGTCTCCACTGCAGGTTCCTCCATAGAAGAACCATGCTCTGCCAGAGTGGTGAATGAATTATGGAGAGGCAAAACTGTAAGGATGCACCTCTGTTCTACCACTCTCACCCTCCCTGAGCCCACTGTGGTCCAACCTTTCTTCTTTCTTGTCAACCTCTGAGGTATTGGTGGTGGCCTGGGTGGTCCCTGGGTAGGGGAGCAGGTTTCCCAAATCCTTTCCAGGTCAGCATGGAGACATGCAACCTCCTCCCTCAGACCAGAGAGGTGCCTGCAAATAGGGCAGCAGCACAGTCTCCAGAATGTCTCCCAGAAGACTGCTGCTCCACAGCTAGTGCATTCCACCACTCCCCACATGTCTGTGTCCCTTCCTGTTACAGATCCTTTTCTTTTTTTTTTGTTCTTGTTTTAATGTGTGCAAGCTTGTGAGTGTCTCTACCCCCTATTCAGTGTGCTGTGCCTTTCAGGATATGAACAGGTGTATGTTGTTTACAGTTTTGGGAAGTGATGTCTGAACCTCTGCTATAAAGGAAGTTATGTGCTTGGGGTGGGTAGGGTGGGTGGGACTAAACCTATGCTGTCCAGAAACAATCAACTATAACTCTGACCCTCCACCCTGGGGAGTGTCTTCTTTCCTTTCAGACACCTGTTTCACAGAGGTTAAGTAATAGGTCTAGTCACAAATGACTGCAAATATCTCCCGGCTACAGTTCCTCCCTGGCAAATTAAAGTTAAACTAAGAAAAGTCAACCCCAAAAACAGAATCAATACTAGTTACTTACAGAGGTCCAAAAAATAATATTTATATTCAGTGTAGTCTAGAAAATAACCTCCTTGATTTAAGGAAGCTTTGGCTGCTTTCTCTCTCTCTCTCTCTCTCTCTCTCTCTGTCTCAGCAGATAGAGACCACAAACAACTCCTGTTTTAAATCTACAGTTCAACTAGGCCCCTTTCAGCTCCTCCCCTTAACAGACACCTATTTCACAGAGGTTAAGTAACAGGTCTAGTCACAAATGACTGCAAATATCTCCCAGCTACAGTTCCTTCCTGGCAAATTAAAGTTAAACTAAGAAAAGCCTAAACTAAGAAAAGCTTTGGCTGCTTTCTCTCGCTCTCTGTCTCAGCATTCAGCAACACATTAGTATTCATATTGCTCATACAAGTGCTCTGCCATGTAAAGTGTGGAGTTCCATCCTGTGACAACTTCAAGCTTTAGGCAGTGCTGAGGGAGGCTGTGTTGGATCTGAAGCTGCCTAGGTTGGTCACAGGCCTTTCGAGACTGTGCAAAGTGGGCACAGATGCTGCCTGCTACTGTCAGTATTTGCTTGATTTCAGGGTACTGCAGAAACTTCTGTACCATAAGATTTAAACAGTGGACCATGCAGGGAACCCTCACAAACCCATCATTGCCGATACATTTAACAACTTTTGACCCATTATTGCTTGTATTGAAGCCAACTTATAGGGACAGGGGGTGCAGCCACTCATCTATTTCTGTCAGTAGCAAGTCTAGTATGTTTTTGCCTGTATGCAACCCTGCTACTCTACGCATTGCAAACGTGGCATGCTGTCTAATACCATGAAGGTTGCTACCACCACAGTCTGACTTATTACACTGCTTTGCCATTCTACCATCACAGACACATTGAACCCCATGTAGCTGTGCCCAGTGAGTAGTAATACACAGATAAGAACTAACCACCATTTTGCCACTTGTCCACATACACATGCTTAAGTGAAGGTATGGTGATGTGGAATGCTGAAGGACATGTCTTACAGACTCTGTCACAGTCCGATATAACTCAGGGACAGCACAGGTGGCAAAATATGTCCTTAATGGGATCTTCCATTTGGGACATGTGCATTCCACAAAGCATTGGAATACCACATTTTCCACAAAGGAGAATGGCAACAGATCAATTGCAAGCATTTCCACTATGGCAGCCTTGAGTTCACTCGCAACAGCAAGATTTGGCAGGTATTTACTGTGTCACTCAAAAAGACTGTGCAACATGGGTTGCACTGTTTGATGATTTGCCTGGGGTATGCAAAACATCTCTGCTCTGTGAGTTGCCATGGATGGGATGGCTTTGATGTGGGGTGGTGGGTGTACAAGTGACAAACCAATAAAAGCTGTTATTTTACCTGTTTTAAGCACAGGGGTTGATGTACTAGAATGACTACATGGACCACCACTGCTACTCTGACCACTACTGGAACATTCAAAGTCATCCTCCTCCTCATGCCTGTAGTAATCCTTCCGTGTTAATTCACAACTTTTACATACATGGCTACTTACACTGACTTGTGAAGGGTATATCTTGCTCTCTAAGGTTGATGAGTGTGAACATCCCCACTGTGGCACCAGCTCCCTTCTGGTGCCTAGTCCACAGTGCCATGTACCTGCTCTTGAGATGAGTATGCTGGTCCCAACTGCCAAGGTGGCTACCCCTTTTCCCATGCCTCACATGCAATTGGCAAAGTTGGCAGATTGCCACTGTTCCATCTTTTTCATCTTGTATGAAAAAATCCCAAACTAGGGATTTGGCTGCCCTACATTTCACGTGACTCTGCTGCTGCATATGGTACTGTAATTTTTTGGGAGGTGAAATGGGGGATGTGCGGCATGATTTCAGGTGTGATGCAAATTTGGACTTTGACTGAACATCTTCATAATCTATTAGTAGGACTTCAGGGTCATCCACAGACACAGCTCCATCAGAAGAACTTTTTTTTGGGGGGGTTACTAACAGACTGTTTAGCAAGAGCCACATTAACATTCTTTTTGTCCATTTCCCATATAGGGTTGCTAGCATCATCATCATCATCATCCACAAACTCACTTTGGATGCTATCCTGTGGAGATACTACAACCTCAGCCTCACTATGATCATCCACACTTTTTTGTCACCTTGATCTGATTCTTTGGATGGTCTGTCTTGAGGATCTGTGGAAACAGGAGACTGTGACTCATGATGAGCAGGCTCATGTTCAACTACTGTGAGGAGTGGGACATCAACAACCCTCAAGTTTTCTGATTCCACAATATTTTTCAGACCTGATAACTTTTATAGGGTTGTAGTAATACTTATGCTCTTATCCACAATGCCATCACTCACTTTACTACCAGTGCCACCAGCATCTCCAACCAGCATTGATGCCACTGATTTGGACGAGAAAAATTGAGTCACAGAAATCCCTCTACTTGCAGCAACTACTAGCTTTCCCTTCTGCTGTGTAGTACCACGTCCACAAGCACACTCAACATTGCTAGCCCCTGATGAACCTGCTTCATTATCACAACAACGTACACTGCTAGCATTTGGAGGCACATAAGTAGAGACCCAAGAAATTCTTTTTATTTTTTATAATTTTTATTTTTATTTTTCTGGAATTTCTTTGTTGTTTCTTTTTATTCATTGAAAATTTAGTTTTATTTCTTGTTATCACATTTACATTCATAAACTACCTCAAAATGACCTTATACACACTAGAAATCACATTCCTAGTATACTACATTGTATTAAGCAGCATTATGTTATGGTCTTACAAGGTTTTGTGACTGAAACAATTCTGCTATTGCTTCCTTGTGGACCATCTCTGTGGTAACAACAGAGCCTAAACAACTGCTACAAGCATTTATTTAGATTTTGTCTGCCAAAAAGCAGTTTTCTTTACTTTATTTGTGTTTTTTTCATTTTATTCCTTTTATATGGTGAATTTATTGCTATTTCTTGTTATACCTTGACTTTCTTGTTATACCTTGAATTTCTCATTATTTCTTTTTATACCTTAATTTCTTGTTATTTCTTGCTATTTCTTATTTAAGAAAAACACGAGTCTCTACATATAAGCAATAGTCTTCTTGGCAGCAGTGCCACAGCCAGAAACAGCTTTGCATAACCGTGTCTTCATGGGCATTTTTTTAGATTACACAGACAGTCACCAAGAAAATAAAACACATGAAATGCAAAAAGTGATTTTTCCAATTTTGTGGGTTGCTGTAACAAATTCAAGAGGACTCACAGGACAGTACAATGCCACAATTACAGCAATAAATACTTTTTTATTATGTATGTTTTCATTCATTTAAACACTATAATATGCACTGGAAAGAGAGTGTTCATGGTACTATGGGGAAACACACCAATAGTGGTACAGTGATTACAATTTCAACAGACTGAACTGAGACAAGTAACAGCAAGGTTATATTTCTTTAGTTTTGGGTGGGTGGGAAGCCATACAACAACGATAGGAACTTCCAGATGGAAAAATAGCATAGGCAGTCACCAAGAAATGAAACATGCACCATAAAAAGTGATTTTTCCAGTTTTGTGGATTGCTGTAACAAATTCAGGAGAATTTACACAACAGTACAATGCCAAAAATACAGCAATAGGTATGTTTTTTTCTTTATGTCTGTTTTCATTTTTGTAAAAGTTACAATATGCACAGGAGAGAGAGAGAGAGAGAGAGAGTGCTCATGGTACTATGGGTAAACACACAACAGTGGTACAGTGCCAACAATTTCAACTTACTAAACAGAGACAATTGACAACAAGATTATATTTCTTTGGTTTTAGATGGATGGGAAGCCAAAAAAACAATAGTGACTTTGAAATGGTATTTTGGCAATAAAAAGATAAAGCGACCCAGGCACAACACAACCTTAACCACACTCTTCCACAAATCAGTGGAAACACTCTATGCCTTTTCTGGGCAGTGTGTAGCAGGGTAGGAATTTCAGTATAATTAATTCAGGCAGACCACAGCTAAAATGCATAAAAAATGACAGGTGGCATTTATCATTTTATTTTTCTTTCATAAAATGATCAGAACAGAATTCAATAAATTATTAGTTCAGCAGATTTCAAGTGAAAAGTCACTGTAGTGCCCGACGGCACACAGACAGCTCCATTAAGTGTGCAAACACATGCTTTTGCATCAGAGGTCTTACACCTCATACACTCAGCTCTCCACTGACATCCTATCTAAATTAACACTCCTAGTGTTGCACTTTACATACTTCTGTGGTGGTAATTCATGACATCACAAATCATGTGATCTGCCCCTTTACTTAATTTGCATTCTGACATATTTCAAGTTCCATTATTTCAATAACTCAGCATCACTAAGCATGAAGTACATCTACATGTAATAGGAAATATCTTATATTATACCATAGCCTTGAATTAAAGGCTTAGAACAACTTCTTCAGGATTAGTCTTATTTGGGCTAGGCCCCTTCCCTTTGTAGTGACATCACCCATTACAGTCCATACATAAACAGACATACCATGGGCTGCCAGTCCAATAGAACACCCCTACAGTCCAACAGATAACCATATATTTTGCATCCCTTTTATTCTTTTCATGTGTCTTCAACACTCTATGCCTCACATTAGGGCCTTATCCTCTTTTAACAATTATTTAGTTCTGGAGGCTCCTATTTCTGTGGAGCACTTTCTCCTGTTAATTTTCCCCCTTCCAACAGCTGAATTTGTACCCCGTCAGCTGACCTTTCCTTTTGGGCCTATTTGTTCATAAGGACTTAGTTATACAGTGATGTTCCTGTTCCTTTTAATTCTGTCATTTACAATGTGCAATCAGGACAGCATTTTACATAAATATTAAACTTTCTGGTGACATAGAAACATAGAACTTGACGGCAGATAAGGACTGCTTGGCCCATCCAGTCTGACCATTTCCTTACCTGATGGATAAGCTGCAGATTCTAGTTAATCAACAGCTTACTTCCTCCTGCCCCCCCACTAGAATTGCCTTATGCCTGTGCCATGCATTCTTGAATTCTCCCACTATTCCTGACTCCACAACCTCCTCAGGAAGGCTGTTCCATGCATCCACAACACCCCTCTATCTTCAAATTGTGCCCCCTTGTTCTTGCACATCTCTTCTTCTGAAAGATACTACCCTCTTGTACCTTGTTAATTCCCTTGAGATACTTGAAAGTTTCTATCATGTCCCCCCTCTCCCCTCCTTTCCTCAAGGGTATACATATTAAGCTGCTTTAGTCTCTCCACATATGTCTTCTGGTGCAGACCTTGCACCATTTTGGTTGCCCTCCTCTGAACAACCTCCGCTCTGTCTATGTCTTTGCGGAGATGGGGTCTCCAGAATTGCACGCAGTACTCCAGATGGGGTCTCACTAACTGTCTGTACAGAGGGATAACAGCTTCCTGTTTTCTACTGTTGATGCCTCTCCCTATGCATCCCAGTATCCCCCAGCCCTCCTTACTGCCTTCTCACATTGCTTGCCCACCTTTAGGTCATCTGATATAATTACTCCGAGGTCTCTTTCAATTTTTGTTGTTGTTATTAACTCACCCCGCATTTTGTACTCTTCCCCTGGGTTTTTGTTTCCCAAATGCATTACCTTGCACTTCTTTGCATTGAATCTGAGCTGCAATGTATTTGACCATTCCTCCAACCTTGCCAAGTCCCTTTTCATTCTTTCCCACCCCACCTTGTGTATCAACCCTGTTGCAGATCTTTGTGTCATCTGCAAAGAGGCATACCTTTCCTTACAGGTACTCTTCAATGTCACTTATAAAGATATTAAAGAGGACCGGTCCCAGTACCAAACCCTGTGGTACCCCGCTAGTTACCTTCCTTTCTTCACTGTGGACTCCGTTTACTATTACCTTTTGCATCCTATTGTCCAGCCAGTTTTTTATCCAGGCTACCACCTTAGGACCCACTCCAAGGCTGGCTAACTTGAATATTAATCTTTTATGTGAGACTATGTCGGAATGCCTTGCTAAAATCTAGGTAGGCCATATCCACAGCCCCTCCCTGGTCTACTACTTTGGTCACCCAGTCAAAGAAATCTATTAGGTTCATCTGAAATGACCTTCCTGCTGTGAAACCATGCTGCCTTGGGTCCTGTGCCCCACTGGCCTCTAGGTACTCAACAATTCTTTTCTTCAGAAGTGATTCCATCATTTTCCCTACCACTGAAGTCAAACTAACTGGTCTGTAGTTTCCTGCCTCTGCCCTGCTCTCACTTTTGTGAAGTGGAATCACATTTGCCCTCCTCCAGTCCTCAGGTACCACTACATCCTCCCATGATTTGTTAAAGAGAGTAGTCAGTGGTGTTACTAGTTCTACTCTTAGTTCTTTTAGTATTCTTGGGTGAATCCCATCAGGCCCCATTGCTTTGTCCACCCTCAGTTTCAAGAGTTCTTTCAGAACCCTTTCTTCTGTAAATGAACTGGTAATGACCCCCCTATTCAGAGTTTCTCCCTTGTTTGGTTTAGGCACCTCCCCCCCCAGTCTGTTGTGACTACTGAGCAGAAATATTCGTTCAGTATCCCTGCTTTTTCACTGTCACCCTCTGCCCACATTCCCTTTCCTTTATTAAGTCCCTGTATCCCTCCCTTGGTCTTTCTTCACTCCCTAATGTACCTATAAAAAGTTTTATCCCCCTTCTTAACAGAGTTGGCTATCTTTTCTCAGTTTGTGCCTTTGCTACTCTGACTGCCTTCCTGCCTCCTTCTGCTTTAACTGATAAAGTTCTCTGTCCTGCTCCTTCTGTGTTTCCTTATATTTCCTGAATGCTATCTTTTCTCCTTAACCGTCCCTGCCGCCACTTTTGAGAACCACAGTGTTTTTTTCCTTCGTTTTGTTTTATTGATTTGCTTCACACAAAGGCTTGTTGCCTCTGCGATGCCTGTTTTGATTATTCCCCATTGTTCCTTCACCCCTCCTTCTTGCCCATTTGCTAGTGCTTTTCTAAGGCACTCTCTCATTTTCCAAAAGTCTGCCTTCCTAAAGTCCAATACTCTTGTTTTTGTATGGCTTGACTCTATGGCTGTGTTTATTGTGAAACACACTGTTTGGTGGTCACTTGTTCCCAGATGGCTATCCACTTCTAAATCTGAGATCCTTTCTACTTCCCAATTTGAGAGTACCAGGTCTAAGATTACTCCCTCCTGAGTGGGTTCCAATACTATCTGTCTGAGGCATGCCCCCTGTAGGGCATCAAGAATGACCCTGCTCTTGGATGTGCCTGCAGCAAAGGTACTCCAGTTAACATCTGGCATATTCAGGTCCCCCATCAACAATATCTCCCCTTTTTCTGCCATTTTAAGGATGCCTTCTATCATTTCATTGTCCATTTCCTCCCCCTGAGATGGGGGTCTGTACACAACCCCCATGTGGATTGTGGTGCCATTTCCTGTCTCCAGGGTGACCCATAGTGACTCATCAACTTCCTGTTTACTCTTTAGTTCTGTTGCTTTAATCCCTTCCCTTATATAGAGAGCTACTCCTCCTCCTCTTTTACCCACCCTGTCCCTTCTGTAGACTGTGTGTCCTGGTATGTTGACTTCCCACTCCTGGCTCTCTGTGTACCATGTTACAGTGACTGCCACAATATCCAGGCATCCCTCTTCCATTAAGGCCACTAGTTCAGGGAGTTTGTTGCACAGACTACGGGCATTGGTACTCATCACCTTCCATTTATTTTTTATGGCCTTACCCCTTTTAGCCCCATCCCTATCCTTAACACCTTTTTCTGCATTTATCCCTGTCCTGCTCCCTACTGACTTCTCTGCCTTGGTGTTTACCTCTCTAACTACTGTGCTTTGTGAGGGAGGCTGGGATTTCCTTGCTCCTTTTCAGCGTCTCCCCCCTTGGCTAGTTTAAATGCTTGCCAATGAAGCATTTAAACCTGTCACCTAGGATCCTGGATCCCCCCCAGACAGATGCAGACCATCGCAACAGTATAAGCCTGCATCCCTCCAGGTGGCTCCCCAGTCCCCAATGAAGCCAAAACCTTGAGCTCCACATGCCAGTTTTTCAACCAGTCATTGACTCCCGTGGTGTGGAATACCCTTGCTTCATCCTTGCCACAGACAGGCAGTACCTCCGAGAAGGTTACCATACATGCTACTTGTCTAAGGCCTCTCCCCAACTCCACAAACTCCTCTTGCACTGCTCTGATCCCATTTACAGCTAGGTCATCTGTCCCTAGATGGACAATGGCATCTAGCTCCCTCTCTCATGCAGTTGCTCCCGCAATCCTGAGGGTTCGCTTCCTGTCCCTCCAAGCCGTGGCGCCAGGCATGCACCTTACCTCCCTATCCCCTTCCTCCCCCACGTCTACCCCCCTAATGATTGAGTCCCTCACCAGGAGTTGTTTCCTTCCCCTGTGGGGTCTGTGCCACCCTCCTGTGGGTCTCCTTTGTGGAGGTTCTCAGCATCCTCCTTGGTCTCCACTGCAGGTGCCTCCATAGAGGAACCTGAATTGTGGAGAGCCACAACTGGAGGGATGCACCTCTGTTCCACCACCCTCTCCCTCCCTGAGCCCACCTTGGTCCAACCGCTCCTCTTTCTTGGCAACCTCTGAGGTAACGGTGGTGGCCCTGGTGGTCCCTGGGTGGGGGAAGAGGTTTCGCGAATCCTAGCCAGGTCAGCCTGGAGACGGGCAACCTCCTCCCTCAGACCAGAGAGGTACCTTCAAAAAGAGCAGCATTGCAGCCTCCAGAATGTCTCCCAGAACACTGCTGCTCCACAGCCATTGCACTGCACCACTACCATCTTGACTTATTTTGTGTCCCCCTCTCCTGTTGCTTTGTATGCTTATTTTGTCCTCCCTCTATGTATTTTTACATCTGTAAGCCCCCTGTTACACATTTCTACTGCCTGTCCTTTCATTAGGGAAGCACTTGCCTTTCTGAGCTCTCAGCGCTATTGGTAAAACTCGGCATCTGAAAGTAAAAGTTTATTACTGACCTGAAACAAACTATGACACAGCAGTTCACCGAGGGATGCAGTGAGCAGAGCAAACATGCTCCTTCCTTATTTCAAAGGTGCTTTCTCACTTCTGCAGCTTCTCAGAGTTTTAGAAAGGCAAAGTGCCTTTCTTTCCCGTGCTTGGTTCACTCTGTGAATCAAGCAAACTGTAAACCCAAGCACTTTCACTTTTTATCTTCTCGGGAGGGAGAGAGAGTGAACAATGAGCAAGTGTGCTACTTCCATTCAACCAAAAGCTCTCTCTCTATATATATGTATATTTAGTTAGACCCCACAGGGTACTTCTGTCAGAAAGGGGCATTTTTAAAACAATAAATGTTTTATGCACTCCACGAGTGAACTGAAAGGTCTAAAGCTGGAGTGGTGGCTGAAAGTAAAAAGTATCACCTCACTATTCAGAACTGCTTCACAGCCGTTTACTGAGAGAGAGAGCAAGAGGGGTGGAGCAGTCTCTCTCTCTCTCTGCTCTCTAGACTTCTCTTATTTTCTCCATATCTGGGAACTCCACAGAGGGCATGGAGCAGAGCAATTTAACAACTTGAATGCTGCTCTGTGCCCAAATGTCATATTTTTACTCGAGAGTCTAACTCGCCCAGTTGACTGAGCATGACTTGATTTCCTACAGCTAGCTGGCTATTTTATTACAGCACATAGACAGCAGCCAGGATACTTATAAGAAAACAAGGGGACAGAGAGGTGGGTTTCTGAGCAGCGGTGCTCAAAGAGGAAATGTCGCTCAACTATGGCCATTCCAGTTTGAAAGCAGGTTAATTATACCTTGTCAGAGCGGCGGGCAAAGGACACTGAAATGCCCCTCTTCTCCAACTTAATTTTGGCATTTCCTGGGGCAGTGTATAGCTGCTTGTTTTGTTAAACCCCTCACATCAGGTAAGCTTCAGTTTATACCAATATCTTATATAACGCTAAAGCACTATGGATTATGTACAATACACCTCTGAAATACTCCATAGCATTTTACTGTCTCTTTTTATTTATTACTGCACAGATGCACTTTATCTTTTCTTAACTTTTTACTTTGTATCTCAGTATTTTTAGTTGTTAAATGCTAAAGTGCTTTCACTTATTCCTGCTCTACACTTTAACATAAGCATAAGGCAATTTTACAGGGGGCAAGGTAAGACCCTCTTCTCCCTACCAGGGTACCTCTCCCAAGACAGGGGTCACCCTGTCACACAGTGGCTAGACAAAAGCAGGAAAAAATACTACAGATGGGCTCAGAAATTAACAGTACTGCTATTACAGAGATGCAATAAAATGCATATGACTTGATAGCACGCACACAGATTAAATGTAATGCGTAAAATGTTTAACTGTTCAGTAAAAGAAAATGCAGTCACCTAAACGAATATAAAAAATGCACAATGAACAGCAAACTATTACCAAAAATTACTAGAAGTATTACTGTGTGTAACTGTGTACAGAACTGAACACACCAATACTAAACAATAACCAGCAACAGTTGGCAAGACTGCCTTTCACACTGTGCTCTCTTAATCTCCCTTCTCTATACCACAGATCCACCCCTTCCCGAAGCACACTTCTGCACTGTCTGTCAGTATAGAAACTAAAACTACTAATTTAAGATGCAAAATTCACACTAAATCAATAAATGATCAGTGATACAAACACACAAGGATTTACTACACTTGATGTATTAAATTTTTACTCAAAGGTCCAAAGATAAATTCATTTTTTGAATGTTTTTTGAAGGTTTGAATCTCACAACTCTGAGAGCTAACTAACTCCAACTTTTTAGCACACACACTACACTGAACTGAGGCTGTGCAAGCCGATGTAGAGCCCATGTGATCTGCTATCCCATGAATCATTGCAAAATTCACCTTTAGGAGCCAAAAATGAAAGGCAAAGAAATGCAAAGTCCATACGCTCCAATGACAACTTCTCGCTACATAGAAACATAGAAGTTGAAGGCAGATAAGGACCGCAAGGCCCATCCAGTCTGCACATTATTTCTGCCTTATGAATTACCCAAAAGGTGAAGTTATTTTCTTCACATTGTGGAGAATTTTACAAAATTCGAGTTCTATGCGAAATACTCAGAGTAGTGAAGTTGAGTGACTTCGCCCATCTCTAGTTGTGACAGACCAATAATAATAACCAATGCAGAGCATAAGAGTCCAAAGCTTTATTATGACATAATAAAAATCAAATCACTTACAATAGATACCCAGCCTCCTAGACAGCTAAACTGATCTTAGTGGGAACTGTGGGTCTGATCTGCTGCAGCCCTGGTCATTTTTCTGTCTTTTGGAGTGGCTAACCAGCTCACTCTCTGATTAGGGGTCGAGCAGACATTTTTATACATAACTGTTATTATGTAAGGCTTAGGATATATCTTGTCATGCAAAACATCTTGCTATATTTGTAAAACACTCTTGGTGTCTCCCTAACAACAACTAGGCAGATTATGTCAGTAGCCAGGGAATTATGTCACTGTCAGCCAGTTAGGCCTCCCAGCCGTCATGCTGATAATAATCTCTCTCTCTTTCAGCTCACAGGGAGTTACTCAACCTCTCCCAGCAGCCACATAGGCAACACCCAACTACCAACCAGAAAGTTATATTGTTTGAGAGGAAAAGAGACAAAAAAACAAGTTAGAAGTTACAGTAATTGCCACAATATATTTATATCCAGTGCTAACATGTGTATGTGCCCCCCAGCTCTCTTATCCATTATGTTTTTGTAGCAAGGTGGATCCAGCATAAGTCATTATCACAGTTTGTAAGTGAGCATAAAATTGGTTCTTACTGCAACACTCCTAAAAAAATTATAATCTCAATGCAGACTTTTGTCTCTCCATAAGAATACACAATATTATGACATAAGCATAACATATTGGTAGGATATTGGGGTGTCATTATGTAAGGAACATATGTGTTAGTGTTCCAGGATTATTGAGACATTTTGTACAGTTGTCCTTAATATTATAGTGTATAGAAGAGCATTGTTCTATATAGAAATTCATCCTTTTCAAAATGTTGTTATACCATAGTTCAAAGGTCATGAAATGTGATTGTATCCTTCTGTGGTAGAACAGCATTCTAGAACCTCTAGAGACTGCACAAGTCAGTTTCATTGTGAAAAAGAAAAAAACCCGCAATGCACATACAGTATTTCACATAATAGTATACACTATAAAAATTACAGGATGAGCAACTTTATGCATAACCAGTGTGTTCTGTCACCTCAGGGTTCAGACACCCACAGACCTCTCAAGCTTCGCTCTTGAGGTCAGAGGGAATCAGAACCCCTCTGTTGCAGAACACACTGGTTGTGCATAGTTGACTATCCAGTGTTCTTTTTATCAACTTTTTGCAATGTGGTCAGTGTAAAATAAATCCTGTGAAAGATATTAAATTTAATTTGTGTATCTTGAAGGCATTAAATTCCTTTGCAGAGCATTTTCCCAGATGCTATGTTCAATTATAAATCCTAAGTGTTGCTCCTATGTGCCCTTCAGGTGGATTCAAGTATTCTGAGCTGTATTTAAAAGACACCTGCAAATGGGCAAAATTGATTTCTGTTTCAGGTTTTGGTTTGGCAGTTATCGTGATAGAAGAAATTTCAGGGACCAAATCATTTTTATAGATGTAGTCCTTTAATTGAAGATATCTAAGAAACTGCTGTTTCTGCAAAGCGCATTATAAGTTGTAATGCTGGAATGAAATAAAGGAATAATTGTCAAAAATATGTTTTATTCTTTTGATCCCCTGTTTTCCCAAATTTGAAAACTACTATTAAAATATGATGGTGTGAAGCCAAGGTTTCTATATAACTGGGTAAAATAAGATTTCTGATCTTTCCATTGTATTACAGTATATCACTGGCCTTTTTCCAGCACATACAGGTGGTTTGTGTTAAAACCAATTTTATTCTGTCTCCTTGTAGATTTTTGAATTTTGTGTAGTATCTCAAATGTACAAAACTCCTTATATTGTCATATTCATGTACTTCCTGTTCTAATATTTTATAAATACTGTTTTTTTTATTAAATGTTTTGTACTTGTGATAATTGTGTTGCTAGATAGTACCATGTAAAATTAAATAATGACATGCCACCCTCTTCTTTGGATGACCAGAGTTTATTCATACTTATCCTGGTTTTTTTTATCCTTCCAAAGAAATTGTGAAGTAATTTTTGTCAAATTCTTAAAGTATTCCTTTCCCACAATTATTGGGAGGGTTTGAAAGAGGAATAGCAATTTAGGAAGAATGTTCATTTTTATGACATTGCATCTGTTAAAGGGAGTATTTTCCATTTCTACAAGTCTGATTTAATAGACGTAAATAACTGTTATTAGTTTTTATTGTAGAGCTGTCGCATATCCCTTGAAATGTTAACCCCCAGATGTTTTAAGTTACTTACCATCTTATTCTGAAGAAATGTTGGTAAAATCTTTTTGGGGCAATTTGATAGAAGTATGGCTTCTGTCTTGTCCAGACTGATGATATATCCAGGAGCTTTCCAAAATGTCCAAATAATATCTAAGCATACCTGGACAGAACTCTGGGGTTCCAATAAAAATAGCAAAGGTATCATCTGCATATAGACTTATTATGTGTTCTTCTAAACCTGTTTTAATACCTCCTAATTTATCACTGGTCCTGATGGCTATTGCCAGAGATACAATTGCTAATGCAAAAATAAGTGGTGAAAGCGAGCACCCTTGTCTTGTGCCCCAGTAGGGAAAAGTTTTATGATTCATTTCTATTTGATTATATGACTGCTCTTGGATTTTGATATAAAGGGTGGGATATTCAGACTATGCCAGGCATGGGCACAAGCCTGGACGCAGCACAACTGGGATGCACCAGGGCATGGTCTGGGTGATATTCAATGATGCTGTGCCATGGCTCAGTACCACTGAATATGGCACTGGGGCTGCCTGCATTGTGCACAGTGCAGTGGCACTGCACCAGTGCAATTGGCAAGTTATGAGTAGGGGGATGTGTCAGCACAAGTGTGGGTGCGCTAGGTGCATCAACCATGATATTCAGTGCAGGGTATGCAAATGAGGCCGTTATGCATGCAAGGTGCAAGTGGGGCCATTTGCATGCCATTATGGCCCCATTTGCATGCAGGTGCACCAATCCCCAGCAACTTGCACCTGGCACCCTGCCAAGCTGCAGCCATTGAGGACCAACCCCCCCCCCGCCACTTGGCAGACAACGCGCTCCAATGCCCGATCATGGGCTGTAGGTAAATTTAAAGTCCTGGTGATCCAGTGGCCCCTACCCCCTCACCCAATCATGGGCATATAATAAATAAAACCCTGGTGGTCCAATGGACCCTATCCACAACTCAATCGCAGGGTAATGAAAATAACCTTCCCTGGTGGTCCAGTGGACCCGTCCCCATCCCGATCGTGGGCTTCAGTTGTAAATATAATCCCTGGTGGGCCAGCGGTACCCCCCTCCCCACCCATCCACTCAGACCCACCACCCCGATCCCCCAGTCAGTGGTGGGCGGCAGCTCCCACCATGAGCCACCCTGGCCACCTGCCAACTGACAGTGTACAGTACAGCTGTATGCCCATTGGTCCCCTGCATGGGTCAATGGACATGCAGACCATACTATACTACACAGTCTGAAATGTGAATGAACCATTCACATTTTGGGACTGTGTGTCTAGCTCTGGTCTGCACGCCCGTTGGTACAGGCAGGGAACCAATGGGTGTACAGCCGCATCTGTCGCTGTCAGTCGTCATGCCATGTGGCTTGCAGGTGTAGCTGCCACCTGATGCTGACCGGGTGGAATGGGGTGGTGGGTCTGAGTGGTGGTGGGGATCGGGTCCACTGGACCACCAGGAAACGTACTCATTACTAATGCCCACAGTCGGGCAGGGGAGCTGGTCCACTGTACCACCAGGGACTGTACTTATTACTAAAGCCCACGATCGGGCAATGTGGTAGGGTCCACTGGACCACCAGGGATATATCTGGTCACCTATGCCCGCAATCAGGTGAGAGGGGAGCACGACGCTCGGACTGTGTTCCAGGAGGTCGGGTGGCCACCCACAGCAGGTGGCTGCCATGTTGCACATGGCAATATGGCAGCCCACCTGTGGGGGTCCCCTAGCTTGCTCCTGCTTTCTGTGGGCAGATCTTTGCACCCTCCCATGCGGCGAAAGGTGGGTTTGTGCCTGCATGTGCGGCACATCCTGGGCTGAATATCGGGATGTGGCGCATATGCAGGGCTCACCCGCTACTTGCACCGGACTACATTACTAGTGTGCTCGTACATTGGGATTTAGCATGCGCAGTATCCCCTTGAATATCACACCAGGGTGCATCAGTGGGTTGTGTATGATGCAACACTGTTGCGCCATGCACAACCCCTTTGAATATCCCACCCAAAGTTTTTAACCAGTAGTAAATCTACATACAAAACAAAATTTACCAAGAACTGTAAAAACAAATTCCCAATCCACCTTGTGAAATGCTTTTCTCCCCATATAAGGTGAGCATTAGTGCTTTTTCCTAGGTACATGTTTCTATTATGTTTATAACTCTTCTTATGTTTGTTCCTATCTTTTTACATTTTATGAATATGTTTTTGGTCTGTGCTGATAATGTGAGGTAATATTCTTTCAAGCCTTTTGGATAAAATTTTTGCCAGAACTTTAATATCCACATCAAGAGTGGAATTGATCTATCGGATGTCACCAGTTCTGGTTGTTTGTCTTTTTTTTTAAGGAATAATGATATTCTGGCATTGTCCTCGGATCAGTCTCCTCCCCTTTCTACCCCTCAGACCAATAATATTCTCACACGGGTATTGCTGGTGCTCAGTCATCTTCATTTTATTATTAACATTTTTCTCATACAACTTTTGGCTTCCTTCGTCAAATCCAACATCATCATATATAAGTAATCCATAGACATCCCATTTCCATATTTATTTTCCTTTCCATAACATCAGTCATTGGACATTTCTTGGGACCAGGCATAAACCTCAGTCCCCCCATATCATTTTTGTGCTGGATCTAAATCCCAGCTTCTCTCTTTCCCTTCCATCATTCTGGGCTCGTGTGTACACAACAGCGCCCACTTCGGAAGTCCTCTCGACCCCGAGGTCTCACCTCCACACCTCACTCCCCAGCCCCTGTTTAAACCTCAGACCAGGTTCTCCTCTCCTTCTACCCCTCCTGGGCAATCACTGCTATCCACCTTCAGCAGGCCTACCAGTCCCACCTGACCGGCCTTCCCCTCTCAATGCTTGTGACTCCCAGCCCTTTTATCCCTTCGCTTCTGGGTGGGTGGGAGGAACAGAAGCACCCTGTAATCTCCAGGCCAGCAAACCAAAAAGGGCTTGCTAGGCTGTGTTCCCTCTTTTTGTTGTCACCCCTCCTTCTTCCTTTGGGATCATCCAATCCCTACCTGCCACATGTCACCTGAGCCCCCTTCCCTATCCTCCATGGCTACCTGTCCCCGCCCCCCCTTCCACCCTCTCCCTGCCTCTGCTGGCCCAAAACCACACAACTGTTCTGTACAGCAGTAACAAAAGATGGGGAAGAGGGCTGCCTGGGACAAACAGCCCTTTCCTTCCATTCCATGTGGAGGGCAAGCTCCCTTATCCTCGGATCAGTCTCCTCCCCTTCCTACCAATAATATTCTCACACGGGTATTGCTGGTGCTCAGTCAGTTTCATTTTATTATTAACATTTTTCTCATACAACTTTTGTCTTCCTTAGCCAAATCCAACATCATCATATATAAGTAATCCATAGACATACCATTTCCATATTTATTTTCCTTTCCATAACATCAATCATTGGACAATTCTTGGGACCAGGTGTGAACCTCAGTCCCCCCCCATATAATTTTTGCGCTGGATGTAAATCCTAGCTCCTTTCTTTCCCTTCCATCATTCTGGGCTAGTGTGTACACAACCACACCCTCTTCCAGAGCCCTCTGGGCCCGAGGTCCCCGCCTACACTCACTCCCGGCCCTAATGTAAAACCCCAGGACAGGTTCTCCCTCACCTCTATCCCTACTAGACCACTTTCAGCTTGTGATGGATAGTTTTCTTCCCCCCAGCACTCCTTCCTTCTTCTGCCATCTTGTTAATCCCATAGCCAATCCCTAGCCCCACTGATACCTTTAGTCACTCTCCACCCGTCTATGGCTAAACCCAGTTCCACATTAAACAGATCCAGCCCCATGTCTGAGAGGTGTGCCCCATCAGACCTATAATATTATGCATCAGTTTCCTTAATGCTCTCATGCCTGATGCTCCCCCCACCTATTTTGTGGAGGAGGCTCACTACCCTATAGTTCTTTCTCCTTCTGGCCTTCTCAATAGCCTTGTGATCTTAAGCATGCCACCATACCCTTCTGGGAATCATTTCTGACCATACCACTGTGGACCCAGGCCACCACCCCTGAATAATGTCCATATCCTTTTTTATCTTCAAGTAAATTCCAACCATGGGTGTGTGCCTAGGTCATTGCCCCCGAGGTGGATGACCAACAGATCTGGTGAGGGCTGGCTCCTTTTCAACTCTTGTAGACATGGTAGTAACTATCCCCAGCACATTCCTCTAATGCCATGCCAATGCAGGTGCACCTTGTTCCAATCGTGATAAAGCTTCCCCTTCCCGCTCTCACCACCACTCTCCATTCAGCCCAATAAATGACAGAGTGGCTGCAGATCCACACCTGCAGCTTCCTGGTTCCACCTGGGCAAATACAAGATAGAGGAATGTAAATTACCAAGAAGGCAAACTCTGTCCTGCCCTACCCCATTCCCAGACCTCCCCCTTTTCCCTTGGTCACCCTCTGAAAGTTTTTTTGTTTTAATACCCAAAAAGAAGTCCTAGGGATGGACTAGACTCAATCTCCATCACTTGCCGGGGAACAAAGAGAAAACAGTGTTAGTTTGGTTCAGACAGTTGCCTAATGTTTGATTTTTCACAAGCTGATCTCCATCTTCCCAACTTTTTGATGCCCTCCATCGTCATACCTTCAACCACTGCCTGGGAAGCCCTACTAATCCTGAATGAATGGGAGGAGTACCTAGTTGGGTTTTCCCCCAGAAAGAGCAAGTCTTTCCACAGTATTGCTGCCATCTGGGCTCTGGTGACTCTGGACCATCTCCATGTATAAACAGAGGTCCCACTGCCGAGCAGGCATTTTGCAGCATAACGTCATAGTGCCGAGACTGGGCATGTAAGGGGGTTCCCCTCACCATTCAGCTCTATTGTCTCCCCCTTTATGATCTGGTCAGTCTTGGACCATCTAATTGTCAGCTGAACTGTGTTCCTTGCCCAGGAACAGTCCTCCCATTGGAGCCCCCCATTCCTGTCTTGTCCTGTACCTACCGGCTCACTTACACTGAGGGCTCCACAATACAGAGTGGTGTACACCACTTTAAACAGTGTTGCTTCCCAGGAGGACTGGCATTCCAATGGCAGGGTTGCTACCTGTCACCCCAGCAGGGGCTGAGATATGGGCCTCTACCAGTCTGGTGCTTTTTCCTGGATTTGCTGCCAGCCCTGTATCATCCTCCTCACAAGGTTGCCTTTTCCCAGGTCCTTCCAGCCTTTTAGAGTGCACATGGTGCCTATCACTGCCATGTGCACCCCCATGGTCGAAGCTGCCATGCCTCCCCTCCAACTGTCCACCACGAACCTGGCTACTTGCTCCTTTGTCACTGGCTCACTTACCTGGATTCCCAGTTTTTCCCAGTGGCTTGCCAGGATGATTCATATGCTCTCAATGTTCTTGGCACCCACAAACTTTGAAAGAGCAGCTTGGCTCCTTCCACCCAATTTCCCAGGCTGCATGTGGAACCAGGGTCTTGTGTTGCTCTGTTTCTGGGGCGACAGCCTGGAAATGTTCCACCTGTAGGCGGGAAAGGCTATCAGCTAAGATGTCCCTGACCCCCTCAATGTGCCTTGCCTTAAATAATAAGTTTAGCCGTAAACCTTGCAAAACTAACTGCTGGACCACCCACATTTCCCTCTCTGATCTAGCCGGCTGCCTATTCAGTACATCCACCACCACTCAGTCGTTACACCAGAATGTGATTTTTTGGTACCTCCCCCCATACCAGGGAAGCTACCCAAATCAGGAAAATCTCCATGAAAGTAATATCCTTACCCAGGCCCTGGGTGACCCACCATTCTGACCAGGGCTCTGAGATCCACTTTCCTTTAAATTATGTCCCCATCCCCAGGCTCCTCACTGCATCCGTGTATAGCTCCAAGTACATGTTAAAGAGACAGCCATCCTGCCAGAATCTAAAGCTGTTGTGGCATTCTAAAAATTGCTCCCAAACCCACAGATCGTCCCCCATGCCCTTCTTGATGTCCACCCAATGATGTGGTCTGTGGACCCCCCATATTGCCTGTGCCAGATGGCGTGTAAACGCCTACCCTGGAATAATTGCCCAGCATGCAAAATTTAGATGGCTTATCAACTGCTGTACCGTCTGCAGGGGGCCCTCCTATGGCCCCATACCACACTAAGCAGCTCCTTTATTCAAGTGATTTTTCCTTCTGGTAATCAGAATAACCCTGCAACCATGTCTATCTCTATTTCCAAGAACTCTATGGACTAATTGGGGCCCTCAGTCCAGTGCCAGTGGTACCCCTAGGGTACAGCACATCACCCCAAACCAGTCCAGCATTCCTTCCACCCCAGTGTATCTTTCCCCCAAGGGTGTAGACAGGCATTCTTACTGTACACATTTGTGTACAGTTTTATTGAGTGTCTGTCACAAACCATATGCCTTTCTGTTAACATTTTCATTCTAATCTGTAGTATTTGGGTTAGTGTAGGCCACTGAGTAGTGTCTCTGTTTAAACTTCTATTGTTTAGGAGACAGATACATGTATAACCTCTTTAGAGATTAGAGGAATCATCTGACAAAAATCTGAATTGTTTGGAAGGGGTGCCATTTGGAAAAGATGTGTAAATTTTTTAATGGGGTTATGTGACTGTGTACAAACTGGAAATTTCTGGCTACACCCCTGCCTTCCCCTATTAAGACAAAATCACCCAAATAATGTATGACTGCCCCAGGGCCACCTTCCATCTGAAAAACCCATTGCAACTAGGTGCTGAAAGTCTCGAAGGCCGCGCACACAATGGAACAGCCCAATGACATGACTTTGTCAAAGTAATAATCGTTCCCTATCCTGAAACACAACAGGTCCCAGTCCTCAGGTCAGACTGTCAGCAGGCGGAACGCTGAGTCAATGTCAGTTTTGGCCAACCACAGAGTATCCATGACCTGGAGCAACCTGACCGCTTCGTCAAGCGTCATGTACGACACCTTGCTATCCTCCTTGCTGATGTAGTCATTCACTGACACCCCCTGCTGGGTAGGACAAGTGATGAATCACAATAAATTCCCTGGTTGTTTTTTGTGGATCAGGCCCAGTGGCGAAACCCTGAGATTGGGGAACGGAGGCTCCACGAAAAGGCCTTCCACTCTCCCAGCCTGCACCTCTTTGTCTATTTTTCCCCGAAGAAGGTCCTCGTGTCCCTTCATTCAGTGCAGGTTCTTCACCCGTGTTGACACCCACTTTCCCTTGTAACACAGACTAAAGCCCCTGCAGAAACCTTCCCTCAATATCCTTTGCTCTCAGTCATCTGGATAGCCGGCCAACCAGGCTTCCAAAACATCCGCCTTCACCGGGGTGGCCGCCAAGGAACTCCCTTCCCCATTTTTCAGAGCCCCCTTCCCATCTGTGTGCCATTTAGCTGTTAATTTGTCTTCCCCCGATTCCTGTTAAAACCCCGCTCTCACCCTTCCCCACCCCACCTTCTCCGAAAAATTGAGTGCCCCCCTGAAAGAGCTGCTGATTGTGGGAGGGGCCTCCAGTGTAAGTCGGATGGGTTCTGCATTTTGAGGCGGGGTGGCTTCCCCTGCATTTAGAGCAGGCATGTTAGAAGCAGCAGTTAGGCAATGAGCAATGCGCTCTTTTGTACCCCAGCACCATTTTTGCCCCCTCGCTTGATGATTTTCCCAGTTCCCTTCTGCCCCCCCGTACCATCATGATTTCAAACCAGATGTCCAAGTGCCAGGTGGCCCAACAAACATCCCTGTCAATAGCCATTCAGGTGCAGAACATCTTGTCATATCGAATCCAGTTGTTTCCACCCCCTCCTCCATTTGTGAAGGGAGTAGTGCTCACCTCCCTCCCTCCCTCCTGTGTCCATGGTGCTAAGCTGTGGGCCCTGGGTCCTACAAGAGCTCACTAAGCTCAGGGTGGACAAGGCAAAGGGACCTGATGGCATACATCCCAGGGTACTTAAGGAGCTAAGGGTGGAACTAGCAGAGCTATTAGCAGAACTGTTTAGTGAGTCTCTGAGGACAGGAGAGATCCCAGAAGACTGGAGAAGAGCTCATGTGATTCTGCTCCACAAGAGTGGTAGCAGGAAGGAGGCAGGGAACTACAGACCAGTCAGTCTTACCTCAGTAGTGGGCAAGATTATGGAGGCACTCCTTAAGGAAAGGATAGTGCAACACCTGGAATCCATAGGGGCACAGGATCCAAGACAGCATGTGTTTACAAAAGGAAGGTCCTGTCAAACTAATCTCATAGATTTCTTTGACTGGGTAACCAGAGTGGTGGACCAAGGGGGAGCAGTTGATGTCGCCTACCTTGACTTCAGCAAAGCTTTCGACACTGTTCCACATAGAAGATTGATAAATAAGCTGTGTAGGCTCTGGGTGGGTCAGAAGTTGGTCAACTGGGTGGAAAACTGGTTGATGGGCAGAAAACAGAGAGTGGTGATAAATGGTATACAGTCAGAAAAGATGCAAGTCACAAGTGGGGTAGCTCAGGGATCAGTCCTGGGGCCAGTCCTCTTCAATATCTTCTTTAGTGACATTGCAGATGGACTAGAGGGTAAGGCTTGTCTGTTTGCAGATGACACCAAGATCTGCAACAGAGTAGATGATCCAGATGGGGTGGGCAGAATGAGAAGAGATCTGAATAAACTAGCAAAATGGTAAGAAGAGTGGCAACTGGGACTTAATGCAAAGAAGTGCAAGATCATGCACATAGGGAAGAGAAACCCTGAAGCCACCTATAGGCTGGGAGAGGAGTTGCTGGCAGTCACAAAGGAAGAAAGAGACTTGGGCATCATCATCACTGATGACCTGAAATCATCCAAGCAGACCTCTAAAGCAGTAGGTAAGGCTAGGGGGATGTTAGAGTGTATTAGTAGGGGTATCACAAGTCGTAAGAGGGAGGTGATAATCCCTCTTTACAAGACACTGGTTAGGCCCCATCTGGAGTACTGTGTGCAGTACTGGAGGCCACACCATCACAAGGACATTAACCAAACTGAGGCAGCCAGAGAATGGCAACCAAAATGGTGCAGGGATTGCATCAGAAGACATATGAGGACAGATTAATGGAGCTCAATATGTATACCCTTGAGCAAAGGAGGGAGAGAGGTGATATGATCGAAACATTCAAACATCTTAAGGGCATTAGCAAGATGAAAGCGTCTAACATGTTTAAATATAAGAAAAATAGCAGGACAAGAGGACACAGCATGAGATTAGAGGGAGGCCGATTAAGGGGGAATGTGAAGAAATTCTTTTTCACAGAAAGAGTGGTGGATGCATGGAACGGTCTACCTCAGAAAGTGGCGGCTATGAATACAGTGCAGGGCTTCAAACAGGCATGGGATAGGCATAAGGGAGCAATACAGATGAGTATGAATAGATAGACCACTGACAGAGCAAAGGCCGATGGCACATTTATAAGGTAGAAAAAGAAATGGGCAGACTGGATGGGCCTTGCAGTCCTTATCTGCTGTCAACCTCTATATGTTTCTCTCTATATGTTTCTATATGCACTTTGTACAATCAGGAAATAGGCCAAAAGCGGCTTTGCCAGCTCTGGTTTCTTTTCCTGTACGATTGCACTGAAATGAATGAATTCCACCATCCATGAATCTCATGTTTTCCCTTTTTCCAACTTGTCCTTCTTCCCTAATAGCATGACCCCTGTGGCCATACCCTTTTCCCCCACTCTGTCCATGTCCTCCTGATTCTTTGCACTCTCTTTGGTCACCAGTGAAAACATGTCCACATATTCCCTCCTCCAAATCTTCTACTTTGTGGCTAATGGTACATGGTTGCCCAAACGCACCCCCGGTGGACCCCCTACCATAGTAGAGTGGAAGAGCATTTGTGGAGCTGTTGGTTCTCCCTGATCCTTAACCTCTTTCCGCTTTCTTAATTTCTTGTAGGGCCTTCTCTAACTGCACCATGCCACCCGACCCCATGGCCCCTACCATCTGCTCAACATATTCCCTGATGGTACCTTCGATTATTTTGTCCACCATACCTGATGGTGTGGGGCCTGATGGAACTGGCTCTGGAGGAGTTTCAGGCTCTGCTGGGGTTTCTGCTTCTCTCCCTGGTGCCCAAGGTTGGTCTGGCATAGGGGATCCCGGAAATGATATGGGTTGGGGAGTGTCAGCTGGGGGCCCAGCCGGTGGAAGCGAGGGACTCGGGGGTGGTGCTGGCCTCAGGGCCTCCGGGGTGTCAGGAAAATGTTCCCTCTGGGCTGGCCACTTCCTCCCCCGAGACCCCCCTTGGCCCACTGTGTCCCCCTGATTCTGCTTCCTCTTCCACCTGCCTGGTACAGATCCCCTTGGTCCTCCTTCATGGCATCCAGAAGTTTCTTGGCTTGCTCTATCATCTGGGCCCACTGCTGCATGGCTTCTTCCCTGGTTGTCTTCTTCTTGAATGCCAACTCACCAAGCTGTGAAAATATAAATGCTGCAAACAACATAGTGAGGAGTTAGCATGCTGCAAAATATGTGTTCTGTTGGTTAACTAGGATCTGCAGCTTATCCAGTAGAAAGGGAAATGGTCAAACTACGTGTGCCAAGCGGTCCTTCTCTGCCGTCAAAGTCTATGTTACTATGATTCTATGTTATATAAGGCAAATTTAATCAAGCAATCCCAAATACATTTCCATTACAGATATGGACACCGTCCATTTGACACTGCTCTTCTAGATGGAGATATTCAAATAAATTCACAAACTTTGTTTTCAAGTTAAATGTGGGGGTACTATTTCCTGACAGGAAAAGAGGAGGTCCTCATGAAATACTGTAAGCATATTACAGAAAATTAGTTTGACTACTAATAGCTATGTGTTGGCTGACTAGGCAAATCAAACTTGGAATTGCTAGCAACATTATTAATGTGAATAAATTGGACAAAACTCACTGCACTGAATAAGGATAGCCCCCCGAACGTTGTCTACTGCAAAATCTTAAGTACATCCCTTTGAATTGAAAATCATTATGGAAATATATTGTTATAAAGTTGCATGACAGTGAGTTCCAAGATTTAGAGAATTTCCCCAGTGGAGTTAGTAATATCAGGGGCAGTTAAGACATTTTGAAGCAAACATTTTTATCAGTTTACTTTTATGAGACCTTAATGAATCTAAGGTCCTGTAAAGCATCCTATGGGTCCCAGTGTATAAATATTACTTTAGTCTAGAAGCTTATTTACTGTATATTTATTACAAAGTCTGAAAAACGCTTTATCCTGTTACACAATTTTTTTTTGATGATAAGGATAAGAATGCCTTATTAGGAATTTAATGCCAACTCCACAAAACACAGGGAAATTCCAATTGTCCGCTCCGGCGAGCATATGGTGCTACTGTCCCAGGCCTGACCAAAATGGCCGCCTGCCACATGCCTTGGCGTCCTGCCCAGACCAGGCTTCACAACAGTAGCAGGATATCCACTTCAATACTTAGGTCCCTTGCCAGTTCCAGCCCCCCTGAATGGCAAGGAAAACACCGCCAGAAACTTGCCATGAGTTCTGAAATTGACCCGCCCTGACAGGGAAAAAGCCCAACTTGCTGCCCATGGCCAAGTACCAAGCCGCGATTCCCCTGTATCCCCCCCCTTTTTTTTGTACACTAAAATAACAATTCTGAATTCTTCTCAAGCTGGGGGGGCACTGGACTTTTTCTGACACAAGGGGGCCCCCCGACTTACCAGCCCACTCTGTGGCTTTGCACCCCTGGAAACAGAGACCGAGCTCTAGCACAAGGAAGCACCCCCCCTATAGCATTCCACCTTCACTGGTGGTTTCAGAGGTTTCGCGGCTTTGCTTTCTCTTTGTTACCCCACCTACCGCACTAGGGCCACCAGACAGACCAAAGCTTCCCCGCTCAGGAAAAACTCATTGCTCCTCTTCCTCCACTTGGGAATCCTATCCTGTCCCTCAGCTAGTCACGGTCGTGCAGGACGAGAACTCGACCAGTAAGTGGAAAAAGGCCTGCTGGGAGAAAACCTGTATGAGGGATCCACCAAACACACCAAAACATAACGAATGTGACTGCCCCACCACTCCAAAACGAGCTCTTAACTTGGGGCAAAGACCAACTGTGCATGCTGGTCCTGGGCACTAATGGGAGCTACAGAAACAGAAGCACCCTGTAATCTCCAGGCCAGCAAACCAAAAAATGCTTGCTGGGCCATGCTCCCTCTTTTTGTTGTCACCCCTCCCCTTCCCTCCCTCTTCCTTCGGGATCATCCAATCCCTACCTGTCACCTGTTATCTGAGCCCCCTCCCCCAGCTGCCTGTCCCCGCCCCCCCCGCTCCTCCTGCCTCTGGCTGCCCAAAACTAAACAACTGTTCTGTAGAGCAGTAACAAAAGATGGGGGTGGGCTGCCTGGGATAGACAGCCCTGCCCTTCCATGCAGAGGGCAAGCTCCCTTGTACAATGAGGGTGGAAGTGTTTCAGCTTCCAAACTATGGTTATAGGGTGTCAGTAATGCGTCTGCCAGATGTTTCATGAATAGTTTATAAAATTCTGATGGAAGACCATCTAGTCTTGGGAGTTTTCCCTAAGGGTAGTGATCTAATAGCATTTATAATTTCTTGCAATTTAATAGTTTGGTCTAGAGAATTAGCTTCTTCACCTGCTATATTAGGGAAGGTGATACCAGTTAGGAATTCCTTTATGGCCTGTGGGTATTTTGTTCTTTCTGACGTATATAACTCCTCATAGTAATCTAAAAACACCTTACTGATTTCTCTTGGGTCTTATGTTGTGAGATTTGGGTTGTTAGATTTGTTTTTAATCTCAAAAAATTGCCCATTTCTGCCTCTCTTTCTGTAGTTGGTATGCCATAATTCTATCTGGCTTGTCACCAATTGCAGAGTATTTATCTCTTTTCATCATTATACTTCTTTTTTACTTCTTGTGATGCTAATTTATTGTATTCTTATTTAGCCAGTATTCATTTTTTATGTTTGCTTTCACGCATGTGCAAGAAACATAGTGCGATCATACGAGTTTTCCAGAGGTGTGTCAGCATCTTCCAATTCAGTCAGTGTATTTGCAAGCGCGGTCGCAGAGCACCAATCACTGCTCCAGCTGTCTATGACAGCTGAAAATGCAGTGGCATACAGTTGAAAGGGAGAGCTCCGCTTGGAGGCAGAGCTCCCCACACCTGCAGCACGCTGCACACCCTGCGTGCTCATGCGCGCTCCCTCCCCACACTGTATGGCCGATGGGGTGCCCAATCCCCAGTCGGCTCCCCCCCCAAAGCATCCAGGTGCCATGCTGGGGGCCACCCCCAGTGTGGCAAAGGTTTATGGCCGGCAGGGTGCAGTCCCCGTCGGCTGCATGCCCCCCAAGCATCCAGGTGCCACGCTGGAGGCCCACCCCAGCATGGCAAAATGATATTATGGCCGATGGGGTGCCCAATCCCTTTCGCTCCACTGTCTCTCCCCCATGCTGCGCCGATGGGGTGCCCAAATCCCCCGTCGGCTCCACTGTCTGCCCCCGAGTACAGGGTGCCACGCTGGGAGCCCACCCAGCGTGGCAACAGATGCCATGGCCGACGGGTGCCCAATCCCCGCTGGCTCCACGCCCTCCAGCCATCCTCTGCCACGCTGGAGCCCACCCCAGCGTGGCAAGCGTCACGTCATTGTTAAAAAACAAAAACCTGAAAGCAAAGCGGTTCCCTAGCAGTGTCTGCACCCACCCGTGCCCACCCTGCGCACCCTGCCTCCACATACACCTCCACCCCATACTTGCCTCCGAGTCGGCGTGGCGGTCTGGTGGACCGAGAACACATCTGCACTCTTCAAAGCTGACCGCGAACTGAGGAAATGCCGGTAAGCTGTATAATGGGATAGATAGGGTTTTTTTAACTTTGTTGCATATCTCAGGCATTTTTTGGAATTTTTGCACCAAATTTTCAACATGGGGTTTTTGGGACCCCTCCTCATGAATTTTTGCACTGTCATGGCGTTACTCGGGCCCGACGGGTGATTTCATAGCCACTGCACAAAATCACCTTTCCAGAATGATTAATGAAATGACACTGCCAGTGTTCATAAGGTGGGATCTCAAAAAGCCTATTTTGAAAATTTGGTGGAAAAATTCCTAAAAATGACTGTTTTACGAGCGTGCGTTGTGCAGTTTCTACGCAAGCTCGTAAGTTTGCTAATTTTCAATATTTTCACTCCAGGTTTTCAACATTGCCATTTTACCACACCTTCTTATGAGCAGTACAGCTGTCATTTTTCACATCTCACCCAAAATGTGTTTCCGCCCATGTAGCGCACAATGAGGCAGTTGGTGTGCGAAATCAATGTATGGGACACATTACATACTAACATACTAACATACTAAAATGAAAGCAGAATAGGCCTAATGGTCTTTCATGTCTGCTCGTTTGGTCAGCCCCCACCCTGGGTGCTGACCTTGCTGTCCCCCTCGCCTTCTCTGGCTTCTCCCTTCCCAGTTCCGGATATTCTTGCTGCATTGGATTTTGCTTCCTGAACCCTTCCCCTGTACCTGTCCCACCCCCTTTTGAACCTCTCCACTGTCTCTGCCTCCACCAGCCCCCTTGTAGTGCATTCCATGGCTCTACCACCCTCTCAGTGAAGTAGCACCTCCTCCATTCTCCCCTGAATCTTCCCCCATCCAGCTTCCACCCATGCCCTCTAGTGGCCCCTTCTCCTTCGAAGCACCCTCACTGTTCCTCCCCTATTTACCCTCTTCATGTACCTGAAGACCTCTATCATGTCCCCCCGGTCCCTTCTCTCTTCCAAAGTGTACATATTTAGCTCCTCGAGCCTCTCCTCATAGGTCCTGTCCCCCAAGCCCCAAATCATTTTGGTTGCCCTCCTCTGGACCCTCTCCAGGAGGTTAATGTCCCTCTTTAAGTGCGGCCTCCAAAACTGCACGCAGTACTCCAGGTGTGACCTCACCAAGCAGTTATACAGAGGGAGTATCCCTCCCTCCTTCTGGAGTGATCCCCTAGCGATGCATCCCAGCATCCTGTTGGCCTTGGCTGCTGCCCTCCTACAAGTCTCAGAGTTGTTCATCTTGACATTCACCACCACCCCAGGTCCCTCTCAGCCATTGAGACTTGTAGTATTCCCCCAGGGTGTACACTTGGCCTGGGTTTCTGGCCCCAGATGGAGTACCTGCATTTCCCTGCATTAAACCTCAGCTTCCACTTTCTAGACCATCTTTCCAGAGCCTCCAGGTCCCCCTGCAGGGCCACCCTCCCCTCCTCCACATCCACCACCGCCCCCAGTTTCGAGTCATCTGCAAAGAGACTCATCTCACTCCTGATTCCTGTCCTTATGTCAGATACGTAGGCGTTGAACAGAAGGGGCCCAAGGACTGATCCCTGACATTAAGAAAATCACAGTGACACTGTTCATGAGCAGAGGTCTTAAAATGGCTATTTTGAAAATTACCAGCGTGCATTGCAGAGTTCCTATGCACACTCATAAGTTCACAAATTTTCAATATTTTCACTCCAGATTTTCAGCATTGCCATTTTACCACACCTCCTTATGAGCAGTACAGTTGTCATTTTTCACATCTCGCCCACAACGTGTTTCTGCCCATGTAGCGCACAATGGCGCAGTCGGTGTGCGAAATCAATGTATGGGACATGTTAAGAAAATCACAGTGACACTGATCATGAGCAGAGATGTTAAATGGCTATGTTGAAAATTTGGTGAAAGAATTCTAAAAATGACTGTTTTAGAGCCGCACGCGCAGCAGTTCCTACGCATGCTGGCAAGTTTAATTTAGAATATTTGTACACCAGATTTTCAACAGTGCCATTTTACCACACTTCCTTATGAGCAGTGCAGCTACCATTTTTCACATCTCGCCCAAAATGTGTTTCCGCACATGTAGCGCACAATGGTACAGTCGGTGTGCGAAAACAATGTTTGGGACAGATTAAGAAAATCACAGTGACACTGGTCATGAGCAGAGGTCTTAAAATGGCTATGTTGAAAATTTGGTGACAAAACTCCATAAAATGACTGTGTTACGAGTGAGCATTGCAGTTTCAAGCACCCTCATAGGTTCATGAATTTGTAATATTTTCAGTCCAGTTTTTCATCAGTGGCATTTTCCCACCTCCTTATGAACAGTACAGCTGTCATTTTTCCACAACATGGCCGAAATGTGTTTTCACACTTTCAGTGCAGAGATGCGTGGTGGCTGTGGGAAATCATTGTTGGGACAGATAAAGAAAATCACACTGACACTGTTCATGATTGGAGGTCCCAAAATGCCTGTGTTAACAATCTGCTGTAAAAAAATCCCCAAACTAGTTACATTACGTGTGTCGTTGCACAGTTTCTACTGCCTTCGTGACTTCAGTTTTTAATTTTCACAGCAGATTTTCAACATTGTCATTTTTTACACCTCCCCATGAACAGTACTGCTGTCATTTTTCACATCCTGTTCAGAATGTGTTTTTGCACCTGTGGTGCCAAATGCCATAGTCACTGTGCAACAGCAGTTTTCGGCTAACAAACTGATATTGCCACTGTTCATGAGATGGGGGTCACAAAAAAACCATGTTGAAAATTTGGAGTGAAAATACCAATGAATGCCTGAGGCGTTAGGGTTTCCAACCATAATGCCCCACCCTGTAGAGTATGACAGGCATCAGGGGTGTGACTTGGGATTCTTGCCTGTCATGCTCTTACCATTCCACCCCCACCCACACCCTGCAGCCAGTGAGAGGCATCAGGTGTGCCTCGGGACTCTTGGGCCCAAACTTCACCCCATTCTCTATACGCACCCATCTCACCCATATTTCCTGATGGAATGGGGTGTGCATAAGGGCCAAAGACCCCAAAGCACACCGTGACACTTGTCAGTGTCTGCAGGGTAGGGTGTGGTGAAATGGCGTGGTCGTTATGCCTGCCGACCCAAAGGCACACCCCAATGCCTGCCACTCTCTGCAGGGTGGTGGTGGGGTTGGCTTCAGTTCAATACTTCGATGCCATTCCTATTATGCAGCTCTGTAACTTCTACACTACCAATGCCAGTGCCAGCAAGCAACCATTCGGCATTGACAAATGCTTGTTTAAATTGGCTGGGATCATGATTTACCATGTGTAGTGACACCATGCGATTTATAACTTTCTCTAGTGTTTTCACCTCTCCCTCTGTCTCTTTTTTTTACCTGCTGAATAGTTTAGTGTAACTGGCCACAGGTCTCTCCAAAGAATCAGTCTCCTGGTTTAAGAGCTATCTTATGGGTAGAGTCCAAAGAGTGAAAACTCAAGACACCCTCTCTGAAAACAGGCCTGTTACTACAGGAGTGCCCCAAGGATCCATCCTCAACCCATTATTTTTCAGTCTGTTCCCTAACCACCTCCCTCTAGCAGTACAGGATAACATTTTACTATACATAGATGATGCAGTTCTATACTCATCTCAATCTGACCCTACAACCCTAGAAAACAGATGCAGTCTAACTTCACCTCTGTAGAAAATTGGTTCCTCAAATCTAGACTACTGTTAAACTACAAAAAAACAAAGACCATGATGTTCACCTTGGCCCAAAATAGACACAGGTCCTACCAGTTCCAAATATATGACAAACTAAACTCACCCCTTGAAATGATACATAACTTTAAATATCTAGGAATCACCCTGGATAGCTCATTATCATATGCACAACATATAGACCTAGTAGCCAAAGTGGCCAACGGTAGGCAGGGCCTGCTCTTTAGGTACAAGCATCGCCTAACTAAAGAAGCCCTAAAAGTTATTGTCTCCAGTTCGATATTGACAATCATAGACTATGGTCTAGCGGGATATGGTGCTGCAACTCATACGTCACTTAAACATATCAAGACCACTCTCAACAAGGCATGCAAACTTATTCTGGATGCTGACCAACTAACTCACACCTGGGAACTGTAAGCACAGTCAAGCTGGCTCAACTTGGATTGTAGACCAGGTCTGTCTTCTTGCCAAGAAATCAATGCTAGGGCTCACCCCAGCTCTGGTGTATCAAATCTCTTCAGCATACCTAGCTCATCCAGATGTACTAGGTGGTTGAAAAAAAAAGCTAAATGTACCCTTCCACCAGGCCGCACAAGGCCAGTGCTTATACGAGTACCATATGCCTCTCTGGTTCAATGCCCTCAATAAGGAGGCACAAAAGGAACTCAGGTTGGGAACCTTTAAGTCAAAACCATGTGCCCTACTTACTTCTAACAGTGGCTGTGATTGCAGGACCTAATCCATCCCCTAGACCCCTGCCTTAGCTGCCGCCTAGTCACTACCCCTACAGCTCCTCTGCTACCTCCTGCCTGCCCCCATCTGGACATTACACTGCCAGACTTTCTATCCTACTTCACCTTGATCTCTTGTGATTTTTCACTCTAATTCCCCCTTCCCCTCCTCTCTTCTGTGCCTGTTCCATTATTCTCCCTATCCCCATCACTTTTCCTTCTCTGTAGCACTTCCTCCCTCTGGCATCTTGGTAAATGTGTATTCTCACATACTTTTGCTTAGCACCTAGACAATGGATCTGATTCCTCAATCATTTCCTCCTAGTTGTGCCCCTGGCTTGAATTTTTTGTTATATTTATTTGCTTTTGATGTATATTTTGGTAAAATTCTTCCCACTACATGTGTGTGTAACTCTCACTCATATTGTGACTTCTGTACTTGTTATTGAAACTGTTCTCGGTAAGATCTCTGATTGCGTAATATGACGTGGAACCTCTGTAAATGAGCTGCTGGCTCAAAGGTGTATTCCAAATAATTCAATAAATAACAAGCATTTATCAATGCCAAATGTTGTCTCTCTGGCATTGGCATTGATTGTGCAAGAGTTAGAGATGAATAATAGGAATGGCAGTGAAGTACTGAACTGACACCAACCCCACCTCCACCCTGCAGAGACTGACAGGCATTGGGGTGTGCTTTTGGGTCATCAGCTATAATGCTCATGCCGTTTTACCTCACCCTACCTTGTAGGCACTGACAAGTGTTGTGGTGTGATTTGGGGTCTTTGGGCCTTATACTTACCCCATTCCATAAGGAAATATGCTGAGACAGGTGCAGTGTAGGAGAATGGGGTGAACTTTAAGGCCAAACACTCCAAGGCACACCTCGATGCCTGTCACTGGCTGCAGGGTGGGGGTGGGGGTGGAATGGCATGAGCATTACAGCCAATGATCCGAAGTCACACCCCTGATGCCTGTCAGTCTCTATAGGGTGGGGTGTTACAGTTGGAAACCCTAACATCACAGGCGTTTGTTGGTATTTTCACTCCAAATTTTCAACATAGGCTTTTTGTGACCCCACCTCACGAAGAGCGGCACATTCAGTTTGTTAGCTGAAAGGTGCTTTTGCACTGCGGCTACGCCATTTGGTGACCCAGGGATGAAAACACATTTTGGGCAGGATGTGAAAAATGACAACTGTATTGTTCATGAGGAGGTGTAAAAAAATGGCAACGTTGAAAATCTGGAGTTAAAATATGAAAAATTGGTGAAATCATGAGCATGCCTAGAAACTGCACAACACTCGTCTGTAAGCCAATTATTTTGGGGATATTTTTAACCACATTTTCAACATAGGCATTTTGGGACCTCCCCTCATGAGCACTGGTGCTGTGATTTTGTTAATCTGTCTCAAAAGTTGATTTCCCACAGCGACCACGCCATTGTGCGGCACAGGTGCGAAAACACATTTTGGGCAGGTTGTGAAAAATGACAGCTGTACTGTTCATAAGGAGGTGTGAAAAAATGCCAGTGTTGAAAATCTGGCTTGAAAATATTGCAAATTTGCGAAGTTACAAGAGTACGTGGAAACTGAGCAACGCATGCTTGTAACACAGTCATTTTATGGACTTTCATCACCAAATTTTCAACATAGGCATTTTAGGACATCTGCTCCTGAACAGTGTCACCGTCATTTTCTCAAACAGTCCCGGAAACTGATTTTGCACAGCAACCGTGCTATTCTGCACCGGACGTGCAAAAACACATTTTGTCCAGGATATGCAAAATGACAGCTGTACTGTTCATAAGGAGGTGTGGAAAAATGCCAATTTTGAAAATCTGGAGTGAAAATATTACAAATTCATGAAGTTACGAGCATGCATGGAAACTGCACAACGCATGCTCATAAAACAGCCATTTTTGGGATTTTTTGAACAAATTTGCAACGTAGGCTTTTTGAGAGCCCCCCTCATGAACAGTGGCACTGTCATTTCATTAATCCATCCCGAAAGATGATTCCGAGCAATGTCTGTGAAATCACCTTTCAAGACTGAAAAATGCCATGACAGTGACTGAATTCACAAGGAGGGGTCCCAATAACCCCATGTTGACAATTTGGTGCCAAAATTCCCCAAAATGCCTGAGATATGCACCAAAGTTGAAAAAAAAACATTTATTCCATTATACAGCTTACCAGCATTTCTTCAGTTTGCAGTTGGCCTTGAAGAGTGCAGACATGTTCCCGGTCCACCGAAGATCGTTGCACCATGCTCCAGAGGTAACTATGGGGTGAAGGGAGGTTGTGGGGAGGCAAGGTGTGCAGAGGGTGGGCAGCGGAGTTGGGGAGGGCCACGGACTCGACAAAGGACCTTTTCTGGTCTGTAGGTTGTAAAAAAAAAAAAAAAACAGGGGATCTGGCACACTGGGTGGGCTCCCAACCTTGCCACCTGAGTGGTTTTGGGGTGTCTTAACCCGGCGGGGATTTGCACCCTGTCAGCACACAACAAATGGGGACATTATGCCGATAGAGTGGCCTCCCCCATTGGCAAATTAAGTTGGGAAGGGGGGACATGATGTCAGAGGGGAATGGGCACCCCCTCGGTACACACTATAAATGGGGGGTGCATTATGCCGATGGGGAGTGGGCTCCCCCATCGGCAAATGAAGTGGGTTGGGGCATGCTGACAGGGGGATTGGGCACCCCTGAAGTCAGCTCTCCGCATGGTGGCAGTCAGTGCCACTATGTTTACTGAAGGGTTTCACGAGGAAAGGCACATAAGGAGGGTGTGTTTTGTGCCGCTGTATGACAAGCTTGGCTCTCACTGCAGTGGACCTTTTCTTAGATGTCCTCACCACATTATGTATTGCTGGTGTGGTGCCTGAATGCTGGCTTATTGGGGAATGAGGGGTGTACCTACTGATGTGTGCCCTGCATTTGCCCACAGTGACTGCGCCTCCAAATCTGCTGCTAATGCAATATGTTGGCTGGCATGCAAGTGTGAGCTAGTATAAAAATAAATAAATAAAACACCTCTTATTACTGATTCAAAGGCATCCCATTGAGTGTTATGTGAGGTTTGTGTATCTTTGTTGAACACAAAATATTCTTTGATTAACTCTTCTAATTTTTTTTTTGCGTTTGGGTCCCCTGAAGTAGCCACCCATATCCCAACAGGTCCCCATACCTGCTGTGACCCCCATGACCACCAACCATCCTGGCTTACCCTCACAAGGTGGGGCTGCTGAGATGACCCTCCCCCACAGAAAAACGTCCAGGTTACCAGCGGCATCACCACCACTGGCAGGGCTCCCTTGGCTTGCTCCCTCCAGGTGGGGCAGCAGGGGAGAGCCGATGGGCCTAGAAGCCACAGTGGGGACAATAGGATTGGAAGCAGACATCATGGTGTGATCTCCAAGACAGTTTTTCAGATGCTGATCCCTGGAGGTGGGATGTGCAATGACATATATCATCTGCCCTGCCCCCCACAAAGTAATGGTGCCAGCCAAGGTGGAACCTCCAGCCTCCACCAGGGGTCCATGGTGCACCAGACACTCTGCCTCCTCTCCCCCCAAAGAAGGAGATCCATCCTCAGGATGCTCAATCCTTCTCCCCTGGCTGGTCCTCTGAATCCTGAGTCTGTCCTGAATCCAGGATGTTGGCACCACAAGCAGACACCTTGCCACTGTGCCAGTGGGCCGGCTGATGCCTCTAATTTCTGAGTGCAAAGCTTATCTCTGATAAAGGTTGGGTTAAGAGACTATAACCTTGATCCTTCTGGTTCATTGGTATTTATACTTAATTCCATAGGGGCATGATCTGAAATTATTATGTTAAAGTATCTAACTGACAGCACAGTTTTACAATGTCTGTGATATAAGAAACAGGTCTATTCTAGCATAATACTGATGGGGCACAGAATAAAAGGAGTACTGCTGGAAGAGGTTCTAATCTTTGCTACTATAAATCTGCAGTACCTTCTCAATCAGTGATGGTCCTATCACATCTAATACATTTTTTTTATAAAAATCACTGTACCTCTTGCTGAGTTAGAATAGTTGGCAAATCTGTCCTCCCCCAATTTTTAGCATGAAATGTTGCCTCCTTCACACAGAAATGGGTTTCCTGAATTAAAAAACATTCACTTTTTTATCATCTGCTAAGGTAAATACTTGTTTGGCTTTACTTCTGTCCATGATAGTATTTGAATCATTTCTTAATTTCAAATAATGATACTTATAAGAACCTCATGGATCTCAATTTTTATCTGATTTATGTGAATCTTTCTTCTCTTATTGTTCCCCTTCCTTCCCATCTCTTTATAACAAGACTTTTGTTTTCCCATGATAAAAACATTGTACACATCCCTTCCCCTCCTCCCTTTCTCCTTTGAGACCTTTTCCTTCTAATTCACATATGAAATCCCAAACAATATATGGTGAACACCTCCCCTTCTATTATAGAGTACCCTCCCTCCCCCTAAGGATAAAAACCCTTCCTGCCATCTGTGTGCCCATCATTAGGAAAACACATAGTGGAATTTGCCATCCCCTCCCTGAGGTCTGCCCACCCCTAGAGTTAGATTACTTAGAAGGGGGGCACACGGGGTATAGCCCCCCACAAAAAGAGGGGATGGCGACATCCAGACGTGGCTCCCTAATGACTGGGTGCACTGTCGCCGGCGCCCTGTATAGGTGGAACCAGGAAAAAATACTTCCTCCTTTCCCATTACACAAACAAAAGATAGCTTAGGTGAACCACTAACTACCTGAGCTCAGAGGACACAGGTGAGCTCCCTTCCTCTACCTGTACTTTCAAACGTGAAACGTAAAAGAGGAAAGTTATTCCCTGTAAAATAAAGCATATATTGGTGCAGCTCCACACATGCTAGTCCACAAAGCAACATACAACAAGGCAACAGCCTATTTAAAGATAGAGAAAGAGAGACAGAGTAATTAATATCACATCCTTACTATATAATCTTACTTGTTAATTTATTGTATACATCCCTCCTAATAATTTAAATGTCTAGTAATACCCTTCTAATTCATTGTTAAACCTTAGTCTTTCAGTTAATTAGGTTTAGGATCTTCTGTATAGGCCTCATTTTCAGAGCCGTCCTGCTGCATGCCAAACAGGTGCACTGTGTGAAAAAATAGTGCCAGCCGGCTCTGGTGCCATATTCAATCAGACAGCGCAATTCAAACTGACCAACCAATCTGTTTGAATATTGGACCCTGTTAGCACAGTGCACAGAAAGGGATAACCATGTTTGGCACAGTGCTACCAGAGGGTAGGGCTGAACATCGCCCACAGAGGTAAAGAGCAGCACACACTGGTTAGCACCATGGCTCCCATGGGCAATATTCAACCCAAACATGCAAATGAGCTGACTGGGCAAAAATGCTATATTCAGTGAAATAGCACATTGATGCTATTTGACTGAATATAGGGCTGTGCTGGCCCGGTGCTAAGCCACTTAGCACTGAGTAGACATGGCCCCTGAAATAGGTTGCCACAATGGCTTGTGCTCATGCTAAATTTCTGATATTCAAATGAACCCATGCAAATCATCTCATTGGACATGCAAGGCACAAAAGGGCATTTGCATGGGTAGCCCAACAATTTAGTGCTACACTGCCCCCCACTTGCCTTGTCCCAGAGAGCTCTCCCTGGTACTAGTGGTCCTCCCCAACCAATTGCCAACCTGATGTATGAAAAACACATTTTCCCTGGTTCTAGTGGTCCCCCGACTGATTTCCAGCATGATGTATGAGAAACACACTTTTTCAGGTGCTAATGCCCCCCACACTGATTGGTGGAGCGATGTATGAGAAAACTACATTCTCTGGTGTCCATTGATCCCTAACCCACCCACACCCATTCCTGCTGTTTAAATACATATTCCCTAGGACAGCATTTTCATAGCTACTCAGGGTAAGCATCAGGTATTCAGACCAGCCCAAAGACAGCAGAGAATGTCTAATAGACAAGAAGGGAGGAAGTGCTATGCCTATGCATTCAATGTAACATATAGGAGCTTCCCTAGACATATCAGTGGCATCTAATGGGGTAAAATGGGTTTCATGGAATGTGATGGGAATATGTACCCCTGTAAAAAGGAGGAAGATATTGGATTATCTGAGGTAAGAAAAGTTGGAAATAGCATTTCTCCAAGAAACCCACCTATTCAATAAAGAGTATCAGAAACTGACAGGAGGGTGGGTCTCCCAGGTAATTTCTGCTTCCTACAATACGAAAAGCAGAGGGGTAGCCTCATTAATAAAAATGTTCCTTTCACTCTCCAAATAGTGCATAAAGATTCTGAAGGCAGATATGTTATTGCACAGGGCCTATTATGGGGACAAGAGGTGACTTTGTGCAATATGTATGGGCCAAGCACAGCAGGAGGCCCCTTTTTTAAAGGATTTGCTCAGAGACTGTTGGAAATGCAGAAAGAGAATTAGTAATAGGAGGGGATATGAACAGTCCCATGGATGAGATTCTAGACAGAAGTAAATGCCCAACATCCCTCACTCAGCCTACCTCAGAAACCCTGAAATACCTAGGTAGAGAACTTGGCTTGACTGATTTTTAGAGACTAATACACCCCACAGAGAGGGAATAGTTCTTCTTCTCCAACCTACACCAATCCTTCTCCCGGATAGACATGTGGTTACTATCCCGGGGGAAGGGGGGCACTGAATGTGCTAGAGGCCTCTACATGGGCAATAATAATCTTGGATCATGCACCAGTGATCTTTACTTGGCAAGCATCTCTGACAGGGAACACAAAAAGGGGGACTTAGAGATTTAATGCATCCACTCTAAAAGACGAGGCATCTTGTGCTATGCTCAAAGACAATATTAAACTATAGCTGGTGGTAAATACACAGAGAGACATATCGGCAGCTACCTGATGGGATGCACTGAAGGCATACATCAGGGGCAGATGCATCTGTTACACTGCACACAAGCAGGAAGTAGATGCCCTGGAGATAGAAACTTCTCAGACTAAACTTAAAGAACTAGAGAAGGCCTTCAGAGACACCTGACCCCCCCCCCCAACACCAGACATCATGTCAGAAATAACAGGCTTGAGATACAAAATGAATACTTTTCTTCACAAAAAAAACAAACAGAATATGCCCTATTTATACTCAAATCTGTTTTTGGGAATCAGGAGAGAAACGAGGGTGGCTTCTTGCCTACCAACTAAAAAAAAGACAGGAAAGGTCAATAATTCTCACCATTAAAAAGAGGGATGGCCAATTGACAAGGAATGAGTCAGAGATTAGTGGGGAGTTCCAAGCATTTTATAAGGCACTCACAAGTGAAGTCCAGCCATTTGATTCTGACATACACTGGTTCCTGGGTAAATTACAACTTCCAAGCTCTCTCAGGAACGGTTAGAATGGCTAGATAGACCAACAGAACAGGAAGAGGTAGAAAAAGCCTTAAAATCAATGCCAACAGGGAAAGCACCTGGGGGAGATGGAATCCCAGCAGATTTCCTTAATGCTTTCAGTAAGGTTTTAGTAGGCCCTTTATATGATGCACTCAGTGAGGCCAAAAGTACTTGAGAGTTATCAGGATCCATGATGACTGCCAGAATCTCCATGCTTCCAAAGCCAGGAAAGGATCTCTCCCTGTGTGGGAGCTACAGGCCCATATCCCTAATTCCAGTAGATTGCAAGGTATTGGCTAAACTACTGGCAATAAGACTCAAGACTCTTATTGCAGGCTTGATTGAAAGTGACCAGATGGGTTTTGTTCCAGGCAGGAGGGGTATTGACAACACCAGGAGACTCCTTAACCTGCTGTGGAACTCCAAGCAGATAGACACACCCTCAATTCTCCTATCACTGGATGCAGAGAAGACATTAAATAAGGTGGAGTGGAAATACCTTCTCACAGCTATGGAGGCCTTCAATATTGGACCAGCTTTCAGGTCATAGGTTATAGTCATTTACAATAAGGCAGCAGCAGAGGTAGTGACAAATGGCAGGGCATGTACTCTGAATTGTTCCTTACATAAAAAAGCTTATAATAACATGTTTTTTACAAAAAAATAAATAAATACATATTCTCTGGTGTCCAGTGGTCCCTCCCCCAACCTGCACCCTTTCCCCATTGTTTAAATACTTATTCCCTTGCATCCAGTGGTCCTTCCCCAACCCACACCCATTCCCACTGTTCAAATACTTAGCCCTTGGTGTCCAGTGATCCTGCCCCATGCCGATTCCCTGTGTAGTACTGTTCATCCAGTCCCTGGTGGCTAGTGAACCCGCCTTCCTATCCCCAATCCCCCTGTATTGAAAATCAAGGCTGTTTCCTGGTGGTTAGCAGATGCTCACCCCCCTACCCCGGCAGGTGGTGCCCCACCACCCCATTCCTCCAATCCCGAGCTCAAGTTGATGACCAGCACAGCCCTTCACTCTCCCCCATGGCCAGCCACTGATTGTGGCCTGGGTGCTCTGCTTTATAGACATTGACAGAGACATGCCTGCTTAAAGGCACAGAGAACATTTGGCAGCACCATAGAAGATAGGGCCTATCGGAGAATACAGGCAGTAATACAAGGGAAGAGCAGTCAACTAGGTTAGCAAAGGCACTTGAAGCAGAAAGCAGAGGAGAAATTTAGTTGGAAAGGGGAGAAAGGGAAGAGAAAAAAATTAACTGAGAAGGAGGGGTGGTAGTAGTAAGCAGGTTCAGGATGATGCAGGGAGTGGTGCAGTGCTCTGGGTGTGATACAGCAGTCTTCGAATGAACATTCTGGGTACTGCAGTGCTGCCCCATATGCAAGCACCTCTCTGACCTGAGGGTGGAGGTTTCCAGTCTCTGGGCCGAGCTGGCAGGAGTACTGGAGACCCTTCCCCCCCCACCTGGAGGCCACCATGTCCCAGCCAATGCCACAACGGCTGTCCAGAAAAATGGCAGGGTGGACTATGGTAGGCTCAGGGAGATTCAGAGGAGGGGCAGGGACACATCCACCATCCAGTCCAGCTCAAAAACCCCTTCACTGTTTTAGAGGAGCTGGAGAGTCCTGCAAAGGAATCTGAGTCTGAAACCAAGGGGGATGTGAGGGTCCTCCACCAGGGAGACCCAGTAACAGGAGGAAGAGAACCACAAAGGAGGAAGAAGTCACTCCTAGTGGGGGACTCAGTTGTTGGGGGAATGGATTTGGGCACAGATAGGAGTAATGAAAGGGAGGTCAAGTGCCGTCCAGGAGGCACAGCTCAGAGGGAGGGGGAGAAGATCCAGAGGATCGTTGAAACCATGGCAGGGGGGCTGGATGTCATTGCCTATCTGGGAACAGATGACCTATTCAAGGACAGAGCAAACTTGGAACAGGTGAAAGAGGGCTTCATATGTTTGGGGGGGAGCCTGGGGAAAATAACAAGCTTCGTGACATTTTCTGAGGTGCTGCCAGTCCATGGCAGGGAGGGAGATAGGAATCTCTGGATTAGCAACTTCAACTCATGGTTGAAGGGCTGGTATAGCAAGAAAGGGTATGGCTTCATTGGGGACTGGGGTACTACCTGGAACGATGTGGCCCTGTATAGTGGGAATGGTCTGCATCTGTGAAGAAAGGGGAAAGCAGCCCTTAATGAACGGTTCAAATGCTTCACTGATGAGCATTTAAACTAGCTGGGGGGGGCCAATAAGAACAGTCAAACTCTAGCAGCCCACCCCCACATGGCAGAGACACCAGAATGATGTTGCCAATGTCACTTGGACCAGGCAGAAGGGGAGAAGCAAAGAAATTGGGGCACATGTTAAAGTTAACAGGGAGGAGAGGAAACTGCAAGGGACTGAAACCAGGAGTGGAGGAAGGACAGGAAATAATACTCGGAAGGCCATGGTGACAAATGCCCACAGCCTGGGAAATAAAATCCCAGACATGGAGGCTGTGATAGTTGAGACAGACCTCGACATAGTAGCAATAACTGAAACCTGGTACACTGCCAATTATGGGTGGGAAGTAAATATACCAGGTCATACTCTGTTTAGGTGGGATAGGGGAGGCAAAAAAGGGGGATGAGTTGCCCTGTATGTCAAGGAGGGCATAAAGGCAACACAGATACAGGGTAGGCAGGGGGATGCCGTGGCACTGTGGGTCACCCTTGAACCAGGAAATGGCACAGCAATAAGCACAGGGGTGATATACAGGCCTCCAGGTCAGGGGGAAGAAGTGGACAGGGATCTTGAGGATGAAATACATGAAATGGCAATGAAAGGTGAGATTCTGCTGATGGGGGATTTCAATATGCCAGATGTGGATTGGATACACAGGCAGCTGCTTCAGCCAGAAGCAGAGGCATCCTGGATTCCCTACAAGGGCAGGACTCAGGCAGCTGGTGCTTGATCCCACCAGAGACAGGGCAATTCTTGATCTAGTAATGACCAACAGGGAAAGAATCACTGATGTCTGGGTGGAGGGGCAACTAAGATCCAGTGATCACCACATAGTGTGGTTCAGCATACAAACAGGGATTCAGTCAAGTCACACTAGGGTGAAGGTTTTCGATTTCAAAAAGGCAGACTTCGCTGAAATGGGGAAAGTTATCAAAAGTGCCCTCGAGAATAGGGGGAGGGGGGTGAAAGAGCAGTGGGGGACCTAAAAGGAGCCAGTGGAAGTAACAAACAAATGCATTAGATTGGTATAAAAAGGCAAGAGAAAGAAAAGGCAACTACGGTTCTCAAAAGAGGTAGCAGAAAAGTTAAGGTCTAAAAGGGCAGGGTTCAGGAAATATAAGGAGACCCAAAGGGAGGAGCACAGAGAGGTGTAGCGAGAGGTGTAGTGAGAGTGTCTAAAGGAAGCAGGGAGGGTGGTGAGGAGATCAAAGGCATGGGCTGAGGAAAGTTTAGCGCAGATAGTAAAGAAAGGGGATGAGGCATTCTACAGGTACATCAGAGAAAGGAGGAAAACTGGGGGGATGTAAGACTTAAAGGGGAGGAAGGGGAGTGTAAGAAGGGAGACATGGATAAGGCAGAAATACTGAATAAATACTTCTGTTTAGTATTCGCAGAAGAGAGGGAGGGACAGGGACCACAGCCAAGCATCAGATGCCCAGGGGGGATGAGGTGGGCAACAGTCCATTCATGGGGGATAGAGTCCTGCAGGAACTCACTAAATTGAAGGTGGACAAAGCAATGGGACCAGACTGCATACACCCAAGGATACTACAGGAGCTGTGAAGAGAGCTAGCAGAACCTCTGGCAGCATTGTTCACAGAATCGCTTAACACAGGAGTGATGCCAGAGGACTGGAAGAGGGCACATGTCCCACTACACAAATCAGGCAGTAGGGAGGAGGCGGGCAACTATAGGCTGGTCAGCCTCACCTCGGTAGTGGGGAAGATCATGAAGGCACTACTTAAGGAAACGGTAGTGGGACATCTAGAAGCCCTCAGTGCCCTGGACCCTAGGCAACGTGGGTTCACAGCAGGTAGGTTGTGTCAGACAAATCTCATAGACTTCTTTGACAAGGTGATGAAGGAAGTAAATCGGGGGAGGGGTGCAGTGGACATAGCCTACCTCAGTTTCAGCAAAGCCTTTGACATCATCCCATGTAGGAGGCTGGTTAACAAGAAGGGGAGTCTGGGCATGACAGACAAAGTGGTAAACTGGGTTAGGAACTGGCTAATGGACAGGAGACAGAGGGTGGTAGTAAATGGAGTAGAATATGGGGAAAGGAGGGTGATCAGTGGAGTACCTCTGGGATCAGTCCTTGGACCAGTTCTGTTCAATGTCTTCATCAGTGACATTGCAGAAGGGCTGAAAGGAAAGGTCTGCCTGTTTACGGAAGACACAAAGATCTGTAACAGGGTGGAAACTCCTGAAGGGGTGGAGAAAATGAAGAGGGACCTGGGAAAGCTTGAGAAATGGTCTGCAGAGTGATAACTGAGGTTTAATTCAAACAAGTGCAAAATTATGCACCTGGGACACAGCAACCCTGGGGAGAGCTACAGGATTGGGGGGGAGTTACTGACAGTCACCAAAGAAGAGAAGACCTGGGGGTTACTATTTTAGATGACCTGAAAATATCAGAGCAGAGCACAGGGGCAGCAAGGAGGGCCAGTGTCATGCTGGGGTGCATAGCAAGGGGTATCACCAGCAGAAAGCGTGAGGTAGTGATATTGTTATACAAAACCCTGATCAGATCTCAAATGGAGTACTGTGTGCAGTTCTGGAGGCTGCACCTTTGAAAAGACATTAACAGGCTGGAGGTGGTCCAGAGAAGGGCGACAAAGATGGTACAGGGCTTGCACACAAGACTTATGAGGAGAGACTAAGGAATATCAATATGTGCTCGCTGGAGGAGAGAAGGGAGAGAGGGGACAAGATAGAAACATTCAAGTACATCAGAGGCATAAACAGGGTGCGGGGGGGTCTTCCAATACAGGAGGAGTTCAAAAACTAAGCGGCATGACAGGAAATTGGAAGGTGGCAAGTTAAGAGGGAATGTGAGGACAATTTTCTTTACTGAGAGGGTGATGGTGGACACATGGAATGGTCTGTCACAGGAGGTGGTGGGAGCAAGCACTGTGGCTGGATTTAAACATGCATGGGACAGACATAAGGGAACCATAGAGGTTAAGTAGGGGGAGGGTCAAAAGCTGTAATCAAATACAGGACTTATGGGCAGACTGGATAGGCCTAGTGGTCCTTATCTGCCAATAGTTTCTATGTACGTTTCTATATAGTATGTGCTCAGTGACAGCTCAGTTGGTGGCTGGCTGTGGTGGAGAGCAGAGGGCTGTGCTACTCGTCGGCTCAGGCTCTGGATGGAGGGAGTGGGGTGGTGGGACACTACCTGCCAGGGTGGAGGGTGGGGGCCTGCTAACCACCAGGGAATGGCTTTGATGTTAAATACAGTGAGATCATGGATAGGGAAAGGGGATCCTCTTGCCACCAGGGAAAGGTAGAACAGTGATATACAGAGGATCGGAGATAGGGAGAGAGGGTCTGCTGGCCACCAGGGACTGGATGAACAGTGCTATGCGGGGGTCAGCATGGGAGGTGGGACCACTGGACACCAGAAAATATGTATTTAAACAGAGGGAATGGGTGTGGTTGGGGCGAGGGACCACTAGCACCAGGAAATGTGTTTTTCTCATACTTCAGGCCGGTGATCCACGTGGGGACCACTAGCACCAAGGAAAATGGTTTTCTCATACATTGGACAGGCAATTCATGAGGGTGACACATGACACCAGGGACCACTGTGTTGGGGTGGGGGGGCACTGCACTTCCTCTGCCAACTGTTAGGGTTGCATGGGTTTAAGTTGAGGTTTTTGAAGGGTGGTATGTGCGCCGTGCAGGGGGACCAAGCAAAACAGCTTTTAGCAGCTCACATACTCTGGGTATTGGACTGCACCAATATTCAGGTCCCCGCCCCTTCATTTACATTGTGCCCCCCTCTGAATATTGCCCAGGCACTGTAGTTTGGGTAATAAAGCACCCTCACTTAGGTTCTTGATTGGAACTGCACAACAGTGAAGAAACACAGATGAGTGGTGTCTACTATAAAGGATTTATTACTGGTGATAAACAGGCTTACAACCAAACACAGTGGAAAATCACACTGAGGGAGAATATCTGCAATCTTCCTAAAGCTTACCTAGGTAGCAAATTCATCAGGTCTCATCTCTTCTCAGAGAACAATGCATAATGCAATAGGTATTATACTTCTGATAACTAGTATTGCAACCAGCAAAAAGATATACAAAACACATACTATTGGACAATTAGGTGTCTGGCTAGCCCAGGAATACTTACTGATCCAGCATAAGACTTAGATATCACAAACAAAGACATGTCTCATAGTCAAGGTAGTCTTACAGGGTAACACATAATTGCTTGGTAATAGCTATTCTGCACTAAGCTGTAGATGGCAGAGTTGCCTAACTAATGATTATACAATGGTCCAAAGATGCTCCCCAGTATTGCAATTAGGATTACCATATAATAGCATGATTATATGACAATAAAGCATAATAGAACTCAGATCCTGACACTTATGCTTATACGATAAGTGCCTGTGCCGTAAGTATTACTGTCTGTGAAGTAGGGGGCCAATCATGACCATGGATAACATTCTCCCCCTTGGTGCCTCAAAAGAGGCATCAATCCCAAGTAGGTATGTAGGGATGGAGCTAAAAAGTTGTTTACAAGCCCAACGCATAAGTCTTGCAAAGGAACTGGAGTTGTTCTCAATGTTGTTTTAGGATATATCACAGATAACAGGGTTAGTATTAATAATATACAATAAAAATAAAAATGGGGTTACATGGGTGATGGATAATCACAGATTGAAACCTAAATGTAGACAGAAATGTATGTAGTTTGTAAAAAGCAGACAGATAGTCAGGGTTATTGTCAAAAATGGGCCTGTTCAGGAGTTGGTATGGGGTGGTCACAGATGGAGCAGAAATGGTGTGTCTGTAAAACATAGTGCAGAATGTACGGATGTCAGCTCCACAATGGAGATATGTGAAAAGATGTTAACATGTAATATCACATAGAACAGAATATGACATAACAATGTCTGTTGATGAAGAAGAGTTTATGGAATCCACTTTGGGAGTGGATAAGGTAGATGCTACCTGGTGTTGAGGTGTGACACACCCTTGGAGCTTGATTGAAGAATCTGTTGATAATGTCTCCTGACAGAGAGATCCTTATGAAAGATAGAAGACCAGTTTAGAAAGTTGATATGAATAACAATATATAAAGTTCATCATTTGCAGAAAGGTGGTAACCCCACAAGGCACATGGGGTTATGCAGATGGTAATTGAAAGATGAAACACCATCATAGTAAGAAAGTCAATGTTCATGTTACTGGCTGCTGGATGGCTAGACTGGCAGACACCTTGGCAAAGGGTGCATTAGATTGTGCATTGAGTCCTTTAAGGAAATATCCACACACACTGGCATAGCATTTGTGTTGTGGTAGTTGATCACACCCTGGCACAAAGATTAACAGTTTACAAGTAATAATCAGTCTGCATAGGATGTCAACCAGGCTTGGAAAGAGCAGCAATGGAGATAATGGAAGTCTTGCTTGAAGATCAACTGAAGAAGAATCTTCTTGCTGAAGTTAGGGGATTGCCCCTACCCCAGGCTTTGCTTAATAGTATGCAGACACAATAGGCTTCATTGTAGAGTCTGAATTGGTTGGACCTTGTTTAGTTGATTTAAAGGTTTACAAACAGGTGTAATTTTGCTGAAAACATTACACTTGCACAGGTAATAATATCCTGTTTCATGTAGTAGTCCTTATATGGAGCCAGTCAGGCACAAAGATGGTAATGACATTGAAGTTGTGGCAGCTGTTTTCTTTTCAGGAAAAAGATGAATGTTTTGGCAGCTTAGGTGAAAGTAGTACTGCTGCTGTACATGGAGGTGTTGTGTGTGCCACACTGTGGAAACCTGCAGACTTGTAAAGTGTGTTAGAAACTGACTTAAGAACACATAAATAACAATCTGTTAAACCAATGACCTTTTTGTTTTGTAAAGAGTGGTGTGACAGAGCCTAAATTTCTGACAATTGTGGAAAGAGAAAAATAAAAAATAAAAATGGGGCTTCGACCATACACCTGGGGGTGCAGGCCAAGGTCCAATGATACCATTTGACCATCTGTGAATCCATGACAATGTCATGGTTACACCCTGCTTTCAGATTGCAGAAGAGGCTATGGCAGTGATGAACGTGATTTCCCTATCTATTTGTTGCTGGCAGGCCTAACTGAGGCCTGTGTTATAAATCTTGTAATGTTATGATAACACACTCCAAACATATAGTTTATGGCAATATGCCCATTACACTATGCAGTAGTGGGACAAATATATGTATATTGTTGGCCTATGCCAACTAATAATAGTGCCTATTGCACCTGTGACAAGTGAAAGGGTCTACCTTATTTATACTGTATAGTGAAATACTCCAAAGTATGGAGTGAAGTAAGGCCTACTATGGAACTGTGAAGCATAGGTTATGGAGCAGAATCTAAATTCTGCCATATTATAATTGTTAAGATTTAAAATCACAAGTTGTGCATACAGTGCACTTTATTTTACAGGGGTACCTGGGAGTGATGAGACAAACAGAGCATTAATTTGTCTGGGTTTTGCTTGGAACATAGTGTAGGGGTGGATGGGCAATGCTGATCCCAGTATCTAAGTTTGGTCATGGGCATTAAAAACATTTATAAATGTGGAACAGTTTTCTGAATACACACTTGATAAAGTGTAGCAAGATGTATATGAAAGCATAATAGCATAAACATAAAGCATACTTTTTGCAATAGACCAATGTCAGTATTGAGCATAATGCATAAAATACATTTTAAATAACAGAACAAACGTAGAATGCAAGTTTAGTTCAGAGTCCAGGAATCTTAGAGCATTGTGAATTCATTTGTGTTGAGCATGGCCATGGAATAAGTTACAGAGAGTAGGGCACAGTTTAAGTTTGTAAGTTGCAGTCCTTGGTAAAAATTACTTAGTTTTGGTTGAAAGAATCATTTCAGCAAGCCACCACTCTGTTTTTTGTTAACTTGTAAGGATTTTTTGGTGTATACAATGTTTTAGAACTTTGAAATTATAGAAACTTGTTTGTGCTTATAGAAGGCAGATGATTGCATCCATTACTGTAAGACTATAGAAAGTTGGTTTGCATTTGTCTGAACAGGATAAAAAAAGCTGAAAAGGCAATCAAAAGATATGAATATGTCGAAATACATATACAACCCTCCCCCCCCCAGCTCGGCTGGACTAAGCTGGGTTTTACCATTAGAATACGGTGGGTATTTTTAGAACCTGTAAATAACAAATAGTTGTTAGCAAATACACATTTTCCTTTATTTACCCCTATGGGAAGAAAGGGATGTACCTTGCAACCTCTGTGGGTGTTGCACTGCACCTTAAAAGGTGTACACCATCTGAAGAAAGAGGGGTTACTAGTGGGGTACCGCAGGGTTCAGTACTGGGTCCAGTCCTTTTTAATGTCTTTATAAGTGACATTGCAGAGGGACTGGAAGGAAAAGTATGCCTCTTTACAGATGACACAAAGATCTGCAACAGGGTTGATACACAGGAGGCGTGGAAAGGATGAGAGGACTTGGCAAGGTTGGAGGAATGGTCAGAAGTATGGCAGCTAGGATTCAATGCAAAGAAGTGCAAAATAATGCACCTGGGAAACAAGAACCCAGGGGAAGAATACACAATGGGGGGAGGTAGTAACAACAACAAAACAAGGAAAGGGACCTGAGGGTAATCATATCAGATGACCTTAAGGTTAGCAAGCAGTGTGAGAAGGCAGTAGGGAGGGCTGGAGGTATACTGGGATGCATAGGGAGAGGCATCACCAGCAGAAAACAGGAAGTTGTTATCCCGCTGTACAGACAGTTGGTGAGACCCCATCTGGAGTACTGCGTCCAGTTCTGGAGACCCCATCTCTGCAAGGACATAGACAGGATAGAGGCAGTCCAGAGGAGGGCAACTAAAATGGTGCAGGGTCTGCAAGAGAAGCCGTACGAGGAGAAACTTAAGAAGCTTAATATGTATACCCTTGAGGAAAGAAGGGAGAGGGGGGACATGATAGAAACTTTTAAGTACCTCAGTGGAATCAACAAAGTCCAAGAGAGTAGCATCTTTCAGAAAAAGGCGTTGCAAGAACAAGGGACACAATTTAAAGATGGGGGCAGTTCAGGGCAATGTGAGGAAGTATTTTTTCACAGAGAGGGTAGTGGATGCATGGAACAGCCTTTCTGAGGAGGTTGTGGGGTCTAAAACTGTGGGAGAATTCAAGAATGCATGGGACAGACATAAGGCAATTCTTGTGGGGGGTAGGAAGAAAAAGGCTGTTGGTTAACTAGGATCTGTGGCCTATCCTGTAGGTAGGGAAATGGGCAGATTAGATGGCCAAGCGGTCCTTATCTGCCATCAAAGTCTATGTTTCTATGTTTCTATGTACACTGGTTAGATGGTAATGGGGTGGCCCCATTGATGTTCCCGATAAATGTACTCTTCCAAGAGATGGGAACTTTCTTTTTACCTTGGAAGAAGAAAGAAGGAAGAAAAAAAACAAAACAACATAGACAACCTGAAAATAAAACAGGATTATTTTGATAGGATAAAAGAAGCCAAGCGTCCCTGGGTTCCCTCATCCTAAACATTATAAAATGTGAGCTGAGTTGATAAAAGATCTGGATTAATGGTAATACCGAATATATGTATATCTTAAAATGCATTCTTCAAAAAAAAAAAAAAATAAACACACCATGGACACACACAAAACAAAGAAAAAGGTTATTATGTTTAACTGTAGATGGCAAACTCACTCAAACACAGCTGTAATATTTGTTTTTAACAGTATACTGTTTATATAAAAACAAAACAAATACTGGGGGTGGTAAGTACCCCCCCCCCGAGCACATTGCATAGTATGGGAATCACGTGATATTGTTCAAGAACAAAGGAGCTGTGTTACAACCAAACCTTCATGAAGGAAGGCCTTGGGCATTGGTTGTGTTAGCTGCAAGCCCAGAAGAAAATGTCTGTCCTTTTTGCTTGGACAGAGGCCAAGTACTGTATAAAAAAGTAAAATTGTAGGGTTCAACCTTGGTGCATTTCCATAAAAACATACATTTTGAGTGGAAATGGATGCTTTAAGTGGGGACACACATCAAGTTTGAACTGGTAGTGACAAAGGATTTTGAAACAAAGGAAGGTCAAGTTACTTGCTAAAGGTCACAGTTTGAAAATGATGGCTGCTGGGAATCAAACACAGCCATTTAGGTTTGAAACAGTAGTGCAGTCAAGCACTGAATTGTACTAAGGTGTATCTATATTGCAATGACACCAAGAGCAAAGAAAAATGTATATACATGTGTTTATGGCTCACAAACTGTTACTGCAGAGAATCCAGTCACGAGTAGGGTTAAGTAATTTGGCTATCAGCCCAGAGAAACTGGCAACAATCCTAGCTCACACGTGGGGATGCATTCAGCAGTTGTTGTACAAGTAAACTTAAAAAGAGAATTATTTTTTGAAATATATAAAACAACAAACCGTTGTAAGCTGAGCCCACATTAAAAACACTGACCAGTCATAAACACACTTTTGAGACACAGCAGAGAACACATTCTAGTAACTCGTTATCTTTGTAAACAAAGAATTTTTTTAGCATGTCTTTCTTTCTCAAACACCAGCCATATTGACCTACATGAACAATCGACAACATGCCATGCCCTTCAGAATCCCTATGGAATCATCTGAGACATCAGGATTCCAACCATAAGGAAAATCTTGCACAACAACCCCCTATATCACAAATAGCAAAAACAACTGGCTAGTGATGACCCTGAAACATAGATAACCACACCAATAATTAAATATGGAGCACAAAACAACTGTAGCATATACCATTGAGTCTGAATGTATCCTAAAATGAATAACAATAACAATTGAGTAAACACATAAATATGTATCACACCCAAACTGTTGCCGACGACATTAGAACAGATTTAAACATTTACCCAAGGTAAGCACAGGAATAAGTGGCTGGCTTCTCATCATTGAGAACTGACATGGCTGCTCCTGTGTCTAGAAGCATGTCGAGTTGGCAGCCCCTGACAAAAGGCCGTCCATTTGTGTCAACAAGAAAGTCACTCACAATCCGGACTGGGGCCTGTAATTGTCAATCTGAATTATTACCTGATTTTTTCATCCTTCTGTCCCTGGACATTGTGTCCTGTAGGAGCTCGTTTTGACTCCCCCCTCCCCTGTGGGCTTCATAGGACAGGAATACTGTACCTGTGATGTCAGAGCTGCAATTTCCACTTGCTCAATGGGCAGTTCCTCAATCACTGCACTGACCTGGCCAATGCCTGCTACTGTGAAGGGATTTGTCCCTTGGCTACTCGACCTTGCTGAGGTTGAAGGCCTGAAAGGGTTTGTACTACTGAATGGTGCAAGCACTGCAACAGAACGGCCTGTAGTGACATCCATCTCAGCAAGGTCCTCTTCCAGTTGTTTCCGGAGGATCTCACTTTCATCTTTTAAATCCCTATAGCTAGGCCCATCATGGCACTTGTTATTGGAATTTGTGTTTTGCCAATTCCAATTGTTATTGTTATTCTGTTTTTTTTTGTAGTTTCAGTTGCCCCCCCTTGTGGGCCTGGGCCTGACGGTCATCAGAAGGGGCTGCCTGCTTGGCATTGCCACCTTTCACAGTGTAGTGAGTGGGGGCAGGGTTGACCACAGCAACTAGGGCTGGGTCCACCTGGGATGTATTAGTGATGGCAGCTGCCTTGTTGTTGTTGTTTTTACCTGAGATGAGGTAGCTGAGGTAGACCTGAAAGGCTCTTTCTGTCTTGATAAGGAATTGTTCAAAAGTGTCAGTCTGTGGGTAAACAATGAGTTCAACTTTTTCCCTCAAGCCTGGAGTCAAGTTCCTGATGAACAAATCCTTGTACTAAATTTTTTACTGGCAGTCTCATCTGCCAAGCCCTTGCCAGCTTCATATGCAAGTCACAGCCATTGGTGGTAAGCTGCTGGGCTTTCTTTTACATTCTGCTTAACCTTGTAGGCCAAGCGGGTTTCAACGACATGTGGAGTGTTGGCTGAGAGAAGGGCCTGGGCAATGTCATTAAAATCAAGCATGTCACAGTTGCAGACAGCCTCTGGGAGATTGGCCCAGAGGGTGGGCTTGATGTTTTTTCTCAGGACTTAAACCTGGTACTGTTTTTGGAGAGAAAGCTTCTCACAGAGGGAGTGCGCCTTCTCCAAATGACAGCTTATGTTGTCAGTGGGACCCATCTGTCCAATGCCTTGGGCAATTTGTTGAACAGAATGAGCAACCTGCAGGGGATTGGATGTGCGTGTGTCTGATTTATAGTGGCTAGAGCACCACTGAGGGCAGCAGCTGCCGCTGCATCAGCAACTGTTCTAAGCACACTGTCCTAACTGACAGCATTGTCAACCATGCATTGAATTTGGTTATGCAGGGGTGATGGTGCATCCGGTGTGGTGGAGGTAGTAGAGTGATAATAACCTCCTGGCCAATGCCTCGCATTATTGCACCATCCTCCCTGGTAAGGGGAGCCAGTGGGGTTGTGTGAACTTGTGGCCTGCTGACAGGAGCCAGTGGGGGTACATGGCTAGGTGGTGGATGGCAGGGATGACTGGGTAGTGATGGGCCTCCCGTGTCATGGGGGCTGCCATGTTTGTTGTTGTCATGGGGGGAGACCTGTTTGTTATTGTCATGGGGCTGCCATGTTGGTTGTGACGTGGCAACGTGGGCGACGTGCCAACATGGCGGCCATCTTGGGGATGGCTAGTGAATGCCACTGCCCTGTGGGGCAGGGACTTGGATGTGATGAGGCACTCCAGGTCCCCGTAATCTGAATCATCATCTCCTGATGACATGATGTCAATGGGTGTATAGTGAAAACCATTGATAGCTTTAATATGATCAGCAAGAACCCCTCTCTAATAGCGCAGTTTCACCATCTTTGCCTTACATCTGCTATGATAGACTGTAGCAGTGCCCTGCTCAATCCCTTTTTGAATCTCTCTCTCTCTGCCTATACGCCGCACTCAATTTGACGTTCCCCCTAAGCTCCTGATCCAACTGATTTATTAGTCTTGCATTCTCTTCTTTCAATTCCACATTCTCCTCTCACAAACTTTCATTCTTATCAGTCAAAACATCATTTAAATAACACAGCTGTTTTTTATCACTGTTTAACCTTTCAATGTCCTGTTTTAACATGCATTTTCATGTTCTGTTTCCTGAGTAGTGCAATGCAACAGTCTGTTATTGTGGTGACAGAGGGACTGTGTCTCATCTTTTTTTTGTTCCCTTTTCAAGAGCTCCTGTGCTTGCACCCCCCCTCTTTTTTAGAGAGGCATTTTGCAGCTCAAGAGAGGCACAACGGGCAAGTAGACTGTTTACAGCAGTGTGAAGTGCTGCCACTAACAAGCCCTTTAAATAATATTTCTTTGCTTTTTGCTTGGACTGAAGATATTGTTCTGAGATGGCAAGCAAGGGGTCTTTAGATGATCTTGCATCCAGCCCAAAATCAGTCCACCCTCCAAGGGAGGTGAGGTATCCAGTCTCAGTTCTGTGCACAGTTCAAACATTAAACACAAAGGTGTTAACACACAAACAAAGAAGGGAAAAAAAAAGCAAATGAAAGACTGCTATAAATCCTTGGAGCTGTAACCCAACAGCTTTTCAGTGCCCTGTGGGAAACAATTTAGCCAAGGAGGTATGCTGCCTACTCACAAAAGGAGTATACCAGAGGTCTGGGGTGGGTCTGCCACTCCCTAGACCAGAGCAAAATAAGTTTGCTGAAGAACAACCACCATAAGTTCAAGCAGGACCGAGTGGTTAAATTGCACCACACTGCTTGACATTGAGTTCAAAAGAACTGTAATGGAATCTTTACTTTGTACATTCCAAACCTGCACACAGTCACCAAATGTAGTTTGGGTAATAAAGAACGCTCAGTTAGGTTCTTGGTTGGAACTGCACAACAGTGAAGAAACACAGATGAGTGGTGTCTACTATAAAGGATTTATTACTGGTGATAAACAGGCTTACAACCAAACACAGTGGAAAATCACACTGAGGGAGAATATCTGCAATCTTCCTAAAGCTTACCTAGGTAGCAAATTCATCAGGTCTCATCTCTTCTCAGAGAACAATGCATAATGCAATAGGTATTATACTTCTGATAACTAGTATTGCAACCAGCAAAAAGATACTGTATATAAAACACATACTATTGAACAATTAGGTGTATGGCTAGCCTGAGAACACTTACTGATCCAGCATAAGACCTAGATATCACAAACAAAGACATGTCTCATAGTCTAGGTAGTCTTACAGGGTAACACATAATTGCTTGGTAATAGCTATTCTGCACTAAGCTGTAGATGGCAGTGTTGCCTAACTAATGATTATACAATGGTCCAAAGATGCTCCCCAGTATTACAATTAGGATTACCATATAATAGCATGATTATATGATATTAAAGCACAATAGAACTCAGATCCTGACACTTATGCTTATGCGGTAAGTGCCTGTGCCCTAAGTATTGCCTTGCCCCCTGGCTCGACAATGTCTACTGGACAGCCTCTCCCTCCCCCAGACCTACCTCTTCCCTACTAAGTCCAAACAGGGATATAACCCACTGTCTTCTCTGAGGACCTACTATACCCATGAGTGCAACTCACAGTTTTGGAACATTATGTAACCTAAGTAACATACAAACTACTACATTATGTAATCTAAGTGTATCTATGTTAAATGTTCCTTTTACTATACCTGTAATGTTGTCCTCTATTTTAATCTGCACTGTAATAACTGTCTTGGTGTCTGCCCCCCCCCGCTATGAGGTGCCTTTGTAAATGAGTCTCTGACTCAAAGGTTGTAAACCCGATTTGTAATGAATAAATGAAAATGAATAAATTAAATAGTACTGTCTGTAAAGTAGGGCGCCAATCAAGGGGTACTGGACCATAGATAACAGCACAAACCCTGTTTGCCCGTGCTAACCATGCTTTTCAATATTGCACATCAGCAGAAAATCCAGTTTGTGCAGGCAAACTCAGATTTGCGCCTGGGCAATCTTTTGAATTTCTTGCCCCAGAAATAAAGTATTAAATTAAGTTGTATAAGGCACACAAGGGGGAAGAATGATAGGTATGGCTTCCCATATATGCAAAATAACGGGCCCAGATCTCATTGTAGGTGGGTACTTTTGAGAGAGAAGTGTGGGACAGCTGCTCATGCGATGCAAGCTGACCTACTCCTAGTAGCCATTCATTCATGGTGGGGATGTCTGCAGTCTACCATTTGCAATGGTTTAGCCACTTGGCTACCAGAGTGACAGCTATGGCCCATTTAACTTGTGAGTCAGACTGAGGTGGGCTGGGGGGGAGGCCCTGCACTACAAAAGGACAATCAAGCAGATGTAGCTTGGAGGAACGGCCCTGCAAAAGTCCAGCACTCAATCTCAAAAGGCATCGATGAGAGAGCAAGACCATTAGAGATGGAAATAAGACCCCACCTGCTAATTGCAGCACCAACATCTATCATGGTGTAGAATGCCATGTGCATGTAAGAATTGTGGGGTTCTATTCCACAAATGTAGTATCTTTTTTTTTATTAATTAGCCTCTGTTGTTGTGGCAGGCTGTGTGGGCATGAAACCAGCAGGCATCCCAAGCAAGCTGCGATATACGGGTATTGAGTTCAGTGGCCCATTTCAGTTTGAGGGCCTCAGTGGGGTTTGGATGTATGTCCCTTAGTATAGTGTATAATTTGGTCACCTTACCTCTGGGAAGACAGAGCCATTTATTTATGGGGAGATCTGGGGTGAGGGTGTATCTGGCTTTAAAGAGAGGCAGGAGGGCCAAGTAGAGTTGTATTTCCAGAAATCTTTTTGATGGATCTGGCATTTGGTTTGGATGTCTTCAAAGGGGGCTATGGTATTAAGGTCAGGGTGGCATAGATGGTGTATGTGGTTGATGCCAGCCTGCTGCCAGTGTGGCCAGAAGATAGATTAATGGCCAATGTGTATCTGTGGGCTATTCCAGATGGGAGTGTAAATGATAAGAAGGGGGGTCATATTTGCAGCAGAAGTGAATAGTCACCAGTATTTAAGGGAGGTAACCAGAGTTGGGTATCCTTGGGGCACTAGCTGTTTGGGCAGATAGAAAGTCAGTAATGGGGAAAAGGCCTGGAGGACAATGCCTTCCATATCTACCCATAGAGGTGCTTTTGGACAGGTAAAGTGAAACCAATTGAGGACTAGGGCACAGAGAGCGACTGATTCTTGGTGCCACCCCATCCCAAATGAAACTCCTCACCAGATGATTAAATTTGGCAAAGTATGCATCTGGTATAATAGGGAGATGGGCCAAAAGGTATAGGACTTTAGGGGTAAACATCATTTTGATTGCATTGATTTTCCCTGAAAAGGATAAGTTTAGAATTTTCCAATGTGTGATGTTGGTGGTAAGGGATTCTAATAGAGGAGTAAAATTCACTTGGCAAGTTTAATGAAGAGAAAGGGTGATCCAGATGCCCAGGTAAGTGATCCCTTCTTCCGCCCATTTCCATTAGTTATTGAAAAAATGTGAATGTTTGCATATGTGTAAGGGGATGATTCCAGATTTGCTATGGTTAATCTTAAGGTCAGAAATAAAGGAGAATGAGGCTAAGAGGAGTTGTAATGGGGTGATGGCTGTAGGGGCACTGGCAGGTAGGATAAGTAGATCATCAATGTATAGTAAGCACTTATATTCAGTGTGGATAGTTTTTAATCCAACCATTGATGAGGATGTTCTGAGGCAATGGACAGGGGTTCTATAGCCAGTAGGAAGTGTATGGGGGAAGGGGACAGCCTTGGCGGGTGCCCTTATGATGTAGAAATGGTTGAAATAGGAGCTATTAGAATGCTGGCAAAGGGGTTGTGATAGAGTGTTTGAACTGCTGACAGAAAGTAAGTGCCAAAACCCATATATCTGAAGATTTCAGAGAAGAGTCCATTCAGTAGAGTCAAGGCCTTTTTGAAGTAGATCGTGAGGGTAACGGCCAGGGTGGGGATCAATTGAGCCATGTGATAGATGTTGAAAAGGGTACAAAGATGGTTGAAACTAAGTCTGCCCTTAACAAATCCAGCTTGAGATGGGTGTATTCAGGAGGGTAGGAGTTTCTCTAAGTGCATGGCCAAAATTTTGGCCAGGATTTTGGCATCAGTGTTTATAAGGGATATCAGCCTGTTACTGCCGGGGGAAGAAAGGGTCTTCACCTTCTTGGGGAGGACAGTGATAGTGGCTTCCCTAGAGGTGGCGGGTAAGAGGTGATGCTGCACAGAGTGGGCAAAGATTCTAAGAAGCAGGGTTGAGAGGGTGTCCATGAAGGTTTGATAGAAATCAACAGGAAATATTCTTAGCCAGGGATTTTTATTTTTTGAAGCCATCACTGTAGTGGCAATCTCTTCTTTAGTGATGTGTTCATAGAATCACAGAATCATAGAGGTTTGACAGCAGAAAAGAACCATACTGGACCATCTAGTCTGCCCTTTTCCCCCACCTCCCCTCCATGCCAGCCCCCGCCCTCCCCCGATACTGAGCCCCAAATAATTCTCCCATGCCCTCTTGAATTCTTCCACCAATTTGGACCCCGCCACTCCATCTGGTAGCCTGTTCCAGGGCTCCACCACCCTCTCCATGAAGAAACGCCCTCTCACATTGCCCCTGTATCTGTTTCCTTGCAGTCTGAGGCTATGCTCTCTAGTTTTGACCCCTCTATTTCCTCTTAAGTAAACCCTCTTCTCTCACTTTAATGAGCCCCTTTGCAAATTTAAACATTTCAATCATGTCTCCCCTTTCCCTCCTTGTCTCCAGCATGTACAGATCCAGTTCCTTACACCTCCATTTGTATGACTTTCCCTGCATACCCTGCACCATCTTGGATGCCCGTCTCTGAACACTCTCCAGTGCATCTATATTCTTGTGGAGATTTGGCCTCCAGAACTGAACCCAATACTCCAGGTGCGGCCTCACAATGGCTTTGTAAAGGGGCATTATTACCTCCCTCTTTCTGCTAGTAATGCTCCTGCCTATGCATGCCAACATTCCACTGGCCTTTCCTGCCGGCTTGCTACATTGGATTCCTACCATAAGGTTCGAGGAGACTATGATCCCCAGACCCCTCTCCTGTTGTTACTTTAATTTCCTCCCCACCTAGGGTGTACCCTGCTCTTCTGTTCCTACTCCCCAAGTGCATCACAGCGCACTTCCTGGAACTAAATTTCAACTGCCACATCCCAGACCATTTTTCAAGCATCTTTAAGTCCTTCCTCATGTCCTCCACACCCCCTGGGGTGTCCACCCTATTGCATATTTTTGTATCATCAGCAAATAGGCACATCCTCCCCCTCAAATCCTCAGCAATATTACTGATGTAGATGTTGAAGAGAAGCAGACCCAATACTGACCCCTGTGGCACTCCACTCTTCATCCTCGCTGTCACAGAATGCACCCTATTTAGCACCACCCTCTATGTTCTTCCTGACAGCCAGGCCTCCACCCAGCTTGTTATTTTCCCACCCAACCCTAGGCTTTCCATCTTGCTCACCAGCTTCCTATGGGGGAAAGTGCCAAAGGCCTTATTGAAGTCCAGATAGGCCATATCCATAGCCCCCCCCATGTCAATCACCTGAGTCACCCTATCAAAGAACTGAATTAGGTTTGTCTGGTAAAACTTCCCCTTTGTGAAGCCATGCTGTCTGCTGTCCTGCAAGCCTCTCTCCTCCAGGTAATCCGCCACCCTCTCCTTGATTAATGCATCCATTACCTTCCCCACCACTGACGTGATGCTAACAGGTTGGTACTTCCCCTTTACCTCCTTACTGTCTCCCTTGTGTAAATGTACTATGTCTGCCCTCTTCCAGTCCTCCAGCACTCTCCCCATATCCAGGGACAAGTAGGAGAGCCTTGTCAAGGGTGCAGCCAATTCCTTCTTCAGTTCCCTGATCAACCTGGGGTGTAGCCCATCAGGCCCCATTGCCTTGTCCACCCCAAATCTATCTAGCTCTGCCGTAACCCTATACACAGTGAATAGGCTCAGATTCACCCACATGCTCTCCTTCCCTTCAACTTTAGCTCAGGTCCCCTACCATCCTCCTTCTCCATGAATACCACTCTAAAGTACTTATTTAATAACTCTGCTTTTTCACAATCTCATTCCAATTTTATTTCTCCTCTACCCTCAGCCTAGTAATCCCATGCCTTGCCTTCTCTTCTCCCTCACATATCTGAAACAGATTTTATACCCTTTGGCCTTTTTGCTCTTTTCACCTCAGTATCTGCTTTTGCCCTTCTGATCTTCTTCCCTGCTACCTCTTTTCCCTATACTCTTCCTTATCTTCCTCGCTGAGTGTCCTTTTAAATTTTCTGAAAGCCCTTCTCCTTTCCCTGACTGCCTTGTAACCTTCTTTGTAAACCAAAGTGGTCACCTTCCTCTTTTGCTCTTCCTAACCCTTTTTATGCACATTTCCACAGCTTTCAGTACCCCTTCCTTGATAACTTGCCATAACTCCTCCACTACCCCTATATTCTTTGTACCCTCCATTGTCTCCCTTACTATCCTTCTCATCTTGTCAAAGTCCATGCATCTGAAGTCCATGGCTGTAGTACTGATTTTACTTGTCTCCCTTCCTACACTGACCCTGAACATTGCCGTGCTGTGGTCGCTGTTGCCCAAGGCTTCTCCCACCTACACCTCCTCCACACTCTCCCCATTTGTCAGGACCACATCCAGCAGGTTGTTGCTCCTTGTCGGCTCCCTGACTAGCTGTTGAAGGAATACTCCCTGAAGTGCAGCTAGTATCTCCTTGTTCCTTGACAATGCTGCATCTGGGATTTCTCAGTCTACATCAGGGAGGTTTAGGTCCCCTACCAGCAGTAGCTCTCCTTTTAGGGCCAGCCTTGTGACTGCCTGAATTAACTGTTGATTACCCTCCTCCTCTTGAGTAGGTGGCCTGTATACCACCCCCAGTTGCAAGGATTCTCCCGTCTTCCTGCCTAGTTTTACCCACAGTAGCTCAAATCTCCCCATCCTCCTCTTGTCCTTCAGTTACTCTTGTGCCTTCCCTAAAGAATAAAGCAAGTCCTCCCCACTTTTTACCCTCCCTATCTGTTCTGAACAGTCTGTAACCTGGGATAGTCATTTCCCAGGTGTGCAGCTCTGTCCACCAGATCTCACTTATAGCTACTATATCTAGTCCTTCATCAGCCATGATGGCCTCCAAGTGCACCATCTTATTTGCTATGCTCCTGGTGTTGGCTGCTAAGCCCTTCCACCAGGTTCCCTCTCCATCCCCCCTTCTCTATTCTCCCTAATGCCCAGTATTTTAGCACTATCCTGGGGGGAGGCTGGTAGCACCCATTTCTCCTGCCTTGTGGTGCAGACTTTTCCACCCTCCCCACCAATCTAGTTTAAATTGTAGATTTCTAATTTGCTTTTTAACACCGCCACCCTCCTATTCAGGTGCAGTCTGTCTGAAGCAAATAGGATCTCATCCCCCCACGTGGATCCCCAGTCTCCTACTAATCCATACCCATTTGCTTGCACCACCCCGCCAGCCACCTGATTGAACTCCTTAATCTCAGCCTCAATCAGTGTTTGCCTATGGTACTGGCAAAAGCTCACTGATTTGAATCACAACTGCTGCAGTGTTCAACAAGTGCCCTAAATCTTGCCTGCACCTCCAACAGGCTTTTCTTGCCAGGTCATGTGTTCCCAGGTGGAACATCAGGTGTGTTTTCTCATCCTGCTGTTTCCTCTCTGAGGAGATATAGTGAATGACCTCTGCTACCATTATGCCTGGCAGACACTCAACCCATACTGTGCTATTCTTGCCCCCACCCCATCTAATTCCTTTTATTATAGAGTCCCCAACAAGTAGGATCTTGTTCTCCATCACATTATGTTTGCATTTCCCTTCTATCCTTCTCCCAGCCCCCTTCCATTTCATTTCCTACACTATTCTCACTATCCACTTTGCCTGTTTCATCTCCCAGTGTACTGTCTTCCCCCTGCACTCCCCTAGCTCAGTGCTCCTGCAGGCATTTACTGCTAGGCTGCCCACCTCTGCCCCACCATCTGCAAGCTTTTTCCTTCCCCTTTGACTTGCCCCCAGCCATACCTTGCTTGAATCTCCAGGAGAACTTTCCCCTTTCCCAGCCCTGTCCAGCCCTAGCCCTTTTGAACCTGAGCTTCTTGTATTCCCCCCTTTTGGGTTTGCCCTTTCTGGGGTGTGTTCACCACTGAGCCCCTATCCCTATGTTTACAACCCTCCTTGTTCTTTTCTGAAAGGGCGTCCCTCTTTTCCAATTTTTCTTCATCTTCCTTTGTGCTTGCTTCTCCTATGTCCCCTGGATACTCCTCAACTTCACTTTCCTGATTTTCTCCCCCATTTAGTACCCCTAGTGGAGCATATCTGTTTTTCTGCTCCAAGCCCACTGCCTGTATCCACCTGGCTGGGTCTCCACCACTTGCTTCATCCTCCCTTGCCCTCTGTGTGGGCTTTGGACTTTTATACTCAACCTTCTGCCATTCCTTCTGGTTTCCCTTGTGTCCCTTGCCACCTCTATCTGGGATTCCTGTAGCCCCACTACAGCCATCCTCTACCCCTTATACCCTGCTTCTGTACTCCTTTGTTTTCCTCTACTCCCCATTGCATCCTCCTCTGCCTATTTCTGTATTTGCTGCTTGTCCCCTTACAGCCCCCTTTAACCATTCCTTGTCCCCCACAGTTCCCTTCTAATCTCTATTACTTCCTCAGTGGAGCCCCTCCTGTCCTTCATTATACTCCTCTCCTCTAACTGTTGTTGTTGTGAAGGGAGAACATACCTCAAGTGTCACACATTATGAGATACGTCCACTCATTTTACCTCTCAGAAACCCTTTGTCCATCATGGGGAAGGTGATATTCCACATTCCCCACTGAGACTTTAAAGTAGAAATTTATAATAATCTATTATGCTCAGTTATACAAAAACATTATGAACATTAGTGCACTGATAGCTATAGTGTTCTGACCTTCCAGTGCCATGTCTGATTATATGTCACACATTTTGCTCATTTGTCACACATCGTGTCACACATTTTGATGAAGAAAGGTTGAGAGGTATGAGGGGAGAGACAAAACAGACCCAATGGGTCTAAAAAGTAGCTGTATGTTTGGAAGTGAGTTGAACTTGAGAGGAACAGAGCTCAGTGTAGAACTGTCTCATGATGGTATTGATCTGGGAAAGATCAAAACTCGTTTAGCCATCTGAGCTATGGAGTCCTGCAAAGTGGCATTCAGTCTGCTGTTTGCATGGTCTGTATGATAGGATTTTAGTTTCCCTTTCTCCTCCCACCCAGTATTTGTGATTGGTATGGTAGAGGGCTAACTCTGCCTTCCTTGTATAGAAGGATTTAAATGCAACCCATGTTCTGATCAATTCCAAGGGATTACTAGAGGAGTTTTGTTTCTGATGACTCTCTAAACTTTTAAGCTTGGCCTTAAGTTCCCTTGCCTCACATTCTCTTGTTTTATGCCTTTTGGTAGCAAAGCCAATTATGCAGTCCCTAAGGTATTCTTTGAGGGTATCCCTCAGAATATCATCAGGGACAGAGCCATTATTTATTTATTTTTATTTATTTACTTTATTTGAATTTTGGTAACCGGGTAGGCCTACTGAGACCATGCAGTCCCTTTTCAGAGACGCACTCCAGGAGGCAATTACAGTAATACAACATGACAGAATCAGTGAATTATAGAATATAAAGAATCAACAGTGCATACGAGGCATATACAGAGACTTCAAAATAGTTAACTAGGCAACCTTATGTTTCACATTGAGCTCAGTCAAAGGAGATAGCAGTATAAATACAGTTTAACACATTGATATGAACATATTTACAATACACATGTTTACATACACATGCACTACACACTGTTTTAGCATCAGGAGAAATCTGTGCAAGCAGTGGATGGTAGAGAAGGTAGAGATTAGCTGAAACAGATGCAGTGGGGGGGTGAGAAGATATGAGGTAAGCTCTTTTTTGAAAAGAGTCAGGGTGGTGTGGGTGAGTAAGGTAGGAGGTAGGGAATTCCAGGCAGAGGTGGCAGAGAGGGCAAACAAACATTTGCCAATGGACTCTTAAGTTTCAGGACAGGTAATAATGGGAGAGAAGTAGACCTAAGAGGGCGAATGTATGCTTTGTGGTACACAATTCCCCTGAGACACGGTGGTCTGAAGAGATTAACTAGTTTGAACACAAAGCATAGTGTAAGGTACTGTAGTCTAGAGTCACAGCTGGGCCATTGGAGAGAGTCCAGGGTGTGACAGTGATGCTCTCTGGGGGTTAGCGCCACAGCCTAGGGCAAAACATCCAATTCCATGGCAGATTTGACACAGCTGCATTGGGAATGCACATTAGTATACAGAAAGAATTACATTTCTTGCCCGACCAAGGAGCAAAGGCAGGGTCTTTAAGTAGCAGTAGATCCAGTCTCCAAGAATACGTGCATGGGGAGTTGGAGGCCCAGGGAAGTGTGACTGAAACAGGAGCATGATCAGATATGATTATAGGGTAAATGAGGGCTGCAACAGTGCTTTGCGCAAGATGAGGGGAAGTGAGCTAAAAATCAATGCAGCTAAAAGAATGGTGGACCCACAGGTCAAAAATGTAATCTCTTACAGAGGGGAAGTTGAATCACCAGAGAACTTTTTTAGTAGAGCATGGAGGACATCAGCGACTCTGTGATTAGGTTCATGGGAAGTGTGAGATCTATTTATAGTGGGATCTAGAGTGAAGTTAAAGTCCCCTTATAAAGTCCCTCATATGGGAAGAGGTGGGACAGTTATTTAAAAGGTGATCTTCTCAGATAGCTTAGCAAAGAAGTGGGTCGGTTTGGCAGCATATACAATGACAAATGTTAGGGACCTTCCTGGGTATAAAATTTAGCTATAATCCACCTGCCATTGGAGTCAGCATTAGATGAAGCCGAAACCACCTTAGAGATTTATATACCAGAACTGAGATGCCTCGTTTAGCTGAGCAGGCGGTGCTGTGTACCTCATGACCTACCCATTCCCATTTTAGGGGCTTCCACATTGGATAGTTTGGTCTTCTGCAGAAAAGCCACTTGTGCATGGAATTTATTAAGATGGGCAAGAACCTTTATATGTTTGATCAGGGAATTGAGCCCTTTAACATTCCATGAGATGCAGTGTAAATCAACCATTAATATGGGGAATATAAGTGCCTATAAGTGCATGTAGGTTAGGCAGAAGAAGCAAGATACATGAAACCCATCCCACCCGGGGAGGAGGAGGCAAGATAATGGGTAAAAGGAGGCTATAAATGCAAGGAGACCAAATCATGCTTGTTCAGGTAAGCAAGCAGAGTGCTTAGTCCATGAAACGGTAACCACATAATACATTCATACAAATAACAATAAAATAATATAAACATATAAGAACACCCCAATATAACCATATAAACATATAAGAACTTCCTGATACAGCCACTCAGAGGGTTGTAAATTAGTCATCCAAAAGAGACAATTCCCTTTGTACAGTGAGGTGGCAAATCTTTCACCTAAATGACAAGGATGAGTCCAGCGTGTGCTTCTCATTCCACACACTCCCCACCAGATCATTACCCTAGAACTGACAGAAAGAGACAGAGACATAAAGATGTAGCTAGGATGGAGAAGGTACAGAGGATGGCAACAAAAATGGTGTCCAGGATGCAACATGAGTCATATGAGGAGACTCCAGCTCTCTATATGTACTCCTGGATGAAATGAGTGGGGGGCATGATAGAGACCTTCAAGTATCTCAAGTGGATCAACAGGGTACCAGAGGGAAGCATCTTTCACATGAAGGAAATAGCAGAACAAGGGGCCGGCATGAGACTAAAGTGTGGAAACTTAGGGAACTTGAGGAAATGCTACTTCACTGAAAGGGTGGTGGGAGATGGAACAGTCTCCCTCAGGAAGGTGGGGGGTCATGATTCAGGATTCAAGAATCGTGGGATAGGCACATGAGGAATTATCAAGCTAGGGTGAAAAGGGGAGAACTTGTAGCATCTAGGGTACCTTAAGCATTAGAAAGAGGGATAGAACAGACTGGATGGCCCACAAGGCCGTTATCTGCTGACAACATCTGTGTATCTGAAGGCAAGAAGGAAAGAAAGGGACCAACGATCCGGCAAAGTATAAAGTTAAAGTGGAAAATGTGCAAATTGGGAGGGGCAGCACCAATAGGGTTAGGAGGGTCATAAGGGGGTGGTACCCTGCTGCACTCTAGAGAGTGATACAGAGATAAGGCATCTGGTAACAGATATATATATAGGTGGAATGGTAAACATAAAAAGCAGGGTGTAAAGAGGAATGTACCTAAAAGCCTCAAATGTTTTAAAAGTGGCAGGGATGACAACACTTGAAGCCACAGGCAGGGTAAAAAGGTTTTCGGTATACATTCTGGAATAATCCAGCAGGGTACCAGATCCGGACGAAGGTGCTGCATACCTAGCCCCAAGCCTCTGAGGGACAGGAGAAGGAGAAGGCAGTGTGCAAGGAGGGTTAAGGGCGACTGTGCCTAAACATAATCCCATGTTCAAATGGGGGATCGCTGAGTCAGGCTTATGCGTGTTGATTAGGCCTGTGAAGGGGCTATCTAGGTGCAAGTCAATGGAGCAAGCCTGCCTAAGGAAATCTGAGGTAGGCTGGCTCAGTTGCGATAAGGGGTGCCTAACATCAGGGCCTCCTGTCCAGAAATCACAAAGGCTGCAGATGTAAGAAGCTACAGTAAAGATACAGAAAGGGGAGAATGCAGACAGAAACTAAAGCTTGACACCTCCGTGGTTTAAGGAAGAAATGAAAGGAACAGACCTGGAGAAGGAAGGAATGGAGACAGGAATACACATAAAGAGGTCAAAGGAGTAGTGAGTAGAAAAAAGGGTGAATTCATGGAAAGTTAACAGTGCTAGGGTACATGGAGGCATTGCCCCTTTAAGTGAGATATAGCCATAATTGATTGAATGTCCTGATCACCTGCTGTCATGCTGCAATTCAAATAGGAATCAGCTGCAGAGCTAGTCCTATAAAAGCAGACATTTTGTAGAATAAAAAATACATCAGCCAGTGTTCACGGAGGCAGCCGGAGTCTGCCAGGAGGAAGCAGCAGCATATGGGCGGGGCTGGTGGTCATCAGACCTGGAGGAATTGCTGGTGGAGAGAGGAATCAATGCTGCAGGTTTGTCAAATTTAGGTGCAGTGAGGGATGGGTCAATAACTGATTTGGAACTGTATGGCTGGGGCCCCGGGGGGGGGGAGCGGAGAGGAGGAACGTTTGCAAAGAGAGGCAAATCTGTTGCTGGAGGCAGGACCACAGGAGCTGTCTAAGGAGAGTTCTGTTCTCTGTCCTTACTTTGGTTGTAGCTGAGATGTTGTGGGAGGGCAGCTGGATTTTCACTGACTTGGCTCTGTTTTTTCCTAGTGCCCCTACCCCATCTCTGAGTTTAAATAACCAGGACTCCTCCTTGAGTAGTGCTTCATAGGCCTGGGGTGTGCATGCAGTGTCCTTGGAGTAATGTGAAGGTGGCAGCTGCATAGTATCCATATCTGGAGATTTGCCAAGAGCAGGGAGGTTAGAAACGAGGGCCAAGAGCACTGAATGAAGTCCTCTGTAGTGTCCAGTGATTAAAACAAGAGAGGTACCCCATTATGCACAATTCTCAAACTACTGAGGTACTGAAGGCTACAGTGGATGTTCAGCTCCCTAAGGGCATGTTTAGTGTTTCTGAAACCCTGGCAGCACTCATACAGTGCCAGGGAGAAGTTCAGGTAAATTTGAATTTTGTGCCCTTGCCATGTCAGTGGTCCACGTTCACAGGTTAGGGTGTGAATCTGCTCCCTATACAGGGAAACACAGGAATTTCACTAGGATGAGCCCTGATTTAGTTGGAGGGGCCAGCAAGCGATGAGCCCACTTGATCTCCAGGAGGCCTGGCCACTGTTGTTTTAGAATAATGGGTAGGACTTTCTGAAGAAAAGCAATCATGATCCAGGGGGCCCGGCCACTGTTGTTTCAGAATAATGGGTAGGACTTGCATTAGAAAAGCAATCATTTTGTGGCCCTCCATCCTTTCAGGAAAGCTCACAAACAGTAGGTTGCTCTGTCAACTCCGGTTCTTCAGATCTTCCACCCGGTCCAAGAGTTGCCTAATAGTCCTGTCCGGCTCATGGATGTGAGACTCCTACCAGTGCAATGACAGGTCCTGGATGTCAATTTTTTGTTCTGCATAGGAGATGCTGGAAGATCACGATAATATCCTCATTAGTTTTGAGATTAACAGTTTTAAGCTCCCCAATCTCCACCAGCAATTGACTGATTAAACATTTCTCTTGGTGGAGCGCCATGACAAGCAGAGCCAGTTGCACAAGAGCACCAAAGAGGTCGAAACAGCAGAGCCCCAAAACTGCAGTGATTCTTGTCCAAAAGGCAGGTACATGAACCAAGGAGCTTTAGCAGTAGGATTATTAGTCAGGGCACATGAGATGGCTGTTGACTATGTGGATACTTTTGATACACCAAGGGGCAGAGGAGCTAATGGGATTAGGCAGCCATCTTGTTGCTTGCTGTCTTTGTTTCTACCTAACATCCTGTAGTCAATAGTAGAATGCATATGACCTTTATTTGATGTGGAACCATTGTAAATGAGCATATTTGCTCAAAGGTGTTACTCAAAACAAATAAATACAAAAATCTTCATGGCGGTCAAGCCACCCCCAAAGCAGATCATTTTATAAGTGCAATAAGATACTCCGGGGTGTGCATTGAACAGATCTGACTGCACTTCCAAAGCTGAAGGCACTTGGTCTGTGGTCTCATATCTTACTATGCCTCTTGGTCTTTGGTCAGATTTGTTCAATGCATACCCCAGCTTGTCTTATTCCTCACTTATATCAGGTTCCATTTCCATCCTAGCTACTGGATCACTGTGTGAGCAACTCATTTTACCTGCATGTGCTCTAATCATCTGTAAAATAAGGCAGAATTGGAGAATCCTCATAAATGTGATGTCACATTTCATTCTAGTTATCCTGGAACAAATGGAATGTAAAAAAAATTAGTACATACGCAAGTAAAATACAGTACAGCTTCCTTGCCTTTTCTTGACAGTAAAGTCCCTTTATTTATGACTGACAAATATTGCCTGGGTTGTAAAAAAAGCACTTTTCACATGCACACATTTTCTTTAATAACAAATGAAGTGGCAAAGTAAGTAGAAATTAGAAGTCTGCACTCCTGCCTTCAGCATAAATTTCTGTGCACTGCCTCTAGAGAGTTAATATGAAACCAGTCATGTGGATTGATATATTTCAGCCACAGTGCATAGCTGAATCACAGGAGTTATATGGACAGGGCGTTCATCACTCTGCTGGCCTTTATCTGCTGGAACAGTTTTTAATTTCTCTTAAGCAAAATTGATCTCCCATGTCGTTAATTTATCATGGTACAAATACAGTAATACTCATTATTTTCTTGTAAACAACCGACTGAAATTCTTTTACCAATACCATCCTTCTTCTGACAGTACTCTTTAAAAGTTGTAATTCTTTTCTGCCCATATAATCCTCAAACACTCCTTGATCACTGTTAAACTTAGACAGAAACATAGACTTTGACAGCAGATAAGGACCACTTGGCCTACCCAGTCTGCTCATTTCCCTACCTATTGCATAAGCTGCAGATCCTAGTTAACCAATAGCCTACTTCCTCCTACCCCCCACTTGAATTGCCTTATGTCCGTCCAATGCACTCTTGAATTCCCCTCACTGTTTTTGACCCACAACCTCCTCCGGAAGGCCGTTTCATGCATCCACCACCATCTTCATGAAAAAATACTTCCTCATGTTGCCCCTGAGCTGTCCGCCCTCTATCTTCAAATTGTGCCCCCTTGTTCTTGCACATCTCTTTTTCTGAAAGATGCTACCCTCTTGGACTTTGTTGATTCCTTGAGGTACTTGAAAGTTTCTACCATGTCCCCCTCTCCTTCTTTCCTTGAAGGTAAGTTGTTGTAAATGGTGCTTTTGTCACTACAGTTACACGGTACAGAACTATAAAATGCCAAATAAAAAACAGCAAACCTTTTTGGCTGCAAGATATCTCATGACCATGAATTGAAATTATACTGATGCATAGTCAGGTACAAGTTCTTGTTTTTAAGCACAGCTTATGTACTAGACCAGATTCATAATCCTTAAATAAGAGACCTAAAGTAACCAGTGCCTGAACAAGCTAAAGCAACCATTAACAGAACATGGCCACCTACTGGCTCAATCCAAATGAGGAACTAATTCATCTAAATAAAAATTGTTTTCCAGGCTGACCTGCTGGCACATGCGTTGGATTTCCACTTGCGATGCCAGGACCCAGAACCGGGAGTGAGCCTGGGGAGCTGGAAAAGCCGGCCGGGGAAAAAGCTTGGCGTCCCAAGGACAGCTTGTCTTCTCAGGGAGGGAGGAAGGGGGACAGCATCTCAGTGCATGTCTGGACCCAGGCAGAGGCCTGGGGCACAGCATGCTCAGAGAGCTGAAGCAAGGCAGGACATTGCAGATGTCAGCGCTATGCACCTTGATATCAGGGGTACCATGGCGTCAGCAAAGACACTGGAAAAAGGGCTCTCCAGGCTCCAGTAGATGGAGCATACCCCTCATGGCTCCCACCTGCCTGGTCTGTTCTGGATCCTGATGAAATGCAAAAGTTTGGCGTGTAGGAGCCCCATCTCATCCCCACCTGGGGGGGGTATAGCCATGGCTCCGTGGGGGAATCTGGATGGCTCACATAGGTGGCAGGAGTGGGGGCAGTCTCCATTGGTGGTCCTCAAGGTGCAGAGCTTGGGGAGTTGTGTATAAGGGGTAAAAGAGAGTTAAAAAAAAAATTCCTATCTGAAATATATATGAACTGAAAAGTTGTTTCATTGATGTTCACTGCATTGCATAATGACAAGCCACTTCAAAAATGCAATACAACACGTCAGAGTGCACATTAAATGATTTTGATGCACTGCACAGGGATGCAAAAACACTTTGATTTTAGCCTCATGTCCTTCACCCATGGAACATTCATATAAATCCATTAAAGCATAACTTGCTGTTGTGTATTTCTTGGCCCGGATATTCAAAGGGGTTGCGTATAGCACAACCCCGCAATGTGCCCTGATGGGGTATTGAAAGGACTGCGGGGCACAGCGCAAATCCCGATGCTCTGGGGTGCAATGTAATCGTATGCGGTGCAGATGCAGGGGCGTGCCCATGCATATGCAGCACATCCTGATATTCAGCCTGGGATGTGAGGCGCATGAGCTGGTGCAACCCTACATTGTGCCACATGGGGTGCTCAAAGTTGAGCCCATGAAAGTGGGAACAAATCCCAGCCACTCACAGGTGGGCTGCTGTATTGCAGGGTGCAACACAGCAGCTCCAGTCTTGGTTGGCCACGCCGCCTACCCAGAACACCGCCCACAAGCACCCACATCCCCTGGTAGTCTAGTGGTACCCCTCCTCCCGAGTCCATGAGAAATGTAAATGGAACACATCCTGGTAGTCTAGTGGACCCCCCTTCCCATTGCCACGCTCGCCCTACAATACTGTAGAAATAGTCCCTGGTATTCTAGTGGTGTCCCCCTTCCTCCCGTGTCCCCAATCACTGTAACATACTGCTAAATTATGCCCTGGTAGTATAGTGGCACCCCCCTTCCCATGTCACCGATTGCCATATATTACTGTAGAATTATGCCCCGGTAGTCTAATGGTACCCCCCCGCCCATTGCCGCGATCGTGGTAATCTCCATATATCAATTCCCTAGTGATCCAATGGCACCCTTCCACCTACACACCAGAACCCCTTGCCCACCCCGCTCCCCTCCATCATCGGCGGGTGGCTGCAACATGCACACACACCGCCTGGCCATCCACTTAATGACAGGTACAGTATGAGCTTGCAGGGCATACTGTACTAGACAGTCCCAGATATGTGAATGATTTCATTCACATATCTGGGACTGTCTAATATGGTATGCCTTGCAAGCCCATTCTAATTCAAGTAATGCACCAAGTTTCCAAGAGGGTACTGGAGGTACAGTGTAGCAGCATAATCGAAAAGTTACATTATGCACACACACATAATGTTTAGGTACAATGTTACACTCACAGTAAATATACAGTCATAATATGTAAAAAACTTAGAATTCCAGTATGCTCAGAAACCATTACAGTTATAGTAAGATCAAACCATCAACTATTTCACTGAACTGAGGATACATGGGAATAGAGTGAAGCAATGCATAGAGGGGTATTAGAAGAGAAGATCAAATAACAAGGGATGAGAGAGAAGAAATTACAAATGGTTACAGACAGAAACATGGTGATCATTTAGTTATTCAGACAGTGTCCCAATAGCTCTACATTATTCTCATACAATTTATATATTATAGGGCATGGTCGTGCCCTATATTTAGGTTATGAAGTCACTTCTAAGTTAAACTTGAAATTTTGTGCATTAACAACTTTGGATCAGTTCAATGGATTTGCATGAAATTTGGTATGAATGTTGGAGCATAGTACATCTCTTGAATTGCCAAATTTTTAATTTTGGTTGAACTTATGGTTTTGCTCACCAAACCACAGAAAAATGCACTTTTGCCAGTTATGTGGGCAGTTTTCAGATTTTTTTCTGTGGTACTGCACGGCCATTGTGTGATGTGCCACTTGCAACTTGGCATGTTGAAAGAGCTTAGGTCAAGGTACATGCCGCTTTTTGTTTGGTGAAAAAATATTAATCCATTCAAAAGTTATTAAAAAGTTTTAAGTTCCCTTTATAAGTCTATGGGAAAATTTATGTGGTTATCTTGCAAAAGAAGAATGGGGTTTTGGCCATCTGACCCCTCCTCACGATCAAAGAATTTGCAAGCTTGTGATCAAAGAATCTTTGATCGTGAGGAATAGTATGATTGCAATGTCGCCATCTTGTTTTCATTTTGAGGTCGGAAAAAAACAATTATCCCACCTCAGGGGTCACTTCCGAAGTAAAACTACGTTGGGTTTTGCTCTAGGGTCTTCTCTATCGAGCCATGCCTGTGGTTTCTTGTAAAATGTCAAAAGAGTTTTAAAGTTTTAATTCTTTGATCGGAGCTCGTAAATGATCTTTGAACACGAGCCTGCAAATTCTTTGATCAAGAGATTCTTTGACCATGATCTTTGATTGTGAGGGGTGCGACTAGATTAAAAATCAAATTTCTCAGCCCAGGGATGACTTATAAAGACAAACTAGGATGGATTTGCTCAAGGATTCATTCTATTGAGTCATGAGTGTGATTTCATGTATTTATGTGTAAAACTGAGATAAAAGATTTTTAGTCTTTGATCATGAGCCTGCAAATTCTTTGATCGAGAATGGACTAGATGGCAGATTTGAAGGGACCAGATAGCCCAATTTTAATTACTTTTAAAATTAAATATCTTGGAAACAGTTTGGTCTTTAAACTTGAAATTTGGAGGGTATTGACGGGATGTCCTGTAGATGTGAATTATGGTGTTTAGGTGTCAGAAAATACATTTGTTTGGAGATATTGCGTGGCACAGTTTACGTTTTGTGGACAACGTTTTGCATTGTAGTAGTGGCTTGAAATTTAAAGGGTAGCTAACTTTACTGCCATGGACATACTTTTCAGTCATTAGGTGTGTAAACTGTAAACAGGTGCGGAATTCTGCCACTCCAATGAATAAAAATCTCAAACTTTAAAATGTTATATCTCTGACATGGTTTGGTCTTTTAAATTGAAATTTGGAGGGTGTTGAGCGGATGTCCTGTACATGTGAATTATGGTGTTTACATGTCAGAAAATACATTTGCTGTGGAGATATTTAGGTATTTAGGTGCTGGAAAATTAGTTTCCTGCAGAGATATTGCAGGACACACTTTACATTTTGCGCATAATGTTTTACATTGTGGTAGTGGCTTCACATTTATAGGGTGCCTATCCTTACTGCCATGGGGGTAATTTTCAGTGGTTAGGTGTCTGACATGTAAACAGGTGTGGAATTATGCCAGTCTTCGGGCCCCGCGCTCCCACCAACTTGTGCGACTTTCTGCTTTTCTATTCTTTCTCCAAAGTAAGAATTCTATGCAAAAACTTTGTTAATGCATCATTTAAGGTTAAAAACACAAAAGTCAGGAAATGAGACCTTTAGGGTTGCCACTTCCCCCCTTGTGTACCCCCATCCTCCTGAGATTGACACAATGGGGTGTGTCATTGGGGTTGTGAGGCCTAAATGTCACCCCATTCTTCTTTACTGTGGCTTATGAATATGATACACATGGAATGGGGTGACATTTAGACCTCACAACCCCAATAACACAGCCCATTGTCTGTCAATCTTGGGAGGATGGGGGGTACACTGGGGGGAAGGGACAACCCTAAAGGTCTCATTTCCTGACTTTTTGTGTTTTAACCCTAACTGATGCATTAACAAAGGTTTTTGCATAGAATATAATTTATATCCTTTCTTATACATAGTCCATTTTGTTAGTGTTATAAACAACTAGCCTAGTTCCCCTAAGTTAGAGTCCAGTATGAGTCCAATGTGAGTTTTAATATTTTCATCTTTACACTTTGCAAGTTTTACTTCTTTTTAAGAACCAGTATTCTGCTATTTATTTAGAAGCAATTTTAGATCCAGAATAATATTGTCAATATGATCTCCAGCTTTTAAATATAGGCAAGGCCCCTGGCATTTCGCGATTCTGCAGCTGCTGTAACCACCGCAGAATTCCCACCCACCCATGGAAATCAGACCTGGCCATGGAAATCAAGCATTTGTGCAGTTTCACTGCAAAATGGCTGCTAATCGCAAAATGGCGTGCTGAAAAAAAGGCTTTTTTTTTTATCAGTGCGAGTGTTTTTAAACAAACCTGCCGGCCACTCTTTATTCAGAAATTTAAGTTATGAATGTGTTTCTAGTAGCCGGCAGGCACTCCACCCCCGACATACACAGTCACAAAAGGCTCTGCTCTTTAAATTTTAAATCTGATGATTCAACCAGCAAAAAAACAAATGAGGGTGCACATTACCAGGGCTCATAGCCGCACACACTTTCGGCAGCAGTGGTGAGGAGTAGCTCTCAATAAGCAGTTTCTGAACATGTTCTGGGGAAGGAGCTAGTTGTGGCTCTGAAATATCGAATGCTGTGATGGCATTTTAGTTCTCGGCATTTGCATGTCTGCGGGTAATTTGAAAAGCATTTTGAAACCACTATTGCACAGCTTACATTGTGAACTACACTCAAACTGCTGCCGAAAATTGTGAATTAAAGACGAGAAGGAATTCACCGACCTTGTTAGAACTCCGTCTTGGAGTAACAATTAAAATGGCATGTTGTTGCAGCCCCTACCCTGCCTGGCACTTCTTATCTTGCTAGCAAACCATCCCGGTGATGATACAGCCAGTACCTACTCCGTCTGAATGTGGAACACCCTGCTTGTTATCTGGACCTGCTGCCCCGGTCCCTTTGCTGGGTTCCGAACAGGCTTGATTTATTATTCTGCCTAAAATAGCAAACCTCCACTCCAGACTAACTAGTGCTAGTTCCCAATTTTCAATGTTCCAGGCAAAAATGAAATGCTACTAGCAAGCATTTTTATTTTACAACTTCAGTTTGTACTCCACGGTGAAAAAAAAGTCTGAAGCGGAGGTTTGCTGTTTTAGGCAGAATAAATCAAGCCTGTTCAGAACCCAGCAAAGGGACCGGCAGCAGGTCCAGATAACAAGGCGCTAAAAGCGGCTCAATGGTCAGAGGTTTGTGGCTGCCCCATGTGGGGGTGATAGCAATAAATAAATACAAAAGCAGAGGCATATTAATTCTGTCCACCAGCCGGTAACATGATGTGGAGCTTCCGAACATAGCGGCCGGTGGCAGGGAAGCAAATATAACACGCAATCCTTTTGTGGGCCACGGACATCACATTTGCCCCAAAAAAGTGTACCTGTCCTAAACAGATGTATACAGCTTATTTAGAAGGCAGAGCTGCCCACTCCAAAAAAAAAAAACCAGCAAGACAGTTTGTTTCATTGTTCACCCTGCTCCCCTACCTCTCTGTGCTACTTCAGGGTTCCATCTATGTCGGTGTTCAGTTAAGGAGGTGATGCTGCTGCTTGTTCCATTCTTGCCCATTTGCCCCAGTGTTCTTCTAGGCTAGCAAATAAAACTACATTGCTCCAACAAGGGCTTTTTAAAGCTACCCAGGGATCGAATTTTCTGCTTTGGATTTGCTACGTGCAGCAGTCAATCATTTCTGTACTTGACCCTTCTAGCAAATGAAAAGGTACTCGGTTTCCAACTGTCCAATTGGCAGTAAAGTGATTAGGGGGAGTAGATATCGGCTTTGTTGACCATAAAAATGGGGTAGATTTCAGTAGTTTTTCTACAGTTCCTGGACTCTGAAAGAAGTGACTCCAAGAAAAAGACTACCCAAGCCTGCTGAAGGAAGACCACTGCTGCTGTTCCTGCTGTTCCTGACATCTTGCTGCTAGGCAGAGGTACTGCAATATTTTGCCTTTTTGGCTTTTATTTTGCTTGTTTTTTCACACTTTGCCTTTGTGTCTGCTTTACTTTTTGTTTCTGTTTTACAAGAAAGAGAAGTTGTGTTTATTTTGCAGAAATGTTAATATTTTTAACTGTGAAAAGTGTTGGTTGCTGACCGAGAGAAGGTGCCTCTGGGTGGATGAAGGGGCTGGTTGTTTGCTGCTGTTTGCAGTCCACAGGCAGAACCCTGGATTCCCGGGAGAGCTCTGACTTAGGTTGTTCTTGTTGTGCCCTCCCCAGCCAGCCACAGGCTGCACCTGCGACTGTGCAACAGCAGCAAACCCTTGGAGTGAGTGGTGGAAATGTATATATTCTTTACTTGTGAAATGTACTTGCTGACTGAGAGAAGGTGCCTCTGGGTGGATGAAGGGGCTGGTTGTTTGTTGTTCCAAATGTTTGCTGCTGTTTGCAAAGTCCACAAGCAGAACCCCTGGATGGCTCTGACTTAGGTTGGTACAGGCCTTGGATGGCTAAAGGAGGCTTCTCTGAGCTAGGCTGGTATTGCGCCACTCCCCCACCCACCCTGTGGCTGGACCTGCAGACCTTGGCAACAGCAGTGAACACTTATAATAGACCACTACCAGTGCAGAAAATGTTTTGAAGGTCTTCTGTGCTGGTGGTATTCCGCTCTTAATGTTCAGTGCTGTTGCCAATGTCTGCATGATACAACATGCTGGCAGCCTGGGTAGCAAAGTATGTCCTGGGCAGGATCTTCCATTTAGGACGTGTGAATGCCACAAAGCATTAGAAACCTGCATTCTCCACAAAGGAAAACACTAAAAGGTCATTTGCAAGCATTTCTGCTATGGCAGCATTAAGTTCTCGCACAACCATATGCTTTGGTGGGTATTTACTGAGACAACTCACAAAAAGGCTGTGCAACGTGGGCTGCATTGTTCTGTGCTTTGCTTGTGGTGTGGCAAATGTCTCTGCTCTGCGAACTACCATGGATGGGGTGCCTTTGGCACCAGATGGTGTGTGTGTACAGATGACAAGCCAATAAGTGCTGCTATTGTACCTGTTTTAAGCACTGGGGTTGATGTAGAATTACTTCATGGACCACCACTGCTACTCTGACCACTACTGGAATATTCAAAGCCATCATCTTCCTCATGCTTCTGCCAATGTCTGCACGTACATTCACTTGGTGGCTGGAGATGCTCCAACCTACACTGTTGCTGTATTTTTTCTGGCTTGTGCTTCTTTGATTGTGTGCGGGCTGACTAATAAAATGTGCCAGGATGATGGAGCTCACATGTACAGCCCAGCTAAATAGTGGAGAGGCTGAGAATGTCCTGGAAATGCAGTTTATCAAGGTAAGAAAAATCTGGAACATTTGCTGAATTAGTTTACACAGTGTGTATGGTGTTGATGTTGCCAAGTTCTCACTGTGTTTTCTGCTTTGTTCCCCTTGCAGCAGCAGCACCAGAAAAACTTAATGTAAGTTTTTTTGACTGTTCAACAGATTGATTTTGCTTATTTATTTGTATCATTCTCTGCCTCAGCAATCCATCTAACACTTTCTTTTCTAAATTGCAGCAAGAATGGACAGATTTGTGCAGAAGTCTACACTGCCCAGTAAGAACAGATCCAAGACCGCAATGTATGTGACTGCAAAAGATCTCTGCCAGCAGTTTTGAACCAGCCACTTCATGAGGACGGTGGAAGTTATTCTGCACTGCATGCAATTTAGTCCTTGATCACATCCAAAATCGACTCAGACCACCTTTCATCGAAGAATCATGGGAAAAGAGCTGCCTGAGATGACCCTAGAAAACACCCAGAAGAAACAAAGAACCCTCATGATGTCCCTCCATAAAATACAATTTCCCAGGTGGAGCACATAAAAGTTGTACAAGATTTCACCAAAACATTCATGGAAGCAGATATTCCACTGGAGAGAATTGACCACCCAGCGATTCATTCCTTCCTTGCCAGCTATGTACAGAATGGTGGAGCAATACCAGGTGCTGACCAGCTGAGAGCCTCTTATGTTCCAGACATTTATGTCACTGAACAAAATTAAATTAAACAAAAACTAGTGGGGTAAAAAAGGTAGCAATAATCACGGATGAGACGAGTGACGTAGAGCAGAGGAGCATTCTGAATATCCTAGCTGCTCCACTTGAAAAAGATGCCACTGGATGGGTACGCCCCTATTTGTTGGACACTAGATTTTTGCCATCTGTTTCTCATAGTACTGTTGGACAGGCAGTTGTACAAACTGTCAGTGAATATGGTGTTTCTTTTGATGATGTGTGGACATATGATATGGGCAATGCCTCCTATATGAAAAAAAGCTTCACTGCCATTCTGCAGGGCTTGTTCCCAAACTGCACCCATATCACTTGCCTTGTTCACATCATTGACTTGGTTGCAGGGGCATTCGAGAAGCCATTTGCCCTGAAAATGAAATACATGAAACTATTTAGAAAATAATTTTCATTGCCAAGTGGACGAAAGACTCGCTACCTGCAACATGTTACAGCAGCAGTACCTGACAGGTGAGCCAAAATGCTAGCAGACCCCTGTGCGACCTGATGGACTTCATATTTTCAGGCAGCGAGATATCACCACAGTCATATTGCTTATCAGAAGTCCTTTGTAGAAAAGGAACTGGACCTGTCAAAACACCCATGCAGCACCCTTCTAGCATTACAAGTAAGTCTGAATAATTAAAAGAATGTAAATTCAATAACAAACCTAATCATCTTTATTTTACAACAATGTGTGTAATTTATTTAGCTGCGTTGTGCATGTGACATTTATAGACATAGTAACATGCTGATGCTACAAAAATACTGTATTTAAAATAACATTTAGCTTTATTATTTTGCCTCACATGATAACATGATGCTACAAAAATGCTGTATTTAAAATAACATTTGTCTTTATTTTGCAACCACAGGACATTCTCTTCAATGAGGCAACACTGAGGAAACTGAAGATTGAGCTGGCATTTCTAGAAAACAAGTCCATGTGACTGTGCACTTTGCTTGATCGTTTCCAGGCTCAAGTGCCAATCATGACCGATGTTGTGGACATCCTGGAGGAGCTGCAAATTTATCTGGAGTTGCATCAACAGCTGACCGTTGAGAGCTGCAGTGTCTTCTTTGAAGCCGCAGGTGTAGACATAACACTTTGTGTAAAAAGAGAGTAGCTGGAAACCTTCCAAGAAGCCTTTGTCCCCGGATCCCCAACCCGGAATAACTCAGGCCACAGCTTTTTCTACTTTGGCTGCTCACTGGCATTCATTTATTATATCATAGGCACAGTTACTTTGTTACATTCCAAATCATCATATTCTCAACATTCATATTTACATTTTGACATAGCAGTCCTTCTGCCCTTCCAGGGATGTAACAGTTCCATCCTCTTCATTTGTGGCTTTTCATCCTCTGTCTTCCTGTTTGTCATGCTTCTCAGGACCCAGACACTGTGATCTGGCCCCCTTTTCCACTCACCACCACTGGGTACCACGTTACCTGGACCACTCCCCCACTAGGTGTGGACACTGCGATCCACCACCTAGCTGTAGACCTTCCCCCACTCCTTTTACTCCCATGCCTAGGTTCCTTTGTCCCCAGCCCATGGTACCTACCCTCCTCCCTCCTATCTACCCCCTCATTTTCCTTGCTTCCCACCAACCCTTCTGCTCTTCTAATTAATACCCCATATGCCAGCAGGACTCCATCTAGTTCCCTGGCCCCGGCTGCCCTATGCAGCCCCTGAACCATGCTGGGCTTTTGATACCTCTTGCCCGTGCCCATCATCTCTGTGCCCTATGTTTCACCCAATCAAATCTGCCCTTGTAGGGATGGTGGGTGGGAATTTTACAGCAAGAAAGAGGTCAACCCATAGTGGCCTGACCTCTTATACCCCTAGTGGTCTTTGTCCTAGCCCCCTCCCATGACCCTTCCCTCTGGCCAATAATAAGCGAGCCCTCCCTGGTTTTCCCCCACCTGCTCTGATGTCACTAGCCCTTCCTCCCCCCTCAATGCTCCATCATTCCTGTTATAGCTGGCTGGGTCCCAGGACAAATTGGCCAGCCCTTTATTGGCAAGCCTCTTTATCCCCGGATCCCCAACATGGAATAACTCAGGCCACAGCTTTTTCTACTTTGGATGCTCACTGACATTTGTTTATTATATCATAGGCACAGTTACTTTGTTACATTCCAAATCATCATATTCCCAACATTCATATTTACATTTTGACATAGCAGTCCTCCTGCCCTTCCCGGGACGTAACAGTCCCATCCTCTTCTTTTGTGGCTCTTCTTCTGCTCTCTTCCTGTTCATCATGCTTCTTAGGACCTGGGCATTGTGATCCGGACCCCCCCCTTTTTCCACTCACCACCATCGGGTACCACATTACCCGGACCACTCCCCCCCGCCAGGTGTGAACACCGTGATCCACCACCTAGCTGTATTACCTTCCCCCATCCCCTTTTACTCCCATGCCTGGTTCCTTTGTCCCCAGCCTGTGGTACCTAACCTCCTCCCCCATCTACCCCTCTTGTTTTCTTGCTCCCCACCAACCCTTCCACTGCTCCACCTCCAGCTTGTGATGGAAGATGGGGCTCCCCTCTTGTGGGCTAGCCCTTCAATCTCCTCCTATTTATGCCCTCTATGATCACCTCGAAAGGCAGCAGGAGCAAGCCCATGCCAAACTCAGTGAGATGGATGCCATCCAATCTGTACACTGCTTCCTGATCAAAAGAAATGTCCCTATGCTGCAGATGGACCCCCCCCATCTTGATCACTGCCCTGGCCACCTTCCTATTCAGGCATTTTCTTGCCACCTCCACTGCCTCGGGCTTCTTTTCCCCCCTCCATACCCTCTGAGATGTAATCTTGGACCATCCAATTATCACCCTGGGTCACCAGCTCTTTACTTTCTCGAGGTCCACCACAATGTCTTTCATCAATGATCCCCAGGGCATGGTCCTCAGGTCATTGCCCCTAGATGAATGATAATGCAATCTGGGCTGGGCCAATGCACCTGCAATTCTTCCAGTAAGGCAGCAGCTGCAACCTCATGCCCTTCAGGACCCTCCATCTCACTTTGGTGTGTTCGATACCTGGTCGCAGCTGTACCCCATCCTTGTGGCACCTGCAAACTCTCTGCTCAGTAGATAAAAGAGTACCCCATGATCCACACCTGCCTCTTGGATCCTGCTGTGGGGGAGAAAAAGGGGAAGAGCAGCTTTCACCCATCAATATCTCATGTATCTCTTATTAAAGTTTGATACCCACCTCCCTACCCTCTTGACCACCTCCTCCCCAGCTCCGGAGACAGCAGCCTTTGAGACCGCCCCAATTAGGAAAGAATGGGGGGCAAACTCCTTGGGGTTCTCACCCACAAATGCCAATGCCTTTTTCAGCACTGCCCCCACTTGGAAATCTGTCACTGGGGACCCATCGCCATGCACAAACCATGGTCCCCCTTTTTGTCCCTAATCCTTGCATAGTCCCACATGGCCTGGACTGCACAGACCTCCGTAGCCCCCTCCCTCCGTATCTCCACAATGGCGCCTTTACCTTGCTGATCCGTCTTTGACCTCTGGAGCAGAATTATTACCTTCTCCTCTCCCAAAATCACACACTTCTCCTGCAGCCCTGCATTGGTTACCACCTTCCTGGGAGCTACCACCTCCCCCTACTCGGAAAGCCCCCTTCGCCATGACAGCAAATATGGCCCTAAAGAGGCATGCCTCATTCACCGAGTAGCTCATATGGCCCACCGCCCCACTACCTTTTTGAGTAGGGGCCCCATCAAGGGCCTTCTCCCATCCTGCTGTACCCCCCCGGTGCCTCTGCCAGCCTACCACCATCCTTCTGATGGCCCAATTGCCCGTCACGTCTACCCACCCCATGTCCATGCAAGTCCAGCTGATCCCCATCAGCTGGACTCCCATGGTGGCATGCGCCACGCCTTCCTCCCATTTTACCACCATGTATTGCATTACCTCCTCTTCTTTGGCCGGCCAGCACGTCTCCCACTCCATTCCCCCCCGAATGTCTGGAAAACTGCCCACGCCCTCTCATATGCCCTTGAGGTGCTGGCTGCCCATGACCCTCTATACAGGTCCCTGGCCTTCTCCCTTCAACCTCCCACAGCCGATCCGGTACCCTGGTCTGGGTGAGCATGGCCTGTGGTGCCAGCTCTCAAACCGCTCCATCTGAAAGTGAGAAAGGCAGTCAGCTACCTCCTCGTCCAAGCTCCATCGATATGCCTCACCCTGAAAGACAGGTTGAGCCATAGCCCCAAAAATCACATGCCTCTCAGCACCACCCCTACTGATTCTGTCCTGCCAGTCTGCCTGTTAATCACTTCCACCACACTTTTGTTATTGCACCAGAACACTATGCAGTGCCCTATCATCCATGTACCCCATATCTCCAAAGCCACCCATATTGGAAAAATCTCAAGAAACGTGATGTCCTTCATCCATTACCATTCCTGCCATCAGGCCAGCCTAGCCTTGGAGATCCTCTCCTTGAAAATAGGCCCCCATCCCAAGCCTCCCACTGCATCTGTGCACAGCTCAAGGTCTGTGTTGAGGCCCACTCTTCTACCAGAATGCCACCTCATTGTAGGATTCCAGGAATGTCTCCCATGCCCATAAATCCTCCTCGCCACTTTGCTGATATCCACCTAGTGGTGCGGTAGTTTCACCTTTCCTGACCTCCCCAACCTTCTAGTAAATTCGGCCTGGGCTTATGGCCTTGTAGGCAAAATTAAGGTGCCCCAGCAGTCATTGCACTTATACCAGTGGCCCCTTCCCTCCTACGCAGGCTACTAGCCCTTTCAGCCATGTGACTTTATCCCCTGGGAGGCAAAAACACTCTCCATCCATGTCCACTTCACCCCTGGAACTCTAGTGTGCGAGCAGGGCCTCGGTTTTCCAGCTGCCAACGGGATCCCTATATGCTCATATTACAATCCTGAAATTCAACATTCTCCTGCCTCCGCCTGACTGGACCCTATCAGTAAAAAATCGTCCAAATAATAGACCACCCTCCTGTGTCCATACCGCCATCCAAACACCCACTATACCCATAAATTGAAGGCCTCAAATGTTGCACATGCCACGGAACAACCCATGGGCATGGCCTTGTTGAAGTACAAACCACCCTCAAACTGAAAACTGAGAAGATCCCAGTCTGCTGGCAGTATTGGTAGCAGCCGGAATGCAGACTCAATGTCCATCTTGGCCAACCATGCCCCTTCGCTGCCTGGATCAGTTCTATTGATTGATCCAATGATGCATAGGAGACCATGCTACATACAAACATACAAAATTTGCAGCAGATAAAGGCCTAGAGGTCTATCAAGTCTGCTCGAATGTGCAGCTAGCACCCCTTATTCTGCAGTTGCCCCTCCCTTCCACCCTTCCCCTTCAATAACCCTCCCCCTTGTCCTGTCCCATCCCCTTTTGAAGCAGTCCACTCTTCTGCTGGATACCACTTCTGCAGGTAAAGCATTCCACCCAGTCACCAACCTCTCTGTAAAAAAGTCTCCTCATCTCCCTCCTGAACCTTCCTCTCTCCAGTCTCATATCATGGCCCCTGGTGTCCCTCCCCTCCCTTACTTTGAACAGCCCCTCTGTGCCTGTCTTGTTTATTCCTTTCATGTACTTAAAGGTTTCAGTCATGTCACCCCTGTCCGTCCTCTCCTCCAGTAAGTACATGTTCAACTCCCTTAGCCTCCTCTCGGATGATAAGTCCCCCAGCCCCTTGATCATTTTTGTCACCCTGCGCTGCACCCCCTCCAGTAACTTAATGTCCCTCTTCAGATACGGGTGCCAGTACTGCACGCAGTGCTCCAGGTACGGTCTAACTAATGACCTATACAATGGCAGAATCACCTCCTCCCTCCTCGAGGATATACAGTACCCCTTGCAATACAACCCAGCATTTTGTTGGCCTTTGCAGCTGCCTTCCTACATTGTGCCAAGTTGCTCATGCTGAGGGCTTCCGGGATCCCCCCATTCACTGACCCTTCCTCTGGGTGGGACAGGTGGTGTATGAGTCTGAAGTCCCCTACCTGCTTTTTGGGCACCAATACCAAAAGCGACACCTGGAAGCTCATACAAGGTGGGTCGACCAGTGAACTCTCCACCCGCCCTACCCTCACTTCCTTCCGTATCTTCTCCCAGACAATGTCCTCTTCACCTTTTACAGATCCCAAATTCTTAGCCCGAAACTTCACCCACGCCCCTTTGAAGCCCAGTGCAAAACCACCCTGGAAACCCCTTCTTAACAACTCCCTCCCCTTTTCTATCCGGGTAGTCCTTGGTCTACTGCTCCACCACCACCCGCATAATAGGTGTGTGGGTTAAACCATATCCCCATATCCTTTCCCGCTGTTCCGGATTAATTCCATCTGTAATTGGGTGTATACCCTCCTCTCCTGGGACCCCCCCTGGCCCCTGCTGGTTTCTCTCCCTACTACCCTGAAAGGGCTGCTCCTGGACCTGTATGCTGCCCAGCGTCCCCTTTTCACCATCTACCTTACAATTTGTGGCGGGTGCAACCCTCTGCACCGTGAGCAGATGTGCTTGGACTTGCAGAAGGGTCCAGCTGCCATCGAGGCCCGGGTTGTGTTCAGCAGGCCTCAGACTCCTGGCTTGCGCCTTTTTCTACCTGTTTGTTCTTACTCTGCTGCCATTCCCAACAAAGTCCAAACTCAGAGCGCAACGTGGGTGCAATCCCACCTCAGGTCCCCTTTTACCACCATGCATCTCCGAAATGCCTGGTCGTACTTAAGCCATCCAAAACCTAGTTTTTCCATATAGGTGAGCAGCGGGGTTGCTAGATCGGGTTGCTTCTTGTGCATCAGGGTGCTATAGATCGAGAACCCCGCCTGCCACGTATCAATACTTTTCCCTTTAAACCTAACCTCCTCTGCTTTGTGCCCCACCACCGCCATCACCTCCATCTCTGACTTACCCACCAACTCCTTCTGCTCATACCTGGTAACTGACTCTTCGTTCACCAGTCTGAAAATATCAACATATTCCCCTTTCTGGATTTTTTCTTTTATCGACGCTGGCACATGGTCCCCCAGGGTGAAGCCTGGTGGGCCGTCGTACAACTTCCCTGCTCCCTCTGGTTTGCTTGCCACCCTTTTCTCCCTGTTTTTTCCCTCCTTGATGGCCCACAATGCTGCCTCAATTATTGACACCCCTCGTCCCCATATCACTTAACAAACTTTCCATATACACCTGCAAATTTGCCTCATTGTTCATGTCCACCTTATCCTTACCCCTGTCTGTTGGTGGCCCATGGAGCCTCAACCAGTTCTGTCCTTGTCCTTGGCGCTGATGGGGCACTGGATTCTGCCTCCTCGGTCACTTGTTGCCTCTCCGATGCCATCCTGCTCATCTCGCTCTTTATGCTTCTTCTCGCCTCCTCCTCAGCCTCCCTTTTTCACTGCCTCCATCAATTTGGTCATCTGCACCATGAGTTTTGCAGCTTCCACCAGCATGGTAGCACTGGATGTTGGTGCTCTCTTTGGTGTCATATCTCCTAGCAGCACAATAAAATATGTGAAAACGGTTCCACCCATGTTGATGTGTCCTCCCACCCACCCCCACCTTTTCTAGCTTTTTTGGGTCCGCTGTGGGTACCAGTCCAACTGTAGCCTGGCACTGGCCAGTGTCCCCACCTCCATTTCCACAGATGCCTCCGCAAATGCACCCTTTGAGTCTTATTATATATATATTTTTGGCACTGGTCCCGGATTGCCCTACCTCAAACCCAGACCACCCCCTAATCGGGCCTTGACAACACCACTGGTCAATCGTTGTCCCTTTGCCATCAGCCCTCATAACCAGCCAGGGCCTGCTCAGCTACTCGCTTGTCACCAGCATGCTTGCTCTTGAGACCACTCAGCGCACTGTTCCTACCCCACAAGCCCAATTGTCTCGCCATGGGAATTACTAAACCATTCCTTCAACCACCAGCACTGGCCTTTAAGGGCCAAACATACAGCCCAAGCAAAGCTGTCCTATCCTGTAGCCAAATGTGCTGCATACACACAATTTAACTATTTGTATATTATGGAACCCCTTATAAAACTGAACCTGTTACACCAGTCATGCATCAAGTTAGATGAAGGTTTATGTGAAGTAGGTGGAACTTATTCTTTAGCACTAGGCAAATCTCATATAGTAGCAATGTAATCATTTTGCTGTGCTTCAGGGGCTCTGAGAGCCATCATGTATCAGAATGCTACAGGACAAGATAACACAGCTGAGTTTTTCCCATTAACACACAGTAATTAATGTTAGGTAGAGGTATAGCTTCCCTTCTGATTCTGCTTGTATTATAATGCACCCCCATAGAAAATGCTCATTCCTTAGTTTTAAAATTGAAACAGACAGTCTTCCATTCGATTCATGCACCCCATTGCCAGCACAGACCCCGTGCATGCTATCCATTATCGCGGTCACTGGCAGCATCGTCCAGCGCCCCTGCCTGCCTCCATGGCCCACTACCAGGAGGTGGACTAAACCTTCAACAGGCTTCCCTGGCCCTCTCCTCATTTTAGGATGTGGCTCCCCTCTTCTCCATTATCACGGACGATCTATTGTACCTTCCCTCTTCCTGGAGGGGAAAAAACCAAATGGCGCCCATGCCCATGCGGGATGTCGCAATCCCCAACTGCCCCCTGGTAGACTTCTTCGGAATGCTCACCTCACCTTCCTTCTTCTGATAAAAACAGGGGGCTACTCCCCCACCATTCCTCACTGGGCCCCTATCTGCCCCACACCACGACTGCCCACCCCATTACCATGCGCATCTCACATACAATAAAAAGATCACTGCTAACGCTACTGGCTGCAGCACAAACCAGTGCAGCTCCACCCCCGCAGCCGTAACTGACTTCCCAGACAAAAGGTCTCTCCTACAAGCCAAGGTGCTTGCTTGCAATCGCTTCGCTAAATGACCAACAAACCAATCTCTTCGGTTGTCGACCCCCTGCACAGGGCTGTTGGCCACCAACCACACCTTGTTCGGGCTGTTCCCATCTCCTGTCCAAGTGGCTGAACCTATCGAGGTTGCAGGCAAACATCATCCTACCTCTCTGGGCACAACCACACTGCCCAGCCTGCCGTCCCCGACCTAACCTGCTCAACACAGACCTAGCAAGCCTTTTACCCCAGCTCTAGCAACAAATGTACAGTTCTGTGCCTTACCTATGCCCAGTGATTGTGCTTTAATCTTGAAAATTTTACAGCAAGAAAGAGGGCGACCTAAAGTGGCCTGACCTCTTATACCCCTAGTGGTCTTTGTCCTAGCCCCCTCCCATGGCCCCTCCCTCTTGCCAATAATCAGTGAGCCCCCCCGGTCTTCCCAGCCTGCCCTGACGCCACTAGCCCCTCTCCCCCGCCCTGATGTCACTAGCCCCTCCCCCAATGCCCCATCATTCCTGTTATCCCTGGCTGTAGTTCCAGGACAAATTGGCCTGCCCTTTATTGGCAAGCCTCCTTTCCAATGCTGCCACAAAGCTGGAAAAATACTGCACATGAAAGAAGATGGTCAGCCAGGCATGAAGTTTCTTAAGGCAGTCCAAATCTTTGACCCTGCTAAGGTTGTTTTTATGTGTGACACAAACAATGACTTTCCAGCTATTCCATGGTGGACTGAAGTGCCAGAGGAGGAGCTTTCTCTATACAAAAATATTCTGGTACCTACCTATATGGACAGCATTGCACCTGGAGGAAAAAAACATTGACATGTTTTGGAAATCTGCTACAGCTCATACACCTAAATTGGCAAAACTGGCTCTCTCAAGCATTAACTGTGTGACCAACTCAGCAGATGCTGAGCGTAGTTTTAGTGTTCATAACACTATTTATACTGAGAGACACAGGGGCCTCTCAGAAGAAAGTATCGTTTAATGGTATTTCTGTGTTACAATGCTAAACAAAATAATAGAATGATACAATAGGACAACTGTGTTAGCAATTGCAATAAAATATTCTTTGTTTCACACTTGTAAATAGAAATAGCACTTTTATTCAAATAAAACAGTATTGATCACATTTATGCATATGCGTGTATTCTGTATATAATTTATGATGGTATACAATGAAATTCAAATGCAAAAAGTGTTGCAGAATGCCGCTGGAATCCATAGATTTCACTGCAGAAACTTCACAGACCTGCCACAGAAATTGTGCCTTCCCTGCTGCAGTAAGCCAGGGGCCTTGGATATAGGGTAGCCAGCCATAGTGCAGTGCAGTAGCTTGTAGTAAATTACTTATCACAAAATACTGCATGACAAAAGGGCATAATAGCCCTGAATTACACTGTCCCCTACAGTATACTGCAGCAGTTTATGATATACTGCAGCATTACTATATTGCATCCTGGCTGGTGCCATTGTGTATTATGTAAAGTGTTTATAAGCATGTAGGGCCCTTGGAGAGTAACACATAGAGCTAAAAAATTGTTTCAGTGTGATCACCCTTTTAGGACCATGTTTACTGTATACCCATAGATTAATTGCGCTTACGCAAATGGATGAAATGATGCATGTGTGACTTGATTTACATTGTGGCTTTCCACCTCTCTATCCATGGGATATATCACCTTATTAGGATTACGATGCAAGGAACCCTAGAGGGGGGTTCCCCCCATAGGTGCCGCAGGAATGATTCCATCTGCTAAAGGTAGCTTAAGAAGAAGCCCATGGGTAAGAGAGAGGTGTGCCACTCTAGAGGAGGGGTGGATGGTGGGGCAAAGAGAAATTAATCCTGGGAAGGCCCAGGGTGAGGTACCTTATAAAGCCTGATGGAGGAGTGATGTAGTTGCTCCACCCAATCGAACCTCAGGCTTACAGTCTTCCCATTGGACTGTGCTTACGTAACTGGATGAAATTACACTTGTGTGACTTGATTTACATGTGGGTTTGATTTACGTTGTGGCTTCCACTCTCTATCAATGGGATATACCACCCTATTAGGTTACGATGCAAGAAACCATAGAGGAGGGTCCCCCATAGGTGCCATGGGAATTATTCCATTGGCTAAAGATAGCTTAGGAAGAAGTCCAAAAAGAATACCCAGTCAGGTGTTGAGCACTGAAGAGACGAGGATGATGAATGAATGAAATCTGAGAAAATTTTTAAGATGGACTTCCTAAGGAGAGAAGGGAAAGCCAGGGCCACCATCCGCCTCCATCCAACAGTGGACCTTAACTAATTAACCTAAGACAGCACTAACCCTAACTAATATTATGACCATTGGCATGGAGGAGAGGAAAAAACCCTTTGAGGAGGAAACCTCTGGGGATCCAATGCCTAGGTCACTTTCCCTTCAGGCTGACGACATTTGATTTAAGGACATATGTCACTAAAGAGAAGGATATGAGTAGGGAAGATGATGACAGGATAGGAAAACTCCCCCAAAAAAGCACAGACGATGATGGAGAGAAGCCATGAAGGCTTAAAAGGTTAAAAAGGAGACAGGACATGAACCTGAAATTGAACTTGAATGATGATGGAGAGCAGCATAGATTGAAGAAGAAACAGGAGCGGTTCAATGAGGAGCTTGATTATGCAATGGGAATGAGTTAGACCCTAAGGTCGGATGTGATTTAAATAGAGAAACCATAAGGTGAGGAACCAGAGGAAGTCTGGAACCTGAATGCATGCTCATGATAGGTATGCCTCAAAGAAATATCAAGTGCAGGCCTTGATTGGAGTGAATTCTTGATGGCTGTTATGGGAAGAGAACAGCAGAGCCAGACAGAGTCAGCTAGAGACAGCCAAATGATGTGGATGGCAGAGCAAGTGGGCAATGGCAGTGAGGAGAGGGAGCAGAATGAGTACACCCCGAAGCATGTTGAAATGAGTGCTGTGAAAGGAGGTGAAGTGCCAAGGTAGAACTGGTGCAAAATGGAGACAACAGGGAAGAAACCCTCAATACAGGGGATACAGGGAGAGAGAAGGACGATGCAATGAACAGAGATGGAGGATGGAACAGGATGAGGGACCACGAAGAGCAAAAACAGCAAGAGGGGTGGCAGAGGTGCCAGCGCCCATCCCACACGAAGGCAGTAGGGCTACCACCAGTCCCCAGTGGCAATGACAGTCCCAAGTGGGCAATAGGGTCCTGCAAGAAAAAACAGGAAAAGCTGTATGTCCAGACAATATAACAGAAATAATCTCAGACTGTCCCCAAAAAGGGCATAAGTTAAGATAAAGGAAGATGAAGTCCAGGCATGGAACAGATCGGTGGTGAAAGGTACAAATTGTGACACTGAAGGTCTGTTGCAATTGTTGGTAGACACAGTTTTTGTTTGCATCTGTAACATGCAGGAAGACCCTTAAAACAGACTTGCACCTAGCGGTCCCAGCATGACAAACAATTGATTAATTTAATCATTTGCAATACAGAAGTAAAATGCAGTTTTACAAACAGAAAAGGCTGCCAGCGTTTAGCCAAAGTAATAGCCGAGATTAGACTGCAACAGTTTGACAGGCAGATTGTGACAGATCACAAGCTTACGTTCATAGGAATCAGATCACCATAGGGAGAGGGAGTTGTAGTCAGTAGCTGATTCTAGGATGAGAAAGCGCCATCACATCCTGCTAGTACCTGTTTGGAGTGCTGAGCATGTCCTGGGGCTAAAAGTGCTGCTTTTAAATGTGGGTGTAAAGAACAGAAAAAAACGCTGCATAGCAACAGCTGAAAACTACGAAATTGAGCTGAATATCTGGTTTGACTTTAGCGAGTGATCTGAGGTGGTCATGTGACTGGAAGTACACTTCCAGGATCAGCCTGACATAAAGTTTGAGCCCCAAGTGAGCAAGAGAGTGTCGTATGGTGCTGATGCTGCTTGACTACCTCTGTAGTGGTGAGGCAGACTGGACCAGATACTGTTGTGAGGAGCTGCAGAGACATGGGTACCGAGAGGTGATGGAAGCCAGGGAATGGCAGAGATGGAAGCACCAGCACAGCTACAGAGTGGCTCCCACTGCCAAGGAATGTAAGGGGCTGAGGAGGCACAGGGTGAAGCTGCACAGGAGCATCAGGAGCAGTGGCATCAAACTGCAGGAGCAGCACCAGAGGTACGGGGAAGGGGTGGGAGAATGGAGGCAAACAGGGGGAGCAAACACCAGATGGGAGGAGGGAGATGGGGGGCAGATCATAAGAGTAGAGGAAGTGCAGAATAGGGGATGCCACCTAAGATAAGAGCCTGGAGGCATCCCCAGAGGTCAGGTAGAAGACAGGTTATTAAGCAGGGTGAGCTGCAGAAATTGTGGCCGGAAGTGCAGGAGCAAAGAGTCAACAGCCTGAAGCAAGGGAGAGCAGCATCTCCAGCCGCAAAGAGAAACGAATCCTGGGAAGACCAAGGGTGAGGTATCTTATAAAGCCTGATGGGGAAGTGACATAGTTGCTCCACCCAATCCAACCTCAGGCTTACAGCCTTCCCATAAAATCTATGGAGAGGATCAGCATATGATAACAATAGGTAGAGAGACATAGGTGAATCTGAGGGCAGGAGAAAAATATGAAGTTTAATTATTACAACAAAAACATTAAATATTGCATTTGGTAGCATTCTTTGATACTGTATTCAACTCATCACTCTTTCTCTCCTCTGTTAAAATTGTTTCAGGTTTATATCCTCATTCTGTCCCTCTGGATTGCTGCTTCCTAAGTTAAAACTCCATTTGGATTATTTTTGTTGAGCATATTCAAATGATCACCCCACATTTGGCAGTTTCACTCACTCCAAATCTATAAAATGTAAGGAGGATGGGTTGGAGTCCTCATTTGTAATGCATGCTAGTGGGACATACTCCCTTTTATTTATGATTGCCCTGATGTGCTCCTGAATCCTGACTTTGAGGATTCAAATTGTTCTCCCAATGTATAATTTTCAATTGGGGGACCATACAATGTATATCTCAAAAGATGTGGTGCAGTTAACACATTCTCTAATGATGAATACCTGATCTTCAGTAGGGCGAGTGAATTATTTACTTAGTACTCCATATCTACATGCTGTGCTTCTCCCACTTTTGAAAAAAAAAACTATGGGTCTGTTAGCCATTTCCTTTGTTGTAACCATCTGAGCAGCTCCATATGAAGCTGTCCTTCAGCTTTTTGGCTGTACAGGCTGTCATCCAGACTTTCAGGTAATCTTGTATCATTCATTAGAATGGGTAAGAATTTTTTTACCCCATTTCTAACCTGTCCAGTGATTCCATTATATTCAGTTACAAATGTGACAGGTTGGTGTTTAACCTCTGACATCACTTTCTTTTTTGGCTGAAGCAACCTTTCCCTTGGTTGCTGTGTTGCCTTTTCTAGTGACTCCAACAATTTCTCATAATTGTAGCCCCTTTTTAGGAATCTATCTGGTCTATCTGGACTTAAGCAAAACTGTTGACACTGTGTCCCAAAAGAGATTGATAAAGAAATTCAACAGTCTACAGATGGGATACAAAGTGGCAATTTGGGTTAGAAATTGGTTACTGCGTAGTTGATAGTGGATGGTGGTTGACAACACTCACTCTATTGATGGGAGACTGACAGTATGGTGCCACAACCCTCAGTAATGAGACTGGACCTCTTCGATGTCTTATTAAGTGACATTGCAGAACCGGAAGGCAAGGTATTGTATGCCATTGTACAGCTGACTCCAAAATCTGAAACAGGATGGACACTCAAGAGGAGAGGAAGAAAATGCATAGGGATCTTGGGAAGCTCAAGGAGTGGTCAAAAGCATGGTAGTTGGCTTTCAATGCCGGAAAATCAAAAATCATGTTCCTAAGGCATGTGAATCCAGGAGCTGAGTATAGGATGGGGGAGGTACTGACAGTCATTTAGTATAATAGGGGAATTGGGGTTATCATATCTGAAGACATCAACATGGCAGGACAGTGTGATAAAACAGTGGGTAAGCCCAGTCGGATACTGGGATACATTGGGAGAGGTATCTGTAGCAGGAGGGAGGTGGTGTTGCCACTAAGGATGCAGCAAGGTTTTATTTCACTGACAAATTTCATGTGAAGTGCACAGTTTTGCATCTGCACATCATTTCGTGTAATTGTGTCTCTGAACCTGAAATTCGCCATGTCAATTTCTCTTTATTATTTTGCTTTATGTCTATACAACTACTTTTGCATTGCATATTCTTTGCAAGATTAGTCAAAACAAGGTATGACACCTGCCCATATCCTGCTTTCACCTACCTAGGAGATGGAGTCTGGCTAGCAGCAAGGAAGGTTGGTTACAAGGCTGGCAGATATTAATTGGGGTTAAAAAAAGTGTAACAATAAACAACAGTGCTACAGGAAATACCACAGAGGCAGAAATCTCTTTCAAAATTAGAGCCAGTTTATTTAGCAGACTATAAATAACTGTTTTTTCTTATTTCAGCAATGGATCTATCAATGACTAGGAAAATGGCTGCACAGCCTAAACAGTGAAATAATATTTGCATAAATGAGTATCAAATTCTTTTCCGACAAAACATTTAGAATCTTTTGTACCACACATTTTTCACCCCCACCCCCGAGATAAACAGTAAATGTCCTGGATACATTTCAGTCTCTTTAAAGAGCAGCTTTCTAGTAGCTGCCTGCGACAGCCCATTCGATTCCTTACCTGACTGGAATCGAGCTACTGACGTTTTGCATGAAAGCTCCATAAAGTCGCAGAGTTATATCCCTCGTAATTTTGTAAATCTTGATGGTGCTGAAAAAAGACCAACTTCGGTTTAACAAACACACCCCGTTGTACCTTTATGTTTTCTGATGGCACTAAACAAGGGTGCAAGCACGCCCCATTTAGTTCTATGGGGCTGGTATTTTCCAATATATTTAAATCCTTTAGTGTTGGGATTTTTTCATATCAAAGTGATCGATTAACTAATAGAGTCCCTATTTGTGGATCGATCACTTTGATATGACAAAATCCCAACACTAAAGGGTTTAAATATATTAGAAAATACTAGCTCCATAGAACTGAATGGAATGCACTCCCGCAGCCTTCATTTTGTAACATCACAAAACAGTGCTGCATGGGCCGACGTGGGGGCGTGTTTGTTAAAAAGGGAAGTAGGTATTTTTTGGCACCATGAAGGTTTACAAAATTACGAGGGATATAACTTTGTGACTTTATGGAGTTTTCATGCAAAACGTCAGTAGCTCGATTCCAGTCAGGGAAGGAATCGAATGGGCTAGGGGACAGTATCATTGATGAAAGTAGGAACCTGCTTTTTAAGCAGTCACGATCTGTGATACCTCAACCCAAAGGGTGAAGTCCATAAGAATGATAAAGCGCTTTGATGTGCTGCCCTGGCCAGGGACTGATGTGGTGTCATCTTCCTGAAGTCCCGTGATAAATCTGCTGCACCTTTGGTCCTCTTCAGTCCTGGTTCCACTCAGTTTTACCTCTGGTCTTCTTGGTCCTCCATCAACAGGTGAACCCTCCTATAACTTTAAACTATAAAATAAGAAACTCTCTGAAGTGTCTTGGCAGTTAACTGAAAAATAAATGGAACTTCCTCTCACTCTTCCTTTGGTTGGACTGTCAGGTCCAACAGCTCTGTAAATCTCTTAATCTGACTAACTTTTCCTGTCTAAATACTTATTCCTACCTTGGCAGAGACAGCTCCTTATCGGACTATCCTGTCACTTTAAACTTTTCAATTTTTTCTTTTTTTCTTCAGTAGGGTTGCCTGTGGCAGAACCCTCTCACAGCACTCCAGTCAGCTTCTTGAGGAGGAGGAGGAGAGAAGGACCTTGAGCTACTCCTCGTCAGGCCTTTTAGCCCACCCTACTTGGCACCCAACTGGAGCAATTTGCTGCTAAGGCCTCTGGTAACCAATCAGGAGAGAGCTCGCGCTCCCCTAGAGGCAGGAGCATCTCAAGCTGCTCCTTCCAACTGCTGTCTTTGCCCCTCTTTGAAGCCTCTTATTTACTCCTTCTTTACGTAACACTGTCAAACTATGGTGTGGGTAGATAGGACTGGAGATTCCCCAGCTACCCCACCTCACACTTTTTTAATTTAAATAATGGTTTTCCCATCAGAAGCCACTGAAATGCAGACACCCCCCCCCACTTTATTTTCATCTCTGGCTGATTCTGCTTCCAGCGCTGATGTCAGGATGCCTTAGTGATGTCTGCATCAGACAGCGTGCTCCCATAAACATGCTGCCTAATGCTACCTGGAAGACTGCTTGCTTTACCCCCAGGTAGAAACTTATTTTTAAAATGTATTTATTTACATTCATTTATGCCCTTCTTGGGCTTTTGCTAGCTGCTGCTCTGTTTACTAAGAGCTCTTTTTCTAGCCAACTGTGCTCTCTGTTTCTTTGCTGTTTGCTCCCCAGTTTACATTTACCTTCCCAGCCCCTCAGGGCTCCTCATACAACCACCGTCGGCTCTTCAATTATTTCTCCCTTGAGGGAGCACTTTCCTTTGCCTGTGCCCTGCAGGCTTTATCTTTATTTAAACATTGGCCCCTTCGGCCATTCACCAAAGCCATGGTACAGATTTAACTTTGGTGGCACTTGCCACTCTGCTGCTGTCTCCAGCTCCTCTTGACCCCCCAGGCTTCATAATTTGCCACGGTGCAGAGTTACATTTATGTGGCGGCTTCTCTACCTGGTGTACTCTCTGGGAACCCCCCAACTCTCACTAATGCCATGGAGCAGCTTCCTTAATGCAGCTTCCTTGCTGCTTCTTTCTGCCAGCTGCCTCTTAAGCCCCAAAGGCATAAATAATTGAAAAAACTGCCGCTGGAGCGGCGATACAGGAATGTTGAGGGGTGGCACTTTACTTCTACATGCCTCCTTCACCTCATTCTGACTTCATCTTCTGCCCCATTTCCCAACCATGTGGAATAGGCCACAGCCTGAGCTCCTTGCAGGCTGGGAGTTTTACAGTGCCCGCAGGCACTTTCTGTACTGCGGTTGCGCTGATGCAGTCTGCCCTTTGGCTGCATAGCAGCCCACACTTCCTCCTCCTGCCTGCCAGCCAAAATTAATGTTCACAGCATAAAAAGGGCTCAGGGAGGCCCTTATAAACCCCAGGGAATGGTTTAAAATGTATTTAAAACAAACGCTAACATCCTGCACCTTGGGAGCTAGCCCACTAGACTACAAGGGCATTTATTATGGAAGGGCCTCCCCAGGACATTTTCAAGCCCCACAAGTCCCTACCTAGACACCTGGGCCATTTTTAATTAGCAAAAGGACTTCTAGCCTCCACTAGCCTTCACTAGCTCACTTGGGCTACTAACTAAAATATTGGCTACTTTGCCACCATTGGGCACAGGGTTTCTTAATTGAATCCTCCTCCCTGAACCTCACTCCCTTTCTTTATTTCTGTTTTTTTATTGTTTCCTTTTCCTTCTGACCTCTTTTCTCTTTTTATTTCCACAGGTCTGCTAGGACAAGGGCTCCTACCTATCAGATATGTATATTTTTATTGCTATCCTGTCCCTTCCACCCTGCTGGATCCTCTTAAGAGCTGTGGATCCTTTGTGACCTCTTTCCAATCTTTTATTTTACAGGTACCCTGGTATCATCCCTTCGGACTCCTACCCTGGCACCATGCAGCAGGTAAGTCCCTCTATTTTACTTATTATGTTGGTGGGTTGACTGTAACAGAGTGGCCACATATGTTACAGAGGTCTTATCACATGCCTGCCTTTCGTCAGGTCACATGATGGGCAGGAAGTAACTGAGTGAGATAGGTGTGAGTGTCTCACTTTCAGTTTCACAGCAGCAATGAATGCATTGTATGTGTCTTTGTCTGTGTGAGTGTCTGAGAGGTGATCCAAAAAGTAACCTTTATCCTTTTCCTTTATATAGTTTCTTTGTTTACCCTTAACTAAACTTTTATTATACACCTGTAAGGTTCTTTTTGAGAACCTAATTTCTTTGCAAGGTTTCTTTTTTGTTTGATTCCCTCATGTTCATCTTGTAACTCTTGTTACACTTTCTTTTTCTTAGTTTTGCTTTTCTTTCCAGTCCTTTCATTTTTTAATAGGTAAACTTTAGTTGAAATGGAGAGATGCAAAAGAGGTGAGCAGCAAGGGCCAAGGATACGGGGAGGGAGAACTGTAAGTCTTGGCTGTTGTCCTTTTTTGTCTGGTCACGCACCAGAAACAGCTGCAGTAGCAGCAGTGGATGGTCCAGTGGCAGCAGTGGCAGTACCAGCATCAGCAGCAGTAGATGTTACAGCAGCAGCACCAACAGCAGCAGTAGATGTTACAGCAGCAGTACCAACAACAGCAGTAGATGTTACAGCAGCAGCACCAACAGCAGCAGTAGATGTCACAGCAGCAGCACCAACAGCAGCAGTAGATGTTACAGCAGCAGTACCAACAACAGCAGCAGTAGATGTTACAGTAGCAGCACCAACAGCAGCGGTAGATGTCACAGCGGTAGATGTTACAGCAGCAGCACCAACAGCAGCAGTAGATGCTACAGCAGCAGCACCAACAGCAACAGTAGATGTTACAGCAGCAGCACCAACAGCAGCAGTAGATGCTACAGCAGCAGCACCTACAGCAGCAGTAGATGCTACAGCAGCAGCTCCAACAGCAGCAGTAGATGTTACAATAGCAGCACCAACAGCAGCAGTAGATATTACAGCAGCAGTACCAGCATCAGCAGCAGTAGATGTTACAGCAGCAGCACCAACAGCAGAAGTAGATGTTACAGCAGCAGTACCAACAACAGCAGTAGATGCTACAGCAGCAGCACCAACATCAGCAGTAGATGTTACAGCACAGCACCAGCAGCAGCAGTAGATGCTACAGCAGCAGTACCAGCATCAGCAGCAGTAGATGTTACAGCAGCAGCAGCAGTAGATGTTACAGCAGCAGCACCAGCTGCAGCAGTAGATGCTACAGCAGCAGTACCAGCATCAGCAGTACATGTTACAGCAGCAGCACCGACAGCAGCAGTAGATGTTACAGCACTAGCACCAACATCAGCAGTAGATGCTACAGCAGCAGTACCAGCATCAGCAGCAGTAGCGTTACAGCAGCAGCACCAGCAGCAACAGTAGATGTTACAGCAGCACCAACAACAGCGAGTAGATGCTACAGCAGCAGCACCGCATCAGCAGCAGTAGATGCTACAGCAGCAGCCCAGCAGCAGCAGTAGATGTTACAATAGCAGCACCAACAGCAGCAGTAGATATTACAGCAGCAGTACCAGCATCAGCAGCAGTAGATGTTACAGCAGCAGCACCAACAGCAGAAGTAGATGTTACAGCAGCAGTACCAACAGCAGTAGATGCTACAGCAGCAGCACCAACATCAGCAGTAGATGTTGCAGCACAGCACCAGCAGCAGCAGTAGATGCTACAGCAGCAGTACCAGCATCAGCAGCAGTAGATGTTAACAGCAGCAGCAGCAGTAGATGTTACAGCAGCAGCACCAGCTGCAGCAGTAGATGCTACAGCAGCAGTACCAGCATCAGCAGTACATGTTACAGCAGCAGCACCGACAGCAGCAGTAGATGTTACAGCACTAGCACCAACATCAGCAGTAGATGCTACAGCAGCAGTACCAGCATCAGCAGCAGTAGATGTTACAGCAGCAGCACCAACAGCAGAAGTAGATGTTACAGCAGCAGTACCAACAACAGCAGTAGATGCTACAGCAGCAGCACCAACATCAGCAGTAGATGTTACAGCACAGCACCAGCAGCAGCAGTAGATGCTACAGCAGCAGTACCAGCATCAGCAGCAGTAGACGTTACAGCAGCAGCACCAGCAGCAGCAGTAGATGTTACAGCAGCAGTACCAACAACAGCAGTAGATGCTACAGCAGCAGTACCAGCATCAGCAGCAGTAGATGTTACAGCAGCAGCACGAACAGCAGCAGTAGATTTTACAGCAGCAGTACCAACAACAGCAGTAGATGCTACAGCAGCAGCACCAACATCAGCAGTAGATGTTACAGCAGCAGCACCAGCAGCAGCAGTAGATGTTACAGCAGCAGTACCAACAACAGAAGTAGATGCTACAGCAGCAGTACCAGCATCAGCAGCAGTAGATGTTACAGCAGCAGCACCAACAGCAGCAGTAGATGCTACAGCAGCAGTACCAGCATCAGCAGCAGTAGATGTTATAGCTGCAGCACCAACAGCAGCAGTAGATGTTACAGCAGCAGCAGTCACTTTCGCAACTGGTAGTGGCGCTGCAGCACAGGTGGTTGATGCACAGCCCCAGCAGTCAGAGCAGCCAAAACAGCAGCAGCAGCCTGTTGTGCCTGCCCCTCCTCCTATTTGTTCTGCCACCACATCTCAGCACCCAGGCCCACCTACTGATCAGCCCATTATCATCACACCTGGTGCACCCCTTTCTGTTCCCGGACCACCAAGGAGCTCTGTAGTTTGGGAATATTTCAAGATACCTGGGAATGATCCCAGTGTAGTGCAATGCAGTATTTGTGAGATTCATGTCCAGCATGGGAAAAAGCGAAGCCACTTTGGCAAGGGTGGGTAGAGAAGCCACCTTATTAATCATCACCATGTAGAGTGGGAGGACAGGCTGCAGCAGGGAGCAAGAAATCCTGTTCCTGCGGCAGGGGATGTAGCAAGACAAGACAGTGCCAGGCAAGGAAAATGTGCCAGAAAGAAGAGGAGGACTGAGAGCAGGCCTACTATACTTGTAAGAGGGCGGCTGAATCTGCATCATTGTCTGCACAATCTACCTCATCTTCCTATCCTCCATGCACACCAGGAGGACCTGTGACTCAAGCTCGCCTTGCCGTTCTTCAGTCTGAGATAGAGGATCTCCTCATGGAGATTATGATGGGATGTACAGACACACAAAGGATACTGGAGAGCCAGGAAACAATAAGTCTCATAAAGAGATCCGTTATCGTCTTTAGTTTTCTTTTCTTTCTTTACATATGTGTTGCATTTGGTTATTTTGATTGTTTTTGGTGTAGTTGTACTCTACGTTATGATTTTTTATTCTCACTCCTTCCCTCCTCTCCTGTCCCAACACCACAAAATAAAAAACAAAAAAAAATTAAAAGAGGAAACAGTAAAAAAAAAATGTTTTGTCATACACACATTTACTTCTCAAACTTCTTTTCATTTCTGAAGTACTTCCTATTATATCTTCCTTATCCTTCTGAAGTCTCATTTTTTTGAGTGTTGTTGAGAGTTGTACTCCCCACCCTCCCCCAAAAAATATTAAAGCAGCAGTGCAATAATCAGGTGAAACTTTAGAATAAGTGCTGTACAGTATGGTGCCATGTGGCGCAGCAAGAAATGCCAATGGTGTAGGAGTGGGAGATAGACACTGAACTTGGCGGCAGACAAAAACAGCAGGACATTTTGCATGGGGGGTGTTTAGACATTAATCAAAGTAAAGAAATTACTTGTCGTAACATCAACACATGAATGAAAATAAAGTAACAGAATAAGTGATAATTTAAATGTTTATAATGCAGAGGACCAGTGACTGAAAAATCATGCTATATTTTGGTCAACATCCGCAAGAAAGCAGCCCTAACAGTCCTCCAAACTGGAGCTGTAACCAGATGGAAACTCTCTCCAATACTGCTCCTTTCACCTCAGTTTTGCTCCTACTACTGAGTGTCCTGACAGTACCTTCCTCTTCCTCTTCATTGCTGTCATGTGGCTTGAATACAGACATTACTGACTTTGTTGGACTGTGTCCTTGATTCATTTTAGTAAATGTTAGCAAGCTAGCACTTTTTGGTGACAGATTGGTGCACCTGTCCCTCACTATGGCACCGGCGTAACTAAATACTCATTCAACACTTACATTCTATGCTGGACAACTCAGGTACTTCATGGCCACTGATATCAGTGCTGGCCAATCAGAGAACTTTGTGCTCCAGTACATCAGGGGCTCATCTCCAATGCTTAGGTGCCTTATGTCCGCAAGACATGCATCAGTCATACGTTGCACTGCTTGCATTCATGCTGATTCATCAACAGCCTCCTCCTCATTGTCTTGCATGTCTGCCACACCACCTGACTTAAGACATCCCAAATGGGATTATTATTTTGTTCATTCATGGTACAGGTTTTGGAAGAAACATTTGATTCTGAGGCCTGTGTGGTGGTAGAACACGGCCTATTAGCTGTGTCATGTTTTGTCTCCTTCTGCACCTGTGTGTTTATTCAAATGTGCACACCACTTGGTCTTCTTATCAAAAGATCTGTCAACTTTTCAACCTACTGGTGCCCACCTTCAATGATTGAAGTCACACCACATTTATATCATGGGTCAAGCATTGTGGCGATGCCAAATTCTTTAGAGTGCAGAATTCCATTAATATGTGTGTTGAACTGAAACACATTCAGCATGTGATCCATCAAGTCACAAGTACAGCTTCAAGCTGTTGCTGGATATTCAACAGTGTTTGCCTTAGCACATGCAGAAGTGGAATTACCTGACTCATACAGGCACTGACGACACTCAAGGCCTGAGTGCCATGTTCAAAGGGCCTGAGAATCATGAGAAGTCCATCTATCTGCCACCACTATTCCATTGTGAGACTCATGGATGCACCAGCACTGTCCCGGTTAGTATGTACCAGCATATATTTGGAAATTGCCTTGCACTGCTAGTATAAGTAATCCAGCACGTATATAGCGGAGTACCATATTGTCACCACATCCATTTTCATGTGGTGCTGAGGCAGGTTGTTGTGAATCTGCAGCTTGTGCAGCAGGTCACATGCCTTTCTGGACCATGCAAAATGCACACAGATGTGGTGAACAACAGACAAAATCTCCCAGAAATCTGGATGGGTGAGAAACTGCTGGACAATGAGATTCAGACAGTGAGCCAGGCATGGCACGTTGAAAGAAAAACACCATCACTAATGCACTTGATGCCATTAGATCCATTTTCATTGGCAACTAATCTGGCCTTCAATGACTGTGGGTGGAGCAACTCATCAATTTCCAAAAGAAGTGCTTCCAGCATCTTCTCACCCGTATGTAACCCCGCTGTGCTTTTCATGATTAGTGTGGCATGCTGACAAAGACCTGGAATGTTGCTACCACCAGCATTTGCCTTGCTGCAACTTTTGCCACTGCCCAAGTCGAACAGTACCCCAGGTCTCTGTGCCCAGTGACCTGTGATGCACAAGTATGAACTGTCAGCTGTTTTGCCATTGGTCCACATATCCATACTCAGATGTATATAAGGCATTGCTGAATGAATAATGGCATGATTTAACATATCTAATACTCTACCACACAGTTTCATAATAGCAATTTTGCAAAGTACGTTTGAGATGGTATCTGCATTTTGGGACATGCACAGGCCATGAACAGCCGCAAACTGGCATTCTCAACAAAGGTTTATGGCAAGAGATCAATTGCCAGCATTTCAGCTGCTGCTGCATTGAGCTCCCTTGCAGCCATGTGATTTGGTGGGAATTTTACATTATGATCAAGCACGGCATGGAGTGTGGGCTGTAACTTTCTTTGTGCAGTTGGAGTAAACAACTTTAATAGTTGTGGTGACATTGTTGGGATGCTATGGGCTGGTGTTTCAGTACTAACTTTAGCTGCATTATGTAATACAGTGACTATGCTTCTATGACTCAAAGGGGTGGTACTAGTAACACTACTGCTATGCCCCAAACTACTAGACAGAATGGAACCATGCTCCCCCACTATGTATTCCACAGCATTTGACATTGTGGACCCTCCAACCACTTTCTCAGCTGGACTGACGCTGCGAACCCCCCCACTACTTTTCTTTTCATGCTGACGCCAGCATGCAGGGTGTCTGTTCCTGAAGTGGGTGAGTTGCCCACCAGTGCCTAGATGGCTTCCCTTTTTACTCCTGCTCACCCACGCTTGACAGAGCTGACAGATCACAACTGACTCATCAGCAGCATCAAGAACATAGAAATCCCGCACAGGGATTTAATTACCCTTCCTTTTCCATGGTGCCATGAGGACTGTGACAGTGGAGGGGAAGGTGTGGACACATTGTTTTTTTTAGATGATTTTAACACATCAAAAATATTAGGTGTGCTTTCTTTACTAGCTGTGACTGTACTGGATGCAACATCCTCCTCAACAACATCTGAATCATATGACTTATGTATATAAGGCATTTGCTAAATGAATAATGGCATGATTTAACATATCTGATACTCTACCATACAGTTTCATAACAGCACATTTTGCAAAGTACGTTTGAGATGGTATCTACATTTTGGGACATGCACAGGCCATTATTACTGTCAGGCTGCTAAACTGGATCCTGCACATCATCATCATCATAATCATCAATAATGTTCGCCTTCTTTTCAACATGTATGTCCTCCTCAACCTCTATGTGTGCAGTCTCAACCACATTCTCTGCATCTCTGGTATTTACCACTGTCTCAACACTGTCTGCTCCAGAAACACAACTGTCAACACCATCCACGGGTACCCAGACTACCTTCTCCTCTTCCACTGTTTCCTGCCTGCTGGTACTTGCAGTGCTGCTATCTTTCTCCTCAGGTGTCACCTCAGCCACCATGATTGCCAATTTCCAGTGGCTTGCTGCCCTTCAGATTGCCTCTGGAGACTGAGGATTTCAATGTGGGTCAAGGTAGTGCCCATTGAGTGTTTGCCCTCCCCCTGCACCATGGACTTGGACAAAAGATTGCTCAGTTTGAAGAAGGAGACCCACTCTTTCTTCCAACCCACCTGCCTGCAGAGACCTGCTCCTGTTTTTTCCCCCTACTTCTCACCACTGCCCACCCAATTATCATAAGGACTCTAATAGCTGAGTGACATCTGCACCTGGTAAATGGGCTGTGTGAGCAGGAGACAGTACAGCGCAGTGGTTTAAGGCTCAGCTGCAAATCTGGAGACCTGGGTTTGACTCACAGAGCCCGCACTTGCATACTGTGTGACCCTGAGCAAGTCACTTAACTCCCTGTGCTCCCAGGCCGCACCTGTAAACAAGCTTTCAGCTTAGTGTGCTACTTCTGGTTAAACAATTGGAAAGAACTTAAGGTGACGTATATTATAGTTTGTGGGAACTGTACACATGTGGGATTGGGATGCTTGTTCAGAGAGTTCTGGTGGGATTGTATATTCCAATGTGGCTCTGAGCAGTAAAGGTAGAATTCATTTTGCATAATTTTCCAGCACTTTCTGTGGAATGAATCTGTCAGTACATTTTTAGTCATGCTATATTAGTTTATTTCATTTTCATAAACATATTATGGAAATAATTAGAATGGTCATGAGTAACTGAAACTAAAGGATTCCAGAGAACAATGCAAATTTCTTCCATGGGCAATTTGAAAGTTTATAATGCAATCTCAAGCCTAGTCACTCTAGTCACTCTGTTCTTTCACTGCACAAGATGTTTACTAACTGTTTAATCTGCTGCTTAATCTGCAATAACTAGAAACTTATTACTTGCCAAAATGGCTACTTATTTCTTGCCTAATATTTATATTTGGTTATGTAGACAGACTTGTTGCTGCTATACCTGCCTTGCACTCTCTATATTCAATTGTTTAACAAAATGCTCCTCTTCCCTACACTGTTAACCTCCTATCCTTCCCACCTCCTCCTACCTGTTACAGGATCTCTTCTGCTCCAACCCATTTTCCCTCTTTCTCCACCACTTCTCTCCTCCTCAACACCCCCTACCCCTCCACACTATTCTAGCCATTCCCCTCTTCCTTCCCCACCTCTCTACCCACCCTATTCACCCTGGCTTTCTTCCTCTCTTTTAAATTTGAACTTCTTCATCATTGCTGTCTCCCCTCTGTCCCCCCTCCCTCTGTTTACCTTCCCTCTCACCAAAAAAGGTGGAGCTGGCTCCTCATCCTTCTTCTCCTGTCTTGTGACAGTGAACAAAACTCAGCCCACCCCCTTCTCCCCCTACACCTTTCCTTCCCAACCCACCTCCATACCAAAAGGCCCTCAAATTTTCCACCTGAATGCATGGAGTCTCCTTCCAAAGCTTGACATGCTCAAGGTATGGACCTCTGTGCACTCCCTTGATGTCCTCTGTATCACTGAAACTTGGCTTTCCTTCTGAATCCTGGACTTCCAGCTTGCACTGCCAGACTACCACTTGTTCTGCCAAGACAGAGGCAAGCATGCTGGTAGAGTAGCCATATGCACTCTTCAATCCCTCTCCTCCTCTACCTCCCACAAGGAGGTGCTCCCCTCCTCCCATGAGCTACTTCTGCTTAAACTCTCTCTCCCATCTGCCACAGCTATTTTCACGGGAACCCTCTACTTTCCACATAAATCCTCTCCCTCCTCTTTTCCCAACACCCTTTACTCCCTTGTCTCCCTTGCTGCCAATGTGGAGCTCATTCTCCTAGGTGACTAAATTAAATTGTCGATACCCGCCTCAGACCTTACTGTCCAATCCACTGAATCCCTAAACCTCACAAAGTTAGTCACTGAACCCACCAGGCTCAGCTACCATACCACAAATCATTCACTCCTGGACTGGGTGCTATCTTCATGCCCCCATCGGATCATAGCTACTGAAACTGTCCCTGACTCTTTCAGTGATGACTGTCTCACTTATTGTATCAGTAAGATTCACCCTCCTCAGTCATCTCACAAGTGCATTTGGCATTGGCCCCTCAGGTCCTTTGACATTGAGGCCCTTACTGATGATCTCACTTCCTCTGAGTGGTCATCAATTTACTCAGCGCAAGACGTCAACGGAGATTTACCAGGAAGGCATACTGAGCAGAGTACCGCTCGATTCCAGATGCACCCTGGGGTTTGGGGTTACGGTGGAAACATGATACAATCAGAACAAAACATACAGTGGAACATGATATAATCAGAAACAACATACATAATGTGTTTAGAACAGCAGTGGGTAGCCTACATAGTGTGAATGGAACAAACTGAGGGTAAGCAGATTTTAGTACAGTAGCGTAAGTACAGTTTTTTGGTTTTTTTTATTTCACGAGGAAACAGATCAACAGTGGAGAACCAGACTTGATGCTATCACTGGGCGATTCAGGAGTGAGGGGGTGTTGGGGGGTTACAGGAGCAGGTGGTAGAGAAGTGCTTGAGAAGGGCATTTAGTTGGGGAGTACTTGTGGAGTGTCTAATATCTGCCAGAAAATTCCATAATTTGGGCAACCTAAAGCTGAAAGCAGCCTGGCGGACCAGGTGGATCTATGTGGGATAATACGGGAGCCTGAGGCGATGTTCGGAGGCGCATAGGATGGTGGGGTAGGGCAGTTAGGGGAGGATGACAGGTAGGAAGGAGTGACTGTGACCAGAACGTAGCCGAGGTTCTAGCGCAGTGAAGTGATCTTCTTTGTGTAGAGATGAGGTTCAAGGATTGGTAGAGGACACAGTGGTGGGTGTTGGGAGGCGGTCCAGCGAAATCGGCAGAAGGAGTTAAATAGGGGTCTAGCCTTGCTAGGGAAGTTTGTGGGGCCTCACAGTAGACAATATCACCATAGTCAATAATAGGGAGGATCATTTTTTGGACTATTTCTTGCCTGGTTGGCAGGGGTATGCAATTTTTGTTCCGGTAGAAGGCTCCCAACATGGGGTGCAATTTTTTGTGTATAGCATCAATGTGAGCAGAGGAGTCAAGATGTTGATCTAACCAGACACCTAGATATCGATAAGAGGTGCAGGCCTCCAGTGGGGAGCTGTCCAGAGTGTAGAACGTAGGTGGCGCAGTAAGCCGGGTGAGTTTGGGTCGGGAGCCGAAGGTGAGGGAGACGTTTTTTTTTTAATTTAGAACTAGTTGGTTTGAGATGAGCCAACGTTGGACGGAGTCGAAGTCCTTCTGTAGGCAGGCTATCACTGCACTAGAGGATGGGCCAGAGGCGAACAACACCGTATTGTCAGTGTACATGTGGATGGCCGTAGTTGGGCAGGCTGCAGGCAGGTCGTTGAGAAAAATAGAGAACAATAGTGGGCCGAGAACCGACCCTTGGGGGACTCCACTGGTGACTGGGAGTGGGGTGGATGTAGCCGAGCCAACGTGGACAGATTGGGACCTGTTGGACAGGTATGAGTGGAACCAGTTATTTGCAGTTGCCAACAGACCAGATTGAGTGAGTTTTGCTAACAAGGGGTGGGAGATGGTGTCGAAAGCTTTCGCCAGATCTATAAATATGGCAGCTGTTAATTCCCCTTTGTCCATACCTGTGAGGATGGTGTTTGTGAGCCGGAGGAGGGAGGTGGTGGTGGAGTGATTCTTCCTGAAGCCAGCCTGGTAAGGGGTGAAGAAAGCTATGGTCTCAAGACAGTGGTGGAGTTGGGAGAGGACAAGGCGTTCTTGAAGTTTGGCCAGGATGGGGAGCAGGGATATAGGGCGGTAGTTGGATGGTGAGGAGAGGTCCCCTTCTTTGGGAAGGGGAATGACTGTGGCTTGTTTCCATTTGTTGGGGACTGCTCTGAGTTTAAATGACAGGTTGAAAAGCAGGGTAGCGGGTGAGCTATGGCAGGTTCTGAGGCAGGAGCATTTTGAGTCAAGAGCAGAGGACATTTACCTTTGTCTGGGTTGAGACATCAGTAAATTTAGCACCTGAGCTGATGATACAGGGCATAGGGAGAAAAGGCCGTGGAGAGTGCGATGGGGAAAGTGGGCAGGGGATGGGAAGGAGGAGAGAGGGATGATGCAGAGGAGAAATAAGAATTAAATTCGGAGGCTACCACGCTGGGATCCATGATGTTTTCCTGCAATGTTAAGTGAGGGAGTAGGGGTTGGGCAGGAGGAAAGAAGGATTTTATTGACTTCCAGAATTGAGTTGGGTGACCAAAGTTGTTATTTAAAGCAGTTTTAAAATAACTTGATTTGGCTTGCCTAATGTGCCTTGTGCAGGCATTACGTAGTGACCGGTAGTGTTGCTGGGCCATTTGACTACCTGTGGCCTTGAAAGATTTCCAGGCATAGTCTCTGGCTCATAGTTGTTGCATAAGGTTTGTTGTTACCCAAGGTAAATGGGATCCTCTTACTTGGGATCGACTGAGTGGAGCATGGCAGTCCCAGATGGAGAGAAAGTTTGTGTAGAAAATTTCAGGGCATCGTCCATGGAGGTGGCCTTCGGGATGAAAGACCAGTCAATGCTGGTGAGGTCGTTTAGGAGCGCTGGCAGATCAAGGGACTTATAAACTCTATTGAGAAGCGTGCTGGGTGGGAGGGCAATGGGTCTGAAGATTTTGTGCACCATGTAAATCATATGGTGGTCACTAAGGGAGTCAGGTAGTAGGCCAGCTTGAATGATCCGATGAGGGTGGGTGGTAAGCGCCCAATCCAGGAGTGTGTGTTTGTTGGATTTAAGGTTTAGGCGAGTTGATTCAACTATTTGCTGGGACAAATTTAGGGCATTTATTTGGTGCCGAGATTTGGAGGCTCCGTTGCCTAGCCAATTTTGATTGAAATCCCCAAGTATGTGAAGTTCACCGCCCTCTGTAAGGGACCTCAGGGTGCCAAGATGGTCAAGGATGCTACCCAGTGGAGTTTCAGGTGGGCAGTAAGACCCTGCTATATAAACTGGGATGGAATAAGACAGTGAGATTTTGATTAGGAGGGAATCCATAGGTTGTATGGGGGCCAACAAGGTGATTATGGAAAACTGAAGAGTAGAGGAGATGTACATGGCAGTGCTGCCACCCTTCTTTCTGCCATGTCTATCCTGGTGGATTAGGGCGAAACCAGGTATAGAGAATTCGACATCCTGGTTGTGTGGTTTTAGCCAGGATTCGGTGATGATTAAAATGTCAGGGCAGAGGGTAAGGACCGTGGTTTGTAAGGCAGCAATTTTGTTTAGGATGCTGCATATGTTTAGGTGGACAATCTTAAGTCCTTTAGGGAGGGGCGTAGCTGTTGTAGGGTGTTGAGCTGCAGGTGGTCCTGGATTGCTTTCAATGTCCCCGGCTATAAGGAGAAGGAGAGCCAGGGAGTGTCTTAGTAGGCATAAAGGCTTTGGAGATATCCTGCATCGAGTGGGGTGACTTGGAGTACGTAAGGTAGTGATACATTTGACCATTCCTCCAACCTTGCCAAGTCCCTCATCCTTTCCATGCCTCCTTGTGTATCAACCCTGTTGCAGATCTTTGTATCATCTGCAAAGAGGCATACTTTTCCTTCCAGACCCTTTGCAATGTCACTTATAAAGACATTAAAAAGTACTGGACCCAGTACTGAACCCTGCAGTACCCCACTAATAACACCTTTCTTCAGAGTGGACTCCATGTACAAGTACCTTATGTGTCCTGTTGTCCAGCCAATGTTTTACGCAGGCTACCACCCTGGGACCTACTCCCAGGCTGGTTAACATGATTATTAATCTTTTTGTGGGACTGTGTCAAATGCCTTGCTAAAGTCTAGGTAGGCCATGTCCACAGCCTCTCCTGGTCTACTACTTGGTCACCCAGTCAAAGAAATCAATTAGAATAGTCTGACATGACCTTCCCGCTGTGAACCCATGCTGCCTTGGGTCCTGTGCCCCACTTTCCTCTAGGTACTCAACAATTCTTTCCTTCAGAAGTGATTCCATCTCTTTCCCTGCCACAGAGGTCAAACTGACAAGTCTGTAGTTTCCTGCCTCTGTCTTGCTCCCACTTTTGTGAAGGAGAATCACATCCACCTTCCTCCAATCCTCAGGTACCACACCATCCTCCCATGATTTGTTAAAAAGGGTAGTCAGTGGTGTCACTAGTTCTCCCATTAATTCTTTTAGAATTCTGGGGTGAATTCCATCAGGCCCCATTGCTTTGCCCACCTTCAGCTTTAGGAGTTCTTTCAGAACCCTTTCTTCTGTGAAAGGACTGGGATCGACCCCCCCCATCCAGCGTGCTTCTGTTAAGTGGATTAGGTACCTACCCCATCTCCTCTTTTGTGAATACTGAGCAGAAGTATTCGTTCAGTATCTCTGCTTTTTCCTTGTCCCTCTCTGCCCATCCACCATCCTTCCTATTCAGCCTCACTATCCCTCCCTTTGTCTTGCTACGCTCCCTGATGTACCTATACAAGGTTTTATTCCCCTTCTTAACCAAGTTGGCTATCTTTTCCTTAGTTTGGACCTTTGCTATTCTGACTTCCTTCCCTGCTTCATTCTGCCTTAACTGGTACAGTTCTCTGTCCTGCTCCTTCTGTGTATTCTTATACTTCCTAAATGTTATCTTTTTCTCCCTAACCTTCCCCGCCACCTCTATTGAGAACCATAGTGGCTTTTTCTTTCATTTTGATTTGTTTATCTGCTTCACACAAAGGCTTGTTGCCTCTGTGATGGCAGTTTTGATGTTTCCCCATTGTTGCTCCACCCCTTCTTCTAGCCTGTTTGCTAGTGCTTTTCTATGACACTCTCCCATCTTGCCAAAGTTAGCCCTCCTGAAGTCCGGTACCTTCTGTTTTGTATGGCTTGACTCTGTAGCTGAGTTTATCGCGAACCACAGTGTTTGGTGGTCACTTGTTCCCAGATGGCTAGCCACTTCTTGATCTGAGATCCTCTCACTGTCCCCATTTGAGAGTACGAGGTCTAAGATTGCTCCATCATGAGTGGGTTCCAAAACTAGCTGTCTGAGGCGTGCCATCTTTAGGGCATCGAGAATGGCCCTGTTCTTGGATGTGGCTGCAGCAAAGGTGCTCCAGTTAACATCTGCCATATTCAGGTCCCCCATCAACAGTACCTCTCCTTTCTCTGCCATCCTAAGGATGCCTTCTATCATATCCTTGTACATTCCCTCTCCCTGACATGGGGTCTGTATGCAACCCCTGTGCAGATTGCAGTGCCATTTCTAGTCTCTAAGGTGACCCACAGTGCCTCCTCTACTCCCTGTTTACTTTTATGTTCTGCTGCTTTTATCCTTTTCCTTACATAGAAGCTACTCCTCCCCTCTTCTTCCCTCCTTCTCTCTCCTGTAGGTTGTGTATCCTGGCATGTTAACATCCCAGTCATGGTTCTCTGTTTACCATGTTTCTGTGACTAATATAATATCCAAGCATCCCTCTTCCATCAAGACCACAAGTTCAGGGACTGTTGCCCAGACTACAGGCATTGGTACTCATTAATCTCCATTTCATGAAGGCCTTACCCTTTTGCTCCATCCCTGTCCTTATTTCCTTTGTCATGTTCTCCATCCCTGCCCTTCTCCCTATCGATATCTCTAGCTTGGTGTTTGCCTCACTTACTACCCTGATTTTTTTTGGGGGGGAGGCTAGGATTTCCCTGTTTCTTTCCAGTGCCTTTCCCATTGGCTAGTTTAAATGCTTGCCAATGAAGCATTCAAACCTATCACCTAGGGTCCTGGTTACCCTCCTAGATGGATGCAGACCATCACACCAGTATAGGCCTGCATCACTCCAGGTGGACCCCCAATCCCCGAAGAAGCCAAATCCCTGAGCTCTGCACCAGTTTTTCAACCACTGATTGAACCCCATGGTGTGGAGCACCCTGGCCTTATCCATACAATAGACAGGCAGCACCTCCGAGAAGGTTACTGTGCCTACTTATCTAAGGCCCCTCCCAACTCCACAAACTCTTCCTGCACTGCTCTGATCCCTTTCTCAGCCAGGTCATTTGTCCCTAGGTGGACAATGACATCCAGCTACCTCACCCATGCAGCTGCTCCAGCGATCCTGAGGTTCACTCCCTGTCCCTCAAGCCATGTTGCCAGGCAGACACCTTACCTCCTGTCCCCTTCCTCCCCCAGTTCTACCCTCCTAACAATGGAGTCTGGGGTCCCATGCCACCCTCCTATGGGTGTCCTTTGTGGAGGATCCCAGCATCTTCCTTGGTCTCCACTGCAGGTGCCTCCATAGAGGAACCACACTTTGCCAGAATGACATATGAATATGAATTGTGGAGAGGTACAATTGGAGGGATGTGACTCTGTTCCACTACCCTCACCCTCCCTGAGCCCACTGTGGTCCAACTTCTTTACTGTGGTCCAACTGCTCCTCTTTTTTGGCAACCTCTGAGGCAATGGCAGTGGCCCTGGTGGCCTCTGGGTGGGAGAGGAGGTCCCCCATATCCTGGCCAACTCAGCCTGGAGATGAGCAACTTCCTCCCTCAGCCCAGAGAGGAGCCTACAGATGGGACAACACCGCATCCTCCAGAATGTCTCCTGGAAGACTGCTGCTCCACATCCACTGCACTGCACCACTCCCATCATGTCTTATTTCTGGCCCCTTAACTGTTGTTTGAAATATTTACTCTTTCCTCTGTTTTTTTTTCCTACTTACTTACTGCCTCTGTGCCCTTTAAGCTCCTGATCTTCCTGTTCTGAGAAAAGAAGTTCCTATATTTCTCAGTAGTCTCCTTACTTGCTCAGAGTCAGACCTCCAACAGCTGGGGGGGGGGGACAGAAAGCTACTCTTTTCCTGCTAGGATGGTGAGTCTTTTGTGGCTCTGTGATCACTCACTTCCTGCTCCCAAACAGGAAGTTCCTGTTGTCAGTCAAATCCTGTGCCTATAAAAGTAGAACTGGCTTAAGGTGGGGGGCTGGAGGGGAGGTAAGGAGGGCAATATAGTCCCAGTAGAGAAGTATGGTTATAGCAGCAGCTCTTCTTCTTGGTGTTCTCTGACACTGTTATTGCTGGAGATGAGATGCACTAGATCATTATGAAGAACAGTGAACTGCTGCTCTGGAAGGCTGGTGCTGCTTTACCAGAACAAAATGCTCAAGAATGGAATGCAAGAACAATTGAATGCATCACTGGAACTGCAGAATGTGAAATTGATCAGGAGAATGCTGAGTTAAGAAATCAAGGGCTGCTTAAACACCCTGAATCACTGAATTTGGTACTGGGAAAGTCTGTAGAAAGGAATTTGTTAGGAATAAGTGAAGTTAGCTCCGCCTACTTGGGCTGTGTGGCTGGGTGTTTGTGTTTGTCTCTGTCAATTGTTTAGTTTTGTGGATTTTCATGTATTTTGGCTTGGAAGAACTAGACCATTCTTGGATATGAGATCTATGAAAGTTTCCTGGACTAAGAAACTGGAAAATATCACCAGCAGATATTGGGATTCTCATTATAAATCAACTTTTTTTGGAAGCCATCACAATCAAAGTAAATACAGCTAAGAAATTCTACAAGCTCTGACCTGGGGAGTGCAAACTGAATCCACATTTCCCTCTACCTTGTTGATAAAGGGAACTGCATGTCTTTGAGAACCATTCACAACTATTTAAACAAATGGACAACACTGACAAAGGGTTTTAACTTCCTGCATATGATCCAGGCCAGTGTTCCAGGAATTGAACATATCCTTTGTCTTGTTACCATAGATCAAACAGTTTACTGGTCATTTTCCTATGGATTTGATTATTTTACATCATTTGGCAATGGAGAAAATCCTCCCCCTGGAGGCACACCACCGAAATTGATCTGTTCCTGCTCATGTGTGAGCCTTGGGCACATCTAGCCACATTGTCTACAACTATTCCAATGTTGCATTTTCGACATTACCACCTGGCATACTACTGTTCAAAACAGAAACGCAACCTCTCTCTGACTGAACTCCACCTATGCACATTGAAACTTATGCTCCTCCTCCTGCTGCTATCAGGGACTGTTCACCCTAACCCCGGACCAAACACCTCCAACCAAAACAAACCAACAGGCACTCTCTCAATCATGTGCCTGAACATCTGCAGTTTACTTCCTAAGCTTGATGCACTGCAAGCCTTTACCACCAACACAACTCGGATATTCTGTCAGTAGCTGAAACTTGGCTCACCCCAAAGATTCCTGACCAGGCAATCACCCTTCTGGCTACAATGTCTTCTGGGTTGATCGTAAGTCCAAAGGGTGGAGGGTGTGCCTTATATATGTGAAAGACACTTTCGAGGGACATTGCATTGTTCCAATCTTCCAGCAACACCTGCTCAGATTCTTCCCATCAGACTTCTATTAGGTGCCCACAATAAGGTGCTCACAGTTGTCACTGTTTACATACCTTCTAAGGAACAGGGACCTGGTCTAACCGCTGTCCTTGACTTTGTCAAATCCCACCCATCGGACTCGAAATCATCCTTCTTGGTGACTTTAACATTAATTGGATCTCAGCTGAAGGTGGGTCATTTAAGGACTCTGTTATATCCAGCTAACCTCACTCAAATGGTTGACTATAGCAGCAGAAAGAACTACAGAACTGGGACCTGCACCCTACTCGACTGGATCCTAACCAACCACCCCTCTCGGATCACGAAAACCTCAGTCCTCCTGACTCACTCAGTGACCACTCTCCCATCAGCTGTACCTGGTCAAGCAAATTCTATAAGCCCCCTCCAAAAATCATCACCAACAGAGTCCTACCCCATGGTCAGCTACCCCACCTCAAATCACACCACAGTCTGCAGGACTGGTCCCCCATCTTCAAGGCAACAGATACTAATACTGCACTGGAGCAATTTATCCACATTTTCAATGAAGCCTGTAATAAATCTGCCCCCCTCAAAAAGCATAAAGTTAAATCGCTCAGTAACCCTTGGCTGTCAGGAGACCGCCTAAAAAAAACTTAAATCCAGGGACCACCTCTGGGAACTGGCTAGAAACTCTGGTAAGCAACTCGACATCCAGAATTATAAACGGGCACGGAACAACTGCACCAAATCCATTCGGCAACAGAAATCTGACTACTATAAAACGCCCTAACTCCTGGGAAATGGGAGGATTTCTGGAAAAACATTAAAGATGTCACTGGGAAGCAGTCAAAATCTTTGCAGAACATACTCAACATAAATGGGCACACTACACTCGACTCTAAAACTATTGCGAACACTTTTAACATCGCTTTCACTGACCTTAGCAGTGTTCTCCCCTCCGACTTCTTCCAAGATGTGTCAACTCCCATCCCCCCAAATCCTCCACCCACACCTGTCACTCACCTTTCTACTTTAAAGCACTAAAGAAACATCAAGTCTGAAACTACATTGCCAAAGCCATCAGCAAATCTAGAACAAGCAATGACACACTTGACCTCAAGCTACTGGCCCTAACGCTGATGAGGTACTTAGGCCCCCCACCAAGATCTTTAATCTCTCTCTTCTCTCAGCCAATTCCCAGACAAATGGAAAATGGCCACTGTTACCCCGATTCACAAACGTGGTGATAAGGCTGACCATGCGAACTTCCGCCCTATCTCCATTCTGCCTCCCCTATCGAAGGCACTGGAATGTATAGTAGCGGACCAACTTACCGAGCATCTGGACAATTATAATATTCTCTGTAAACAGCAAAATGGCTTTAAAAAAGGTCATAGTACATCCTCTGCCTTACTTAAATTCACCAGCTCCATTCACAGCCCCCTCGACAATGGACAACTAACTGGTGCTATTTTCATCGACCTGACCAAAGCCTTCGAAACTGTCCACCACTCCCTCCTGCTGAGCCAACTAAAAATGCTGGTCTCTCCAATGATTCAACCTCTTGGTTCAAAGCTATCTTGAAAACGCTCCCAGCATGTAAAATTGGAGATGTGCACTCTGATTCCAAATCTGTCCTCTCTGGAGTCCCCAGGGTTCAATACTGGGCCCCTACTCTTCAGCCTGTTCCTTAACACCCCTACTGGACTCCTGCCCTGAACATATCACCCTGTATGCCGATGATGCAGTAATCCTTGCCACACACAGGACCGAAGAAATTGCCAGAAAATCTCAACTCGGCTTCTCCTCGGTTGAGAATTGGCTCACAAAGCACAAACTGATCCTTAATCAAAAAAAAAACAAAGGCCATGATCTTCAGCAGCTCCCATAAAAAACATAAGCACTTCCAACTCTCCGTTATCACCAGACAAGGTGCCGCACCGGAACAGGTCAAAAACTTTAAATACCTCGGGATCACCCTTGACCCTCACCTCTCCTCCACTGCCCACATCGACCATGTCGCCAAAGCCGCTAACTCCTGACTAGGCCTGCTATTCCATCATAGGAAACACCTGACACCCGAAGCCCTCGCTGTCGCTGTCCAGAGCTCCATCATATCCATCACTGATTATGGCATTATCATTTACGGCTCTGCTACAACCACCGCACTCAAACGTGTATCCACCGCCCTCAACAAGGCCTGTCGACTTGTCACTGGCTCCCAATGCCTAACTCACACCAGTGACCTCTATTCTCAAACTGGATGGTTGAATCTTGCCAATCAAATAAAACACCAGACTTGAATTACTACTAAGAAAATCTTGCTGGGCCTTGCCCCCCTGGAGTCTGTGCCCTCACACAACCGAGAATCCACACCCGACATACCAGGGGATCGAAACCTCAGCTTCTGCAAATCCCACATTGCCTCACAACACAAGGCCAAATATCCTTTGCTTACTGGGCCACTAGTTGCTGGCGGTCTTCCAGTGACATCTCATCCACACTATCGCTCAGCACTTTTAAGACTCATCTCCGCCTAACACTCACTGCCTCCAACCTCTGTGACTGTTGTGGCTAAACATGTCTTTTGGTTCCATAGCTGAAGATGCCCTTTTGGGTCCACATCTACTCCTGCACTTTGCCAGCACCCCCCCCTCCTATCTTCACCTCCCCTGCTGGCCCATGACAAATGCCACCCAGCTGCACTACCTCTATTCTTATCCACCTTCCACATCTCCTGTCTCTGCCCCCCAACCTACCTCCCCTTTTCTCCCATCCACTTAGTCTCCCTGATTTTACCCTCCTCCTTTCCCTTTCCCTTCCCCAAAGTTTCACCTTATTGTTCTTTTTTCATCTACAAGACTGTTTTTTTTTTTTAATTTTATAAACTGTTATCTTTGCTTATGATTGTCTCAATTGTACCAATGACGTGGAACCTTTGTAAAAGAGCCTCGGCTCAAAGGTATTTGTAATCCTAGAACAAATAAATAAAAAAATAAATTAAAAAAAAATCATCTGCAGCACTCTTTTGAGGTCCTGTACAGTTTTCATATCCTGACTGGTTCCATTCTGAATTACATCTCTTCTTTTAAGTACCTTGGGCTACAGCTAGACAAAAATCTAGACTTCAGTGTACACATTGATGCCATTCATAATAAACTCCTCCCCAAGCTCTGTGCACTGTACAGACACCGAAGCTGCCTGCCCATGCTAGCCAGGTGTGAAATTGTTCAAAAGATGATTCTCCCAGTCTTCAACTTTTGGGATATTGTCTACAATTCTGCTACTAAGACCACCCTAGCCAGGCTGGGCACCCTCTATACTCTTTTTACCTCCCTTTCCTTCCCTCCCTCACTGTCAGGCACCTGTCCTGCACAGCTAATCTAGTAGGTAGATACTAGCTGGGTTCTCTGCTCTCTTACCTGTTTTCCTCTTGTTGGTCCCCACCTTCGGTTATTCACTCTGATCCTCAACATACAGAGCGCTTGCCCACCCACCATGGTGTACATCAACTGGTTGCAAGGCCTTCTCATACATATTCCCTTTTTCCTGGAACTCTCTCCCCTCAAAATCTGCTCTGTCCAATCTCGCCAATCCCTTGCACTCCTCCTTTGTAAGCACGCAGTACACTGCCAACTGTAACTAATCCCTATCCCACTTCAACACCCCTCTAGACATTAGGACAATATTACTTTCCACCATCACTACCTATGCATTGCCCTCCTCCACCACTTTTCCTCCTTCCTTTTTTCACCTTACTCTCACCATTATAAATGTTCTTTTCTTCCCCCATCTCACTGCCTACCCCTGTCCCCTTGCCAGATTCTCAGCATCCTGAAGGGGTGCAAGTCAGGGATAACACCTTTCCCTTTAACTTCCCCTATTCTCTAATTTCTCTATTCATTCTTACTCCTCTAGCCTGTTCCCTGCTCTCAACTGCTCTTGTCAACACCCACCTTCTGTCCCTGTCCCCCTACCCTCTTCCCTATTCTATGTCCATGTCCCATGGCCCTTCTCCCCCTTGCAGGGTTCCTGGCATCCTGAAGGGGTGATGGCCCTGGTTACACTCCCCCCCGTCCTCATCCTCCTCTCCCCCTTGCAGGGTTCTCAGCATCCTGATTGGGTGAAGGTCTTTGGTCACACTTTCCCCCTCTTCTTCCTCCTCCTCCTCTCCTTCTATGGTCCTTCTCCTCCTTGCAGGTTTCTCAGCATCCTGAAGGGGTGAAGGCCCTGGTTACATGTTCCCCTCGTCCTCCTCTCCCCCCTTAGCTTCCTCCCACCTGTTTCCCACTTAGGGTTAATAATTGAAGCCTAGTAATCCTCTCCCCCTTCTTCAGTTCACTACCATCCCTTGCCTACCCTCACCTCACAACTAACCCATCAACTAGTAGCACTATTCTTAGCTGCCAGACCTTTCTGTCATCAGAACTGGCTTTGGCACTAGGATTAAGTCAATTGTTGTGTCCAAAATATCGCTGTATTAGCACTAAGTAATGTATATATTTGCTTATTATGTCTGTGTATTTCTAATTACGGACTTGCTTTTTTTTGTTGCTTAGTTGTCTGAGAAATGTATGATTCTGTACAATGTTCTCCTGATTGTTGGCTTTTGCCTCCTCCAATATAATCCCCTTCTGGAAATGAGTTGTGCCACAGTTCATGTTGCTTTCCTGGTGAATTTATTCTAAATAAATTGAAAAACAATCTTTGAAACAAACATAATAATATTACAATGCAACCTACAGTGTAACCTTAAGTTAAGTAGGCATAGTTACTTAAATTGGCAGTTCCACAGAAACATGCCCACTGTTTGATGTTTGAGTGAGTTTGAACCAGAAGTCAGAAACCTCAAATACCTGCCATTTGACAAATACCTGAATACTGAATACTAGGGTGTTTTGAGGTATTCGATGGTCACATGTTCAATGAGACTTTTGAAATCTCATGAGATCTCCTTAGCCAATCCCAGGCTGCTCAGAGAGCTTTCCAGTGCTTACCATGTGACCTTGCCAGTGCACAGAGACACTCAATTTAAGTGGAAGCTGTTTCTTTCTGTGAAAGGATTGTGGACAGTTTCCTGAAGCAGAGTGAAAAATCTTCACAGACTTTTTTTGACTCTTCTGTTTGTTCTTCAGTGAGGGACTGTGGTGCTTCACTTGACTGACTGACTGACTGATTGCTAAAAGTATCTTTTACAACAGAACAAATTGTTCTGTAATCTACATTCTTATCTTCAGGCTAGGGCAGAGGGTGGAGGGTCTGTCCATAGTTACAGACTAGGCTGGCTGTCCCTTGCTGGCTGGCTCAAAAGAAACTATTCCTGTGACTTCTTAGTTCTTTACAGTGCTGAGAAAAATATACATATGATTTTTTCATTTTGCAGTAAATAATTGCATCTTTTGGCAGTTATAATGGAGGACAGGCACTGGGATGCAAGCGCTGCTCAGAAGGATCAATGAACTTTCAATCTGAAAGTGTCAGTGCTCTCACGCTTCGAAATGAACACAAATGCTGCTAGTTTTACTGCATAAATATTTTATTGCAGCCTCAGCCCCATGCTGTTCAACTGCCAAAAAATTTCTTATGTAACCACTGTTACCGGGGTTACTAGAATCCCAGTAAGACCTAGTGGTAGGAAGGGAAGGCAGCTTGTGAAACTCCAGTTAAATGGATTTCACACTGTCTCACTCTGTTCTCAGTCTCAGCTGAGACTGAGGGATGACATCACCATAGAACTCTCACAGCTGCATGAGCCACACTGGAATCTGCAGTTGGGAGTTAGGATAGAATGTTGGGTATTTTTGAAGACAGTCTGTGTGCAGTCTTGAAGAGAGAAGCAACACAGCAGTCTGTGGACAGGCTCTTTGAGCCTAAAGCTCTGTCATAGAGCTACTGTAAGGGGAGGTGTGTGTTTCCACCAAAAGAGGAACACAGTAAGCTGTTTGTGAAGTGGTGGAGACCGCTGTTACTGGTCCCTGTGCCCCATCGCTGAGGGGATGGGGGTGGAAAGGTTTGCCTGTCATTCCAGGGGCAACCATCCTGATTCTGGCTAGGGAAGAAGCTGCCTTATTTCAAGTTGTGCTGCGGCACCAGAAGCTGTGGGAAAGAAATCCCTGTGAGGAATCACTTGGCAAGGAGCACCTGCAACCAAAGGTCAGTCTGCTCTGACATAGGGCCTATGTTTTCACCCGAACTGTTGTAAAGTGGAGATTGGACTGCTTAATCAGTGGGAGGCCAAGAGTAATGGGTTAAGCCAAGTAAAAGTATGTTCAAGTCCAGCACAATGGGAAAGCAAAAATAAATAGAGGAAATGTGACATGCATTTACCCTTTAATCTACATTGCCAAGCTTTACAGAAATAGATGTTTAATGTGCAGAGAAATGGCTGGGTATGAATTGTGGAAGTGAGAGGTGGGAGACCCCTCATCAGTAGTAACCAAATTCACCTCTACGGATTTGCTCTGTGGCACTTTTACTTTCTCTCAGGTACTTGGCCAGTGTCTGAGTAAAGTATCCAGACATGGTAATAAAAGGAAGTTTCCCTTATGGAGCTGAGAGGCTCTTAGGTGGTTGAGGAGCCACCGAAAATGTTTCCATGACAAATGGAAGGTGTTAGAGTGGCCGGCAGGAGAGCCGAGCCAGGGAAATCCCAGAATACTGTACAAGTTCAGGCTATGTACCCAAAGCAGATGCAAGTCCGGCTGTGTGCCGGTGGGTTCAGAGTCTGAGGGCTGAAGTGTTGAGAAGTGTTCTGATTCTCTTCAATCTGCATTACCAGAAGTGTAGCCAGTGGGGGTCTGTCTATGCTTTGTTGTTCTGCCTGGATGTGACTAAAGCCACACTTTAGAATCCCATTCCTGGTATTGGACATTACAGTTATTGCTTCCTGTGTTCGGATTTACTTGGGTGCCCCTGTGCAGAGCAGCCAAACCTAGCCCTTGTGCTGAGTAACCTATTCCTCCCTGAACCCAGTCCCCACCTGGTACTGCTGCCAGATTCAAACAGCATACCACCCGTCATTTGCAAAAAGGCAGGGGGTTGGAGTTACACTTACATTTCACACCCTTCGGTGTTTCATCAGAGATACCAACTGGTACAACAGTCAATCATTTATACAATCCTAAAATTCAAAAGTGTGTTTAGCCAATCATTGTGCTCCATGTAATTAATAAATAGGTCATGTGATCTCCAATGCATTTCATTCATTAAAGAATGCTAAACAAAATTGAAACATTACTTGACCACATCTAGTGGATACAAGTGGTAATTTCACTTGTAAAGACTTGTAAGCACAGCATATACTGTACATACATATAAAGAAAAATATAAAGCATTCAATAACATTTCCTAGGTGCTTCATTCTGTTGCCCATGGAATTCCTTCACATAATGTATGCCATCACTACTACTTTTTGTACTGTGGACACTTGTAGAATCTATAAAATATATACACATATAGACATTTCAGATTTAGATTTACATAACAATTTGAAAAAAGGTTGAATAATCGGGGGGGGGGGGAGTTTAAAAGTACATTACATTCTATACCAAAGCCACTCATTTTTCTTTTTTCTTATCTTGAGTTTAACAAGAATGGTGTCATTTCAAATTTCCCATTTAAGCCAAGTGATTTTAGTGCACTCAGCCTATAGATCCATTTCTGCTCCTTACAATTTAATTTGTTCTGTAAGTTCCCTCCCCTGATGTTAATGGGTATTTTATCAATTCCCATTGCTTTTTATGTTGGCTCGCTTGTGCAGCTAACATCTTGCGGTAGTGCAGATTTGGAGGCCCGGTCACTGTTGGGTGAATGCAGGGCCGCACCAATGGAATGCGTCCCGATTCCTCAATCAACCAGCAGCAGGGCCGACACCTTGCTCAGCTTAATGTGGTGAAGACATGAGAGGAAAGGTCCACTTCAATGAGAGCTGAAGCTTTCATGCAGAGTGACCACAACATGCCTCCCTACGTGCAGGCAACATGGTGGCAGTGACTGCCGCTGTTGCCTGCCAACACCACCATTTACTGTGTGCCAATGGGGGTGCCCAATCCCTGCTGGCATCATGTAACCCCCCCCTTTTTTGATTTCTGCGGGGGTGCCCAAACCCCCTCGGCATCATGCGCCTCCCCCCAACAGTTTCTCTTTGCTGACAGGGGCCCAATCCACATCGGCATGTATCCCTCATTCCCCTTGAATTTTGCCAAAGGGGGAGCCCACTCCCATTGGCATAATGTGTTTCCACCCCCATTTTTTGCTTGCCAAGGGGGTTTCCAATCCCCCTCTGCTCCTGTGGTTCCCCCCTTTCCTTGTTTGCTGACGGGGGTGCCCGATCCCCGTCGGCTAAAGCACCAACCCACACACACACACTCAGGTGGCATGCTGGGAGCCCACCCCAGTGTGCCAAAGCATCTATTAAAAATGAAAACTCTCCCTCGATGTCTTTTAGTTTTTTTTTTACCTGTAAAGAAGGAAACAGTCCTTCAGCGGTCTCCCTGCCCCCCCACAACCCGCACCCACCCACTGCACACCCTGCCTCCCCACACCCCCCTCACCCCATACTTACCTCTGGAGTCTGGTACGACGATCTTCGGTGGACCAGGAACATGTCTGTACTCTTCAAAGCTGACTGCGAACTGTGAAAATGACAGTAAGCTGTATAATGGAATAAATAGGGGTTTTTCAACTTTAATGCATATCTCAGGCATTTTTGGGAATTTTTATACCAAATTTTCAACATGGAGTTTTTGGGACACCTCCTCATGAATTATATCACTGTCATATCATTAATCGGTCCCAAAAGGTGATTTCACAGTCACTACACATAATCACCTTTTGGGACCAATTAACGAGATGACAGTGCCACTGTTCATGAGGTGGGCTCTAAAAAGCCTATGTTGCCAAATTTGATGGAAAAATCAAAAAATGGCTATTTAGCGTCATTGTACGGCAGCTGCTCATGTTCAGCGAACTTCACGAATTCACAATATTTTCATCCCAGATTTTCAACTGTCATTTTTGTACACCTCCTTGTGAACAGTACAGCTGTTATTTTTCACATCCTGGCCAAAATGTGTTTCCGCACTTCTGGTGCATAATAGCACGGTCGCTGTGGGAAATGAGTGTTCGGGCCACATTATAAAAATGACAGTGACACTGTTCATGAGAAGAGGTCCAAAAATGCCTATGTTGAAAATTTGGTGACGATACTCTAAAAAATGACTGTGTTCGATCATGCGTTGGCAGACTGCATGCGCTCATAACATTGTGCATCTGTAATATTTTCACTCTGAATTTTCACAATTGGCATTTTCCACACCTCTTGATGAACAGCACAGCTGTCATTTTACATATCTTGCCCAAAATGTGTTTTGCATGTCCAGAACAGAATAGCACAGTCGCTGTGCGAAATCACTTTTTGGGACAGTTTGAGGAAATAACAGTGACACTGTACATGAGAAGAGGTGCTAAAATGCCTATGTGGAAAATTTGGTGCCGAGCGTTCTTAACATGATTGTGTTACAAGCATGTGTTGCGCATTTCCCACGCACCCTTGTAACTTTGCAAATTTGCAATATTTACATGCCACATTTTCAACACTGGCGTTTTTTTACACCTCCTTATGACCTGTACAGCTGTCATTTTTCACATCCTGCCCAAAATGTTTTCCCGCACTGCACTAGCAAAGCCAATGCCAGTGTGAAAATATTCGGCATTGACAAATACTTGTTCCTTATGTGATGACTTGTTACTTTGAGAGTTAATGTGCACAGCCATTGCATAATTAATATTATTATTTCTAATTGTCAGTATGTGCTCATTAATTCTGGGCGCGCAGTTGCCTCTTGGTTCTCCCTATGTAGAATTTACCACATGAACAGGATAACAAGTAAATGATTGCTTTAGTATTGCAGTTTATTTCCCCTTTTATTTTTTCCATAACCCCTGCTTTATTATTTACAAATTCCTTTGTTCTTATTATTAGGTTACAAGTGCTGCACCTGCCACATGGTTTACAGCCCAAACTATTTTTATCATGGGTAGCTGTACCTCTCCTTGGGAGGTAACTACGGACCAACCAGTCCTTCAAATTAGTTCTTCCTATATAAGAGATTCTAAGTGGTTTCTCAAACAGTGTTTGTAGCTGTGGTGTCCCTCTGAGTATTGGGAGATTGTTTTTAATAATATCCACCACTTGTTTGGACTCTCCCCCAAAGGTAGTCACAAAAGTCAACACTTGATCTCCTTTTTTCTTAACTTTTGGTCTTAAAAGAGTTTCTCTAGGTACCACATCAGTTTGGTGTCTTGCTCTGGCTATAATCTCATTATTATAGTCCCTTTCGCTCAGTCTTTCTCCCAATTCCTCAGCCCTCTCAGAATACAGGGAGTAATGGAACTAATCTGAAGGACCGGTTGGTCCATAGTTACCTCCCAAGGAGAGATACAGCTACCCATGATAAAGACAGATGGGGCTGTAAACCATGTGGCAAGTGCAGCACTTCTAACCTGCTGATATGAACAAAGGAATTTTTAAATAATAAAACAGGGGTTGTATAAAAAATAAGATGGTAAATAGACTGCAATAATAAAGCAGTCATTTACTTGTTATCCTGTTCATGTGATAAATTCTACATAGGGAGAACCAATAGGCAACTGTGTCACAGAATTAATGAGCACATACTGGCCATTAGAAATATTACTATTAATTATCCAATGGCTGTGCACATTAACTTTCAAAGTAACAAGTCATCACATAAGGAAAAAGCAATGGGAATTGATAAAATACCCATTAACATCAGGGGAGGGAACTTACAGAACACATTAAATTGTAAGGAGCAGAAATGGATCTATAGGCTGAGTGCACTAAAATCACCTGGCCTAATTGTAAATTTGAAATAACACCATTCTTGTTAAACTCAAGGTAAGAAAAAAGAAAAATGAATAGTTTTGGTACAGAATGTAATGAACTTTTATAATCCCCCGATTATTAACCTTTTTTCAAATAGTTATGTAAATTTAAATCTGACATGTTTGTATGTGTATAGATATATTTGTAATATATGAATTGTTAAAATAATATCCCCAAAAAGCATATTAAAAAATTCCTGAAATATCCTAGTTAGTCCCGTAATAGTATACGTCCAGTCCTTGTAATACTATACTTCCAGCCCAATAATACTATACTTCCGGTCCTTGTAATACTATACTTCCAGCCCAATAATACTATACTTCCAGTCCTTGTAATAGTATCGTTGGGATGACCGACGTGACTACTGTCTAAACCGTGTTTCTTTTATTATTTCTGACAGAAAGAAGTGGGGATGGGAATGGGAGGGGGGGTGCGAGTGAGGAGCAAGGAACAATATTCAGGGTCTAACTCTGCAGACCGCAGCGCAATACAGCCAAAACAAGTAAGAAGTTGAAAATTCTTGCATCAATATATTACAAAAAATAACAGATAGTTTCTGGTGTTTCAAGGCAGAAATTCCATCTTGAGGTTCTGGGGACACAAGAAACCTCTCGAGCTTTGCTCTTGAGGTTTCTTGTGTACCCAGAAGCTATCGGTGGAATTACTGCCTTGCAATACACCAGAACCTATTTATTATTCTATTTCTTATAGATTCTACAAGTGTCCACAGTACAAAAATTAGTTGTGATCACATACATTATGTAAAGGAATTCCCATGGGCAACAGAAAGAAGCACCTAAGAAATGTTATTAAATGCTTTATATTTTTCTTTATATGTATGTATATGCTGTGTTTACAACAGTCTTTACAAATGAAATTACCACTGGTATCCACTAGATGGTGGTCATAGTGATGTTTTTATTTTTGTTTAGCATTCTTAATGAATGAAATGCTATAGTAGATCACATTACCTATTTATTAATTATATGGAACACAGTGATTGACTAAACACACTTTTTTGAATTTTTCTGATTGTATAAATGATTGACTGTTATACCAATTGGTATCTCTGATGAAACACCGAAGGGTGTAAAATGTAAGAAATTCCTTGCCAGTTGAACAGCATGGGGCTGAGGCCGAAGCTGCAATAAAAATGTTTACGCAGTAAAACTAGTAGTGTTTGTGCTCATTTCGGAAGGGGTGAGTGCCCTGACACTTTTCAAATTAAAAGATAATTGCATCCTTTTGTTTGTGTGAGTGGAAGGGAAGGGAAGGCAAAAACTGTAGTGTGTGCTCAACTTGCTGTGCTGTGTTTTGAAGCTGGCTGCTGCCAGTTTGCAAGGGCAGCTTTGTTACTTTCTTTCTGTAGGTTAATTGTTTAAATTTTTATAAAAAAAAAAAAAAATCTTTTTCTCTCCTGATGCTGCAGCCTTTGTTTTGGTAGTGAACGAAAGCATTTGCTTCCTGCTGGTCACCAGTGCACTGTGTGTATTGAAAGTGACTGTTGGGGGGTCATCACCATCTTTGCTTTGCAAACTTGTAGCATCGGGCTTATGCTTGTTCCTGTACCTGTGGTTAGCTAGACTGCTATTTCTTAAAGACCTATATGTAAAAAAAATAGTTTAAACCCTTTGTCGGTTCCCAGGGTGAGGTAGGGCCCAGGGTGCACCTTTATGGCCCAGAATGTGGTGTCTGAGTTTCTGGCTGTTGTTAAAACAGTACAAAGTTACACGCAACAATCTAAAATAAATTGTTGAAGTCTTTTATCTCCAGATGCCACAGAGTTTATCTGTTCTCCAGGGTAGCAGGGCCGGAAGGCATCCTTGCTGCCCAATATCAGCTTTCTGATTGTTGAGTAGAAAGTTACAAACAATGTAAAATTCATTGTAGAAGTCTTTTTGTCTCTGGACCAAATGCCACAGACTATCTGTGCCCTAGAGTGGGCAGGAGCTTGGGGAGGGTACTCTTGCTGCCAATATTAGCTTTCTGGCTTTCTGTTTGTTGAAACAGTAAAAGTTGCTAATAACAATTTAAAATAAATTGTTGAAGTCTTTCAATTTCTGATCACCACAAATGTTACCTGTGCCCTATGGTAGGCGGGGATGGGGCACTCTTGCTGCCAGTGCACAGTATTAACTTTCTGACTGTTGAGTAAAAACCTAGAAACAATGCTCTAAAATAAATTGTTGAAGTCATTTTGCTATGGAACCACAGACATTATCTCTGCCCTAGGGCAGGCAGAACCAGGGAGCACCCTCGAAGTTCAGTATTAGCTTTATGTGTTTCTCACTATTGTTAAAACAGTCCAGAGTTACAAACTTCAATGTTAACAAGCATTTGTCAGTGCCAATGTTGGTTTGCTGGCATTGGCATTGGTAGTGAAGGATTTAGAGATGCATAATAGGAATGGCAGTGAAGTATTGAACCCCACCCCCACCCTGTAGAGACTGTCAGGCATTGGGGTGTGCCTTTAGGTTGATGGCCATAATGCTCATGCCATTTCACCTCACCCTACCCTGCAGACACTGACAAGTGTCGTGGTGTGACTTTGGCTCTTTGGGCCTTATGCTCACCCTATTCCACAAGAAAATACACTGAGATAGGTGCAGTATAGGAGAATGGGCTGAACTTTTTGGCCAAAGAGTCCAAGGCACACCTTGATGCTTGTCACTGGCTGCAGGGTGGGGGTGTGGTGGAATGGAGTGAGCATTACTGCCAACAGTCCCAAGTCACACCCTGATGCCTGTCAGGCTCTACAGGGTGGGGCATTATGATTGGAAACCCTAATGCCCTGGGTATTTGTTTGTATTTTCACTTCAGATTTTCAACATGGGCTTCTTGTGACCCCACCCCATGAACAGTAGCACTATGAGTTAGTTAGCTGAAAGGTGATTTTGCACAGCGACTGTGCCATTTGGCACCACAGGGGTGAAAACACATTTTGGGAGGTGTAAAAAAAATGGCAATGTTGAAAATCTGGAGTGAAAATATGAACAATTTGTGAAATCACGAGTGTGTGTGTAGAAACTGCACAACACACACCCATAAAACAATTATTCTGGGGAATTTTTATCCAAATTTTCAACATAGGCATTTTGGGACCTCCACTCATGAACTGTGTCACTGTGATTTTGTTAATCTGTCCCGAAAACTGATTTCCCACAGCGATTGTGCCATTGTGCACCACATGTGTAAAAACACGTTTCAGGCAGGATGTGAAAAATGACAGCTGTATTGTTCAAAAGGAGGTGTAAAAAATGGCAATGTTGCAGATCTGCAGTGAAAATATGAAACATTAGTGAAGTCACAAACGTGCATAGAAACTGCACAATGCACTCCTGTAACACAATTATTTGGGGGATTTTTATTGACAACATTTTCAACATAGTTATTTTGGGACCTCTGCTCATGAACAGTGTCAGTTTGATTTTGTTAATGTATCCTGAAAATTGTCAGTGTTATGAACATGCATGGAAACTGTGCAATGCACTCTTGGAACAAAGTCATTTTTTGAATTTTCCACCAGATTTGCAAGATAAGCTTTTGGGACCCCACCTCACGAACAGCAGCACTGTCATTTCATTAACTGGCCCTGAAAGGTGATTCTGCACAATGAACTTGAAATTACCTTTTGGGACCAAATAGCAAGATGACAGTGCATGTGTGTCATGAGGTAGGGTCCCAAAAACCCCATGTTGAAATCTGGAGGCAAAATTCAAAAAAATGGCTGAGATATCCACCTAAGTTGAAACCCCCCTATTTATGCCATTATACAGCTTACCAGCATTTCTTCAGTCCGTGGTCAGCTTTGAAGAGTGCAGACATGTTCCCGCTCCACTGAAGATCACAGCACAGGACCTCTGGAGGTAAGTATGGGGTGAGGGAGGTGTGGGGAGGTGGGGTGCACAGAGGGTGGGTGCGGGTTGCAGTAGGGGGGTGTCACCGACAGCGAGGGACCATTTGCTTTGTTTCAGGTTCAGAAAAAAAAACACTGTGGATGGTTTTCTTTCTTTACTGGTGAAAGAAAACAAATGTTGGGCACACTGGGTGACCTTTGGGAGGTGATACAACAAAATGGGGGTGGTGTGGGGGCAGGAAAATGCCAACATGGTCAGCTTTCTGTTAAACTGAGGCACACTGGGATGGGCTCCCAGTGTGCCACACAATCTGAGGGGCTGCTGGACATGCAGACAAGTGGATTGGGCACCCCCAAAGTCAGCTTTCTAAAGACTGTGTGGCAGACGGTGGCAGACGCCACCATGTTTGTTTAAATGTTTCACCAGGAATGACACATAAGGAAGGCATGTAATCTGTGCCAGTGCACAATGAGCTTGTCTTTGATTGCAGGGGCACTTTTCTTACAAGCTATGTCCACTTTATATACAGCTCTGTCAATGCTAGCATGCTGGCTCATTGGGGAATGAGGGATGCACCTACTAAAGCATGCCCTGCATTTGCCAACACTGACACACCTCTGATATGTGCTACTAGCACAAGATGTTGCTTGCACAGTCGTGCAAACCAACATAAAATTGTTCAGATCTTCTTGTCTCCAGAGTTCGGATGCTGCAGAAGTTGCTTGAGCCATCAGCTACATTTCCTGACTACCACTGCTGGAGAAGCAAAACGCAAGAAATTAATTCTTCCTGTGTGTGGTTCCTGGAAAATAAAATGTATTTTGTTTTCATACATGATTGCATTAGAAAAAGTAATTATAGCATCAGAAAATTAATATTTGAAAACATTATTCCACTTTTCTTTTAACAATTTATCTGATGAGTGAAAATGTCACTCAAGCAGCAGATAAAAAGTCAAAAACATCTGTGGACCAGCCCTCCAAAAGTGATTCAGACAGAGGTCAATGCTTGACACATAGTCACCAACCTGCTCTCCCTTCACTCCAACAAGACCAGTTGCCACATCCACCACTGCAAGCACTGCTAGCACCATACACACAACAACTAATAAATAATACAAGAAAATAATTATATTCACAATTAAAGAGTTAATGGTATCACAGTATTTTAAAAAATACCAAAAAATGTTTCTAAGTAGGATCAAACTTTTGAAATTCACAAGCAATTCTGTGGTGTTACTGATGATGAAAACATGAGACTCCTTGCAAATCTGAATTCAAAAGACTAGAATATTAACAAAAGTAATTCAGGTCATGATTCATATTTGACTTTTGTTCTTGTTTTAACTGATAGACTAAAATTTAGCCAAGAGCAAATTATGGTAGACAAAATAAAATGTATTTTTAATATGTTTTAACACATACATTTGAATATAGAAATCAAATGGTTTAAGTAATTCTCGTTTCTAATCATACACTGCTATTTTTGTTGTCTCTTTATTTTCTCAGTTCCCTTACCAATAAAACTGCTTAGTTAATGATTGCAGAAATGTACATTTAAATAAAGGTTTAGACAGCGTCCTCATAATTCCTTGATTTTAAATCGATGTAACTTGCTGGCTGTTTAAGATTGGGTTTTAAAAGCTCATTGGCTGACTTTCAAAGAGCAATTCTCATGCAGAAGTACCATTACATTCTCAAATGTCTAATGAAAATGAAGATAGTTAATTTGCACCAATTAATTCTGTATGTCTTAATTAAAACCAGGTGAAGACGCATGCTAAAATAAATAAATGTACATAAACAGCAGTCTAATTATAACAAGTAAATACATGTGTCGAATTCATTCTAATATATTATTTTCATTGCAGCTCTTGTAATAGAGAAGCTGCAAAGGAAAGAATTTAGTTATGGGACTATGAAATACGTAGCAGGAATATCGATCTGTTCAAAGTGAAAATCAAGAGGATAAAGTAAACATTTTCCATTCTCATAGATCTTAATCAACTTACTCTGGCAAGAACTCAGTTTCTTGAGCATACAAAATCAGTACTAAAAGCCTGATTTTTTTTTTCACTTTTATCCTTACATTCCAACTTGCCTACATCAATCCTCTCCTTCAGACCTACCCAAGTGAGGTTGACAGTGCCACTGAGCTCACCATCAGCTGTTGGTCTCCCTAAGGACATCCATTGTCCAGGAAGGCTGGTATATCTATATGGGAAAGAAGTGAGCCTTCCTCCTGACCAAGGAGGGTGCTTCCATGAGCATGCTGTGAATGATGGCCATGAGTACAGACTCAACATGCTACAGGGCAGGGTGGAATGGGAGCCATCACCTGGGCATAAAGAGATCCATTTCATTTTTCTTTGGACCTTCCCAGCACCGAGTGAGCTGGTGCAAATAGCAGCATTCTTACGAGACACCTGCTTTGCCAAGGACTAACCAATAAGCCCTCACCAAAAGCTGCTGGTGAAGTGATATTGTATAACCTCCTCCCATGATGAGCTGGCCTCTGCTTCTGACGTCCACGTTCAGTGCACAAGCCTTGGTCACCAGCATGTCAGAGCAGTCCCCAACTGCTCAGCACCACAAAACTGATGGGTCCAATATTGTGATCCCTTCATGAGCTTTAAGTGAGTCTGAAGATAAATTAGCACCTGCAAAATGTTTGTTACCCCAATATATTCTTTTTGATAAAGTCTCAAATAATTCCTGGGTAGCCAAAAATAATTTTATAGGCACCCTGAAATCAGGATGAGGCCATAGTGTAAACAGCCTGCAATGACATGGACAGTGCAATGTGGTCATCTCAGCAGGAGTGACTCGCTACTGTATACCAATTGCAAAAGACTACCTCCATCTGAAAGCAGGCAACAACCCTCTGGGTGCTCATTTGCAATGAATGTTGTCTGCTTAACAGGCAGGCATGTGGGAAGTGATAGGACTCACTAGACCCCAGGGACATAAGAGTTAAGGTATGAGGTATAGTGGGAGATGTAATAGGCAGATGGGATGTGAATGTCTGGGTATGGGGAGATCATTTCAAGCATAATGGAAAGAGTCACAAGAATTGAAAGTGGAATCTATTAGCTCATGATGGAGATATTCCTCAGAGGAGGGTAGGCATTACACAGGTGGATTGTTGAGGAAGACTGTGTGATAGCTCAGTGAGGGAAATGGTACAATATAAATAGAGCTCTGTAGCTCTTTGCCATGTACCACATATGCCATATCAAGCACATGAATAGCACTGCTTACGTGCCAACTAATTGCCATGTTTGTAAGCTCCATTCAGAGTATTGCCTGTGAGAACCTCCATCAATGAACCTAACGCACAAAGCAACTCCTCCTTCTCATTGGCTGCCTGAGCACCAGAGGTGTGCAGGAAACCTTGCTTTACAAATATTTTTGCAAATATTTCCTATCTATCGTAGTGTGAAGTGTTACTATATGTGGTTTTTCCCCAGTGAAGTCTATGCACAATGGCACTTCACAAGGGAACTGTGTGTAGTTTTTGCCAGGTGAAGTAACACTTCACTGGTGAAGAAATATATGTAAAGTGTGCAGTTACTTTAAAAAAGTTTTTCAGTTCAAGCCAATCCAACACCAACTGCATACATTACCTTCCCCCCACCTCCAGATAAATTTCAGCTATATCTCCCCAGCATTCTGCTAGCACACTCCTCCTACACACCTTAACATTCCTGGGGAAGTAGCTGTTAATGTTATTCTGTTACCCAGAAAACTGTAAAAATCCCATACCCCACCTGCCCAAAACAAGTAGCCACCCCTCCTGACCCCATCCTATCAGCTGAATCCCTTAATTTATCTACCCACCCCACCAGCCTCAAAGTAACTCATCCTTACTTACCCCAAGCCCACATAAAATTAATTGATACTGCCAGTGGAAAGAAATACCCTATGAAATTCAACAAATCAGGTGTTGCTACTCAGGAGGACATCGTCTTTCATTCATCATTCAGCACTGAAAAGGAAAGAAAAGCTGACTACCGCTACTATGGAGGATATTTTTTCACTAGTTGTATACTTTGACTTTTTGGAGTTAGGGTGGGGGTTATTAGTTGAATTATGGGTGTGGGAGTGTGGGTGGTGGCTTGTTTGAATTACAGTGTGGGGGGTGGATTTTGCGTAGCACTGCAGGTGACTGTATAACTTTTACCGCTACTTTGCCGGGACTGTAGTGGGAGGAGGGATGTCAGTGCTAGTGGGGGGCATGGTATGAGGGATATCTGAATGGGAGGGTGAGTTATATAAGAACAGTGGGTGGCAAGAGTTTGAATTGAAAAACAGGTATTTAAAAAAACTCTTTTGCTGTGCAAAGCTGGGTCAATAGTAAGCAACTCTGCTACACTACACATAATACAAAGTTCCTGACATTGCATCAGTTTCTCAAGTGGAGTTTTAGTTTGCTGCATCTCTACTGAGCACCTAACCAAACATATCGGTTTCAGGCTTGGTGCAGCAAAGCATTCCAAAACATTCGTTTTTGTGCCAAGTCCTGACTGAGTTACATTTTCGGTTCTAAATGTTCCTCATTGGGAAACAGTGCAGTTCTGTGATTAAGGCACCGTGCTATAAACTCAGAGATCTATGTTTGAATCCCACCACTGTTTACTTGCTGTATGACATTGAAAAGTCACTTAATCCCTTTGGTTAATATGTCTCTAACCCTATGCATTAGTAGCTGATCATATGTAAACACTTTGGGATAGAAAGTGCACAAACGAAGCAATGTACACTACGACCACATTCATTTTCTTCTAATGTTTGAAAAAAAAGGCCTGAAGAGTATTATTAATTCATTACTCTGACTTTCCTTTCTCACCAAAATAAACCATTTACAATGTTGAATGATCAACTGTTTTCTACTGCCTTTTTCCATAGAATATAAAAGAAAAAAATAATTTCAGTATATTGGCAAAATGTTATTACATCAATTTTTCTCTATGAGGGAAACCTTATTAGATCGTGCCGTTGATTACAATGAGCGTCACTGGATTGTAGCATCCCTTTAGGAACATATTAATGATTACCCACAGTGCAAAATATGCCTTCAGATGACATTTATTTAATGGAAATGCATTTCTTTGTATGTCACAAAAACATTACAGACAAATTATATAGTCATAGAGGTTGTTCTGTAGTCATCTGTCAAGGTAGTTAAAGCTAAGAAAAATAAATTGCTTATGTCATGTAACAGTGACATTTTTTAATTCATCTGTCTGCCATTAATCAGCTTAGCTGTGAAATAAATAATAATGCAAGACTTTCTGTCAGTCTATCGACACTTAGGGACTATTTGTTAAAAAGCTGTCATTTATCAAGAATAATAGAGTAATAAAAAATGGATCAGACTGACATAAATAAAGATGCATATGACAGATTGACTGTGTTTTAAACATAACATCCAATTTGGTTTTTTTGTTTAATAGTACTTTTGCAGTACTTAATCTATAAGACAAAAGCATTCATCAAGGAAGTCTAAAATTAGTAATGTGTGATAATGCTGGCAAACAGAGACCCAGGGACACATTACAATTACTAAGGGCAGACTAAAGGACACACACACACACATACACACACAACACACACACACATCTGCTTCTTTGTTCTAGAACAGTTATTGAGCAATGTTTCCACATGCTGATGATTTGCCCTTAAACAACTCACAGCCTTAGTCCATGCTGAACTGTCACAGGAATTAAATGAAACTGGTGCTTCTTAACTACTTTCTATAAAGTTATCATCTTGTTTACTGTACTATGCAAGCAATAATACCCAACAGTGTGGGTGGTATTCAGTAATTCTGCACTGCCCAGGCATGTTATGAGGCCTGACACTGCAGGCAGAGGGCCCTAATAGCCCCTGGAAGGTATGGTATTGCTCAATACCTGGCACCCTGGATGGTATTATTGTACCTAAAAATGGGCATCTGTGTAAATTTTAATTAAGAAATAAAATAGTAAAGAAAATGACATTTAAAATGAATAGAAACTGTAAAAACAAAAAAAAACTTTTATTTGGTAATATAGTCCATCTGCTTTTGTGCTGTTCCATCTGGTGCTGACCCCCAAACACACAGAACCATTCTCTTCTACTTGTCTCACCTGTTCCGACCCACTAGCGCCTCTAGAAAATGAGATGGTGTTTTTTCATAATTTCCACCAACAATCTCTTTGCACTCTGTTTCTGCTTATCAAAAATTGGTTGTCTGCCCTTGCTGACTTTTTTTTGTCTGTATGTGTGTCTATTAGGCCCATGACCCCGGTATGTAAAACCAGGAAGTGAAAACCTACAAGCCCGAGAGATAGCAGCCCTGTAAATTAATATTAGTAGTACTTTTAAACATTAATGGAGTATCTCTCTAACATTTTGAAATTTGTGACATCACATACATATGGCAGGGGACAGCCCTTTTGCTGGTAGCTTATTTACCAGTTCCATGTCTTTTGAAGTGGATCGGTGTTGGAATGTGTGAGATAGAAATGGAGTTGCAGTGTGAAACACATGCAAGGAAAATGAACAGTAAGCAGTTATGTGTGTATGTATGTGTGTGTATATATATATATATATATATATATATATATATTTGTTTTTTTTATTTATTAAACAAAATGGAGAACTACTGCAGGGGGTGGGGGAGGGCTTGCCCAGCAGAGAATTATCCCATTAAGCAACAGAAAAAAATGACTGCATTTTTATTTGAACATTCAGTTGGCACCAGGATATTTGTGATAGGGTTGGCACAGCTGCTGCTTTTTTACCACAGGGCACTACTGTAAGTTAATGTACTCCCCAGTAATGACTAGCACCCAGTGAGAATCGCTAGATTTGTAAACCCACGTTAAAAGGCGTCTTGTGGATAGGTGAAAGTAAATATATTTTGTATACAGTATATGCTAAAATGCTTGTGAAATATACCAGAAATTGACATTCTCTGTATATTCAAAATACTATAGTTTAATGACTACTACTATGGGGTGTATAGTTTCACATCTATAGCAAGGGTTGAGTAAGCACAGAAATGTAGAATCACATTGTCTGTGCCAGGATCTTGAAATCCTACAGTTTTGGTGATGGTGACATCTAGGTGCTCTGAAAGATCTACAAGGTTAAAATATACAAAATATAGTACAGTTTGAAGAGCTTCATTTTCTCACATCTAGTACAAAAGTAGAAGAGTTGAAACATGAAACTTGCAGGTTACTGAGAGTTTGGCCAAGGGATGATTACTTACTATGTGGAATTGTTGAGATATTTGTAGATTTTCAATTATTAAAAGCAATAGCTGTGTCTATGAACATGCACATTTCTTCACTTCAGTTTAATAACTGAGTAGTTTGAAAATGACATACACACCAAATGCCAGTTCCATGGGCAACTTATCATAATTTTTGAGGGACTCACACTCTTCATGATTCGTGGCAGTCAGAAAAATTGTAATCTACTGCCCAGACAAAAAAACAAAAAAAACAATTATCTAGCAGCTGGGGATGGGACTTATTCTGTTACCAGCATAATTTCTGATCCCCCCTTCTGATTCAAAAAACCCAACCAGGGTGCCAAAAATATTTCACAATTAAAAAAATGTCCACTGGAAGCCTACCTCTGGTGGCCATCACACTCCTTCAAACTTTGTCCTACCCATCAATACTACATGACTCACTAAGTGTGCTCAATCCAACACCTAGGTCCCAACCCCTGTATCAGATATCAATGTAATTAGAAAAACATATGACCACTTTGAATCCAACTGTGGTAGCCATCACCCCCATCCCATCTGGGATCACAGTATATTGGGTTAGTTGAGACTGCTGTTGAAACAATACTTTATGGACCATTTTTTAAAGAAGCATAACAGGAGGGTTTTCAGCTAAAATTGCAGTTTCTTTAAAAAAAACAGTATGAGGGTTATTGCTGAGATGCATTCTAATCCCATATCCACCCTTCCTTCATTAACACAAATGTACAGTGAGACCATTACAATACAAACAACCTTTGGTCAATGCCTCAGTTTTTGCTTGTGTAGCTCCACGGTAGCTTCAGCCCACCAGTATGTTTGTAGCTCTCTAAGAGTTTGGGTGTTAGGGAACTGGAAAGGAGTTTGGGAGGATAAGGGACTGTATGTCAGGACAGGCTTCATCTTGTCCCGTTAGGGAGGAAGTCCTTAAACAGGTGGTGGCTGACTACATTCAAGAAAAGTGGGGTTTAAACTGTGAGGGGTCAGGGATAAGGGAGGAGCTGACCAGAAGCCCTCTCCTGCAGATGAGGGAGTAGCCTTCAAACCCAATGGGGAGGGGAAACTGACTGGGGAGGAGATTTCAGGAGGAGCAGAGGTGGATGCAAGTATAAGGAACCTGGGTGGAGTTCAACAAAGGGGATCAGGGATGGGGTTGGTGTTAGTAAGCGTCAGGAGCTTGGGAAAAAGTTGCCAGAGTTCCAGGCCATGCTGTTCGAGGGGGTGGATGTGGCGGCAGTCATGGAAAGCGTGGGCCAATAAAAACCATGACTGGGACCCAAACGTGAGGGGTGTACACTATGCTTAGGAAGGATAGAAAGGAGGGCAGAGGGGTGGAGTGGCTATGTTCTTTAGAGATGACATAGAAATTGCTAGGGTAGAAGAGGCAGAGGAAACGTGGATGCCTTATGGGTCACCTTACGAACCTGCAGCAGGTAAGGCCAAGCTTGGTGTAGTATATAGGCCCCCTGGGATGGATGATGTTCTGGAAGATGGTTTGCTGGACAACATCATTGCCCAGTGTGGACCAAAAGGGGAGGGAGTGGTGTTGATGGGGGACCTTAATATGCCAGGTACAAACTGGAGAACCATGTCCTCTAAGGTGGGCAAGGAGCAGAGGCTGCTGGACAGCTTCCAGGATGTGTTCTTAACGCAGCATGTGATGGAGCCCACAAAGGGAGGGGCATGTCCTGGACATGGTTCTGGCAGATGGGGATCTGGTAAGGGACCTGATTGTAGAGGATCCCTGACTGGAAGCGACCACAATACTGTCTGGTTTCAAATAAGCATGGGGGGATCTAGGACACTGGCAGTGGACTTCAGGGGGGCAGACTTTGTGGGCATGGGAAATATTCTCAGGGATCACTTGAAGGGGATTACAACAATGACAAATGTGGAAAAGAGATGGGAGGTCATAAAACGTGGACTTCATGAGGCAGTCAGGACCTGCACTAATTGAAGCGTAAGGGAGCAAGGTCACATAAACCATGCTGGTGATCCAGTGAGGTTCAGGTAGTGGTCAGAGTAAAGAAGGCTGCCTACAAAAAATATAAAACAATGAGAGGGGATAGGGAAAAGGAAATGTACAATCTTGCATTAAGAAAAGTCACCCGGATGGTGCGGGGGGCAAAGTCCAGTAAAGAGCAGCAGTTGGCACAGGGGACATGGGGAGGGGGAAGAGAGTTCTTCCGGTACATTGGGGAGTGGAGAAAAACTAAGGGCCACCTCGGCAAGTTGAGATCAGAAAGAGGGGTAGGTGGAAGATGGGGAGAAGGAAGAAGTATTGAACAAGTACTTCACCTCTGTGTTCACTTGGGAGGGGGATGGGATATCTACAAAGCAAGGTACGATGGGGATAGAAGCGGTAGTGAGTGGGATCAGGGGAGCAGCAGAAATGGAGCAAGAGAGGGAGAGGTACCCCAGGGGTGTCACATCAGGATAAGGATAAAAAGGCCAGTAAGGTGGAGGGGACAGATGATGCTATCTCCACCAAAAGGGTGTGGTTAGCCCTTAAGGGCCTAAAGAAAGATAAATCTCCTGGGCCGGATGGCATTCATCTGAGAGTACTATGGGAATTGGCAGACATACTGGCTGCACCCCTGGTGGAGCTCTTTAACAGGTCACTTGAGACAGGGAGGGTACCTAGGGATTGGCGAGAGGCACATGTGGTGCCAATCCATAAAGGGGGGTCGAAGGAAGTACCAGATAACTATAGACCCATCAGTTTCACCTCGGTGGTAGGAAAATTAATGGAGAATATACTGAAGGAATGATTGGGGGTGTACTTGGAGGAGGTGGGAGGTCTGGATAGTCAGCAACATGGGTTTGTGCCAGGTAGATTGCGTCAAACCAATCTTGTAGAGTTCTACGAATGGGTAACATCAGAACTGGACAGGGGAAAGCCTGTGGATGTATTATTCTTGGTCTTCAGCAAGGCATTCGACTCTGTCCCCCACAATGGTCTGGTGGAGAAACTGACGGGGTTGGGAGTAGGCCTTTGATGATCAGATAGATTGAAACCTGGCTAGCTGGATGCACTCAGAGAGTAGTGGTCAGTGGGAGCTCTCAAATCCTAGAGAGGTCGGTAGTGGGGTACCGCGAGGCTCGGTCCTGGGTCCAATCCTGTTTAATGCATACATTTCGACATCAGGAAGGTATAGGGTGTGAAATGAGTCTCTTGCTGATGACTCCAAGATGGAGCAGTAGTTGAGGGGAAGAGGGAGGTTGGCCTGTAATGGGACCTGGACAGCATGGAAAGGTGGGCTCACGCATGGAAATTGAATTTCAATATCACCAAGTGCAAGGTGTTACATCTTGAGTGGGGACACCCTAAACACAGGTACACCCTGGGAGGGGAGGCACTGGAGGCTTTAACAGGGGAAAAAGACGTAGAGGTCATGGTGGATGCATGTATGAATAACTCCGAGCAGTGCAGGAGAGCGGCTAGCAAAGCAAAAAGGATGTTGGGAAGCATCGTAAGGGGGATCACCTCTAGGAGCAGGGAAGTGATTCTGCCGCTGTACAATGGATTAGTTAGACCACAACTTGAGTACTGTGTACAGTACTGGAGACCACACTTGAGGAGGGACATACAGCTCCTGGAGAGGGTACAGAGGAGGGCAACTAAGGTGATACGAGGACTAGGGGATTTGACGTATGAGGACAGACTTGAGGAGCTCTGCCTGTTTTCATTGGAGGAGAGGAGAGGAGAGACGGGGGGACATGATTGAGGTCTTCAAGCACCTCAAGGGAATAAATAGGGTAAACACGGAGGGGATCTTTAGACTAAAGCAGGGAGGTATCACCAGAGGGCATGGTTTGAAGTTTGAAGGTGGAAGGGTGAGGGAGGGAAATGGGAGGAGGTTTTTCACTGAGAGGGTGGTGGATCCTTGGAACGTGCTGCCTGGTGAGCTGGTTCAGAGATCCACAGTGGAGGGCTTCAAGAGAGGGTGGGACAGACACAGAAAGTGGATGTATCAGATGATGGCCTGGCCCAGGGGGGTGGGGATGGATGACAGGGGTTTCTGGAACACAAGGGGGGGAAGGCCTTGGTACCCAATTAGGGATCTGAGGTTCGAGCAGACTCGATAGACCATAAGGCCTAATCTGCTGGCAATTAGTATGTTAGTTAATACAAGCTAGCCTGGAAATTCCCTGCTGGCTGTATTGTCTGGGAATTTTAAGGGATGTGGCCAGCTCCTGGTGACAGGTAAGTCATCGGGTGTGGTTTGTCTGTGTGGTATTTCTAGACATTAGTAAGGCTTTCAGTCCTGTGGATCATAGCCTGTTAATCTCCACTCTGAAGAGCATAGATCTTGACTCAGCATCCTTGCACTGGCTGATGGAATACCTGGCAGGGCGTCAGCAACAAATCAAAGCTGAGGTTGAGTTATCCCCATTTAAACCTCTTCTGAGGGGGAGTGCCACAAGGATCCACACTTGGTCCACTGCTCATTGCTATCCATGTAAGCAATATTGATGTGGGCATCAAAAAGGCAAAAACACGGGGGGCGTGGCTTAGCTGTTGAACTGAATGGCAGCTTAATATTTTGAGCTGCTGCGTGTGGACGTCTATATCCGACAAACTCGCCTCGACGAAGGGTTAAACCGATTGGAAGAACCGGGAAATAAGTCAAAAGAGCTCCGGTGCATGATTTTAAAGAAATTTTAAACATAGACAGCTGAAATAACAAGAAAGCCCCCTTTTCAATATTGCGGCCTGCATAACGGCGGAGGCGCCGGGCTCAGGGCTCGATCTGGCTTATTTCAACAGCCTATTCAAAAAGTTACTTCACAGGATGGATGAAGTAACCGAGGCGTCGCATCACACACTACAGAAGCAATTAAACACTTAACAGGGCGGATAGTAACAGTTGAACAGAAAACGATGGCGCAGGAATCCAAAATTGAGGACATTAAAGGAATGCAGAGGGATCAGCAGGGAAAAATTAATATGCTTATGGCCAAAGTTGATGATTTGGAAAATCGGAGCAGAAGGAATAATCTACAGGTAATAGGGTTCCAGGAGGGTGTGGAGAAAAGAGATACTGCCCTGTTCCTTCAACAAGCCCTCCCTGAGATCCTCGGGCTGTATTCAGAATTTCGTCTAGAGATAGAAAGGGCGCATAGAGCTACTGTCCCAGCGCCAGTGAAAGGAGGCAAACCAAGGGCCATTTTGTTTAAACTGCTTTCATTCAATACATGGCAGGCTTTGCTACAGTGTGCCAGGGAGGTGGGTCGTTTGAGCTGGCAGGGGCACCCCATATCATTATATCAGGGAGTTGTTGAGCAAGAGAAGAGAGTACACTCCTCTGCGCCATAAGATGCGAAAACTGGGGATTCAGTACTCCTTAAGGTACCCCTCCACAATGCGGATAGTACACAATGGGACCCCACTCTTTTCTGAAACTCTGGCAGACCTGGAGGACTTTTTGAACAGGCACCTAGGTGAACCATCTAGTCTCTCCACTCACCCAGAACCCTCGGAACCAGAAGAGATGGCGACAGATCCTGAAATGCAGTCTGAATTAGCTGCTGGCCTCCCTCGCCGGAGTAGAAAGAGAACAGCAAGAGATAATTAAGGTGAAGAGATCACCCCCATATCAGAACCAGCCTGAATACTGAGACAGCAGATTGAGAGGTACAACGCAGTGAAAGTACGGCCCTGGTGTGCTACATGACACGTAATCCCTACAAGGCACTGAGATCTCTCTCGCCTCCCCCAATGTGCACTCTGAGGAAGAAATCTCCAGGGCAAAGATCCCCAGGTCAGCTGTACTACTGGGAATGAGTCGGTGTTGGAGAATAACGGCGACGAGGAACCGCAGAAGGAACAACATTCCCCAGGCACAGCATCCGAAGGCCACAAAGGAGACCAGGCCACTGAAGCAGCGACATCGAGTCATCAGAGTCCATGAGAGGAGCAGTAGCCTCGGGTGTTAATTAGATAAGTAACACTTCTGTTTTAAGCATTGGGCAGTAGGAGGTATCCCGGTAGAGCGGATACTACCTGGGCTGGGGTGCTGTTTATGGTTTGATTTAAAATCAAGGCCCATGAGATCACGAGACACTGGGACTTTGACCCCTCCAGGGCATATTGATCTCAGGGCTGGAGTCAACCCCCCCTGTGGGTGGTTCAATACAGGGGTGGGCAGGGGCAGTAACTAAATGAAATACAAAGCTGTATATGCAACTGAATCTGGGGTATGTTATAGACATTGGGAAGCATTGTATAGGTGCTTTTGCAGTTTAGTGTAGCGGGTGATGGGAGGTATAAGGGCCTGGGTACCTTAAGATGGAAGATCAGTCAGCCGATGTTACATGGTTGGGCTTGGAGGGTAGACCCAGGTTATGACTGGTATAAGTGCTGGTAGCCGGGTGGGGTATAAGACAAGACTAGGGGGTTCTCGGCTAAGGTTTTTAAGGGCCTCTCTGTGCAGCACACTGTAGCTATCCTAATGATACTAAGGGAAGGGATATAACACCATGGAGTGCACAGATGGAACTTCCCCGTATTGGATAACCCTTGCCTGGTTGTGTAATAGTCGACTGACTGCTAGGCTGTAAAAGGTATTTAGAAGGATGCAGCCTGTATCCTGGGGGTACATCTTGGCACGCAGCTCCCGCCCCCCTTTTCAACTGCTATGATCTTCGATAAACAGGGTAGTGCTGGCTCGAGTTATGCCCAGACTGCTACGTCCCTGGGAACTATTCTGCAGATCAGGCCTCTCTTTGGGAGGCAAATGATCCTATATGCAGGATGGCTCCAATGGAGCACAGAAGTGCAAAATGTAAATAGGTTTAGTGTGTGGTTGTTTTGTGAGGTTGTGTTTAGAATTTTAGGGTGGTACTTGTTTGACGTGCTTTACAGTGTAACCTGGGTGTCAAGGAAGGTCAGGGGTATGTGAAGAGATATTGGTAGACTGGTTGTACAAGGTAAAGGGAGCTTAATAGTGTCACAAGGTCTGGAACCCCAATCTGGGCAGGACCCTGGGTACTGGTATGTGGCAAAGTGGTGCCTTCCCGTCTTCACCGGCGGTTCGAACTGGGCATTTCACATTTCATTGCTTTTCAAGGGTTACGACTATGGCTGAATTGACCTGTATCACTTGGAATGTGAGGGGTATGAATACGCCGGTGAAGAGGAAGAAGGTACTGTCATATCTAAAAAAGATTAAAGCCCAAGTGGTTTTCCTGCAGGAGACCAATCTTGATGGGAAGGCCATGGGCTACTTAAAAGGGACTGGGTGGGCATAGAGATCCATGCCTCAGCTGCTACAAAAAGCATGGAGTAGCTATCTTACACACAACAACTACTGGTCTCTTACTGCTTCTAGGGTGGACCTGGGGACAGATGGGGAGATAGATACATTTCAGACTCCCATGGGGCCTATAGTACTGGGGAACATTTATGGGCCGAACAAGGATGATGCAGCCTTTTCCACCAAACCTCCCAAGTGCTTTTAGACATGAATACAAATAATATGCCCACCATTTTCAGGGGATTTCAATTTAGTGCCAGACCCTATGGTGGACAAAACTCCTAAAAAGAGCGCGCCATGGGAAGGGTAGGAGAGCCCTGATAAACTGGATGGGGACCAAAGCTTGACAGATATGGCGGACACTGAATCCAGGGAAAAGATTATTCATTTTACTCACGGTACGACTCCTATAGCCATATTGATTTTTCTTAACATCCCTCAGATTACGAGGGCAGCTGAGAGTCTAATATATTTCCTATTATAATATCGGATCATGCCCCGGTGCATCTGTCTGTAACATGGGGCCCCTGTAACCCCACCTCTACCTCTTGGAGGTTAGACCCCTTGTTAATAAAGGATGTAAAGTTCCTAGAATGGGCTAAGGGGGAGGCTCAGAGATTTTTTTTGGAAAACCCAGCACATGATACCACAGCTGGGGTCAGGTGGGAAGCTTTTAAAGCCACCATGAGAGGCGGGATTATTGCTTATGCAGGGGCAAGAAGGAGAGACAGGGAACAAAAATTAAAGAACTTAGAAGAGGAGCTCAAAGAAGTACAGAGACAGCATAAGGAGCAAAGAGGGAAAGCAAGGCATGATTTTCTCCGTAGAAAGATAGTAGGTCTTGAAATGGAGATAAATACTCTTTTATCAAGGAAGGCTGAACTATCTATACTGAGATTGAAGCACAAATACTGGGAAGGGGGAGAGAAAGGGGGAAGGTGTTAGCATATAGGTTAAGGAAACAGCAAATGGACAATATATAGCTGGGCTGAGAGATACTGCAGGACTGATGCATTACTAACAGTGGAGAGTTAAATGCAGTCATGGCAGAATACTATCAATCCTGTATGCCTCATCTAGACAGGCAGATCCCTAAGTAACTCAGGTTTTCTACAAACAGTGGAACTCCCTCTATAACTTCACAGCAGGCTGAGCTACTGGATGCCCCATTAACTATAGAAGAAATAAAAAGGCATTACTCTCTCAAACCAGGGAAAGCTCCAGGAGGGGGATGGCTATTCAGTGGAATTCTGGCAGGCCTTAGCAGACATTATTGCTCCAATACTTCAACAAGTTTATGTTGAGGCAGAGGTGCAAGGGGATGTTCCCGCCCACGTTCCGTGAAGCGGTTATCACCATACTGCCCAAAAAAGGGAAAGATCCCACTTCACCTGGTAGCTACTGGCCGATCTCACTCTTAAATGTAGATAGTAAAATATTTACCAACGCACTAGCACTAAGACTGGGTCCCCTGTTACTGCAGGTAATGCACCCCTCTCAAGTAGGGTTTGTCCCTGGTAGGTTCGGTGCAGATAATCTCAGAACCTTAACTAACTTAGCCCATATCGCATCTCAACTATACACCCCAGTGGCAGCAGTAGCTATAGATTTTGAAAAGGCGTTTGATTCCCTGGAGTGGGGATTATCTCCATGAGGTGCTGGGTAAGCTGGGAATAGGCCCTCACTTTCGATCCTGGGTAAAAGCACTGTACACTTCCCCAATGGCCAGACTATTGACTAACTCTACCCTATCTCCATCCTTCGAGTTGGTGCGTGGTACTAGGCAAGGGTGCCCTCTCTACCCCCTTCTATTTGTGTTGGCTGTAAAGCCCCTAGCGGCGCACCTTCGGGGTAGTCAATCTGTAAAAGGGATAGTGGCTGAAAACACAGAATACACCACCCTTTTATATGTTGATGACCTCCTGGTCCTAGTGGCGGATGCAGTTGAGGCTACCCTCCTACTTGCTACCCTGCACCAGTTTAAGGAATTTCTGGACTTCAATTAAATGCCACTAAAACCGAAGTTCTCCCTCTCAACTCCAGATGTCAACCATCGGTATTAGGGGACATGGGCTTGAAGTGGGCCAGGGAAAACATCACATATTTAGGTATTCGTTTCTCTGCCGATCTCTCGAAGCTATGGGAATACAATTTCCTCCCTCTTTTGGTGGAAATACAAGAAGATATGGCCAGGTGGACCAAACTTCATCTAACCCTAGCGGGTAAAATAGCCGTGATTAAGATGATCTTGGCCCCCAAAATTTTCTATCTCCTGGCACATATCCCCCTTTTATTACCACAAGGCTGGATACAGAAGATAGATAGGGCAATAGGGAGTTTTCTATGGGAAGGGAAAACCCCCAGGTATAGTAGGAATAAGCTTCGGGCGCACTGGAGTGTAGGGGGATGGTGTCTTCCCTGGTTTACAGGTTATAAGTGGTCATTTCACATCAAAGAACTGATGAAGGGGAATAAAAAGTCTGCCATGGGCCCCATCACAGCTAATGGACAGGTACTACATGATGAGACACTAATCACTGAGACCCTTAATACGTACTTCACAAACCCTGATAAACATCAGGCAGGGTCATCGGTACCTAATAACCTGTTCGCTCCGCCGGATCCTCAATCTCTTGACCGCCCACCCTTTCACTTGAGACTGGCTAAGGTAAAAGAGGTCCTGGACATCCTGAAAACCCTGAAAACAAGAGGTTCAGGAGGCCCGGATGGACTCAAAGCTAGATTGCTAAAAGATGGTGCCACGGCGCTCACGCAGCCACTCACCTGGCTGATCAATAGGTCCTTACTTGAAGGATATGTCCCGGAGCTGTGGAAGCAGGCGCATGTGGTCCTGATCCATAAGGGAGGGCCTGCAGAACCAATTGAAAACTATAGGCCTATCCCCTGCTCTGTACCCTGGCAAAATACAGGAGAAAATCGTCTATGCCCAAATTAAGGAGTACCTAGAAGACCACATGCTGTTGTCCCCATGCAACATGGCTTTAGAGCCAAACACGGGCAGACACTGCCCTAACCAAATTCTCTTCAGATGTACTCAGAGACCTAGACTCTGGATCTAACATAGGGGTGGTTTTATAGACCTTTCTAAGGCCTTCGACTGGGTGGATCACAGACACTCCTCCAAAACTTCTCCATATAGGCCTCGATGCACGCCCTCAAATGGGTGGAAAGCTACCTACGGGTCACACTCAGAGGTCAGGTGGCAGGACAAACTCTCCAAACCTCAGTCCCTAATGGATGGAGTACCCCAAGGGTCCATACTCGGGCTTCTTATGTTCTTGTTGTTCTTAAATGAACTGCACAAACACTGTGGAAGCAGCAACATAATCCAATATGCGGATGATGCTGTTATCTACAAAACCTCTGACAACCTGGATGACCTACGCATTTTTCTCCAAAAGGATATTCACATCATGGAGAGATGGAGAGGTGGCTCATCAAGAACAAAATGGTCCCTAACACCAATAAAACCAAAGCTATGTTTTTCGGACAAAGAGCCCTTGGACAAGATAGATCACAACTTCTCCAGCTCTCATCTCTGGAAGTAGTCCCTCGACAAAGTACCTCGCCTCACCTTGACCAAGGTCTCACGTTCAAACAACACGTGGACCAGGTCACTAAAGTAATCCATACTAAACCGGATTACTAAATCGGCTCAAGGAACTGTTAACCCCTGAAGCTAGGACTGGTATTGCAGCGAGTGTCCTACTCCAACACTAATATTTGCTGCCCTGGTCATTCAGGGTATCTCAAAGCTGGAGTATGGTAAACTACAGATTCTATACAACAAGGTGACCCGCTTTGTCACCTTATCCCACTCTAGAAGCCACCACTGTGAGGCGTTACAGCTTAACTGGCCATCCTTCGAAGCTCACCTCAGTTATCCCATACTCTGCCTGGCGAAAAAGATAATTAGCCCCTCGCCTCCCCCTAGTCTTGAGGGACTCCTCACAGTAAAAGAAACCAGAGCAGCCTTAGGTCCTCGGGCCTAACGTTGCTAGAGGTCCCCAAGGCTAGGACTAAGGCAGGCCAGAAATCCTTCTCGTATGCTGCCCCATCCTTAAGGAACAACCTCCCGTTGGAGGTGCGAGAAACCCCATCGGTGCCGTGCTTCCACACCAGACTCAAGACCCATCTTCTATCAACAAGCGTATGCCAGTGCCACCACACCTGACACTACCTAAGTGACCACAACTAACTAAAATATCCACTCCCCCAATGATGTAGCACTAACTTTCCTCCTCTCTCTGAACCATCCTAATGCTCTTGAACTATGTCACCCAAAGAATCCACAGTACTGTCTTACTAATAAGTAGGACAAATGTAGAATGTAATGAATAACAACTTGCCAACTAGATACATGTAACTCTTATAACTACTGCTATGTGTAAACAGCCGAATACTATATACCCATGATTACCTGTATATGCAAATGTACAAATGTTTATAATATCATGTACTGTTATTCCCGGGTCGCCCCTGAAAAAGGGACCTTCGGGGCCCAGTGGGCCTACCCGGTCATCAAAATTCAATAAATAAATAAAATAATTTCATTTGTCACAGTCATTACACTGGTTAGGGTTAGGTTCCTACCCTCAGCCACAGTGGGTGGATATAGAGCAAGCTGTAAGTCAAAAAGTCTTTCTGTCATTGCTTGTTTATAATAATCCCCCAACAAATTTAAAAAATCATCCCACAATAGGGGCTGCTTTGCAATTTTGGGAGAAAGTAAGGAGAAAGTTGAAGGCAGACTTGGCGCCTATCAAACTAATTCCATTACGGGGAAATGGAAACCTGTGTATAGATAAAAAAGCTGTGTACTGGAAGAGTTGGTAGAAAAGGGCATTACCAGGCTGTAAGATATACTAGTCCCGACCTCCTTGGTAGTGGACTCGTTTGCTAACCTGCAGGTCAGATGGTCAATTCCGACTTCCGATTTCTGGAAATATTTACAAATACGTAGTGCGGCCCAAAAATATCTGACCCAGGAAGCACTTTGAATACACCTTCCTGGATAACAAAAAAAAAAGGGCTGGCCAGTTCAGTCTACAGTGCTTTCCGAGATTCAATACCCTGCCAAAGTGAAAAGTATAAACAGAAATGGGAAAAGGCTTTAAAATTGGAAATTACAGATGCACAGTGGAAGGAGTGCTGGAAGGGGCTCAAAACATTTTACAGATGCGAAAGTAAGTTAATACAAAATAAATCCTACACTCCTGGTACCGCACCAGTAGTATTACAGAAGGCTGAGGTGATAAAGTCCAATCTATGTTGGAGATGTAATTCTCACTCATGCTTAGCGACTTGGCTCATATTCTTTGGTCATGCCCAATGATACAACCAGTGTGGGACAATATTTGTGAAGTAGGGGCCAAAGTGTTAAAAAAGTGCATTCCTCGGTCCCCTTCCTTGTTTCTACTGGGTATGAAGTCAGAAGCTCCCCATTTAAAGAAGCTGGAACATCGTTGGCTAGCCCTGTGGGCCATGCAGGTGAAGAGGCTTCTTGTATGTAGATGGCGAACCACACTGATACCTAGTACTCAAGAACTCCTAGCCTCCATGGTTCATATTGCTACTATGGACAAACTCTCCCACTTGATAAGTAATTCTCTTGTAGTATATGAGGATTGTTAGACCCCCTTTGTTAGATATGCTACCCCTAAGACCGGTGTGGGCTGAATTGTACAACCAGGATCTCTACTAAGGTAACAGGATTATGTAAACGGAACTGTCAAACTTGGCTAACCAGGGCTGTACATATAGGTGGCAATACAATGCCTCCTTTACTCATATGAAATGTACCTAATAATATATAGAATAGTGATTCTTTGTGTTTGTTTGTCTCTTTTAACCAGGGTGCCAGAAGCCTGGATAGCACCCCGAGGCATATAACAGCTTTTCCCTTGTTTTGAGGTATGATTGTGGAGCATGGAAGCCTTGCCTCTCCATCACTTTAAGATAAGAATTGTATATAGTGGGGTAAGTACAGGTCATATGTAACATTGCCACTTTTCTGTTCCTATGTTGAGTTGTATATGTAACCAACAACTCATTACTAGACTCATGTTTAGAATAAGTGTTATCATTACTGTAAAGAAAATGGAAATAATAAAAAATTTAACAGGAAAAAAACAAAGGCAAAAACACACCTGTTCGCTGATGACACAGTAGTATACATAAGTCGACCGACTGCTGAAGCTGCCTGTGCAGACCTACAGGAAGAATTTGACCTGTTCAGACCCAGCTCCTCCACAAAAAACTTCTTTTAAATGCAAAAAAGACAAAGGCAATGCTGTTCTCACCCTATAGTAGTGTGACAAACCCTGACAGCTCTGGAGCACTGCCACTGATCTCCACAATTCTGGGAGAGAAATTGGAATTTATCCCAAAGCTTAAATACATAGGAATGTGGTTTGACAAGAACCTCTCATTTTCTGAGCATGTTGAAGACCTGGCAAACAAGTCAAGACAGAGGTTGGGTCTATTCTATAGAATTAGCTAGTTCCTCACTCATGATGCCAAACTGCTACTTGTCCAAACTACTTTTCTTTCCCTAATCAACTATGGAGATTTCCTACATAGTCACTGTCCCAAAGCCCCACTTATCAAGTTAGATATGCCTTATCATAGGGTCATCAGATATATTACGGTCTCGCCATCTCTACCCATCACTGCTTATTGTACAAAGCTGTAGGATGGTCCTCGCTTATGTTCAGGTGCAAAGAAATACAGTCCTTTGGACCTACAGAGCCATTATAAAAGGACTCCACATTATATATCTGAATGTCTTCCCCTAAGTGAGCTGGGACCGTACAGCTTTAAAGTGCTTCCTATATCTCCCTAAGCATCCCTAAGGCTTCCACCCACTATGGCAGAATGGCCTTTAGTTTTATGTTGCCATCCTTGTGGAACAAAATGCAAAAACTACTGAAACTAAGCTGCCTCTGAAGTATTAATGCTTTCAAGTCATTATATGCTCATGGTGTGTGTGAGCCGTTCAACTGTTTCTCTGGCTCCTAATTGCTAACCGCTGTTAGCTTGCTCCCCCGAGTCTAGCCATAGCCATGAATGACTTTGCCCAGGGTTAATTTGTGCATGTTTTACTAATCCTTATGTACTTATTACTTACCGGTCTCTGTACCCCCCCTTGCTAGACACAGGCAAGTCTTACAGGGGGCATCTGCACCTAAAGCATAAAATCTCTAGCTCCCTGGTGGTTGCATATTCATAAGCCACCATCCAAAACCATTTGCCCGGATTCTTCTTTAGCAAAGCACCGCTAAAGTCACCAACCAATTGGATTGAGAGCGCTTTCTGGCCCTTGCTTCCAATTGATTTCTGCAGTTTACTTCGGCGATCCTTCCAATTCCTGCAAAATCGGATAGTCTTCCTGTACTCTGCTAAAATAGCTGTAACACTCTTTCCTGACCAATGAGATCCTCTTCTTTATGGCTTAGAGTGCAAACCTTGGGAGTAGCCTGAGATTGGCCTTGAAGCCTAAGCATACTCAGTACCATCCTTGCCTGGTGACCTTCCGGTGGCCCAATGGTCCATTGGACATGGACAGCCAACGTAGCACTAGAATTGAAAATATGTGCGGTAGGCACTGTCCCAACCGTTGCCTCAGTACCTTGCTCACAATTTCTACTAGCAAGTCGTGGTACAGCCGCCCCAGTCCTAATGTAAGCCTTCCTGGGGCTGCCACTGATAGTGCCTAGCAGGCTGTTTGTTCCCTTGCAGACCTAACCATACCTGTTTTATTCCTTTTTTGTGAACTGTGTCAAGAGAAAAGCTGTTATCACTTATTTTATCTGACTGTTATGATGGCGATACCTAGGTCTCACTTGTGTTTTTTAGGGAAATTCCTGAGATGATATCCGTCTCTGAATCTCTGTGGTCTAGCTTGTTCCCACTATTTTATACTGTTCACTGTGTCTTATTGATGATCCTTAACTAACTGTTATGTTATGTATGTTCTTTGTATTTTGATTTGCACTTCTACTACGTTTTATTTACATTGTAAATATAGCTGTTTGTTCTATAACCTGGACTTACCGAGGTCCATCTTGTAAATGAGCTTGCTTAACGATGTGTGCCTGGATAAATAAATATTTGATTGATTGATTGATAGCTGTTAACTCAGTTCTAGGGGAGGAAAGAAACAGAGCTGCAGTAAGCAGTTGAAGGAGTAAAGGCCTTGCTAGAAGTGGAACCCAATCAAGCCTTGGGATCATGGCAGCAGCCTATAACATGGAGCCAGCAACCAGATCCTGAAGGGAAGTTATTTCATTCACAAAGCTAAGTGTGCAGTCACTGAGGTAAAATCTAATTGTCCCTGACTTTGAGAAGAAATGTATAACATACTTTGGTGCCTCCCCTAGTTGACTAGCAGAGAGAATAGCCTTATAATGGGGTTGTGCTACCATTTGGCCTGGGATCCTATGCTACATGAGGGTTGCTGGACTAGAAGTTGAGAAGGCAGGACTCATGGCAGTTGCAGTCCCCCAGTGAATATTGCCCCCTGTAAACCTTTCAAAATTGTGTGGTGAGCCATACAGGTCCTGGAGTAGCTGGAAATGTAGTGGTGGAGATTATGCAGGCTCCAGTGCCTCTATGTTGGCTACTATAATTCTACAGGGAGGTGGCACACCAGAACCCAGGCTGTGCTGTAGTGGACACTTCCTTTAGAGGCAACAGTAAAGTGGGTATTGAGCTTGGGGGATGTTTGGAAGAACGGAATTCCCAGGCAGCTCCTGAGCAGAATGTCCCTTACTTACATTTACATTTTGTTGCTGGTGCTTTTGAAACCTCAGTCAAGTGTCTGAGTTAGGCCTACCTCATGCTGGGTCCTATCTAGTGCAGACAGACCTACAAAAGCTAGAGAGGTGGTCAAAGGTCTGGCAGTTAAAATTCAGTGCTAGAAAGTGCAAGATAATGCACCTAGGGAAAAAGAATCCTAAGACAGAGTACTGGATGGGAAGAGAGAAACTTAACACTACAGCTGAGGAATGGGATCTGGGAGTTATCATTAGCAAGTCACATAATCAAGCAAGTCAGTGCAACAAGGCATATAGCAACGATATCACAGTATTTTAAAAAAATACCAAAAAATGTTTCAAGTAGGATCAAACTCTTGAAATTAACAAGCAATTCTCTTTCAATAGCAAATGGCTGTGATGTTTCTGATGACAAAAACATGAGACTCCTTGCAAATTTGAATTTAAAAGACTAAAATATAAAAAAAACTGAAACTCCTTGCAAATTTGAATTCAGAAGACTAGAATATTAACAAAAGTAATTCAGGTCATGATTCATATTTGACTTCTGCTATTATTTTAACTGTTGGACTAAAATTCAGCCAAGAGCAAATTATGGTAGACAAAATAAAATTTATTTTTAATATGTTTTAACACATACATTTGAATACAGAAATCAAATGGTTTAAGTAATTCTCTTGTTTTTTTTTAATCATGCACTGCTATTTTTGTTGTCTCTATATTTTCTCAGTTCTCTTACCAATAAAACTGATAGACTGATACACAGAATGCTTAGTTAATGATTGCAGAAATGTACATTTAAATAAAAGGGTTTAGACAGATTCCTCATTATCCCTTGATTTTAAATCAATGTAACTTGTTGGCTGTTTAAGGTTGGGTTTAAAAGCTCACTGGCTGACTTTCAAAAGATAATATTCTCATGCAGAAGTACCATTACATTCTCAAATGCCTAATAAAAATGAAGATGGTTAATCTGCACCAATTAATTCTGTATGTCTTAATTAAAACCAGGTGAAAGACACCTGCTAAAATACATAAGTGTACATAAACAGCAGTCTAATTATAACAAGTAAATACATGTGTCTAATTCACTCTAATGTAGTATTTTCATGGCAGCTCTTGTAATAGTGAAACTACAAAGGAAAGAATTCATTTATGGAACTATGCAATATGTAGCAGGAACATTGATCAGTTCAAAGTGAAAATCAAGAGGGTAAAGTAAACATGTCCCATTCTCATAGATCTTAATCAACTTACTCTGGCAAGAACTCAATTTCTTGAGCATGCAAAATCAGTACTAAGAGCCTGATTTTTTTTTTTTACTTTTATACTTACACTCCAACTTGCCTCCATCAGTCCTCTTCTTCAGACCTACCCAAGTGAGATTGACACTGCCACTGAGCTCACCATCAGCTGTTGGTCTCCCTAAGGACGTCCATTGTCCAGAGAAGGCTGGTATATCCATATGGGAAAGAAGTGGGCCTTCCTCCTGACCAAGGAGGGTGCTTCCATGAGCATGCTGTGAATTATGGCCACGAAGTACAGTCACATGCTACAGGGCAGGGAGGAATGGGAGCCATCACCTGGGCATAAAGAGATCCATTTTAATTTTCCTTTGGACCTTCCCACCACCGAGTGAGCTGGTGCAAACAGCAGCATTCCAACGAGACACCTACTTTGCCAAGGACTAACCACTAAGCCATCACCAGAAGCTGCTGGTGAAGTGACTAATGTAATCCCCCTACCATGATAAGAACTGGCCTCTGCTTCTGACGTCCCATGTTCAGTGCACAAGCCTTGTTCACCAGCATATCAGGCCAGTCCCCAACTGCTCAGCATAACAAAACTGATGGGTCCAATATTGTGATTATTTTGTGGGCTTTAAGTGAGTCCAAAGGTAAATTAGCACCTGCAAAATGTTTGTTACCCCAATATATCCTTTTGATAAAGTCTCAAATAATTCCTGGGTAGCCAAAAATAATTTTATAGGCATCCTGAAATCAGGATGAGGCCATAGTGTAAACAGCCTGCAATGACATGCACAGTGCAATGTGGTCATCTCAGCAGGAGTGACTCACTACTGTACACCAATTGCACAAGACTACCTCCATTTGAAAGCAGACAACAACCCGTGTGCTCATTTGCAATAAATGTTGCCTGCTTAGCAGGCAGGCATCTGGGAAGTGATATGACTCACTAGACCCCAGGGACATAAGACTCAAGGCATGGGGTATAGTGGGAGATGCAATAGGCAAATGGGATGTGAATGTGTGGGTTTAGGGGAGATCATTTCAGGCATATGGAAAGAGCCACAAGATTTGAAGATGGAAGTCTATTAGTTCATGATGGAGACATTCCTCAGAGCAGGGCAGGCATTACCCAGGTGGTTTATTGAGGAAGACTGTGTGATAGCTCAGAGAGGAAAATGGTGCAATATAAATAGAGCTCTGTAGCTGTTTGCCACGTACCATGTATGCCATATCAAGCACCTGAATAGCACTGCTTATGTGCCAACTAATTGCCATACTTGTAAGCTCCATTCAGAGTATTGCCTGTGAGAACCTGCATTGATGAACCTAACACACAGAGCAACTTCTCCTCCTCCTTGGCTGCCTGAGCACCAGAGGTGTCAGGAAACCTTGCTTTACAAAAATTTTGCAAAGATTTCTTATCTATCGTAGTGTGAAGTGTCACTATGTGTAGGTCTTCCCAAGCAAAGTGGTTACTTCACCCTGTGAAGTCTATGCACAATGGCACTTCACAAGGGAACTGTGTGTAGTTTTTGCCAGGTGAAGTAACACTTCACTGGTGAAGAACATACGTAAAGTGTGCACTTACTTTTAAAAAAAAAGTTTTCCAATGCAAGCCAATCCACCCCAACTGCATACATTACCTTCCCACCCACCTCCCAGATGAATTTCTCCCCTGCATCCTGCTAGCACACTCCTCCTACACACCCCTAACAGTCCTGGGAAGTAGCTATTAATGTTTTCTCACGCAGAAAACATAAAAATCCCATACCCCCACCTGCCCAAAACAAGTATCCATCCCTTCCTGTACCCCATCCTATCAGCTGAATTCCTTAATTTATCTACCACCCCACCCAGCCCCAAAGTAACTCATCCTTACTTAACCCCAAGCCCACATAAAATTAATTGATAACTGCCAGTGGAAAAGCAATACCCTATGAAATTCAACAAATTAGGTGTTGCTACTCAGAGGACATCATCTTTCATTCATCATTCAACAATGAAAAGGAAAGACAAGCTGACTACTGCTACTACGTAGCATATTTTTCACTTGCTATATACTTTGACTTTTGGGGCTCAGGAGGAAGATGGGTGCTACTGGGGTTAGGGTGGGGTGGTTAATTGAATTATGGGGTGGGAGTGTGAGGGTGACTTGTTTGAATTACAATGGGGGGTTGGATTTTGTGTAGCACTGCAGGTGACTGTATAACTTTCACACCTACTTTGCCGGGATTGTAGGGGGAGGAGGGATGTCAGTGCTAGTGGTGGGGCATGGTATGGGGGATATCTGAATGGAAGGGTGAGTCATATAAGAACAGCGGGTGGCGTGAGTTTGAATTGAAAAAAGTATTTAAAAAAATTATTTAGCTGTGCAAAGCTGGGGCAAAAGTAAGCAACTCTGCTACACTACACATAATGCAACGTTCCTGACATTGCATCAATTTTGCAAGTGGAGTTTTAGTTTGCTGCATCTCTACTGAGCACCCCACCAAACATATCGGTTTCAGGCTTGGTGCAGCAAAGCAAGTCCAAAACACCCATTTTGTGCCAAGTTCTGACTGAGGTGCATTTTGGGCTCTGAATGTTCCTCAATAGGAAACAGTGCAGTTCTGTGATTAAAGCACTGTGCTATAAACTCATAGATCTACAGTATGTTTGAATCCCACCACTCTTTACTCACTGCATGACATTGAAAATGTCACTTAATCCCCTGGGGTTGAAATGCTCCCTAACCCTATGCATTAGTAGCTGATCACATGTAAACACTTTGGGATAGAGAGTGCACAAACAGAGCAATGCACACTAAGACCACATTCATTTCTCTTCCAACTTTTGAAAAAAAAGAAGGCATGAGGAGGAGTATTATTAATTCATTACTCTGACTTTCCTTTCTCGACAAAAGAAATCATTTACAATTTTGAATGATTAACTGTTTTCTGCTGCTTTTTCCATAGAATATAAAAGAAAAAATATGTTCAGTATATTGGCAAAATGTTATTACTTCAATTTTTCTCTATGAGGTAAACCTTATTAGACTGTGCCCTTGATTACAATGAGCTTCACTGGATTGTAGCATCCCCTTTAGGAACATATTAATGATTGCCCACAGTGCAAAATATGCCTTAAAGATGACATCTATTTAATGGAAATGCATTTCTTTGTATGTCACAAAAACATTACAGACAAATTAATATAGTCACAGAAGCTGTTCTGGGATCATCTGTCAAGTTAGTTAAAGTTAAGAAAAATAAATTGCTTATGTCATGTAACTGACATTTTTAATTCATCTGTCTGCCATTAATCAGCTTAGCTGTGAAATAAATAATTATGCAAGACTTTCTGTCAGTCCATCGACACTTAGAGACTATTTGTTAAAAAGCTGTAATTTATCAAGAATAATAGAGTAATAAAAAATGGATCAGACTGACATAAATAAAGATGCATATGACAGATTAACTGCATTTTGAACAAAACATCCAGTCTGAATTGTTTAGTTTTTTTGTTTAATAGCACTTTTGCAGTGCTTAATTTTTAAGGCAAACATATGCAGCAAGGATGTCTAAAATTAGTAATGAGTAATGATGCTGGCAAACAGAGACCCAGGGACACATTACAATTACCAAGGGGCAGACTAAAGGAACACACACACACATACACAGAAATTATTTACACTCTGCTTCTTTGCTCTAGCACAGTTATTGAGCAATGTTTCCACATGCTGATGATTTGCCCTTAAACAACTCACAGCCTTAGTCCATGCTGAACTGTCACAGGGAATTAAATGTGGAAACTGGTGCTTCTTTACTTTCTCCTACAAAGTTATCATTGTGTTTAGTTTACTGTACTATGCATAATAATACCCAACAGTGTGGGTAGTTTTCAGTAAAGCTGCACTGCCCAGGCATGTTATGAGGGCCTGACACTGCAGGCAGAGGGCCTAATAGCCCCTGGAAGGTATGGTATTGCTCAATACCTGGCACCCTGGATGGTATTATTGTACTTAAAAATGGGCATCTCTGTACATTTTAATTAAGAAATAAAATAGTAAAGGAAATGACATTTAAAATGAATAGAAACTGTAAAAAAGTTTTTATTTGGTAATATAGTCCTTCTGCTTCTGTGCTGTTCCATCTGGTGTTGACCGCCCCCGCACAGAGCCATTCTCTTCTACTTGTCTTTGTCTGCTCTGACCCACACTAGAGCCTCTAAAAAAGAGATGGTGTTTCTTTATAATTTCCTCCAACAATCTCTTGGCACTGTGTTTCTGCTTATCAAAAAAAATGGTTGTCTTCCCTTGCTGACTTTTTCTTTGGTCTGGATGTATGTCTGTTAGGCCCATGACCCGGTATGTAAAACCAAAAGTAAAGACCTACAAGTCCGAGAGACAGTAGCGCTGTAAATTATTAGTAGTAATATTTTAAACATTAATGTAGCAGTGCTCTAACATTTTGAAATTTGTACATCGCATACATATGGCAGAGGAAAGCCCTTTTGCTGGTAACATAGTTACCAGTTCCATATCTTTAGGGTGGATCAGCATTGGAGCGTGTGAGATAGAAATGGAGTTGCAGTGTGAAACACATGCAAGGAAAATGTAAACTAAATGTGCAGTTCTGGAACAGTAAGCAGTGTGTATATATATATATATATATATATATATATATATTATATATATTTATTTATTAAACAAAATGGAGAACTACTTGGGGGGGGGAGCTTGCCCAGCAGAGAATTATCCCATTAAGCAACAGAATAAAATTACTGCATTTTTTATTTGAATATTTGATTGGCACCAGGATACCTTTGATAGGGTTGGCACAGCTGCTGCTTTTTTTCACAGGGCACTGCTGTAAGTTAATGTACTCCCGAGTCATGACTAGCAGCCAATGAGAATCATTAGATTTGTAAACCCATGTTAAAAAGACGTCTTGTGGATAGGTGAAAGTAAATATATTTTGTATACAGTATATGCTAAAATGCTTGTGAAATATACCAGAAATTGACACTCTCTGTTATATTCAAAATACTATAGTTTAATGACTACTACTATGGGGTGTATAGTTTCACATCTATAGCAAGGGTTGAGTAAGCACAGAAATGTAGAATCACATTGTCTGTGCCAGGATCTTGAAATCCTACAGTTTTGGTGATGGTGACATCTAGGTGCTCTGAAAGATCTACAAGGTTAAAAATATACAAAATATAGTACAGTTTAAAGAGCTTCATTTTCTCACATCTAGTACAATAGCAGAAGAGTTGAAACATGAAACTTGCAGGTTACTGAGAGTTTGGCCAAGGGATGATTACTTACTATGTGGAATTGTTGAGATATTTGTAGATTTTCAATTATTAAAAGCAATAGCTGTGTCTATGAGCGTGCACAGCATTTCTTCATTCAGTTTAATAACTGAGTAGTTTGAAAATGACATACACACAAATGCCAGTTCCATGGGCAACTTACATAATTTTTGAGGGACTCCACACTCTTCATGATTCGTGGCAGTCAGAAAAATTGTAATCTACTGCCCAGACAAAAACAAAAACAATTAGCTAGCAGCTGGGGATGGGACTTATTCTCAGTCACCAGCATTATTTCTGTCCCTCCTTCTGATTCAAAAGAACCCAGCTGTGTTGAAAATATTTCACAATTAAAAAGTGGGCACTGGAAGCCTATCTCTGGTGGCCATCACACTCCTTCAAACTTTGTCCTACCCACCCATACCACATGACTCACTAATGTGCTCAATCCAACACCTAGGTCCCAACCCCTGTATCATATATCAGTGTAATTAGAAAAACATGTGACCACTTTGAATCCAATTCTGGTAGCCATCACCCCCATTCCATCTGGGATCACAGTATAATGGGTTAGCTGGGACTGCTGTTGAAACAATACTTTATGGACTATTTTTTTAAACAGCATAACAGGAGGGTTTTCAGCTAAAATTGCAGTTTCTTTAAAAAACAGCATTAAGGTTATTGCTGAAATACATTCTAATCACATATCCACCCTTCCTCCATTAACACAAACATACAGTGTGACCATTACAACACATTATAAAATGGCAAGAAAAAAATTTAGAAATCTCATTGGCCAAGAGACATCAGCTGACTGTACATTAAATCTCTTTATACACACAGTCATCCTGGTCCTAAACCACTTCACACAATGAACAAACCAGTCCTCCTACAGCCAGAACTATCTTCCATCAGTCCCCCTGCAACCAGAACTGGTCTTCCATCACAAACATGGCTGCTGCCTTTACACTGTAAAAACCTTCAACTGGGCCCTAAAAATAAAACTACCTTAAATAAAAAATAAAACAAATTAATTAAATGTTGTTTCCCTGATCATCACACTCTCCTTACATACATAAACAAATTAGAAATATTAAGTATTGTTTATAGTTTTCATTACAACTGTTTCTTTACTAACAGTGAAAAATTCCCCTTCTGTCTTTACCTGCTCATCAGGAAAATCTCTTCTGCTTACCCTGACAGTGATATAATTGAGTCTGTGGCTCTAAAACAGGCATTTGTTCTCTGTGTGTATAGTATGTTAGGAGAGTAACATTCTACCAGTGGAACAGAGCAGAATTTTGAATCCCTGTATTCCATGGTAAACATTCCATGAAAAACATTCTATGTCTTGAATGTGGGGAAACACAGAGAAAAAAAACAGGATGAAGAAAGTAGGCAATACAGTAATACTTTATAAACAAAGAGCAAATGTGGGAAAACACACTGTACATAGGCAGAGGCAGATTCAAACTGCTCAAATGCATTGCTGATATTTATAAAAGCACATACATTTAAATCATACAGAGGTGTGTTCAGGTGAAATGTACCTCCTTCCCTACCAAAAAAAAGGCAACTTGGCAGGTTTAAAGTTTTTTTTTTTCTTATTAACCTTTCACCTCAATCCTATAGCAGGTTTACTTTTATGTACTGGACCATACCACATAAGTGAAAAACAAAAATAAAGAGAAGGTTGCCTTCAATGAAACTATATAACTACAGTGTAATGAAAATTAAGTTTTAAACACTGCTTATGTTTTACAAATTTACAGATATTACAGTGCATTTATATCATAAACTCTACATGTCACATACAAAATATTTATTTTCAACCAACTCTACTAATAAATACTTTAACTGTAAAGTACTGCAATAGTTAACCTATTGCAGAGATGTGATATTCATTAATAGGGACTACTTTTTCCATTTTTAGATGTTTCAGAGGTAATGTATTGTACACTCTTGAAAATAGTAAATATGTTTTAAATCCCTATCAGAGTAAATCAAGCTAATTCTTTTATGATGGTGGACCATGTTATAAGTGTGATAAGCCATTCCAGGGTGTGCATTAAAGGATTTTAATGCACTTCCCAGGGGCGTAAAGACACTCGGCCTTTGGCCTTGTGCCTTTGCACACCCCTGGGGCATGCATTAAAATCCTTTAATGCACATCCTGTCATGGTTTACTACTTACAACAACCATTGGTCAATGTCTCAGTATTTGCTTGTGTAACTCCATGGTAGCTTCAGCCCACCAGTATGTTTGTAGATCTCTAAGAGTTAATGCAAGCCAACCTGGAGACTCCTGCTAGCTGTGTTGAATAGGAGTTTGAAGGGATGTAGCCAGCTTCTGGTGACAGGTGAGCCATTGGGTGTGGTTGTTAACTCAGTTCTAGGGGAGGAAAGAAACAGCTGCAGTAAGCAGTTGAAGGAGTAAAGGCCTTGTTAGAAGTGGAACCCAATCAAGCCTTGGGATCATGGCAGCAGCCTATAACATGGCGCCAGCAACCAGATCCTGAAGGGAAGTTATTTCACTCCACAAAACTAAGTGTGCAGTCACTGAGGTAAAATCTAATTGTTCGTGACTTTGAGAAGTAACTTATAATGTACTTTGGTGCCTCCCCAGTTGACTAGCAGAGAATAGCCTTATAATGGGGTTGTGCTACCATTTGGCCTGGGATCCTGTGCAATATGAGGGGTTGCTGGAATAGAAGGTGAGAAGGCTGGATTTATGGCAGTTGCAGTCTCCGGCGAATACTGTCCCTCTGTAACCCTTTCAAAATTGTGTGGTGAACACAGGTCCTGGAGTAGCTGGAAATGTAGTGGTGGAGATTACGAGGCTCCAGTGCCTCTATGTTGGCTACTATAATTCTACAGGAGGTGGCACACAGAACCCAGGCTGGGCTGTAGTGGACACTTCCTTGGGAGGCAACAGTACAGTGGGTTTTGAACTTGGGGATGTTTGGAAGAATGGAATTCCCAGGCAGCTCCTGAGCAGAATGTCCCTACTTACATTTACATTTTGTTGCTGGTGCTTTTGAAACCTCAGTCAAGTGTCTGAGTTGAGGCCTACCTCATGCTGGGTCCTATCTAATAATTTGGCACGACCCACAGCTTCTATTAATGTTGTACACAGCCCCAGAACTTATGGAAATGCTGGTTAAAGGCTCAGTGTCCTGACAAAGTGCCTTGTGCATTGGGACATTGACATTCATAAAGGACATTTCTTGTAGGAAGTGAAATAGATACCTGAAACCTTCCTGGTTGGGACTTATGATTTTTCCCCTTGTAATAATATGATCATGAGCTTTTACTTGGATTAAATGGATTCTGTTATAGCTTATACTTAATTTGGACATTTAGCAAAACGCAGGGGTGGGGAACTGGGCATTAAGGAACCCGCTGTCACGCTATGGGGTGGTCACCTTAGGGACTGGAAAGGAATTTTCCCATTTTTTCCCCACTGTATTTTCTGGCCTTCTGCCTTCTCTGGCAGGATTTCAGTAGTAGGTGGGTAGATAGGAAGGGTTTATCACAGTCATATGGGCATGACAGCGGCAAGATAGTCCAGTTTATTGGTGACATGGTAATCATGCAGTATTGTACAGGGAGGTTAACAGTGTTGTCATAGCTTTTCAGGTTGGAGCCTGAGGCTGTGGAGAGGTGAGGCCTTGGCAGCTGGTACCAGAGGGGTGCCAGCCATAGGTGAAGGATAACTCTCAGACTTTGGTAACTAGTTGAGGTTGCCCTCAGACAGGAGAGGGCACTCTTGAGACTGGCCCATTAAGACCCAGCCTTCATGCCTTGAAGGCCAGAGGGCCTTGCAAGGTCATACTCATTATGACATCCCCCTACAATGGGAAAGGTGGGCCTATACATATTTAGTGAACTATTTCATAAATTTGATTAACTGCGACTACCCTGCTGTCACATAGCATGACTGCACATGTCATGCCAGACTGCACGTGCCACTCGGACTGCACATCATACCAGACAGATTAATATGCATAGACATAAATCATCAGCTACTGATTCTAAATTGCAATTACTGGCTTAAGAAACACCATGGCTGTGGCCATTTCCTAAAACAAGGAGAACTGCCCCATGGCAAGGTGTGCAGTGAAAAACACACAAACACAGTAAAAGCTGAATTTCAGCACCACCTGCCAACCTTACAAATGCAGCCAACCACTATTAGGTATCAAAAGGTTCAATATTTTATTGTTACGATTAGCCACAACAGATAAAGAAAACTCTTTCCAGGGATACCAGTAGGAGCGTCTCACAAAAAACCCTAACTGGTTTTGCTTAGTGCATCATCAGGGAGTGGCATGAGCAGTAAATTCCATCCTTATATGTGTGACAAAGCAACACGCAACAATTCCTAATACAAAATAGAATGTGTAAGTCAAAAATGCAGAAAGTGTATATGTAGTAGGGTCGTTGGTTCAGGAGACAAATTGCAGGCAGACAACAAAAATCAGTGCATAAAAAATGCCAGGACGGCATTTATCATTTTATTTGTATACTTCATGAAATGATTCAAGTTCTTACAGAAGAGAAAAATTGTCGTTAGTTCAGCTTCAAAGGATCAACTATTCTGCCCAGCAGTACTCTGAGGTCTTATCCCTCAGACTCACAGTTCCAGACTGACTGTCTGGTCTGGTCTCTATCTCTTTTAACACCCTAATGGCAGACTTTTATACATGTAGATGGGGTCACCTGACCTAGCTATTATCTAATTTACAGAAATAAAACTCTCTGGGTTAGTCTTGATCACCTGGTCACCCACCATACCTGTCTAACATACTACCCCACATAGTTTTATAGCAACACCTCTCTCTTTGTATGCAACACTGAGCTAAAATAGCCCAAATATCCCTAATTGCATCATCATTAGGTTCATTAAGGGATTAAGTCCCTCCCATTCTGGAATGACCTCACTTCCTTGCTTCTATAAAAGCAGCCATTTCTGGGGCTGCCAGCCCTATAGACAGTCCTGACTGCAGAACCAGGTTATGACTACCACTATTCTTTATGTATAGACCATAGGTATTCCTGAGTTGGACAAGTGAATAGAAGAATAGGCGCACTCCTTATTTTCTTTCCATAGTCAACTTCAGAATACCAGGCAGTAACTGAAAATAAACCAAAACAAGGAAGGAAACATTTTTAACCAGGAGGCACACTAAGCTGAAGCTTGTTTCCAGGTGCAACCTGTTTGCACAAGGAAGTTAAGTGACTTGCTCAGAGTCACACAGTATGCAAGTGGGGGGGGGCTGTGATATTCAAACCTAGGTCTCCAAGTTTGCAGCTCAGAGCCTTAACCACTGTGCCATAATGCCTCAAAAGGAACAATGTTCTCTTGTATTTTTCTTTCTGTGGGGGCTTCATTTCTTTAGCTCTCACTTTGCTTATTCTAATTTTCTAATTCACAAGGGTTTTTTTTGGTAAGCTCAGGATACTTCACCAACTCCTAGTAACTTGCAACTTTATATGTTTCACAGAGCAGGTGGCTGAAATATCAGCCAATGGTAAACATTCCAATTAACCCATTTGACTTTGTTTAGCAGGTTGCATTCTGGCAAGCTGCCAGCTGCTCTATCACAGGCGCATTGCACATTAGAGCTAGGAGTTTGGGTTTTACATTAACCCTGCCAAGCAATTGTTTTGACTCTAATGCCTTTTCCACATTTTAGGGCACTGAGTATTATAAAGGCAGCGTCATGCTTTCTTACATACTCCATCTGAAATTTGACCTATAGCACAACATGTGCTTTATACAGAATCAAGGCATACTTTAATGCTAGCAGTGCAATAGGAGCTGCTAAAGACTTTTTAGAGGCTTTCCTTTTTGTATACTGGCTATTGGACAAGGAACAGAATGGAAAGGGCACAGATAATAAAGGGGTTGCTACTTTTGTCCTTACAAATGTTTGTGGCAGGATACAAGGGTGTCCTCCTACCATGAAAGATTGCTATTTTGTTCAGGGTAGTACAGGAAGGGATGTTTCAGCACTGTTAACAGTCAAGTTACAGTCAATATCATCCCTTTATACCTAGGCACTTTATTTCTTGGGGGATATTTATTAGAATAACTGGGCCTCTACTCATCACAGGGAGCACCCTGTGACAGTATAACAATGAATTAGAAAAGGACAGAACACTCATGGTGGTTGGTTGCATTTAAGAGTTTGACGGGTGGTGCTGAAATTCAGCTTTTACTGTGGCCATTTCGTCCAAGCACATTTTCTGTTTTGTTTGTTCAGGTGAGGGGTGAGGGTTGTGACCTGAAAGACAAATAGTATTTTTGCAATGCTTAACATGTTACCTCATTCTAAGAGAAAACCATGCAGCGAGGAAGCCTAAAATTAGTAATGAGCAATGATGCTGCCAAACAGAGACCTGGGGGCAGTTACAATTACCCAGCGGAAGACTGAAGGAACACACACAAAAATTAGTAATGCTCTGCTTCTTTGTTATAATGAACCTACCGGGCCTTTGTTTTCACATGCTGATGACTTACCCTTAAACAACCTACAGCCTTAGTGCATGCCAGACTTTTAGTGGGAATTAACTTTGGAATCAACTGCTTATTTACTTTCTACCTTTAACATTATCACTTTGTTTACTCTTCTACAGGTGTATTGTGGATAGGTTAAAGTAAATATATTTATATACAGCATATGGCAGAAGGCTTGTAAAATATAACAAACATGCACACAATTTGGCATATTTAAAATACTGTAGTTTAATGAATACTACTATAGTGGGTATATTATCACCTCTATGGTTAGGGTTGAGTAAGCCCTTCTATGTTAAACTCCAATATATGCACCTTAACACTGTTTCCATCTCTGGACAGAATAGCCTGAAATTTGAGAAACACATTGTGCCAGGATCTCTGAATCCTACAAATTCGGTGATGGTCATTTAGGTGCTCTGAAACATCTAGAAGGTAAAGAAACATACGTTGCATGTCTTGCGGGGACTGAGGGGCTGAGTGCAATGGTAGTGGGAAGGGAAGAACACACCTGGGTAAGTGACTTTAGCAAACTACTAGTATTAGGGGATTGGTGTCACAAAACCTAAACACATAAAGTACTGAATTATGGAAGCACAAATAAACATTGAGCAGGTGTTGAAGGATCTGTGTGTTAGGGAACACCTTGTAAAATGTAATCAATGTGAGATGTACAAGAGAAACCTACCTAATACCTGCACCCCAGAACTTAGGTGTGAAAAATGTAAGGAGAATGCAGCACTGAAATTAGAATTAAGGGAGTTGCAACAGATACACTCTCAACACACCCATTCTCAGGTTGAGGGGCAGATGCAAATTGAAGGTTTTGGAAGCAGTAGAGCAGGGCCCCCTACAAATATAACAGAAAGTTCTGGTGAAGGCACAGATAATAGTAATTGGACAACAGCAGGTGAAGGTATGGAGGAAGGAGTTGGGCCTGAGTCTCAAAAAATCCCATAAAAAGGGTAGGGCTATGGGGGAGTGGGGTACAAAATGGATACTCCATGTTTAGTACAGACTTGAAACTAGCACCGAGACTGTGAAACAGGATGTGACTCAGGAAGCAGAAACCTTGAAGGCACCTCAGAGGCTGAGACTGAATTATTGGTGATAGGGACTCTATCATGAGGAATACTGATACTGTGCTTACAGCTAGATGTAAAAATAAGATGACAGTAAATTGCTTACCGGAACAAGAATTGGGGACTTCAAACAGTGTCTGCCTAAATTGTTAAAGTCTTCTAAACAAAAAGTCATTGTGCTCCATGTGGGAATCAATAACTTGGGTAGTGAGCACGAAAAAGATATTGTAGATGAACTTATGGAATGTGCTGAACTTATAAAGGCAGGGGGACACATACTAATCATCTCAACACTATTACCAATCGTTGGTTGCAATCCTGAAAAAAGCATCATTCAAAGAATTATTTATTTTTTATTTAGTTTTTGTTGACCGGGTAAGTGCACTAGACAAATCCTGCCTATTTTCAGGCACGGCTCGGGGGAGGGGGATACAGATGAATGCTAACTGACCTTAAACCAGATTAAGCTGTTTGTGGTATTTTTAGAGAATGAGGAAATTTGGCCAGGATACCAGAAATTCCCTACTAGCCCTCTTGGTGGACAACCCGTCTCTGTGTGAAATAGCCACTCTGGGGGCTTTCGGAGGAGGTGGGTGTCTGACTAGTGGTGGGGAAAGGCCTCACTGCTAGCAAGAGATTACATTATCAGAAGATGCATTGACAATGTCAGTCTTTGAAGGAGATGAAGGTTTTCATGAAGCTATATACTAGGTACGGAGCTTTAGGTACCTGAGAGGACTATAGACGATTTTATCAGAAACAGGAAAATACACTAACCTATGATGTGATGTCAAAGAATCCATGGTGAAAATTACAAAAGTAGCACCATTTGCACTCCCAACACCCTCGTCACGTGCTGATTCAGCTGAGTGGTCTGACAAGCTGCCACAGGTGTTGACAGCAGGAATGAGGAAGTCGGAGGTCAATTTCCATTGAAAGTGGCGGGTGAGTGTGCTATTGATTCTTGTAAGGCTTTGAAGGCTGAGATATGTGTGCGGCTGGCAGGTTAGTCACTGGAAATAGCCAAAGCTGAAGCGCACCTCTGGGGATTGACATTGTTGGTGAGCTGATATTGGCTCCTTCTGAAATTTTCAAATGCCCTGCTGTGGCTCCAATACTACTACAAGCTGACTCACAGTTTCAAGCAGCAAAGACTCTGTCTAAAGAGTCGGGTTTTGTGTTCTGTCCGAAGTCGCCGTCTGGCGCTGCACAGACTGATGCCCTTCCAATAACTTATCAAACGAGGCCTACTGATCAAAAAGGAGTTACTGAATTCAGTTCTTCACCTCCTGTTACTTCTAATCCTCAAACGCCTTTACTACAAGGGGCTACAACTTTACCACAGGAATATGCCCTGTCAAAAGAGTGTGCTGCTATTTCAGGAACTATTCCTCTACGACGCTAACTGGTCTCCTCAGAAAGCATTACAAGGAGCTGGATGGGAGAAGGGCCCATCAGGGATTTGGACCCAGGACTCGACCTGGGATCCCTCTTTCAATCTTTAAACTCCTGAGTGGCATCCAAAGTCTAATTCGCATGATATCTCTACTGCTACTCCTGCTACAGCTATGCCTGTGCAAATATCTGAACCTGATCTACAAACTGTTCCAAAGCAAATTTGGCTCTAGGGCCAAGTTTTAGCAAAACGAGAGAGTGTGGGACTCTAGAAACTACAACTAAGCCCTTTTTATCTGAACTTTTTTCAAAATCCAGAAGGGAAGCTGCCCCTCGGCGGAACACAGTAAGAATACATCATAAAGGTGGCCTGGAAGTCAGCCCGATAGACATTATGTGGAGAAATATTTAATTAAGGAATCATTAAAATTTTTACCAAGAGATGTTTTCGCATTTATAAATATACCCAGGGAAGACAATTTCGACATCAATTTTCACTCAGCTTATAATTTAGATCTTTTCTGGGAACGTTACGGTCAAGTTAAATTTTCTCCCATATGGACCCCCTTCTTGGTGATTCCACTTTCTAAACCTTTAATTAAAAATGTTGCAGTTATGTTTAGAAATGAGGGGGTCCATGAGGAAGATATTACTTATTGGCTTTTCCAAAAATGTGACATCCAAAGTGATCCAGACCCTATTTTGGACTCTGAGCAGTCCTGGACCGGAGGGTGGAAATACAGGGTAAAGCTCAGGCAAACAAATTCAGGAATTGACCATATTCCAAATACCTTTTGTTGGGGAGAGATCGTGGGGTGTGTTTTACAGTGGGCAACCTAGGGCATGCTATAAGTGTGGGACTAAACTTATCTTTCTACTGTGCATGACCAGCGAGATGCAATAATTGTGGGAAGTGGGTCACATAACTATGCAGTGTCTGAAACACACTAAAAGTGGCGTGTGTGAAGATTTTGGCCATGCTTTTAGAGATTGCCCATGGGCCATAAAAATAAAGCTGCTTGTGGAAGTATGGACTTGATCATTCAGCAAGTCCAAGATGCTGTTTTCAAACAAGTGGAGTCTAAGGCAATGGCTCCTCCTCTTTAGCAGGAGTCTTTAGACCCGGTTTCCTATTTCAGGCCCCCTTTGGCCCCCCTTCCTCCTTCTGTTTCCACTTTACCTCTTTCCCCTGTAGTTCTAGCTAGTATTGTCAAAATTGAAGCTGAAGTAGCAAATCTTCTAAAATCTGTTTGCTACACTGATACTACAGATACAGAACAGACTAGGAGGGACAGTGTAGGAGTGTCTTCCCTTCCTCCACAACAGTCTAATAGACATGTAAAGACTGTGGTTGTTTCAAAAAATGAGTCTTTTGAATCTCCTAACTCATGTGCTGCTCTGTTTACCTCTTGGGGGGATTCAGAAATGGATGTTGGAGACTCTGACTCCCAAAAATCCACGCAGGATGGAATGAGTACCCACATAGAAGACTATAAGGAGAAAAAAAAAGAGGAAAAAAATAGGTTGAGGTTCCCTTGCTCTTTTTATTATCTTCATGGTTGGGTGCTTATGGGGCTCCCTTAATACATATAGTCTACTCAACTCTGCTAAAAACAAGCTGTCTTTCAGCTCCTTAGGGACCAATCTTTAGGAGTGTGTTTCCTTCAAGAAATTTGGATGTTTGCCCAAGAACAAATTACTTCCTTCAAACAGACTGGCCTTGGGGGCTGTCTTTCTGGTCCTTGGTAGGACAGTGCAGATGGGATACATATTTTGTTTAATTCTTTTCATTTGAGCTACTCAAACTAATTTAATTGATTCTGGGAGAATTTTAATTATTGATGGTCTATGGCACTCTAGATCTTGTAGATTCCTTAATAGTTGTAATCCCCAAACAAAAGGCCTTAGAACTGAGTACATGAAACTGATTCAACCTTTTTTGGTTTCTTCCCTTACTATTTTTTGGGGAGGAGACTTTAATTGTACTCTTTTTATAAAAGGTGAGTCAAACAAAAAAATGTATTGTGACTCGAACTGTTTAGTATCAATTATCAAGACAGGAGATTTGGTTAATTGCAGCTCTTCGGTAAAATCAGACTCTAATTTTACTTTTTTTAAGGGGAAAGTTGGTTCCATGATCGATTAACTATTCCTTTCAAAAAATACAGCAATAGGAAAATTTAAAATAGTCCCTGTGGAATTCTCAGATCACCATTTAGTGCTGGTTGAAGTTGCCACTTCCCCCCGTTGAGAGGAAAGCTACAAGATGGAAACTAAATGCCTTCATCTTGAAAGAAGCTGTTGCAATAAATTATATTTCCTTATATTAAAGGCTAGGTTATCAATAACATTTTTATATTCTGATTTAGGCATTTGGTGGCTGGAAACGAAGCAAGATTGTTGTTCTTGGTTCCAAAAATATGGTAAAAGAAAATGGAATTCAAGTTTTCTTTCATATTTAAAGTTAAGGTTCCAATTGCAATACTTGACTACCCTAGCTAATACATCTAAGCATGATTATTCTGATCAAATTCAACCCATTAAAGATCAAATGAAAGTATTTCAGTATAATAGGTCCCAGACTTTGCAAGCTGTTCTTACTAATCACTCCTCTAAAACAGTTATCGGGGCTCCCTTCGAATTATTTAAAAAACTTAAGGATTCTACAGCTTTGGAATACCTCATGTGGCAACAGATTAAGGAGGAGGATGCAGAAGGTATTAATTCTATTATTAAAGACTATTTTGATAGTTTAAAACCAATTTCTGAACCTTCGTTTTTTGATATGGCACATTATTTAGGGATGCCTCCTGATCTTTTAGAAGCCCAGGAGATAAAAAAATTAGAAGTTCCCTTTTCTTGCCTGGAAATAGAAAAGGTTATTAAAAAATTAAAAGATAACGTTACACCAGGTTTGGATGGCCTTCCAAATTCCTTCTATAAATCTTCTCAAACAGACATCACGGCTTGTTTACTTCTAGTATTTCAATTTTTTATCTCTAAACTACAGTTTCCAGTTTTTTTTTACAGAAGGGCTATTGATTTATATCTTTAAATCAGGTGATAATGGAGATCTTAGGAATTGGAGGCCCATTACTATTTTAAATACAGACTATAACATCTTTGCTTCATTGCTTAATAATAGGTTATGATTAATGGCTAATAAAGTTATATCTCCATTACAATATTGCGGTGTCCCAGATAGGAATATCCAGTCACCCTTAACAATCATTAGAGAAGTGATAGAATATTTATCCTTAGAAGGGAAGTCTGCTTTTTTGTTATCAATTGATTTGGAGAAAGCCTTTGACAGGGTTAACCTGGGGTTTTATTTCAGGTTTTGAAATTTTGGGATCCTATTTCATTTGTCGGGATAATTCAGGCTTTATATAATCACCTAAAGTCTATCCAGTGGTCACGGGAACATAACAAAGGGAATAGAAATAAACATGGGTTCATCAAGGGTGCTGGCTTAGCCTTGCTATATGTTTTTCACTAGAACCTTTATTACGTGCTTTAACTATCCCTCCCGCTAGGAAGGGTACATAAACCACTATCAAATGATCAAGTAGTGGTACAGGTTTTTGCTGATGATGTTTGTCTTTTTTTTTAATTCTCAGGAGCAGATTTTTTTTTTACAGAATTTTCTCTTTCTCTTCCATGTCTAATGCTAAACTTAATCACATGAAATCTAGAGGTCTACTGATGGGAGTGTTATTCATTTTCCTATTTTGTAAATAATATTCTTTTTCAACTGAACCTTTAACTATTTTGGGTGTTCTTTTCAGGCCTCAAAACTTGCCAGTTGAAAATTGGGATTTAGTATGTAAAAAGGTTGAGGGGAAAACTACTAGGTGGAAGCTATTTAAATTTTCCAAACTCAAAAGAATCCAGGTTCTTAAACAATTTATTTTACCCTGCTTTCAATATATTGCCCAAATCTTTCCTGTACCTACCCAGTATGGAACCAGACTATATAGTTGTTGTTTCCAACTTCTTTGGGGGAATAGACTGAATCCAGTGAAGAGATGTTATACGTATTTGGCTACAGATAAAGGGGGTTTGGGTATAGTGGATCCAGTTATTTTTTGTCATGTATTGTTTATTTCACATAATTTAAAGAAATGTTTTTTATTTTCAGACAGTCGAGATAGGTATTTGATTAGGCAATCCTAAAGCGATATTGGAAAAGCCTGGACAATTTTGCTCCTAAAGTTCATCCACATCTCCATTTCCAAGCATATTTTTGACCAACAGCACAGAAGCTGTACAAATGGCAGGTGTTAAAGAACAAATTTCTTCTAATAATATGACGAATCTTTATAGGAGCATAATGGCTAGTGTTTATCCTAATGACCCATGTTTTAAAATTGCCCCTCAGCTGGTAATAATAATATTTTAGAACAATTAAAAACTCAGACTCCTATACAGATGTAGGAAACCCAGTGGTTCATCATGTATGGTCATTTAAATGTTAGGATGCGCTAAATATAAAGCCAGGAAGAGAGAAATTGCCCTTTCCTGATTGTATTAACCAAGAGAAACCATGGAGCATTTTTTCTTGTACTGTTCCTTTTCAAAATCAGTATGGAAATATACTGCTAATAGATGGAACATGCCTTGGTTGTCTCTTATTAATTATGAGACTTTAATTATTGAAATAGTACCACCCTGTCTGCAGATATATGACAAACACACTTTGCTGATATTTTTTGCATGTTTAAGATTTTGTTTATGGCAATTAAGATGCCAATGGGTAATTTATCAGAAAATGAGTGCAGTTGAAGGGTTTTGTTGTTATGTCAAGAATGAACTGTTGAAAGTTTATTTTAAAGATAAACAAAAGTATAATGTTGATAAAGTGAAATTTTGGTGGAGGTTTTTTTGCGCATATTATTAAATATAAATAACTAGGATATTACCCTCCCCCTCCTTTTTTTTGGTGTTTTTCTTTTTTGGCAACATACTGTTTTGAATTATGAATTTCCTTTCTTTTGATTTGTGTCCTTTTTAATTTTCTCTCCCTTTATCTTTCCAGTTTTATTGTTTATTATGAGGATCATGTACCTCTTTTGTTGTTCATGTGGTTTCTTCTATGTATTATAAATAAAAACACTCCTACTCTTTTCGAGAAGTGCCATGGGATCTTTAACATCCACCTGAACTACCACCAATCCAGGCAGATTGGACCTCGGTTTAATGTCTCATCTGAAAGACGGCACCTCAGGAGTGCAGCACCCTCTCATGCTGCACTACATTGTCAGTCTGGGATATTAACAAGTGCCAGATGTGGGAACTGAACCCACAGCCCTCTGATCTCGGCCTCAGAGATGAGTGTGCTACCTACTAAGCCACTGACACTGGTGGAGATTTTGGATTTTTAACTCCAGGATATCAAATAGGTATGGTATCAGAAATTTTGCTGTTATAGATACCTGGGAGAAATTTCTCAATAAAAAATCTTCATAAAGGGATGGGTTACATCTGAACCCTCTGGGCACAAAAACATTAGCAATTGAAATTAAAGGAATGTTAAGCGTTTATTTAAACTAGGTACGGGTGGGGAAGGGCAGTATCCGGTGGATGTGGAACACCAAGGTAGAGGTTGTAAACCTAAGTTAGAGTTAAACATCATGGTCATCAATGTCTGCTCTTAAACACCTGTAGTTTAAATAATAAAAAGAGGAACATGAATCATTTATATGGGGAACTGAGATAGATATGGCATTCATTACTGAAACATGGTGGACTGAGGGGAGAACTGGTGTAGACAGATCTCAGGTTTTACCCTTTTCCATAAAGATAGAGAGGGAAGAAGGGTGGGAGTAGCATATATCTCAGACAAAATAAAGGCTATAGATGTATCAGAAAAGGTTAGATCTGGAGAAATGAAGCCAGAAACTATTTGGATTCAGATAATTACTTATACTTAAAAAACAGTAATAATTGGGTGTGTTATAGGCCACCAGGGGCATCAAAAGAACTGTCAGACCAGATAAATATTGAACTCTCTAAGGCATGTGAACTTGGTAGGTAATACTAGTAGGGGACCTAAACTATAAGGAAATAAACTGGATCGACCATCAGACTTGCAATTTAAGTAGTAGAGTATTTATGGAGCTATGTCAGGAGTTGGACTTAACACAATATGTGACTGTCCTACTAGAGAACATAACACTATAGATCTAGTTACAGCAGTGAAGGATAAAAATATCATGGGATGCAAACGACTGCCCACTTGGAAGTAGTGACCACTAGGTGGTTAGCTTTTTATACCAGCATTACATACCCTTGGAAAAAGGATGTAGGGAGGTCTTTAGTATAAGGACAGCAGACAAAGACAAAATATTAAAAAAATGGATTTGATAAACTGGGAAGGAGTACTGCAGGATAAAACAGTAGGGGAAATGTGGGATACTTTTAAAAAGGAAATACATACAATCTGTGATGAACACATAAAAAAGGTGAAGGTGTATAATAGGAAGGGAAATAACCTAGATGGCTCACAAAGACGGTAATAAAGTTAATAAACAAAAAGACACGAATATATAAACAATATAAACAAGACAGTAGTTCAGTCATCTGGGCAAAATATAAGCAGGTACAGATCAAGTGTAAGAAATTAATAAAAAGAAATAAACAAAGGATGGAAATGAGGCAGGCATCCACAGCACATAAGGGAAATTTGCAAAGTTTCTACAGCTCTGAAACTCATTGAAGAAGACAAACAACAACCTATGTATTATAATGGAAGAGGGGACCAAAATATCGGACCCCGCAAAGATAGCAAATATCTTTAAGAAGTATTTTAATACAGTTTTCACAAAAAAATCAGTAGGAACTTTAAAATTTAACCCAAATAAAAAACATTTAGAAATAAAAATTTTGGCCGAGGTTATTATAGATAAAATTAGGGTACTAAAGAATACAAATGCAGTGGGGCCAGAAAGCATCTCAAATAACATTCTTAAACTGCTCTCCTGATATTGCTATCCCATTAAATATTATTTTACAGCAATCACTGGGAGAGGGAAATGCCAAGAATTGGCTAACGGTGAATGTGATACCCATTCATAGAAGGGGATAGAGAGATTGTGCAAACTATAGACCCATAAGCTTAACATCAGTGCCAAGCAAGTTGATGGAATCAATATTAAAAGATGTAATAAATTTATACCTAGCTGAAACTGGACAGGATGGTTGGAACAGCATGGTTTTTGTGTGGGAGGTCATGTGTGACAAGCATGTTGTGTTTTATGAGAACATTTGGCAGTATTGGACAGGGAGAAATGGTGGATTGCATATATTTGTATTTTGCTAAGGCCTTTGGTAAAGTGTCACACTGTGAAATATTAAATTGTTTGTCAGAAATTTATATGGACTATAAGTATGCCAGTGGATTCAGGCCTAGCTGGCGGATAGAACTCAGAGGGTATGTATAAATGGACATCTATCGAAGGAGATCCCTGTGACTGTTGGGGGTCCCCCAGGGGTCGGTGCTGAGACCTCTGCTCTTTAGACTGTTCATAACATCAATGGGAAAGGGGGTAAACAACTGGGTCAGTAAATATGCAGATGACACTAAATTGGCCGATAGATTAACACAGTTAGAAGGGGCAAAGACAGTTCAGGAAGATTTGGATATTATCTATAAATGGGCAAATGAAAAGGGAATGAGTTTTAATATAAATAAATGCAGTGTAATTCATATGGGTAATAAAAATCCAGAATATAACTAAAATTAATGGACTTACCTTAATAAAAAAGTCAGAAGTGGAACGAGACCTGGGTATATTGGTGGATCAGAAGCTGAAATACCAGGAGCATTGTAACAAACAAATAATAAAAGCAAATAGGGTTTTATGGAATATCAAAAGGAACTTTAAAAGTAGGAAGGAGGCAGTGATTATGCCCTTATATAGAGCCTATGTCCAACCTATTTTGGATTATGGCACCCCGGTGTGGGGGCCCATAACTAAGGGGCAGTGGTGAGGTTGGAGGTAGTACAGAGAACGGTTACAAGAATGGTGTATGGTATGAAAGATAAAGCCTATCAACAGAGATTGGCAGATTTAAGACTGATGTCACTGGAGACTAGAAGAGTTAGAGGAGACCTGATGTTATGTTATGATATAATGAGGGATGATTATATGTTAAATTAACTAAATCTACAGTTTAAAAAGGATATATTAGGTACCAGAGGGCATCACCTTCAGTTAAGACATATAAAATATAACACAAGTAGGCACATGGCCTTTTGTACCCAGATAGTGGTGGCTCCGTGGAATGGGTTGCCGGAGGAAACTGTATATCGCTAGAAATAAGGCACAGTTTAAAAGAAACTTAGATACTTTATCATGGAAGGACACAACCTGGTATACTACGGGTAAAGTGGAAAGGAGCGTGTTTGTATGGGTCAAACATAGGCCCCTTAGCTCCTTATTACTAAAGTATGAAACTTAAATGCGAATATGCAGCAATATAGTTTCAAGATCTTTTTTCCCTCAAGTTTGTCACAAAAAATGGCATAGAGCTGAAACACAAAATTTCAGATTACTGAGAATATGGATAAAGGATGATTATTTTCTATGTGATGTTGAGATAAATGTAGGTTTTCAGTTATCAAAATAAAGTTTACACACCTGTGCACATTTCTTCATTTTCATAACTGAGTAGTTTGAAAATGACATGTGCACCTCCTATGCCAGTTCCATGGGCAACTTTTATCATTTTTGTGAGGGATTCTGAAATTTTCAGGATTCATGGCAGTCAAAAAAATTACACACTCTACTACTGCTGCCCTAATCAAAGCAAAAAGAAAGTAGCTAACTGCCAACAGAGGGGACTTGTTTCAGCCACTGGTATTACTTCTGTCCCCTCTCCTGATGCTAAGAACCCAATCACGGTGTTGAAAATACTTCACAATTCAAAAAAAATATGGCCAATGGGAGCATATCTCTGGTAGCCATCACACTGCCCCAAAGTGTGTCTCCACCCACCTGTACTGCATATGGGGCCACTGGGTGCCTGATCCTGGTGGCTCACTAAGTGTGCCTCCATCCAACACTTAGGCCCCAATTCCTGTGCCAGATATCAGGCTACTGAGGATACTGAGGGAATTAGCAGAAGAGCTGGCTAAACCACTGGTATGCCTGTTCAACAGCTCACTTAGGTCTGAGGAAGTTTCAAGGGACTGAAAGGTGGCTGATGTTGTACCGCTTCATAAAGGGGGGGGGATAAGTAGCAACCAGGGAACTACAGGCCTGTCTGTCTAACCTCTATAGTAGGGAAGCTGATGGAGTCACTGATCAAAGAGGACTTCATAGACTGCCTAGAGAGCAACAGGCTCCAGGATAATAAACAGCATGGTTTCATGGTAGGAAGACCTTGTCATACAAACCTGATAGTTTTCTTTGACTGGGTGACAAAAGAATTAGACAAGAGCCATGCTTTGGATCTACTCTACTTTGACTTCAGCAAGGCTTTTGACTCAGTACCTCACAAACAATTGTTTAAGAAGATGGAAGACCTGGATGCAGCAAAATCCATAATGAAATGTGTGAGTAACTAGTCAGAGGGGAGGCAGTAGAGGGTGGTGGTCAATGATGTTAAATCAGAGAAGAGGGAGGTTATGAGCAGGGTTCCAGAGGGATCAATCCTGGATTCAGTCCACTTCAACATGTTCATTAGTGATATTGGAGAAGGAATATAGGGCAGGTTGAGTCTTTTTGTAGATGACACACAACTATGTGAGAGGGTGGGTCGTGACAAGGGAATAAGGGAAGTCCAGAGAGGCCTACAAAAGCTATAGAGGTGGTCAAAGGTCTGGCAGTTAAAATTCACTGCTAGAAAGTGCAAGGTAATGCACAGAGGGGAAACAGAAATCCAAGACAGAGTACTGGATGGAAGAGAGAATAGCACTATAGCTGAGGAACTGGATTTGGGAATTATCATTAGCAACTGACATAAAGAATCGAGTCAGTGCAACAAGGCATATAGCAATGCTGATAATATGCTGGGATGTATCGGGAGGGGTACTGATAGCAGAAGCAAGGAGAAATACTTCCTCTCTACAGATCCCTGGTGAGGCCTCACATAGAGTACTGCACCCAGTTCTGGAGTCCTCACCTCCGAAAAGGATAAGGACAGGTTGGAGACAGTGCAGAGCAGAGTAACAAAAATGATTCAGGGCCAGCAGGGCAGATCCTATGAGGAGCACGTGCTAAATATATACTCACTGGAGACCAGAAGGGAGAAGGGAGATACGATAGAGACCTTCAAGTTCCTTAAAGGAATTAACAAAGTGAACTACGGGGAACTATTTAGCCTGAATACCAATTCACAATCACATGGACATGAATGGAAATTAACAAGAGGTAGTTTCTGGAGAGATGTGAGGAAGTACTACTTTATGGAAAGGGAGGTGGAAGCTTGGAACAGTCTGTCGGTTGAAGTGCTGGGTGTGAAAACAGTCAGAGAATTCAAGCAGGGCTGGAAAATAATGAAGGGAATAGTGGTTACTGGGGGTGACAGGACAAAGGAGGAGAAGAGAGAGGGGACACGGGGGGAGGGAGGTGTGCACTAGTCCCTTCACAAAAGAAAGGGTCCTACAGGAGCTCGATAAGCTCAGGGTTGACAAGGCAATGAGACCTGATGGCATTCATCCCAGGGTACTAAAGGAGCTAAGGGTGGAACTAGCATAGCCATTGTCAGAACTGTTGAGTGAGTCTCTGAGCACAGGAAAGGTCCAGAAGACTGGAGAAGGGCTCATGTGATCCCGCTTCACAAAAGTGGTAGCAAGGAGAAGGCAGAGAACTACAGACCAGTTAGTCTTACCTCAGTAGTGGGCAGGATTATGGAGGCACTTCTTAAGGAAAGAATAGTGCAAAACCTGGAATCCATAGGAGCACAAGCTCCAAGACAGCATGGGTTTACAACAGGAAGGTCCTGTCAAACTAATCTCATAGATTTCTATGACTGGGTAACCAGAGTGGTGGGCCAAGGGGGAGCAGTTGATGTTGCCTACCTTAACTTCAGCAAAGCTTTCGATACTGTTCCACATAGGAGATTGATTAATAAGCTGAGTAGGCTCGGGTTGGGTCAGAGGTTGCTCAACTGGGTGGCAAACTGGTTGATGGGCAGAAAACAGAGAGTGGTGATAAATAGTATACAGTCAGAAGAGATGCAAGTCACAAGTGGGGTACCTCAGGGATCAGTCCTGGGGCCAGTCTGCGTCAATATCTTCATTAGTGACTTTGCAGATGGACAGGAGGGTAAGGTTTGTCTGTTTGCAGATGACACCAAGATCTACAACAGAGTAGATGATCTAGATGGGGTGGGCAAAAAGAGAAGAAATCTGGATAAACTGGCAAAATGGTCAGAAGAGTGGCAACTGGTGTTTAACGCAAAGAAGTGCAAGATCATGCACATAGGGAAGAGAAACCCTGAAGGCACCTATAGGTAGGGAGGGGAGTTGCTGGCAGTCACAAGGGAAGAAAGAGACTTGGGCATCATCACCACAGATGACCTGAAATCATCCAAGCAGACCACTAAACCCTCTGGCACCAAACCCTCCCAGTCTTTTTTTTTTTTTTTTAATTTTTCTCTGTACTTCGCCATAGTGCTTAGCTATCCACCTTAGCCCACTAAAATCGTACCCCACCACCCTCCTATTGCTCGCCACCCCCGACTGCCTAGCCCACACTACTTCTCGGCTCTCTCCTGCCTCGCTAAAAAAATGCTTTGGCTTAGTCCCCACCACCTGTTCCTGCTCACCCTCACCCTCCTTTTCCCTTTATGCCAACTCCCCCTCCGCCTACCCTACCCCCACCTACTCTCACCTTTCTATACTACTACCGAAACATTGTACCATGGCTTTTACTCTGGAAGTCTTAAACAAACATCACCCAATTAATACCTGGGTGCAAAGAGCCATATTTCCTAATTGAAACTGCCACATCGTTATAACTCACTAACGTCACCCTCTACTGGGACTCCAGAAGACAATCCAAGCATCTTAAAAGTACAAGCAGAAACTCACTCCAACCTATTATGACACGAATGGCATCGCTGAAACTCCTGCTCCTCCTACTTTTAATATCTGGTGGGATACACCCAAACCCTGGTCCTGTTGCACTGAAGCCAACAAAACAGGGAAAGTTGGTAGTGGTCTCTCCATTATCACTCTAAATATCTGCAGCCTCCTTCCCAAATTGGCATCTCTTCAAACTCTCGCTGGACAAAAACCCTGATATACTAGCCATTGTGGAAACCTGGCTATCTCCCAACACCCGGATCATGCAGTCTCGCTGAGGCTACAATCTTTTCAGACTCGACCGGCAAGCAAGAAAGGTGGGGCTGTGCTATCTACATAAAGGACAACCTCTCCTGTCAATGCGGCAGCTTCACCCCCTAAATACGCAGATGCAACTCCTCCCTATCAAACTGCTTCTTGGTGCACAAAACAAAGTTCTCACAGTGGCACAGTCTATATCCCTCCAAAAGACCACCGTGCCAGTATTAAGTCTGTACTTGATTTTGTTAGTCTGCAGCCCTCTGAAAATGAGCTCCTCCTCCTCGGGATTTCAACATAAACTGGCTCGCCTCTGACACTGGCTCTTACAAAGATGACATCCTAGCAGCAAACCTGACTCAGATGGTAACCTCCCCCACCCAGAAAAATTACAAAACTGGTACAAGCACCCTTGTTGACTGGGTTCTCACAAATCACCCTGACCGGATAAAAAACATTAAAGTCCTCCCTGACTCCCTCAGTGACCACTCCCCAGTGTCCTGTACCTGGTCTAATAAATTTCTCAAGCCACCCCCCAAAGTTATAACAAGCAGAGTATTGCCTTATGGGAATCTTATCAAGTTGAAAACCCATCTCCTACAACAGGACTGGACACCAATCCTTGAATCAACTGATATTAATACCGCACTAGAATACTTAATTAAATCTTTCAACTCTGCATGCGACTTATACACCCCAGTAAAAAAACATAAAATCAAAGTGCTATCAAATCCATGGATTACTGCCAAACTACTTGCCGAGCTCAAGGTTCGGGACCACCTCTGGGCAGTTGCCAGAGACACAGGCTCACCTCATGATACCCTAAAATACAAGCAGGCATGAAATAAATGTACCTCTAAAATAGGCAAATGAAGAGCGCCTATTTCAAAAATGCCCTTGAATCCACCTGGGGTGATGGAAGAGCTTTTTGGGACAACATCTGAAACATAATGGGTAAACAATCAAAATCGTCACCTACCATTATGAAAGTTGATGGATCCACCACTCTTGACCCAAAGTCTATTGCAGATGCGCTTAATAAGACATTCACAGACCTTAGTGGGGTCCTCCCCCCAGATTTCTTCTCGGACTTACCTGTGCCTAGCCTAGTATCACAAAACACCCCTCGTGACAAACCACAATTTTACTTCAAGAAAATCAAAGTGCACGAAGCACACAAGTACATTAGAAAGGCCTGCTCCAAATCCAGAACAAGTAGTGACACGCTAGATCTAAAAATCCTGTCTCTCACCCTGGATGAAGTAATTCACCCCCTTGCAAAAATTCTTAATCTGTCACTTTGCCAAAGTCAATTTCCCAACAAATGGAAATCTGCCATAGTTATGCCAGTGCACAAAGTGGGGGACAAAACCTCAACAGGAAACTATCGACCAATATCAATACTCCCTCCCCTCTCCAAAGCACTTGAACGAATAGTGGCAGACCAACTCTCTGATTACCTGGACAAATTCAATCTACTCTGTAATCAACAGCACAGCTTTAGGAAAGGACATAGTACAACAACAGCCTTACTTGATTTCTCTGGAGAAGTCCACTCAGCCCTGGACAAGGGTGCCAAACAGGTGCAGTCTTTATCGATCTTACAAAAGCTTTCGACACAGTCCATCATGGCCTACTTACCTCCCTACTTTCTAGCCAGCCTGGCGAAGGTCCTTGTGCTTGGGTAAAAGTTACCTGTCCAATCGGTCACAGGCTGTAAAATCTCTAATGAAGTCTCCGACTTCAAACCAGTTCTCTCGGGTGTACCACAGGATCAATTCTTGGACCGCTCCTCTTTAGCCTGTTCCTAACTCCCTCCCAGATATCTTCCAGGAGAAAATAATCTTATCACTGATGATGCTGTAATTCTCTCTTCCCACAAGGATCCAAACTCCCTATGAAAAAGCCTGCAACTTGCTTTCTCTAGTGTTGAAAGGTGGTTCCTGGATAGTAAACTTGTGCTAAACCACAATAAAACAAAAGCCATGCTCTTCTCCAATCACCAAAACAAAATGAGCATACTCCACTCACCATACAAACCTCTGCGGAATTACACTGAACCAAGTAAATACTTTCAAATACCTTGGCATCACTTTTGACCAAGGGCTCACCCTTGCAACCCACTTTGACAACACTGCAAAACAGTGAACCAAGCTTGGAATACTATTCCGTAACCATCAATTTCTAAATCAAGCGGCATTGAGAATAGCTATACAGAGTTCCATAATCTCAATCATTGACTATGGCCTTATTATTTATGGCTCAGCTACCTCCACTGCTCCAAAGGCGTATCTCAATCACTCTAAATAAGGCCTGCCGGCTCCTCACGGGGGCTCAAAGACTGACTCACACGTGTGATCTGTACTATGAATCAGGCTGGTTGAACCTATCAAATCGTCTTTTTTATCTCACCTGCACAATGGCAAAAAAATCTATCTTGGGACTGACTCCATTATGTATTCAAAACCTACTCCGACTGAATCCTGGCTCACGACCCTCCACCAGATCTGAACGCCAACCTTTCCTGGTTCCGAGATGCCGGACTGCACAGGGACAAATATCTTTCGCATACAGGGCCCCGACATGGTTCAATGCGTTTAGTCCACCTACTCTATCCTCAACCTCACTTGAAGCTTTCAAATCCATGCTCTATGCCCACCTCACCACCACTAGCAACTGTGACTGCGCTAGATAAAGACTACTACTCCTCATGTCCATCCTCACATCTGAGGCCTCTTCCTCCTGACTAATGAACCTCTGGTACCTCTACTACTTCCTGTCTCCCACCCAAACTCACTCCCCCTTTTTTCCTGTCCCTCTCTCTTACTCTCCCGCACCACCTTTTCCTCCTCTAGCCTCCTTTTGGCGCCTAATGATCACCCTCTCCTGGAAGTTTCCTTAACCTCGAAATTGTCTACTGCTGAACCTGTTATAGCTTGTTTTCTATGAAACTTCAAAACGTTACTGCCTTAAACTGTTAATAGCAAATTTAGATGTAACTTTCCTGTCTGGTTTTACCTGTAATGTGTATCGTGCTTTGTTAAATGTTCTTTGTGACGTGGAACCTTTGTAAAAGAGCCCTGGCTCAAAGGTATTAATTCCTAGACTAATAAACTAAACTAAACTAAACTAAAGCAGTAGGTAAGGCTAGGGGGTTGTTGGGGTGTATTAGTAGAGTATCACAAGTCGTAAGAGGAGGTAATAACTCCTCTTGTAAGACACTTGGTTAGGCCCCATTCGGTACTGCGTGCAGTACTGGAGGCAGCACCTCCACAAGGACATTAACAAAACTGAGGCAGTCCAGCGAAGAGCAGCCAAAATGGTACAGGGACTGCATCAGAAAACATATGAGAACAGATTAATGGAACTTAATATGTATACCCTAAAGCAAAGGAGGGAGAGATGTGATATGATCGAAACATTCAAATACGTTGAGGGCATTAACAAGGTGAAAGTGTCTAACATGTTTCAATATAAGAAAAATAGCAGGACAAGAAGACACAGCATGAGGCTAAAGGGAGGCCGATAAAGGGGTAATGTGAAGAAGTTCTTTTCACAGAAAGAGTGGTGGATGCATGGAACGGCTTACCACAGAAAGTGGTGGATATAAATACAGTGCAGGGCTTCAGACAGGCATGGGATAGGCATAAGGGAGCAATACAGATGAGTATGAATAGATAGGCCATTGACAGAGCAAAGGCCGATGGCACACTCATAAGGTGGAAAAAGAAATGGGCAGACTGGATGGGCCTTGCGGTCCTTATCTGCTATCAACTTCTATGTTTCTATGAGAGAGGATGGGGAGGGTTAGTATCCTGAGGGAACAGTAGGTTCCAAGGATTATAGGAAACTTGGGCAGACTGAATGTACCTCTGGTCTTTTTCTGCCATCATTGTCTATGTTTCTATGTTTCTATATCAATGTCCTTAAAAAACATATAGAAAGATAGACAATGACGTCAGAAAATGACCAAAGGTCTATCCAGACTGCCCCAGTTCCCTATTTAGCCTTGAAGCTTACTGTTCCTCCATGGTGATAGCCACCCCCACCGTCCCTTCATTCTCCTTCCAGTTTCTGATGCCCAGAGCAACCACTATACCATTCACTATCTCCCAGCCATGCTCAAAACCACTAATGGTTTTTGTACCCACCACCTCAGCTGGCAGCCTGTTCCATGGCTCCACCACCCTTTTTGTAAAATAATATTTCCTCATGTACCTCATGAACCTCCCTCCTGTTAGCTTTCACTGATGACCACATGACCACAAGTTGATATGCAAGTTAAATAGTTCCCAACAGTTCACTCTGTTAATTTATTTTAGAATTTGAAGGTCTCTATCACATCTCCTCTCTCCCTTCAGGTCTCCAGTGAGTACCTGTTCAGTGTCTTGTGGTGTTCCTCATAGGACATGACTTCCTGGCCCTGAACCATATTTGATATCTTGCACTGAGCTATCTCAAGCCTATCCCTATCATTCCTGAGATACGGACCCAGAACTGGGTGCAGTGCTCCAGTTGTTGCCTCACCAAGGATCTATACAGAGGAAGAATTACCTCAATTTTTCTGCTATCAGTGCCCCTCCTGATACATCCAAGTATCCTATTTGCCTTGCTGTTATTAGCCTAGTTGCACTGATTTGATTGCTTTTGGAAGTCACTGATGATAACTCCAAGGTCTTTCTCAGCCATGGTACTGAGTCTCACCCCTACCATCCATTACTCCATCATGGGGTTCTTGTTCCATAGGTGCATCATCTTGCACTTTTTGGCATTGAATTTCAACTGCCAAAGCCTTGACCACCCCTCCAGCTTTTGCAAGTCTGTCTGCTTTTCCTTTATTCCGTCACCACTATCCACCCTCCCACAAAACTTAATGATATATACGAAAAGACACAGCTTGCACTGGATCCTCTCACCAATGTTGATGATGAACATATTGAAGTGGACTGGGCCAAGGACAGATCCCTTGGGAGTCCTGCTTATAACCTCTGTCTGTTTTGATTTTACCCCATTGACCACAACCTTCTGCTGCCTCCCCTTTAGCCTTACATATCCAATTTACTATGACCTTGGCAGCACCCAGATCCTCCATCTTCTTTAGCAAGCATCTGTGGGGTATCAAGTTGAAAGCATTGCTAAAGACAAAGCAGAGCAAATCCACAGGATGGCCCATATCCAATTTCCTCATCATCCAGTAAATGAAAACTATCAAGTTAGTCTGACAAGACTTCCCTGCCATGAATGTGCTGACTAGGGGGGCCAAGCGGTCCTTATCTGCCGTCAGAGTCTATGTTTCTATGTTAATGTGTGCTACTTTCTGTCTTGGAGACCACTGCATTACGAATAGTCCACAAGATCCTCTTTGACCTGTGACTCCATCAGTTTCCCTAAAACAGAGATGACTGACATGTCTGTAGTTCCCTGCTTGTTCCTTGCCCCACTCCCCCTTAAGTTGCAGAACTACATCTGCCAACCTCCAATCCCTTGAAAACACCCCTGTCCTTAGACAGCTGTTGAATAGACCTACCAGGGGATCAGCCAGTTCTGCTGACAATTCCCTGAGTATCCTTGGATGCAACCCATTTGGTTCTGGTGTCTTATCAATCTTTAGGACTGTAAGCCATTTCAGGACCCTTTTGCTAGGAAATGTTGCTTGCCTTATCTCCTGGGCCCTCTTAATTGCCGCTTTGATGCCACTCTCCGGCAAGGGCCCACCACCCTCCCTAGAGAAAACTCAGGCTTTTGCCCATCTGCCTCAGTCACCCTGTCTCCCTCTGTTAGCATCACAATTCCCCCTTCCTTTCTTCCTTTTCATGTACTATACCTGAGGTGCTGTTTTTCTCCACTTTTGTCCCCCTCCGCAATATGTAGCTCTGTGTCTGCTTTTGCCCCCCCAATTGTTCTCTTTGCCTCCCCATTTTTTAGCAAATATTCTCCCCATTCTTCCTCCCTGTTTGTCTTTAAATTTGCAGAAGGCCCTTTTCTTGGCCCTCACTGCTTCCCTGACCTTTGCTGAGAGCCATAGTTGTCTCTTGAGTTTGTTCTTTTTGGTTACCATTCCCATGCATACTTTAGATGCCCAGAGACTGGCACCCTTAATTGCCCACTTTCTCTTACATCCCATCCATGTTGTCCACCCCTACTAACTTATCCCTGACCAGTTCCTTCAGCCTTAATGAAGTCTGCCCTTCTGAAATCAGGGACTTCAGCACTTTATTGCAGTTTACAAGACCCGAGGGCCAGTTCAAACCAAACAGAGTTATGGTCACTGTTCCCTAATAGCTCTACTAATCCCACAGCTCCTACCACCTCCTAATTGGTAATCATATGGAGAATTGCAGTCTGCCTGGTGGACTCCTTAACTAGCTGTACCAGCAGATAATCCTAGAACACAAGACCAGGCTTCTGGTGGTCCTCACTACTGCAAAGGGGTGGGCGAAACTTCTGCAGAAATCATGTAACTTTCATGGAGGTTTCTGAACTTATGCCTGTGGTGGAGTGGAAAACTTCAGCGAATGTTACCAGCAAAATTTCACCCAGTTGTCCACTTTCACCCACCAATTATTTGGCCAACTTGCCGGCAGCCCCACATTGCAAAACAGTACCCAAACCCTGGTAGCTAGTGGCTCCCACCCCCACTCGACCACCCACCGGTGTCCCTCACAGTATGTTACTGCCCCCTCCCCTTCCCACACCATTCTCATCCTCTGACTGCCGTATAATAATTTTCCCTTGTGGTCTAGTGTAGTAGTGAATTTCCCTCCTCCCAGTCCCAGATCCTACTCTCCAGTATTTTTTTAAATGTTCTTATATCCTGGCTTGTGATCTACTGTCCCCGAACCACCTCCCCAACCTAATTGGTAGATTCTCACCCCGCTCCCCTATCCTAATACTTAGCAGCAGCGGGCACCTGCACAGCCTTCGCTCTTCTCCTTGACCAGTGACCCACTGAAATTTGTTAATGAATGAATGAGCACATGCGTGGTCAGTCTATTCATTCACAAATTTGGTGGGCTGCCAGCTGAGGAGGAGAGCAGAGGGCTGTGCCAGTGGTCCACTGCCACTATATTTTGGGATGGGTGAGCGGGATGGAAATCTAATCTATCTATTAGAGCGGGATGGGGTGGTGCACTAGACCACAAGCAATTGAAGCCAGGATATAAGGACAGTTATGGCAGTCGGAGGATTAGGATGGTGCATGGGGGGAGTAAACAGCAATATTATACTGGTGGTAGGGGCCACTAGCCACCAGGGTTTGAATATTTTTTTTCATATGTTGGGCAATGGAGGAAGCAGGTGGAATTTCTGTGAAAGATCTGAAATTGATTTCTGAACTTTTGTGGAAGCGAAAGTCAGACTTTCAATTATCTTTCGCCTGCAGAAGATTTTGTTCACACACCCCTACCACTGAAACATCCCAGCTGATGTCTGGCAGTCTATATATCATCCCCAAACACAATTTCTTGCCAGAGTCTGCCATGAGTTGCACACAGAGTGACTCAGTTTCCCCATTACTACAACCGATACATCCCTCTTCTGTCTCCTCTATGCCCAGGGATTGTCAGTTCCAGTCACTATTTTCCAAAGCCCATGTTTGTGTTATGGCCTCTATGTCCACCTCAGTGTCTGCCATGAGTGCCTGGAGCTTACTGATTTTATTATCTAGGCTCCTAGCATTAAGGCATAACCCTGTTCCATCTGATCACTGATCATGCTTTGCTGCTACACTTGTCCTCTCATCCCCTTGTTTTTTCTTGCGTCTTGCACCCTTTGCAGTCCCCTCCCCAAAGTCCCTTCCCCTATGGGCATTGTGAACTCAACTCTTTGAGTCATCACACTCCCCCCCCGAATCCCATATGGGATCATAGTACATTGTGTTAGTTGGGACTACTGCTGTAATAATACTTTATGGTCTAATATTTTATAAAAGCAACATAACAGGAGGGTTTACTGCTGAAATTGCAGTTTTTTTTTGTTCATGAAAACAGCATGGGGGTTACTGCTGAAAGGTCTTCTACTTCCCAAGTCACCCTTCCACCATCAACACAAACATAAAGTGAGACGGTTACAATACAAACAACCTTTGGTCAATGTTTTAGTTTTTACTTGTGTAACTCTTGGGTAGCTTCAGCTCACCAGTGTGTTCACTGACCTCTGTGGCTCTAGCTAGCCTGGTGACCCCCTACTGGCTGGATTGGCTTGGTGGTTTCAAGGGGTATGGCCAGCTGCTGGCAAATGGTGAGCAAGGCCCCTAGATTTCTGTGGCTGCAGAATATTTTGAGCAGAACTTGCAACCTACCGCAAAATATCTGCAATGCCACAGAATTCACTGTTCTTGGTGATTCTTTATTAATATTTTCAGTTTATTTGCAGCACCTGGATCCCTTCTCCTCCTTTTATATGCAGAACCCCTCTATGCTCAGTATATAATGTTATCAATACTATTACATCATATATTAGCTAATGATAGGGCTGCATTCTGCCACCGAAATAACTAGTTACTTATCTAGCGCAGTACCAACTCCCAGAGGAAGAGGCACTGCGCATCAGGTAGTGTGATAGTTGCTCAACCTGTACTACAGCCTAATAACATTTTAAGCCTTGTGTGATTACACTAGAGCCAACTTAAACAAATACTTGACAATAGCATAGACCTGTTAATTCCATACCTTACCTTGTACAGTCTTATTTGTGCCTTTAAGGTGTAGGGATGCCATATAAACTGAATAACTGCTAAAATTAATTAACATGTTGTTTCTAAGAAAAATGAAGTAATTGTGCACAGAAAGGTGAAAAATAATAATGTGTAGACCTATTGAAGGAAAAGATCTACTAAATGAATAATTGCGCTGTACACATTTTTGCCAGGTTATTGATTACATGTTATCATGAGTTCATAGAATTGCCTAAAAGTTATGGAAAAATGTTGCATGCAGGGCTAGCCATTGGGCCATCAGATAGCATGCTGTGTTTCTGTGCTGGTGACTCAGGTTCTGGGACAAGATCTGGGAGCTGACTGAGCAGCACATCGATGGGGGGGACCTCAGCCCTGTTGCACACCACCGATCGGAGTGTGAGAAGGTATGGCGCAGTGTTCTGTCACATTGGTGACACCTTTGACAGACTAGGAAGCCTTCTCTCACAAGGGGTTCCCGTGCATGTCATGGCCTGATGGGGTTACTTGGTGTATCAGGAGAAGTGATTCGGTATTAAAAAATGAGTCTTGCAGTATCTCCACTATTCTGTTTGTTCCACTTCCAAAAGGACCTGCATGAATGGAAATACAATTTCATGGTCTCAAAATAGAAATGTCATTTAAAGGGAAATGTAATAAAAAGCTGTGTTACAGATTTCATATAAATATTAAGTGATGCACAGTTGGAACCTCATAAGTGGTGTAAACAGCATGAGTATACAGATAACTTATTTATCACATAAGGTCCCCTTTGCATATTTCACTTATGCAACAGGATAGGACCTTAAGTGATAGATTTTTTTTTAGCTTTTTTAAAAATAAAATTATTTCAAGTAAAAGTCTGCTTTTTTGTACTGATGTTACTGTGAGTTCCCCATCCCAATTGCCATAGCCATTGCCATGGAGATGAAGTCAGAATGACAAGCTGACACTTTGATATGCCAGTTCATTGCACAATATACAATGGCAAGAACATTTCCTGGTCTCTGATTGGTCAGTCTTGACATAGATGGCATGAAAAGGGTGTAGAGAAGGGCCATTAAAATGGTGCATGAGCTAAGAGGGATGGCATATATGGAGAGGATGAGGGAACTATATTTACGAACATACGAACATACAAAATTTGCCAGCAGATAAAGGCCTAGAAGTCTATCAAGTCTGCTCAAATGTGCAGCTAGTATTTGTATCCTCTGGAGATAAGAAGGGAAAGAGGGGACATGATTGAAACATTGAAGTATGTGAAGGGGATCAATAAAGTGGGAAGAGTTTATTTACAGGGAAGGCAGATACAAGAACTAGGGGGCATGGACTGAAGGTAGAGAGGGGGAACGTTTAGGGGAAATGTTAGGAAGTATTACTTCACAGAGAGAGTGATTGAGCCCTGGAACAGACTGCCAGAGGAGGTGATAAATGCCAGTACAGTGGAGGGATTCAAGAGGGCCTGGGACAATCGCAGAGAGTTGTCAAGGGGAGGATGAGGGGAATCTTGGTGGTGGTGACAGGTAGAGGGAGGGAATGGGCAGACTCAATGTTCCAGGAAGGCCATTTTCTGCTGTCACATGTCTATAAATCTATGAATCTATTGGTGCTGCAGAACTTCCATAGAAATTACAAACCACCACCACAGAAGCTCTGCTGCAAATTGTAATCCTGCCACAGAACTTGGTCCCAATGTGCTGCAGAAAAATAGGGGCCTTGCTGATGAGTCATTGGGCTTGATTGCTACCTCAGCTCTAGGAGAGGAAGGAAACAGTGTCACTCCAAGCAGATAAAGGAGTAAAGGCCTCAACAGTAGTGGTACCCAGCCAAGCGTTGGGATCATTGCAGCAGTCTATAACATGAAGCCAGCATACAGATACTAAAGGGGAGTTATTTTACTAGCAAAGCTACGTGTGCAGCCACTGAAATAAAATGTAATTTTTCTGAACTTTGAGAAGAAATAAGGTACTTTGCTGCCTCCCCTGGCTAAGTAGCAGGTAGAATAACCCTATAATGGGGGGGGGGGGGGGGTTCTACATTTGATCTGGGATCCTGTGCTAAATGAAAGCTGGTGAAGTAGATGGTGAGGAGGCAGGACTCACAGCAGCTTCATTCCCCCAGCAAGATCTGCCCCTCTGTATCCATTTCTGAATTGTGTGTAGTGAGCCACACAGGTCCTGGAGAAGCTAGAAATGTAGTGGTGGAGATTATGTAGGCTCCAGTGCCTCTCTGTTGGCCACTATAATTCTCCAAGGAGGTGGCACACCAGAACCCAGGTCAGGCTATGGTAGACCCTTCCTTGTTAGGTAACAGTACAGTGGGTTTTGAGCTTGGGGGATGTTTGGAAGAACGGAATTCCCAGGCAGCTCCTGAGCAGAATGCCCCTTAGTTACTTTGACAGTTCATTGCTGGTGCCTGAGTTTTTTTGACACTCAAAATGAGGGAAATGGGGGATGCAGACCCTCAGAATGAGGCACACATTCTAAAACATGAAGATAAAAAGCTCAGAACATTGTGGAAACCATTGTGTTTACAAAGTTTATTTTTGATTTAGTATCTTAGAATATTATGAATTTCTGCTTTAAAGTCTGAATTTACATCACATTCTCTGTGTGGGCAGGCTCTTTTCCACGAGGGACAAATGAGGGACAGGGCAGTTTTAAAGGGTAAAATGAGGGTGAGTTGAGAGCTATGCACATGTCTGTGGCCATTTCCTCCAAGCATGTTGTCTGTCTCATTTGTTCAGATGAAGAAAAGGGTTGTGACTTAAAAGACAAATAGCACTTATAGAAACATAGAATTTGACGGCAGATAAGGACTGCTTGGCCCACCTAGTCTGCCCATTTTCCTACCTAACAGATAAGCTGCAGATCCTAGTTAACCAACAGCTTACTTCCTCCTACCCCCCACTAGGACTGCCTTATGCCTGTCCCATGCATTCTTGAAGTCCCCCACTGTTCTTGACTCCACGACCTCCTCAGAGAGGCTATTCCACGCATCCACAACCATCTCAGTGAAAAAATACTTCCTCACATCACCTCTGAGCCGTCCCCCCTCTATCTTCAAATTGTGCCCCCTTGTTCTTGCACATCTCTTTTTCTGGAAGATGCTACCCTCTTGGACTTTAATTCCCTTGAGGTACTTGAAAGTTTCTATCATGTCCCCTCTCTCCCTTCTTTCCTCAAGGGTATACATATTAAGCTCCTTTAGTCTTTCTTCATATGTCTTCTGGTGCAGACCCTGCACCATTTTAGTACCCTCCTCTGGACAGCCTCCACTCTGTCTATGTCTTTGCGGAGATGGGGTCTCCAGAACTGCACACAGTACTCCAGATGGGGTCTCACCAACTGTCTGTTCAGAGGGATAACAACTTCCTGTTTTCTACTATTGATGCCTCTTCCTATGCATCCCAGTATCCCCCAGCCTTCCTTACTGCCTTCTCACACTGCTTGCCCACCTTTAGGTCATCTGATATAATTACCCCAGGTCCCTTTCCATTTTACTGTTGTTAGTATCTCACCCCATTGTGTATGCTTCCCTGGTTTTGTTTCCATGTGCATTACCTTGCACTTCTTTGCATTGAATCTGAGCTTCCATACATTTGACCATTCCTCCAACCTTGCCAAGTCCCTCCTCATCTTTTCCACTCCATCTTGTGTATCAATCCTGTTGCAGATCTTTGTGTCATCTACAAAGAGACATACTTTTCCTTCCAGTTCCTCTGCAGTGTCACTTATAACGACATTAAAAAGGACCTGTCCCAGTACTGAACCCTGCGGTACCCCGCTAGTAACCCTCCTTTCTTCACTGTGTACTCCATTTACTACTACCCTTTGCGTCCTGTTCTCTAGCCAATTTTTTATCCAGGTTACCACCTTGGGACCCACTCCAAGGCTGGCTATCTTGTGTATTAATCTTTTGTGTGGGACTGTATCAAATGCCTTGCTAAAATCTAGGTAGGCCATGTCCACAGCCCCTCCCTGGTCTACTACTTTGGTCACCCAGTCAAAGAAATCTATTAGATTCGTCTGACATGACCTTCCATCATGAATCCATGCTGCCTTGGGTCATGTGCCCCACTGACCTCTAGGTACTCAACAATTCTTTCCTTCAGAAGTGATTCCATCATTTTCCCTACCACTGAGGTCAAACTAACTGGTCTGTAGTTTCCTGCCTCTGTTCTGCTCCCACTTTTGTGAAGAGGAATCACATCTGCCCTCCTCCAGTCCTCGGGTACCACCCCATCCTCCCATGATTTGTTAAATAGAGTAGTCAGTGGTGTCACTAGTTCTACGCTTAATTCTTTTAGAATTCTTGGGTGAATCCCATGAGGCCTTTTGCAGTGCTTAATATATTACCTCATTCTAAGAGAAAACCATGCAGCAAGGAAGCCTAAAATTAGCAATGTGCAATGATGCTGGCAAACAGAAACCCAGGGACACATTACAATTGCCAAGAGGCAGACAGAAGGAACACACACATGGAATTAGTTACACTCTGCTTCTTTGCTCTAATGAAGTCACCAAGCATTTTTTTTTTGCCATAAAGATTTTATTAAGTTTTTCAAGTAAAAAACATGAATAATAACGATTAAGCATAGTGACAATGGAACAGTGACTGATCACTCAAAATATTTTAACTTGAACTTGACACATTTTGAGTTGTATGGTAAAAAGGAAAATGTAATAAGTAAAATACCTAATACAAACATCTTAGAAAAGCCGGACTGGTAGAAATAAAACAGCTCAAGCAAGTGGAAAAAAAGACGGGTACATAGACAATACTACAAAGTAATATACCAGGCATTTATTTTCATGTGCTAATGACTTAACCTCCAACAACTCATAACCTTAGTCTATAATAGACTGTTAAGAGGGAATTTCCTTTGGAAACTGCTGCTTCTCAACTACTTTCTGCCTGTAAAGTTATCATCTTGTTTACACTAATCTAGGCTTATTGCAGGTAGGTGAAAGTAAATATATTTTTTATGCTTGTGAAATGTGCCAAAAATGGATACTTTTTGGTATATTTAAAATTTCTGTAGTTTAATGATTGCCTGATTGTCCCCCATTTTCCCCTCTCCCAATCAAGACTCAGACACAGATCTTGGAGGAAATGGCCACTGCCATGCATTTATTGACTTACTACCGAAACATAAATTGAGCAGCGTGCACTGCTGGGAGGATGTGCTGTACTTCTAGCACCCCACACCCTCCCACAAGTCTGGGCTCCTTTAAATGTGTGCCAAAGTATATCTCATGGTTTTTGGGTAGGTCATATGGCCAAGGCGCCCGTGGCCACCCCCCACCCGGCACTGCTGTCCTTGCAGTTTTCTCTGATGAGGTGACCCCCGTGAAGGCCCAGGTCTTGCACTTTTCCATCCTCATGCTGACCAGGGCAAACGAGACCTTCAGGAGAATTGGCCTCATCCCATTTTCTTCCAACACTGCCTTTGGTCTGCGCTCCTCCTGAGCCACCCTCATGGCTGCAATTTAACCATCCTTTCATCCTTCCTTTCTACTCTGATATTGTTTCTCAGTTACTTCCCTTTGGAGGAGGTGAAAAACCTTGGAAAACATACTTTTTTTTGTTTGTTTAACCAGGAGTAGCACACTAAGCTGAAAGCCGTTTTACAGGTGTAACCTGGGAGCAGAGGAAAGTTAAGTGACTTGCTCAGGGTCACACAGTATGCAAGTGGAAGCTGTGGGATTCAAACCCCGGCCTGGTCTGCTGGAATGTCACCAGATTTGCAGCTCAGAGCCTTAAACCACTGCACTATACTGCCTCCTTTTATGGGGAAAACTGGGAAAAGACACTCCACGACTCGATGCAATCACCCATGATGGGTCAAAGAGGGGCCTGCCTAGCCTGGCCCTCTGACACTGCTTTTATGAGGTGGGTGGGTGGAGATCAGATGGCTTGGAGAAAGAGAGAGTCCAACTGGTCAATGACCAATTATCCCCTCAGTCTCCTCCCATGTGGATGCCCCCTTCCTGTGGGCAGTCTGGTGATACTTCTTTCTGGGCATTATCAGGGCTTGCTATCCATTCCTGAAGTAGGTATCCTATTCCTTGGTTGTCTGAGGGGGAGGGGGATTCAGACAAATGGCCAGTCACTGCAATTCTTGGGTAGCTTAACTAATACTATTATGGGGTACAATAGTACCTCTATAGTTAGAGTTGAGTAAGCGCTTCTATATTAAACCCCAATATGTGCACCTTAATACTGTTTCCATCTCTGGGCAGAATAAGCTGAAATTTGGGAAACACACTGTGTTAGGATCTCTGAATCCTACAAATTTGATGACGGTCATTTAGGTGCTCTGAAAGGTCTAGAATGTTAAACATTTACTTTAAAGATCTTTGTTTTCCTCACATTTGGCACAAAAACAGTAGAGAGTTAAAACATGAAACTTTCAGGTTACTGAGAGTGTGGCCAAGGGATGATTATTTACTATGTGGCATTGTTGACATATTTGTAGATTTTCAATTATTAAAAGTAAGAGCAGTTTCCACACACGTGAACATCTCTTCACTCCATTTTCATAATATAGTAGTTTGAAAATTATATTCACATCCTATGGCGTTTCCATGGTCAAATGACATCATTTTTGTGAGGGATTCTGAAATGTTAATGATCCATGGCAGTCAGAAAATTTACACAATCTACTGCCCTAACAAAAAACAATTAGTTAACAGTCAGCACATGAGACTTTTTCCTCAGTCACTGGCATTTTTCTGTCTCCCTCCACCTTGTGATGCTGAAAACCTAATTACGGTGTTGAAAATACTTCACAATTAAAAAAAAAAACATAGCCACTGGAGCTTATCTCTGGTGGACATCCCACTCCACCATTTTCTGTCCCACTCACCCGTACTACATATGGGGCCACCGCTTGCCTGACCCTGGTGGCTCACTAGGTATTCATCCATTCAATACCTGAATCTTAACCCCTGTGTCAGATACCAATGCAATTAAAAAATGTGACTGCTGTGAGCCCAGCTCTAGTAGCCCCCAATTCCTTTCTAGGATCACAATGCATTGCTTAGTTGGGGCTACTAATGAAACAATACCTTATGGCCAGAGAGTTTCCAGCTAAAATTGCAGTTTCTTTAAAAAACAGCATTGTGGTTTACTGCTGAAATGTGCTTTATTCTCTTACCCACACTTCCACTATTAACACAAATATACAGTGAGACCACTACAATACAAAACAAAATCTAGTCAGAGCCAATAAGGCTGCATAATGCTATTTTACAGGGATTTGGAGCCATCTACAGGGAAACTGCTTTTATAGGAAACCCCAAGAAGCTTAATATTTTTTTCAAACTGCCTACAGTACCAATAACAATAGTTCCCTGTGATTGCTGGCTCTGTTAAAGTTAACATTCTCTGGAGTCCCCAGGTACATCTTACCCTTTGACTGCCAAGCCCATTAATAAAATATCATTCCTTGGTGTGCAGTGGCTCCGTCATTCTCCAATGGCCTGCCAAGTTAATAAATAATTCCCTTGCTGCAGTGTATACGGTTGGTCTGGTCCAGTGGTATGGAGGAATGAGGCACTGTGTGTCTTGACTCCCACTACATCAGAGACCCGAGCTCAGGGACTTGCTCAGGTTGCTGAGGGTCAGAGAGAAGACTAAGTGTTAAATTAGATAGCTGTCCTGTCCTGGGTGGTAAGGCATGCTGACTTGACCTTTGCTTTCCCCAGGTGATGGCAGTAATCCAAAGGGAGTGGGAATGTGGAAATGGCTAGCACATGCTACCCACCTACCTCAGTCACACACTATCACCTGGATGACTGGCTCAGTTCTAGATGTGAGTGACTGGTTGGGGGGGAGGATGGCTCTCCCCTTCCTGGCCCCATCATGGGGGGGCAATCCATGGGGAACCTTAGACTCAGAGGTCTGGGACACGGAAGTGGCAGACAGGAGGTGGGGACAGGGCTGACTGCCTTCATGAGTCAACTAGCAAGGCAAAAATGTTTATGGAGGAGGAAAATGCTGCAGTATATATGATCTTAACACATATACACAACCCTCCCATAACAAGGGTTACAGTAAACCTACCAAGTATAGATAATATGTACAGGATTTCATACCAGGGTACTATGGAGCCAGCGGGAGGAGTCTTAAAGAGATGAGATTTTTTTAGACCTGTAGAATAAGGATCCACAGTTCTTTGATAGTTACTAGGAAGGATAAGAAAGGTTAGATATATTGCTATACTTATCTGATGGGGAGGAGTTCACATCCCATTAGACTGTGAAAGTAAAGAGGAAAAAGTTTAATATGGAGTAAATTCAGTAGTGGAAACAATAGAGAGGATAGAGATACAAAAGGGGATAGTATAGTATAGTGTAAAAGGTAAAAAAAAATATTGCTTTAGATAGAAAGTTACAGAATTAAATGAAGTAACAGATATAGAGGCATGTTTAATGTAAGTCATATAGTAATATCATTAACTGTTCACTGTGAGCATCAAAAACAAAACACAAAATGCAGAATAACGAAATGCTCATAACCAAGTTACTCATGTGTTTTCAGCTTGACTTGCACATTGTTTTTAGTGTGTGGTATATGACACTTAAAAATATCTGTATAAATGAGATGCACATTTGTATTTCTCAGACCCACCCCCTGAGGAAGGTCCACTGAAGGGTTGAAGCACTGGGGCTAGTGGGTGCACACCAGCATATTGCCAGAAATTAAATCTTACACTGACTCTATGAGTGCTGAACTTTATTTTCTTTTCTTATTACAACCAGCTGCTTTGCTCATGCACCACCTTTTCCAGTGCACACCACTCTACACTACTTACACTATAGCCACAGCACTGACCACTGACCATCACAGGACTGATCCTCCCACCCCCTACAGTTACAGGACTGTATCCCCCTCTGACAGTCACATGACTGAAAGCTTCCACTGTACATCACAGCACTGGGCACCCACCCCTGACAGTCACAGAACTGATCCCTATTCCCAACAGTCACAGCACTACACCCCACCACCATCACAGCACTTCCCCCTAAAATCACATGGATGACACTCTCCACAGGCAATTACAGCAGTAATCCCCACCCCTAACAGTCACAGCACTGTACCTCAGTCACAGCACTGAAGACCACCCCACACAGCTGGGACTCACCCACCCCAAACAGTCACTTAGTTTGGTGCCGTATAATGTCTTTTAAATATAGGACATTGGTGCAAAACCTGGTTTGCTCAGATAAACTAGGATCTGCACCTGGGCAAACATTTGAATATCTGTCCCCAACTGTTATACTCCCCTTCACCATCAACAGGACTCCTTACCAAACTGGTGGAGAGTCTTGGGGGGTTACCATGGCTAATGAGAGTCTATGGAAGAGGGGTTGGGATGATGAACCTTCCCCTCTTGTCTCTTCCCATGGAGAGAATCAGTGGCTGTTATGAAGGTCCAAATTTAGTCCCCTGGATGGTGGATGCTGTTGCTAGTTGGCTGGTGGCATTATGGTACTTCTTGACAATGCAGAGTCTGCAGAAATTGCGGCACCATTCTTACCTATCAGTTGCTATTTTCCCCTAATTTTCATGCCTATCCATTTCTTCTAACACAGAGGGTAGTCTAGTCAGACCTCAACATACACATCATCCCAAGTATCTTTGGCCTCCACACCACTGAAAGGTAGCATTAAACCTGCTAACAAGTTTATAAATTGTTTAACTGACCTGAATGGACCAAGCTGACCCTCAGGCCACTGCCATTTTTTTCACAAAGGGACACACTGGCTAAAGTTAATAAGTTCAGTGACCATTTAATGACACATTCCCAAGATGCAGGTTATATATATATATACTGTATATCTATAGGCTCTTGCTCAGTACTGGAGAGACTGCCATCATGTGTACTTTGACACCCTGTAACTTTTTAAACAAGCATTTGTCAATGCCGAATATTGATTTCGTTGGTCTGTTGAGCATGCTGACTGGACCTCTGTCAGTCACTCAGTCTGTTTCGTCCAGTGCTGCAGGCTGCTGTTTTGTACTTGGCTCCTGCCTGCATTGGCACCTTGTTCTGCCCACTAAGAATTCTGCAGCTGTCCCTACAGAACTCTGTTGAGGTAACTCACTCCCCCCTCTCACTTGTTCATTCTGTTTCTCCTGGTGCTGCAGGCTGCCCTTTTGTACTGGGCTCCTGCCTCTGTTTGTGGCTTTTTCTGCCCAAAAAGAAATCTGTAGCAGTCCTGACACAGGTCTGTTGAGCCTGCTGACTCCCCCTCTCTCACTCACTCGTTCCATTTCTGCCGGCGCTGCAGGGTGGCCTTTTGTACTGGGCTCCTGCCTGTGTTGACACCTTTTTCTGCCAACAAAGAAATCCGCAACAGTCATGACAGAGCTCCATTGAGGTCCCTCACTCCACCTGTGTCACTCACTCATTCTGTCTGTCCTGGCGCTGCAGGCTGCCTTTTGTACTGGGTTCCTGCCTGTGTTGGTGCCTTTGTCTGCCCACAAAGAAATCTGCAGCAGTCCCAACAAAGCTCCGCTTAGCTTGCTCACTCCTCTTCTCTCTCTCACTCATTCCGTTTCTGCCGGCGCTGCAGGCTGCCCTTTTTTATTGGACTCCTGCCTGCGTTGCCGCCTTCTTCTGCCCACAAACAAATTTGCAGCAGTTACAACAGAGCTCTGTTGAGCTTGCTCACTCCCCCTCTCTCACTCGCTCATTCTGGTTTCCCCACCAGTGCAGGCTTCCCATTTGTACTGGGCCCCTGCATGCACTGGCACCTTTGTCTGCCCACAAACAAATCCACAGCTGTCCTGACAGAGCTCTGTTGAGGTCACTCAGTCCGCCTGTCTCACACACTCATTCTATTTGTCCTGGTGCTGCAAGCGGCCTTTACACGGGACTCCTGCCTGCATTGGCGTATTTTTCTGCCCACAAAGAAATCCACAGCAGTCCTGACAAAGCTCTGTTGAGCTCACTGAGTCCCCGTCTCACTTGGTGTACTGTTTCTCCCACCGCTGCAGGCTGGCCTTTTGTACTGTGCCCCTGCCTGCATTGATGCCTTTTTCTGCCCACAAAGAAATCCGCAGCAGTCCTGAAAGAGCTCCAGTGAATTCACTCATTCCCCTTCCGTCACTTGCTCTCTGGCTCTGTTTCTCCCAGTTCTGCAGGCTGCCCTTTTGTACTGAGCTCTTTTGTCGCACCCTTTCTCTGCCCACAAAGAAATTCACAGCTGTCCTGACAGAGCTCTGTTGAGGTCGCTCAGTCTCCCTCTCTCACACGCTCATTCTGTTTGTCCTGGCGCTGCAAGCAGCCCTTTTGTATGGGACTCCTGCCTGCATTGGCGACTTTTTCTGCACACAAAGAAATATGCAGCAGTCCTGACAGAGCTCTGCTGAGCTCACTCAGTCCCCCTGTCTCACTCGCTAGTACTTTTTCTCCCACTGCTGCAGGCTGGCCTTTTACTGGACCCCTGCCTGCATTGATGCCTTTTTCTGCACACAAAGAAATCTGCAGCAATCCTGAAAGAGCTCCGGTGAGTTTGCTCACTCCCCCTCCCTCACTCGCTCTCTCATTCTGTTTCTCCCAGTGCTGCAGGCTGCCCTTTTGTACTGGGCTCTTACATTGGGCCCTTTCTCTGCCCACAAACAAATCCGCAGCAGTCCCGACAGAGCTCAGTTGAGGGCAGTCTCCCCCCTCTCACTCGTTCGATCTTAATGTGTCCCTAAGAGTGATTTCCCACAGCGACCATGCTATTCTGTGGCAGGAGTGCAAAAACACATTTTAGCCATGATTTGAAAAATGGCAGCTGTACTGTTCATAAGGAGGTGTGGTAAAATGCCACTGTTGAAAATGTGGCATGAAAATATTACAAAATTGCGAAGTTACAAGGGTGCGTGGAAACAGTTCAATGCATGCTTATAACACAGTCATGTTATGGAGTTTCGTCACCCGATTTTCAAAATAGGCATTTTAGGACCTCTGCTCATGAACAGTGCCACTGTCATTTTCTTAATCTGTCCCAAACAGTGATTTCCCACAGCGACCGTGTTATTCGGCACCAGAACTGTGAAAACACATTTCGGTCAGGATGTGAAAAATGACAGCTGTACTGCTCATAAGGAGGTGTGGAAAAATTCCACTGGTGAGAATGTGGCATGACAATATTACAAATCTGCGAAATTACAAGGGTGTGTGGAAAGTGTGCAATGCACACTTGTAACACAGCCATTCAATGGCCTATTATTACCAAATTTTCAACATAGGTGTTTTAGGACCTCTGCTCATGAACAGTATCACTCCCATTTTCTTAATCTGTCCTGGACAGTAATTTCCCACAGCGACCGTTCCATTCTGCGCCAGAAGTGTGAAAACACATTTCGTCCAGGATGGGAAAAATGACAGCTTTAGTGTTCATAAGTAGGTGTGGGAAAATGGCAATGTTGGAAATATGGAGTGAAAATATTATAAATTCGCAAAGTTACGAGCGTGCATGCAAACTGCAACGCACGCTAGTAACACAGTCATTTTATGGAGCATCATTACTAAATTGTCAACATAGCCATTTCAGGACTTCTACTCATGAACAGTGTCACTGTCATTTTTGTAATCTGTCCCGAACACTGATTTCCCACAGCTACCGTGCTGTTCTGTGCCAGAAGCGCAAAAACACATTTCTGCCAGGATGTGAACAATGACAGCTGTACTGTTCACACGGAGGTGTGACAAAATGCCAATGCTGAAAATCTGGCATGAAAATATTGCAAATTCACGAAGTTACAAGCACGCGTAGCAACTGCGCAGCATACACTCGTAAAACAGTAATTTTTTGGATTTTTTTCCACCAAATTTGCAGCATAGGATTTTTGAGAGCTCACCTCATGAACACTGGCACTGTCGTTTCGTTAATCGGCCCCAAAAGGTGATTCCACACAGTGACCGCAAAATCACCTCTCCGTGCAGATTAATGCCATGACAGTTCAAGAATTCAAGAGGAGGGGTCCCAAAAACCCCATGTTGAAAATTTGGTGAAAACATTCCTAAAAATGCCTGAGATATGCAGTAAAGTTAAAAAAAACCCTATGTATTACATTATACAGCTTACCGGCATTTCCTCAGTTCGTGGTCAGCTTTGAAGAGTGCAGATGTGTTCCCGGTCCACCGTAGATCATCGCGCCGAGCTCCTAAGGTAAGTATGGGATGAGGGGGGTGTGGGGAGGCAGGGCGTGCAGTAGGTGGGTGCGGGTTGTGGGTGGGAGGCAGGGCGAGCGCCGAGGGTCAGTTTCCTTTTTTCCAGAGTAAAAAAAAAAAAAAACAGAAAAACAACCAGACATCGCAGGATCATTTTATTATTTGCAGGGGCATCTGGTACACTGAGGTAGGCTCCCAGTGTACATGCAGAGGCTATCTTCTCAGGGGCCAGCAGTAGCCGATGGGGGATTGGGCACCCCCGTTGGCAAACAGACCGGACAGGTATCATTATGCCGATGGGGATTGGGCACCCCATCGGCAGGAAAAAAAGGGGTCACAGGATGCTGACGGTGGGTTCCCATGTTGGCCACAACACAAACAGAGCACTACGGCAGTTGTGAACAAAGGGGTCACAGAATGCCGATGGGGAGTGGGCTGTCCGGTCGGCAACAAAGCAAGCAGGGGAGCACTACAGCTGACAGGGATTGGGCACCCCATTGGCAGGAACAAAAGCAGGGGGGGCAACAAAAGAACACCAAAGCCGATGGGGATTGGGGCCCCCGTTGGCAACTACACATGGTGTGGGGGTTATATTGTTTGTGAACATGGTGGCAAGCTGCTGTCATGTTCACAAACAATCTCAGGGGTTTTACATCCCGCCCTGCAAAGACGGGTCTCTCCCTCATTGCAGTGGATGGCTGATGCTGCAATGACGAGGTGGCCCCTGATTGCAGCGGCTGATTTTTTTAGAAAGTTGTGGCACACTGGCTGAACTAGTGTCAGCAGCAGCATGCCACGGCATTGGGGGAAGCAGGGCAAGCCTTTGCAGGCTGTAGGGGCATTGGCCACAACAGTGCCGTGCCTCCACAACCTGCTTCTGGATAAACCTGTTGCAACATGTTTCTTGCGCACACACGCAATCAACATAAAAAGTATGAGATTTTGTTCATTTTATGTCTCTTCTGTAGCTGTATAATAAAATATTTAATATACATAACAACATCATTTTTGTATTTGTGTATTTTTTTAATGGGCTTTCTGACCCTCCTAAACAGGGCTTCATTTTGTGACATGAATGTGAATGTGGCAAAGAAATGGAAATAAAGTATCCACACTAAGCATTTCATAAGCAACTGTAGTGCCTTTGGCTCTTAAACCCTATAAATAAGCCCTTTGACACACTGGTATAATGTAAAATAATTTGTACTTTTAATTATTCACATTTATTGTGCCCCCTTACATTCAGTACGTCTGGTGTCCCTTTTTGCACTGCTTAAATAGTGCTTTCTTCTGTTTCCATATCACTAAATGTCCAATGTAGCCCCCTATATAGGTACTTTATCTAGTATCCTTTATTTGTCACCCTGTAGTTTCTAGATATTTTTCCCCAGTTGTGCACTGTTTTAACTTTGATCTACACTGCCTCCCTTGAGTCTGAAATTTGTGAGCGTAAGGCGCAGTTCTTCTAATAGTCCTAAAAGCCAAAAAAAGGAAGTGAAGCTGAGCACCCAGTTTCATCACCATCAGGGGTATAAATTTGTGAGGATCGTGGGTCAGAGCCCCTTTCCCTAACCACTGTTTGATGGTGAATTTGTGTTGTCTTCCAGTATTGTGGGGTAGTGAATGTGAACTCTGTCGAGATTCAGCATTTGCGCTCCTGACTGTGAATTGCCTGCATTTAGGATGATCGTGCAACATCAGGATTTTGTTTTCGACAAAAAAAGTAATTACTGCACATTCTTTGGTGAAAAAGATAATGAATCTTTTGGGCTTGAAGGGCATAAATGTGGTGGCCACTGCATGATTAAAGGGCATAAAGGTGGTGGCCACTGTATGATTACAGGGCATAAAGGTGGTGGCCACTGCATGATTGAAAGCATAAGCGTGGTGGCCACTGTATGATTACAGAGCATAAAGGTGGTGGCCACTGTATGATTAAAGAACATAAAGGTGGTGGCCACTATATAATTAAATAAATAATTTTATCTGAAATCTATGGTGCTTACAGGGTATGAATGTGATGGTCACTGGATGATGAAATAGGCTTTCACTGAAATCTATAGTTTGGAGCTGTAAATAAAGCCACATCCAGAAGTAGCATACAGCATTTCTGAAGAATCCAGCATTTGGATTTATAAATAACTGGTGTTTGCATGGCTATAAGGTGGGCAGTACTTGAGGATAAAATAAATGTGTAAATCTTGTGTAGTTTTTTTTTTTTAACTAATGGGGTTCACTGTATAAAGTCACATCAGTATAACAGTGGCAGCCTACAGTTCTGAAGAAGGTACAAATTTACAGTGGCCAATATTCTCTTTGATAAATAAGGACCAAATCATGATTTTTGTTGTTTAATTAGTGAAAAAAATTTAACACAGTGGGGGGGGGGTTGCTGCAAAATAGAAAGTAGCTGCTTATTTAAAGGGGGCACATTGAAACTAAAATGTGGCTTTAAAATTATTTTCAGTGATCTTGGAAGGGGGGGATGAGTTGCAAGGTACAGTATAGTATGTTTGAGAATAAAAAAAAATGAAGAACCTGCAGCATGTTTACCCAAGTGGGTGTGATTTGTGAGTTTTTAAAAAGGCATACAAAAAAGTAAAGCATGTGGGAAAGAATTTTAAAATGGAGTCTACATAGCTTTTTTATGTTTGCTTGCACGCATGTGCAAGAAACATAGTGCCATCATCGGAGATTTTGGAGGTGTGTCACCTCCTCCTCCAGTCAGGCAGTGTGCTGGCAGGAGCGCCCCTGTAAGCCAATGCATTTGGAGCTGTCTCTGAACGCTCCAAAATGCAGTGGGACTCTGATTGAAAGGGGAGCTAAGCAGTGAGCAGCGATAAGAAGCTGCTCACGCAGCTCCCCCCAGCAGGCAGGCGTGGCGTGTTCTGCACGCAGTGTATAGCCGAATGGGTGCCCAATCCTTCGCCAGCTGAGCTGCATCGCCTCCTCCCCCAGTACCTGGTGCCACGCTGGGGTGATCAGTGATTTTGCGACGGGGTGCCCAATCCTCCGTCGGCCTGAAGGCCCCAAAGTCCTTGTGCCACGCTGGGAGCCCACCCCAGCGTGGGAGCCTACCCCAGCGTGGGCAAACGGTCCCGCAAGGTTTTTTTTTTTTTTTTTCCCTTGCCGACGGGTGCCTAATCCCCGCCGGCTGACCGCCCCCTCAAAGTCCTTGTGCTAAGCTGAGCCCACCCCAGTGTGGCAAACGGTCCCCACGTCTTTTTATTTGTTTAACCTGTAAGACAAAAGCGGTCCAGCGGTCGTCTCCAATCCCCTCCCACAACCCGCACCCACCCACTGTGCACCCAGCCTCCCCACTCCTCCCTCACCCCATACTTACCTCCGGACTCTGGCGTGATGATCTTCGGTGGACCGGGAACACGTCTGCACTCTTCAAAGCCGACCGCGAACTGAGGAAATGCCGGTAAGCTGTATAATGGGCTAGATAGGGGTTTCAACTTTATTGCATATCTCAGCCATTTTTGGGAAGTTTTGCACCAAACTTTCAACATGGGGTTTTTGGGACCCCTTCTCATGAATGATGTCACTGTCATGGCATTATTCAGGCCCGAAGGGTGATTTCGCGCAGTGACTGCACAGTGACTGCGAAATCACCCTTTAGGCCCCAATACCGCCATGACAGTGACATCATTCATGAGAAGGGGGCCCAAAACCCCTATGTTGACAATTTGGTGCCAAAATTCCAAAAAATGACTGTTTAACGAGCGTGCGTTGCGCAGTTCCTACGCAGGCTCGTAAGTTCGCGAAATTTCAATATTTTCACTCCAGATTTTCAAAATTGCTATTTCACCACACCTTCTTATGAGTAGTATAGCTGTCATTTTTCACATCTCACCCAAAATGTGTTTCCGCCCATGTAGCGCAGAATGGTGCAGTCAGTGTGCGAAATCAATGTATGGGACAAATTAAGAAAATCACAGTGACACTGTTCATGAGCAGAGGTCTTGAAATGGCTATGTTGAAAATTTGGTGACAAAATTCCTAAAAATGACTGTTTTACGAGCGTGCGTTGCGCAGTTCCTACGCAGGCTCGTAAGTTCGCGAAATTTCAATATTTCCACTCCAGATTTTCAACATTGCCATTTTCCACACCTTCTTATGAGTAGTACAGCTGTCATTTTTCACATCTCACCCAAAATGTGTTTCTGCCCATGTAGCGCACAATGGCGCAGTCGTTGTGCGAACTCAGTGTATGGGACACATTAAGAAAATCACAGTGTCACTGTTCATGAGCAGAGATCTTAAAATGGCAATGTTGAAAATTTGGTGAAAGAATTCCTTAAAATGACTGTTTTCAAAGTGTGCGTTGCACAGATCCATATGCCTTTCGTAGGTTTGCGAATTTTCAATATTTCCACTCCAGATTTTCAACATTGCCATTTTTCCACACCTCCTTATGAGCAGTACAGCTGTCATTTTCACATCCTGCCCAAAACGTGTTTCCGCCCATGTAGCGCACAATGGCACAATCGGTGTGCAAACTCAATGTATGGAACACAGTAACAAAACCACAGTGACACTGTTCATGAGCAGAGGCCTTAAAATGGCTATGTTGAAAATTTGGTGAAAAAATTCCTAAAAATGACTTTTACGAGCGTGCGTTGCACAGTTCCTATACATGCTCGTATGTTTGCAAATTTAATATTTTCACTCTAGATTTTCAACATGTCCATTTTATTAAACTTCCTTATGAACAGTACAGCTGCAATTTTTCATATGTCACCCAAAATGTGTTATCGCACATGTAGCGCACAATGGTACTGTTGGTGTGCAAAAGCAATGTTTAGGACAGATTAAGAAAATCACAGTTACACTGTTCATGAGCAGAGGTCTTAAAATGGCTATGTTGAAAATTTGGTGACAAAAGTCCATAAAATGACTGTTATGAGTGAGCATTGTGCAGTTTCCATGCATCCTCGTTAGTTCATGACTTTGTAATATTTTCAGTCCAGATTTTCACTAGTGGCATTTTCCACACTTCCTTATGAACAGTACAGCTGCCATTTTCACAACATGGTCGAGTGTGTTTTCACACTTTCAATGCAGAGATGTATGGTCGCTGTGGAAATCATTGTTGGCACAGATAAAGAAAATCACAGTGACACTGTTCATGATCGGAGGCACCAAAATGCCTGAGTTGACAATCTGCTATAAAAAATCCCAACCTAATTATATTACAGGTGTACGTTGCACAGTTTCTATGTACATTTCGTGGACTTCACCATTTTTTAAATATTTTACTACACATTTGCAACATAGCCATTTTACACCTCCCATGAAAGAGTACAGCTGTCATTTTTTACATCCTGTTCGAATATTTTGCACCTGTGGTGCTAAATGTCAGAAATCAAGTCACTGTGCATAAGCAGCTGGCTACCAAACTGATATTCCCTGTTCATGAGGTGGGGTCACAAAACAAACATGTTGAAAATTTGGAGTGAAAATACCAACGAATGCCTGAGGTATTAGGCTTTTCAACTAAATCGCCCAACCCTCTAGAGAATGACAGGAATCAGGGGTGTGACTTGGGATTCTTGCCTGTGATGCTCCATACCATTCCACACCCTGCAGTCACTGACAGGCATCGAGGTATGCCTTGGACTCTTCGACCCCAAACTTCACCCCATTCTCTATATCGCGCCCATCTCACGTGTTTCCTAATGAGATGGGGTGCACATAAGGACCAAAGACCCAAGGAACACGTGCCACTGTCAGTCTCTGCAGAGGGGTGTGGTGGAAATGGCATGGGCCGTTATGCCTGACGACCTAAACGCACACCCCAATGCCTCTCACTCTCTGCAGGGTGGTGGTGGGGTTGGCTTCAGTTCAATACTTCACTGCCATTCTATTATGCAGCTCTGTAACTTCTACACTGCCACTGCCAATGCCAGCAAGCAAACATTCGGCATTGACAAATGCTTGTTTTTTGTGTGGGGGGGGTCTGGAGCCTGGCAGGATAATGAATTAAGAAGTAAACTGTAAAGAATAATTGTGGAACATATAAGGAAAATATAAAGAACAGTTTTGTATATTTCTTACAATTTTCTGTTGAAAAGAGGTACAATAAACTTCTGGTGCTTCTGAGTAATTCTTACTCGCACCATGCACTCAGGCATGTAAGGCCCTGCATGTTCTGGTGTGAAGAGATATACCTTTCTATTGCAAAGTTTGATTTTTTAATGCATTTTGGAGCACATTCTGGTACTTCTCAGGAATTGTTTGGTGTACCATGTGCTGAAAATGAGGCCCTGCATGGCATTTTCTGGCAAAAAGAGATATAATATACGATTTTGTAAAAGGACCCAGCTCTGGCCTGTAACTGGCCCATGGTTACCTTCAATGTTACTGTTTTTTCATATTTGTCTGACTTTTTTGTAGCATTTGGGCTATATGGTTGTTTCTATCGATGTTCAGTACAGGTAAAACTAAAATGGCTGGTTCCTTTGTTCTGAACGTAAGCTTGGGCCAATTCACAGCTGTAAATGCTGAATTGACATCTCTTTTCCCCAGATGCCTGCAGAGGTCTTACAAGTTTGTCTGTATGCACCTTTTTATTGCAAAATTTGGTTTTTTTCTTAATTTCAGAACAAAGGATGATGCTTCACAGTAATGTGTTATGTACCATGTGCGCATGTATGGCCCTGCATAGCTTTCTGTTGGGAATAAAGATATTAAAATAATTATTTGGAACATGGCCCAAGACTTTCTTTTTATGTGTGCATCATAGTGTGCCAGACCATCAAGAAATGGATAACTGTCACCAACAGTTCCAAAGCACATTCTCATGTATAATTCGAAGAGCCATCAAAGTCATCCAACCTTTGAATGAAATCCCATTTATTTATTCTATAGTAACTGGGTGAAGCCCAATAGGAACAAGTGTGTGTTTTCAGATGGAAGCGGGATGCCTGGATATTGTATCAGTCACAGAAGTATAGTACACAGAGAACCATGACTGGGATGTTAACATACCAGGGTACACAACCTAGAGGAGAGACAGGGAGGGGACAAGAGGGGCGGGAGAAGAATCTCTCTATGAAAGGGAAGGGATAAAATTAATGGAACAAAAGAGTAAACAGGGAGGAGAGGAGGCACTGTGGGTCACCTTAGAGAATGGAAATGGCACCACAATCCGCACAAGTTTGTATACAGGCCCCCATCTCAGGGGGAGGGAATGGACAAGGATATGATAGAAGGCATCCTTAGGATGGCAGAGAAAGGGGAGATACTGTTAATGGGGGACCTGAACATGCCAGATGTTAACTGGAGCACCTTTGCTGCAGCCACATCCAAGAGCGGGGCCATTCTTGATGCCCTACAGGGGGTATGCCTTACACAGCTAGTTTTGGGACCCACTCATGAGAGAGCAATCTTTAACCTCATTCTCTCAAATGGGGACAGTGAGATGATCTCAGATATTGAAGTGGGTAGCCATCTGGGAACAAGTAACCACCAAACAGTGTGGTTCATGATAAACTCAGCTACAGAGTCAAGCCATACAAAAGTGAGAGTACTGGACTTCAGGAGGGCTGACTTTGGCAAGATGGGAGAGTGCCTTAGAAAAGTACTGGCAAACATTCTAGAAGGAGGGGTGGAGCAACAATGGGGAAACACCAAAACTTGACATCACAGAGGCAACACGCCTTTGTGTGAAGCAAGTAAACAAATCAAAATGAAAGAAAAAGTCACAATAGTTCTCCAAAGAGGTGGTGGGGAAGGTTAGGGAGAAAAAGATAGCATCTAGGAAGTATAAGGAAACACAGAAGGAGCAGGACAGAGAACTGTACCAGTTAAGTAGAAGGAAGCAGGGAGGGAAGTCAGAATAGCAAAGGTCCAAACTGAGGAAAAGATAGCCAACTCAAGTTAGGAAGGGGGATAAAACCTTTTATAGGTACATCAGGGAGCAAAAGACAAAGGGAAGGATAGTGAGATGAATAGATTGGATGGTGGGAGGACAGAGAGGGACAGTGAAAAAGCAGGTATACTGAATGAATACTTCTGTTCAGTATTCACAAAAGAGGAGGAGGGGGAGGTACTAATCCAATTAACAGAAGCACTCTGGATGGGGGGGTCAATCCCAATCCTTTCACAGAAGAAAGGGTTCTGAAAGAACTCCTAAAACTGAAGGTGGACAAAGCAATGGGGCCTGATGGGATTCACCCAAGAATTCTAAAAGAATTAAGGGGAGAACTAGTGACACCACTGACTACCATTTTTAACAAATCATGGGAGGATGGTGTGGCACCTGAGGACTGGAGGAAGGTGGATGTGATTCCCATTCACAAAAGTGGGAGCAAGACAGAGGCAGAAAACTACAGACCTGTCAGTATGACCTCTGTGGTAGGCAAAGTGATGGAATTGCTTCTGAAGGAAAGAATTGTTGAGTACCTAGAGGCCAGTGGGGCACAGGACCCAAGGCAGCATGGATTCACAGTGGGACGGTCATGTCAGATGAATCTAATTGATTTCTTTGACTGGGTGACCAAAGTAGTAGACCAGGGAGGGGCTGTGGACATGGCCTACCTAGACTTTAGCAAGGTATTTGACACAGTCCCACATAAAAGATGAATAAACAAATTAACCATCCTGGGAGTGGGTCCCAGGGTGGTAGCCTGAGTAAAACATTGGCTGGACAACAGGACACAGAAGGTAATTGTAAACGGAGTCCACTCTGAAGAAAGGGGGGTGACTAGTGGGGTACCGCATGGTTCAGTACTGGGTCCAGTCCTTTTTAATGTCTTTATAAGTGACATTGCAAAGGGACTGGAAGGAAAAGTATGCCTCTTTGCAGATGACACAAAGATCTGCAACAGGTTTGATACACATGGAGGTGTGGAAAGGATAAGAAGGGACTTGGCAAGGTTGGAGGAATGGTCAGAAGTATGGCAGTTTGGATTCAATGCAAAGAAGTGCAAAATAATGCACCTGGGAAAAAAAAATCCAGGGGAAGATTACAGAGTGGGGCGGAGGTAGTAGCGACAACAAAAATGGAAAGGGACCTGGGAGTAATCCTATCAGATGACCTTAAGGTTGGCAAGCAATGTGAGATGGCAGTAGGGAGGACTGGGATGGGTGGGATACTGGGATGTATAGAGAAAGGCATCACCAGCAGAAAACAGGAAGTTGTTATCCCTCTGTGCAGACAGTTTTTGAGACCCCATCTGGAGTACAGCGTCCAGTTCTAGACACCCCATCTCCGCAAGGACATAGACAGAATGGAGGCAGTCCAGAGGAGGACAAATAAAATGGTGCAGGGCCTGCAAGAGAAGCCATATGAGGAGAGAGACTAAAGGAGCTTAATATGTATACCCTTGAGGAAAGGAGGGAGGGGGGGACATGATAGAAATGTTTAAGTACCTCATTGGAATCAACAAAGTCCAAGAGGGTAGCATCTTTCAGAAAAAGAGATGTGCAAGAACAAGGGGACACAATTTGAAGATAGAGGGGGGACGGCTCAGGGGTAATGTGAGGAAGTATTCTTTCACAGAGAGGGTGGTGGATGCATGGAACAGTCTTCCTGAGGAGGTTGTGGGGTCTAAAACTATGGGAGAATTCAAGGATGCATGGGACAGACTTAAGGCAATTCTTGTGGGAGTAGGAAGAAATAGGCTATTGGTTAACTAGGATCTGCAGCTTATCCTGTAGGTGGGGAAATGGGCAGACTAGGTGGGCAAAGCGGTCTTTATCTGCCATCAAAGTCTATGTTTCTGTGTGTTCTGGGGGCACAGGGAAGGTTAAGTGACTTGCTCAAAATCACAAAGTAATGCAAGTTGAAACTTTGGGAATGAAACACAGGTCTGCTGGATGTACCAAGCTCTTTCGCAGCTCATTACTCTAACCTCTATTCCAGTCCCATTCAGACTGAAAGTATGTCTTGACAGAAACTTACTTAGCATACTTTGCATTTAATGCTCCATTTAACTAAATGGTACAAATCATTCCTTTTCTCACACCTATTGTTTCAGGCTCAGGGCAGAAAATGTTTTTCTGATAGTCTGCCCAAAACAGATTAAGTACTTGAAGCAGTAATAATAGTCAACAATCATTTAAATAACTTGTTAGGCAGTTAGGAGAAACCACAACATCAAGATATATGACCCTCTTTTTGCTTTATGTCACTCCCAAGGCAAAACAAATTATTTTTAAGTTCTTAAAAGTTGATGGTCTTTTGCCATGTCAACAGTCATGGATGTAAGAAAATCAAGGTGGTGTGCTGCCAGTCCTCAGAAACATGTGCAGGCAACACTGTGACATATTTGCATTATAAATACAGTGAGTGCTGTTAGTGTGTGCTCTCTGGGGAGAAGATTTTTGAAAGTTACTGGTGGCTGCCAGCTTTATTTTTCATTTATAATTTACTGATCAGCGATTACGATTTCATAAAAGTTTCCATACAATACAAAATTGCATACAGTACTTAGTAAAACTCATAAATTACACATAAATTTCAACACACATGTATGACAATTGAATACTCACATAGACTCTAAAACTATAAACTGTTTTTCCACTTTATCCAAGGATTTAAAAACAGTTATATACTTAAAATCCATACCCCCAACAGACCAGAACAGAAATCAAGCACAAACACTGCATATCCTGTTAGCATAAACAGCTTAGTTAGATTCATACAGAAGGGTATACTGCTATACCAATTGACGCCACAGGTAACCATCATGGCTATTCTCTTCTTCTGGATTTTAGTAAATGAGTCTCTGACTCAAAGGTTTGTAATTCCAATAATGTTTAAATGGATAAAATAAATAAATAGTGATATATACAGTGGCAGAATCACCTCTCCCCTCTTCAAGAATATACCCGTTACAATTCAACCAAGCATTTTGTTGGCCTTTGCAGCTGCCTTCCTACATTGTGCAAAGTTGTTCATTGATCCCATAACGAGCACCCCTAGATCCTTCTCCTCTATCTCGGCTAGCTGCACTGCTCCCCCCAACTGGTAACTCTTCCTTGGAGTTTTTGCCCCAAAAATGCAGCACCTTAATGCAGCATCTTGCACTTTTTGGCACTGAACCTCAATTGACAGGTGTCCTACCAGGTTTACAGCCTTGTCAGATCATCCTGCTACCCCAAGGTCATCCACCACTGCTCAAATCTTGGTGTTGTCAGCAAACAGGCTGATCTTGCTCTTGATGCCCAATGATATACCTGCAATGAATATCCCAAACAAAACAAGTTCCATCACCAATCACTGCAGAGCACCACTCGTCACTGTCTTTAGGGATGAGAGCTCCCCGCCCACCACTAGCATCCTCTGTTGCCTTCCCTGATGCCAGTTCACTACCCATCTCACCAGCCTTGCACCCACCCTTGTGCCTTCTAACTTACTCCCAGCTTCCCATGTGGCACCAAGTCGAATGCCTTACTGAAGTCCAGGTATAGGACATCCAATGCATGGCCCCTGTCCAACTGCTTACAGTAGTTACCCAGTCATAGTATTCCACCAGGTTGGTTTGGCAGGATCTGACACTTATGATGTCATGCTCTCTGCTGTCTTGTGGCCCTTTCACCTCCACAATGGACAACAGCTTCTCCTTCAGGATACTCTTCATCAGCTTGCCCATGATGGATGTAAGGCACACCAGTCTGTCATTCCCTGGTTCATTCTTGGGGCCACTCTTGTGGAAGGGCACCATGTGAGCCATCCTCCAATCCTGAGGTACACAACCTGAGTGTAGTGAGGCATTGAATCGGTCAGCCAAAAGTCCTGCCAGGACCTCTGACAGCTCCTTCAGAACCCTGGGGTGCATGCCATATGGCCTGTGTGCCTAGTCCTCACTCAGTGCCCTCAGTCCCTCTAGAACACTGCACTCTGTTATTTCCACATCCGTCACCCTCTCCCTCTCCATCCTTTACTCCAGGGTATACATGTTGAGGTCTTTCAGCCTCTCCTCATATGTGAAATGGCTGAGTCATCGCACCATTTTTATTGCCCTTCTCTGGACCCTTTCTACTCTCTCCACATCCCTCTTGAGGTACAGTCTCCTGAATTGGACATCACTATTGAGGATATCTGCCTCCTCCTGATCCCCCTCCACCATCTCCCCACCCTTATCCCATGACCAAACTATCCCATCCTTTGCCTTCCTCCATTTGCTTACTCTGCATACCGGTAGAAGGTTTTATCCAATTGGACTATATTGTCTGCTGTCCTTGCCTTTGCTGGCCTGACTGAAATTCCAGCCTCCTTTTGTCATTCCATGTAAGCTTCTCTGTGTTCCTTCCTCTGTACCTTTTTTTTCTATCTCCTGAACATTTCTCTCTCTCTTCACCTGGACCTTTTTTGCAACTGCCCTACTGAACCATAGTGGTTTCCTCTTTTTGTTTGTTTTTGCTGACCTGTCTGATGCAGTTTAGTGCCATCTACTATAGCCCTCTTTATTTTACCATGTTTTTCTCTCATCCCTTCCAGGTCCCCCACCACCTACAAAAGTTTCCTTGAACTGGTCTCCGATACTCTTAAATTCTACTCACCTGAAATCTTGGACTTTTACCTTAGAGTGTTTCATTTCTGGGGCTGTTCTTAATGTGAACAATACTGTATTATGGTCTCTTGTGCCTAGTTAGGGATCACACCAGGCTGACCATGATCCCTGATACCGTGTTCACCAACTCAGACATGGTTGGTGCTGTTCGTGTGGGGGCATTTTGTAAGAAATGATCACTTCATCCCCATTCATTAGTTATCCAGTCTGCCAGTAGCCAGATTTATTACCACCATTGTGCAGTCTAATACCACCTGGAACCACCCTGGTAAGCATGATTAGTTGTTTTTTGTGGTGGTTGAGTGGGGCTGATTACAAAGGTCCTCTACTTTGGCAATTGTCTCTTGTGTCCCTGATAATGTCTTCTGGTCACATAAAGGTCTGCATACATAGGGCAGCTTGTCACCACTATCGTCCAATTTCTCCAGTACAGAGCTGCATGGAACATACCACCATACAGGATGCTTGCTAGACTGCATCTGGAAGCCTGCGTACAGCTGGAAAGCAAACATCTAGAAAAAGATGGAGACTTGGAAGTGCCCCAGGCCATTATGTTAAGCTTTTTTTCTGCTGGCGGAGTTGGACTGATTACACAGGTCCTCTACTTTGGTAATTGTCTCTTGTGTCCCTGATAGTGTCTTGTGGTCACATAAAGGTTTGGATAAATAGGATGGCTGGTCTGGTACTATTTGTCATCGTTGCTAGAGGATGTTGTGTTTAATGGGTAGATCAATTTTGTTTGTGCCATGTCATGGCCATGTTGCACTGTAGGGAGTGTATGTCATGTGAATTTGCAGGACCAGGGTACTTTCCCCATTGTCATCCAACTGTTATGCTATTGAGAGTGCAACTAGAATATCATTAAGTGGAAGTCCATACAGGAAAAAAGACAGAGACTCACTGAAATCTTTATGGAGGCTGGAAACACAAAGTAAATGTTTAACTTCATGATGAGTATTAGAGTGGGTAAAATATATATTTTTTTACAGTAGTAATCTGGAATCTAGATCAAGCCAGGCACTTAGCTAACTAGATGGGCCTACTGTCTTGTTATTCTCATTATATTTTTTCATCTAGTGCTCCCTTGATTATGTCAACATACTTTGCATTTGGGAGAATTCTGTTTCCAAAAAGTGCAACCTTTAAAGCTGTCATCTGTATTTTGTGTTTCTGAAATTTGTAGATGGAATACTTGAGAAAAAAACCTGAGACAGTGTCAACCATGGCATGACATTTTTGCATCCACATATTGCTCTGCTGGTGGTGAGACTGCTTGCCCAGTTTCAGTGACTACAATGGGTGGCCAGAAGGCACAACCAAGAACCGAAAAAGAATACATGAGAGAGTACCATGCAAGAATGAAAATTTACCCTGAGAAATACAAAGCTCATCAGAAAGAAACAGAGTGGGTGAGACAGTATTAAATGACAATGCCTGAAGAGGCAAAAGTACAGTACAAGGAAAAAGCTAGGCTTCGGATGTAAAGGTATGGAGAAAATAAAAAGGCAAGTCAAGTAGCTGATGACACAGAAAAGAAGAAACGTACAAGAGCGGAAGCAGAGAAGATAAGAGCATAGTGGAGGGAAAATAAAAAGAATCAGAGAGCAAAAATGACAGTGCAAAAAAAGAAAGAGGACTAATGAATGCAGACTGTTTCTGTATGCTCAGAAGAAAGGCGCCAGATTGCAAACTATTGTTGCAGAATCAATTGCACACAACTTGGATGCAGCTGTAATACAGTATAGCAGCATAGACTTTGATGGCAGGTAAGGACCGCTTGGCCCATCTAGTCTGGTCATTTCCCTACCTACAGGATAGGCCGCAGATCCTAGTTAACCAACAGCCTATTTCTTCCTACACCCCACAAGAATTGCCTTATGTCTGTCCCATGCATTCTTGAATTCTCCCATAGTTTTAGACCCCACAACCTCCTCATGAAGGCTATTCCATGCATCCACTACCCTCTCTGTGAAATAATACTTCCTCACATTGCCCCTGAACCGGCAACCTTCTATCTTCAAATTGTGTCCCCTTGTTCTTGCACGTCTCTTTTTCTGAAAGATGCTACCCTCTTGGACTTTGTTGATTCCACTGAGGTACTTAAAAGTTTCTATCATGTCCCCCCTCTCCCTTCTTTCCTCAAGGGTATACATATTAAGCTCCTTTATTCTCTCCTCATACAGCTTCTCTTGTAGACCCTGCGCCATTTTAGTTGCCCTCCTCTGGACTGCCTCTATCCTGTCTATGTCCTTGTGGAGATGGGGTCTCCAGAACTGGATGCAGTACTCTAGATGGGGTCTCACCAACTGTCTGTACAGAGGGATAACAACTTCCTGTTTTCTGCTGCTGATGCTTCTCCCTATGCATCCCAGTATACCCCCAGTCCTCCCTACTGCCTTCTCACATTGCTTGCTAACCTTAAGGTAATCTGATATGATTACCTCCAGGTCCCTTTCCTTTTTTGTTGTTGTTACTACCTCCCCCCATTGTGTATTCTTCCCCTGGGTTCTTGTTTCCCAGGTGCATTGAATCCCAGCTGCCATACTTCTGACTATTCCTTCAACCTTGCCAGGTTCCTTCTCATCCTTTCCACACCTATTTGTGTATCAACCCTGTTGCAGATCTTTGTGTCATCTGCAAAAATGCATAGTTTTCCTTCCAGTCCCTCTGCAATGTCACTGATGAAGACATTAAAAAGGACTGGACCCAATACTGAACCCTGCGGTACCCCACTAGTAACTCCTCTTTCTTCAGAGTGGACTCCATTTACAAGTACCTTCTGTGTCCTGTTGTGCAGCCAATGTTTTACCCAGGCTACCACCCTGGGACCCACTCCCAGGCTGGTTAATTTGACTATTAATCTTTTGTGTGGGACTGTGTCAAATGCGTTGCTAAAGTCTAGGTAGGCCATGTCCACAGCCCCTCCCTGGTCTACTACTTTGGTCACCCAAAGAAATCTATTAGATTCATCTGACATGACCTTCTGGCATGGCCTCAGAAGCTTCATCTTTCGCTAAACCGCAAATAGACAGTCCGCAGTCAAGCATACCACAGACTTCATTTAACAGTGATGCTGCCAAAAGAAAAGCCATCTCACGATCACTAAAAGCAATGCCAAAAAGCCCAAATAAATTTGCTGAAGTTTTCTCTGCGATGTTACTAAAGTAAACACTACGGAAGCACAAAGCTATTGAGGCAAAATCTATATTAACACCATCCTCTCAAAAAGTTGGAATTTCTTGAGGAAACAAGCTTGAAAGCCACACTGGAAATAAACACTCAAGACAAAAAGATTATATTCGACTCTGTCACCTGCTGCACTAGTCACTGTTGGTGAAGAAAAATTTCAGAAAATTAGACTTACACAGAGAACTGAGATTTAGCTGGAAATTTTTGTGTGTGTACTCAGTATATAGTGATGACTACATCAAGAGGTGTAAGAAGAAGAATGATGCTTTGCCAGAATCAATAAATCAGAAGATAAAGGACTTCTACCAGTGTGGGAATATCTCTTGAGAACTGCCTGTTGTAAAAATAATTGGGAAAAAAGACAACTTTTACCGAAGAAGGCACTGGAATCATTGTTCCTAACTACATATGAACAGTTCAAGGAAGAAAACACAGATGTACAAATTAGTTACAGTAAATTTGTAAAACTTCACCTTAAAAATGTCTGTGTCATGTCCAGACATAAGCTTTTGCAATGCCTACGTGAATACTGCCCGAACATAGACCTTAAATTGAACAGCATTACTTTACAATGTGCACAATAAAAAAAACCAGACAGTGCCATAAAGCACAAATATGAGGCATCGACTCTTACAACGTGCCACAGAGTTGGTGAATTTCATAATAAAAGATGCATTGACAGGGAATGCTTGCAGTGTGGCAGCAAAGGCATAGAGACAAAACTGATGCCACTTCTAAATGAACACTTGACTTCTCCAGTTACCTGGAAAAAATGGCAAAATAAGGATGTCACCATGAGAAAGGAGGGGAAAATGACACATTCAAAGCAAATGAGAATGCAAAACAAGACTGGGGTCATAAGAGACCTAATAAAAGAACTGCAGGTAGAGCTGGATCCATATGCTAAGTACTTAACAAATGCAAAGTGGCAGTCACAACAATTTGATGCTCTTAGAAAAAAATTACCAAATAACTGGGTTGTGTTCTGTCTGGACTTTGGAGAAAACTATAATTGCCACTATCAAGACGAAGCTCAGAGTGTACTCTGGGCATACAACCAAGCAACAATTCACCCAGTTGTAGCCTATTATAGATGTCCTAAACCAAACTGTGGCATAAACATGCATAGCACACTTATTTTTATTACTGATGACAAAAAGCATGACTTCCATACTGTTCACCACTTCACAAATATGGTGACCAAATATTTGAAGGAACAAGGGGTTACCATGGTGAAGCAAATTAATTTTTCTGATAGGGCACCAACTCAATACAAGAGCAAGGGCAACTTTGCTGATGCATCATTTGGTGTGGTGGATTGTATTGTCTCCACTGAAAAACACTTCTTTGGCAGTCGGCATGGCAAAGTACCGTGTGATGGAGAAGTGGGTGTCTTGAAAAAGAGTGCATTACTAGCAATAAAATCATGAAAAGCCATCTTAGATGGTGCCTTTAAATTATACCAATATGGCAAAAAATACCTGACATGTCCCAGAAATGAGGAGCATCATGTGCATGTGACACGCAGTTTCTTTTTCATCACGGTGGGAAAAATAAACAGGTGAAGGCTTACGAGAACAAATGTGAAAACATTGCCAAACACACAGCTGGTACACTGTGTGAAAGGAATAGATGCACATATCATATCTATTAAAGAGAGAATCTGTTTCTGCCAACCGTGTGTTACAAATGAAGGCCAGTGCCCTAATATATTATTTACAGGAGATTGGAGAACCTTTCTTTGAAATATGGGACAGAGGTGACTCCACCATCTTTGACACTGTCTCTAGTGCCACCAACAGCAGCACTACAGTTAAGGTTGAGATCATCAACAACATGGTCACCAGCTCTACCACAGTCAAGGTCTCCATCTCCACCACCACCAGCACCATCTTCAATGCCTGAAGGGTTTCCTTCTACACAACCACCAGCATCAGTGCAGGAAATGTCTCCTTCTACACCACCAGCAACACCATGGGAATGGTCTACTTTTCTGCCACAACCAGATTCACTGCAAGAAAGGTTTACTTCTCCACCACCTCCAGCAGCATCAACAGAGACAAGGTCTCCATCTTAGCCACCATCACTACCACCAGCAAGGTCTCCACCATCAAAGGACACATCACCCTCATTGTAAGTATCCATGTGATTTACATTTTGTTATAGCCACCTACTGGCCTCATCACCTTATCCATACAGTTTGTGGTATGCAAGACAGCACACAATGCTAAAGTAATAATGTGACTCACTGGAGGAGATGGGTATTTTAATCCCTGGATATGTGTCCATGCATGCATTCATGTGTGTGCTACTGCATGTACACAATGAGAATAAAACCTCCCTCATGCCAAATACCTGAACATATCACTTATATCCACTATGGTGGCAGATAATTTGGGAGTCACTTACTGTACAGGACATTTTATTGTCCTTATGTAGTATCTTGCCATTGGATGAATTCTAGCAATTTAGATTACTGATTAGGGATATGCCATTCCCCATTATCCCCCCCAAACATATTTCAGGTGTCTTGACAATCAAAATGCTCAAGTGGATGATTTATTAATTTTATACTTTTTGCAGTGCTCTCCAGGAAGATGATTTTGTGGCTGTCCCATTCCAGCCTGGGAGAAAGAATATTGCCAGAGGTTGTTTCATCCATGGATGAGGAAGTAACTGTAAATTATCTAGTCAGGAACAAAAACTGTATTTCTCAGTGTCCAGATAAAGACATGGCTGAATACTCTACCCAGCCAATCACGGACATTGTTTTCAAATTTACTGAACCTTCACAAGCAAAGTACAATAAAGAGTTGCACTTTACTCCAGATGGATTTGACAAAATAAGAAATGCCTTTGCTGGTCTTCAAGTACTTTTTAAATGATTTTCCCAAACCCTTAGCTGTGCCTTGTGCCTAAAACCTGACAGTCTTTTTATCATGCCAATATTCTCATGGTAATAGGTTATTCATTTAGTACATTGGATTCCATCACTCCTTCCGGGTTTGGGACCAGCTCGTATGAGAACAATTGAGACATACCAGGCACGATTAAATACCTTGTACACAGTGTAATCAAGCATAAATAGTTTTTTGTAAGTAGCTTAAATGTGTGTGTATCAGTATGACATTGTTTTATGAACAAGTACTAGTTAGCAGTAATGTGTATGGTGAGACAGTATCATTGTGATATTGTGGTGTCCCTGTAACACACGTTAACTTTGAAAAGGAAACTGCTAAAAAATAAAATTAATTTTTTTAACCAGGAGATGCAGAGTTGGCTGGCTTAAATACTAACGTGTAAAAAGCTGCACAGCATGGTTGCTCAGGGCTATCAGAAATATGCAGGTCACAACTAAACTGTTACATTACAAAGTTTAGCATACAATGGTGTCCTATGATAGATGGTTATGTAAGACCATTCCCAGAATGAATAACAAAGAAACAATGAAAGATCTATACTACAGTCCTTAAATAGAAGCAGAAGTCATGCTATTATAAAAAATTTTTTATTTATACGATCAAAAATTAAACAAGTAGGACACCATGTTACCAACGTAAGAGTTTTCATATTCAAACTTTCAATACATTTTCCCATAACTTATACTTCATGAACTATCTTTATATTTGGGATAGTAACAGTATCATACTGTATGTATGCACCATAACAGAGACATAGTCATGAGAAACAAACAGACTTTTTTTTGCCTAGATTGTCACAATAGGTCTCTCCAGTAGCAGAGTTGTGCCTATATCAAAGCCCCTGGAATTCTGCGATTCTGCGGTTGTGGAATTTTCCAAAGAATTTGCATCATGCCACAGAATTTTTATAGTGCCACAGAATTCATTATTTTTGGTGAATTTTCATTCAAATATACAGTTTTCCCATAGTGCCGGTTCCCGCACCCATCTTGTTCATCCTGAAGCCCCTCCTCTACACTTGGTAGGTGATGTCATCAATTTTAGCCAATGGCAGGGCTGCATTCTGCCACAGACATGAATAAATCATGCCGCACAAATCAGAAAATGCTGCCGCAAAAGCCTAGGAGCCCTGCAGCAGAAGTCAGAAATATATATAAGAAATACAAAATCACACATGCCCCCACAATGCAAATCACCACAGAATATTATGCTGGTTCAACTTTAAGCAGAAATGCATGGTGCCAAAAGGCCTCTCACACAGTTTGCAAAGGGTGCCGACAGAAGACATAGACACATGTTTCATCCTACCAGAACTCATCAGTATGCCTCATCTGTCTGACACCCCAGTGGAATAAACCAGCTACCCTAAGATAGTCTATCTGGGTTATATTATGGTGAACCCAATTAAAACAAAAACATATTTAAAAAACAAAGAACCTCTGTGTGCAAGCACTGAGGCAGTGGTTACCCCATAGGGCATTTGGCCAGGATGTCAAGTTTCAAAGAAATACAAAATCACACATGCCCCCACAATGCAAAGCATCATGGGCTGCATACACAAATCACCACAGAATATTATGCTGGTTCAACTTTAAGCAGAAATGAATGGTGCCGAAAGGCCTCTCACACAGTTTGCAGACAGTGCCAACAGAAGGCATAGACACATGTTTCATCCTACCAGGACTCCCCAGTATGCCTCATCTGTCTGACACCCCATGGAATAAACCAGCTACCCTAAAATGGTCTATCTGGGTTATGTTGTGGTGAACCCAATTAAAGCATTGTGGGGGCATGTGTGATTTTGTATTTCTTTGAAAGTTGGCTTCCTGGCCAAATGCCCATTGAGGTAACCATTGCCTCAGAGCTTGCGCACAGCGGTTCTTTGTCTTTTAAATTGTTTTTTTGTTTTAATTGGGTTAACCACAGCATAACCCAGACAGACCATCTTAGGGTAGCTGGCTCATTCCACTGGGGTGTCAGAAAGATGAGGTATACCGATGAGTCCTGGTAGGATGAAACACGTGTCTATGTCTTCTGTTTGCACCCTTTACAAACTGTGTGAGAGGTCTTTCAGCACCATGCATTTCTGCTTAAAGTTGAACCAGCATGGTATTCTGTAGTAATTTGCATATGCAGCTCATGATGCTTTGCATTGTGGGAGCATGTGTGAGTTTGTATTTCTTTGAAACTTAGCTTCCCAGACAAATGCCCTTTGGGGTAACCATTGCCTCAGTAAATGTGCACAGAGGTTCTTTGTCTTTTAAATTGTTTTTTGTTTTAATTGGGTTCACCACAACATAACCCAGATAGACCATCTTAGGGTATCTGGTTCATTCCACTGGGGTGTCAGACAGACAAGGCATACTGATTAGTCCTGATAGGATGAAACATATGTCTGTTTTCTGTTGGCACTCTTTGCAAACTGTGTGATAGTCCTTTCAGCACCATGCATTTCTGCTTAAAGCTGAACCAGCATAATATTCTGTGGTGATTTGCATATGCAGCCCATGATGCTTTGCATTGTGGGGGGTATGTGTGAATTTGTAGTTCTTTGAAACTTGGCTTCCCAGCCAAATGCTCTTTTGGGTAACCATTGCCTCAGTGCTTGCGCACAGAGGTTCTTTGTCATTTATATATATAAATATTTATATCACTGGACAATCTGTTGTATCAAAGCCTGTTAAACAGATACACTTCATTAAATAAATTAAAAAAAACAACAACTGGGAAGACACTTTAGGTGCTTTACCAATAGAACACATCTTCTTGAAAATAAATGGAACTTCATGTGCCCCAATCTGTATTGTTAACTAGCCTACAGCTCAGACACTAGCCTCACCTCCTTCCTCTAACCAAGACACTTGCCTCCCCTCCCTAGACAGACCCCTCTGACACTAGCCCCTTCCTTCCACAGCACCTAGCACTAGCATGTTTCCCTTACAGTCTCCGTGATAGTAGCCATCTTGAATGTACACCCTGCACAGTCCCCAAAAGTTCTACGCCTCCTATCACCTCAGACAATAACTCCCTCCCTTCACCTCCTGACACAACCCAGCCACACCATTCATCACAGTCCATCTGAACAGCCATCCCTCTCTAGGTACCCCACTTTCTAATCTCTGTGGATATCAACTCCCTCCTGTCCCTTGACTACCAGAATTCACACCCACTCCTCCTTAGCCATTCAAGGATCACCCATACCCTTAATGCACACCTTCTCTGCAAAGTCCTCCTGGACACCACCTACTCAGACACCAGAGGCATACATACACCTTTCCTCCTACACGTTCCCTCCATCTTCCATAACACTAGCTCCCTCCCTCCCTCCAAAGCCCCTGACTGCAGCTTACCCACCTTCCAAAGTCCCACACACTAGTGCCTCCCTTCCCCAAACACTAGCCCCCCATCCCCTGACACTAACCCCACCTCCTTTGCTGGGGTCTAAACTGTCACCATCCCACTAGCAAATGTTAGTAGATTTTGTATAACACTATTAAGAGTTTCCTTTAGGTAGCCCATGCAGGATGGGGTGGAGAGGGTAACACTATGGTAAGTACATCAACTGGTATAGTGGAAAAGTCTGTGGGGATTTTCCCCAGTCATTAGCCTTGCTGGCTAGAGGATGCAAAACTCAGTTTTGACCCCTAAATTTAATTTGACTTACCTGCTCTGTACAAGTCAAAGTACACAGAGTTGGGTTCTTTTTGGTTTGGGATAATCTGGTAGAACCTAAAAGGAAAGCACAGAGAAGGTTCTGGAGATGCAAAGGGTCTATGGTCCTAGAGGAGAGATTATAGTATTCAGAATTAAACAAGATACTTATCTGAAAGGTAGACAGCCAACATCTGGCCAGACCTATGGAAATAAAGGTAAAACTAGGTAAGTATGAGGTACTTACAGTAGCGTGAGTAGAGATAGGGAGCAGAGAGAGACAAAGTGTACTATACAGCATAGGAGTAAGTTGAAAAGATAGTTAAAGAGCATTTCTCTGCTATAATAAAAAACTTAAAAACACTAGATTTATACCAATTGTGTTTTAACTTTATTTTCTAGTTATTTTTCCCTATGCCATTGGTCTACTAAATATTGTAAGTAATGCAGCACTTTTTTCACTTAGTTTTTCAACATGTATCTTACTCTCCCCTGCTAACCACACCATTGCTGTTTGTGATATCACAGTATGTCATGGTGAGCACTAAAAACTCAAGGCACTGTGAGGTTAACAGGAGAGACAAATGTTTCCTATACAGACTTTTCAGATGGACTGTCAAGATTTACTGAAAAGTTTGGAAAGGAACATTGACAATTAAAAAAAGCATATTTTCTACTAAATTGTAAACAGCTGGATCTTATGATAAATCATGTAATGAAGTGCAGAGTTGCTCTTTACCTCAAGGTAAGAGCAACAGAGATATGGTACTAGAGGATAAAATAAAACAAAACAAACAAAAAGCAGCAACTTCCTGCAGTAATCTTTGTTACCCCCCATAACCCCCAGTCATGTTCTCTGACCCAGTCAACTGATCAGACCAACCCATCCCAAAAACTTAATATCCTTAGTGGCCCACACTCCATTCACAAAACAGAGACTGACTGAAAGCTGCCTTTCTGGAGGACTGGCCTATGTGTCTCAGTGCAGAGCAGACCTCAACTAAATGATCAAGCACTCCCTCATTTACAACACTGACAACACAAAATCCTCTCCCTCAGAGCCCTAGTTACACCAACTGCACATCCAGCACTCACTGCAGCCTCCCCTTCACCTACCTCCCTGCAACCTTCACATTTCCCATGCATCTGATGACCTCTTTAGGTAACTATTGGGTTTACTATGGGAGTTGGAAGGCAAATTCTCCCTCCCCATACTGCCAACAATTGGAGACTCAGGTTTACTCTCAAATTCAGGTTGGCCTAATGGTGCTGTGCCTCTGAGCTATTGAGGCAGCATGTAACTAACCCATTTAAACATTTTCAATTTATCTTTAAAGGAAGTAAAGTAATGAGTAGTAATAGACCAATTTACATACCTGTAAGTAAAGTTCTACTGTTGCCAATCCTTTCACATTCACACTGTGGCAAAGGGAGGTTTAGCCTTTGGGTGTGCCACCAACTGGTGCAGCAGTTGAAATGGGAAAGAAAAGGAACCTGAAATTATTAAAAAAGCTTTTTAAGGGTAGATATGAAAGGAGCAAGATCCTGCATGGAAGGCGTATACTATCAGGTGGATACAGGACTTAGGGCGAAGGAATGTAGGTGATGCACTATGGGAGACTGTGATCTGGGTGGCTGGGACTTCAATACAGCGGCAACTGTGGGTGCACAGGAAAGGGGGGCCCCAACTGAGGTCCATCCTCTTAAGTGCAGGCTGGGGATGTTTATATTTTTTTAAGAGGGAGTGGGGATGAAGCCCACCTGCAATGGGACTAACATGCAGTTTGAAGAGCAAGATGCACAGTGCAATTGCTGGGCATGCATCTTGCTGTTGCCTGTTTTCCTGTGCACCAATCGCCTTTGTCCAATTTGTTTTCACCCTATTGTGGATATCCCTATGTGAGGGACAACAGCTCAGCACTATGGCATGAAGCACTTCACTCCCCCCCAACCCTGCTCTAAGCAGAGACCATGTGATAGACTGAGGTCATGGTGGTCACTGCTTCCCAGCTGCTAGCAGTTCAGTGCAGGTTAATGGTACCCCACCCTCCTCCAAACACATGGCTGTGGTTTGACCAAATGCTTAGGTCTAAACACCTGTGATACAGTGAGTTACATAGAAGTGATGGAGAGGCCCCAGTACAATGTTTTATTGTCCTGATCAATCATCACAACCACCACCCAGAAAAATGCAGACACTTGATCAGCTAGTCACTACATCAGTGCCTGAATGCATCATGAAATATCAGTATCTCTGATGGTGACTACAGTTGCCAGGAGAAGGCAAGGCTGAAAATGCAGAGACATCAGACATCCCCAGCAGCACAGCACTACAAGGCAACTGGGAGGGTTGGTGAGCTTTGTAGATTCTCAGGATTCCATGTTTGGGCCTAAGAAAAAGTAAATGCCCCAAAAGTTCCCCAGGTAGCCTACGGTAAGTTCTTAAGTCATTCACCATCTTCCCAATGAAATCATTTCTCACCATCCACCACAATATTTTTCTGTTGTTGTTGTTAAATAGGTTTGGTTCCCTGGCACTGCATGCCAGAAGTCAAGAATACCTCTAAACCCACCTAAGCCCCTATAGTTTTGTGACCAATATGTCAATGGTGGGTCCCCTCCCCTCCTGACTTCTGATCTATAATTTTAGGGAGGGAGCAATAGTATGTAAATCCTTGCTACCTTGAGTCTTCACCCTCCCACAGTGCACCTGTTCCATTAAAGTTCCAAGACCCTGTGCACAATGGTGTGTGCCTGTGGGGTAACCTGCCTTGAATTAAAATATTTAGATTTTTGCAACTTGGCATTTCTGTAGGTTAGTACATCATGCTGTTCTTCACATCTGTTCTTCCTTTCTTTTGTGTACAGCTATCTCTCCTGTGGTCACCTGCTCCATTAATTCATAGTAGTAGTTACATGGAGAACCTGACAGGGAGGGCAGAGCAGTCTGCACACTGATGATGCTGTGAGGAAGTCTGCACCCCCTTCCATATTCTGCACATGCTTCTGCCACACTATAGCTTCTAGTACCTTGAAGAAGTTAACAAGCCATGAGACACAGCAATAAAGTGAGTCAGAAGGTGATTTCCCTAAATCTGAACTGGGGAGCATGGCTGAAATATAACTGGGGTTCTGAAAAGCCAGGGTACTTGGAGACAGTTTATTTTTTAAAAACAGCTTTTTCCCCATTTGTTGTTGCACGCCCAGTCCTCTGGCTTCAGGGCTAACCTCAATGGTGGTATTGATCCTGTCTGCTATTAGCACCACTTGTCACTTCACAGTGGCTGGCATAAATCCTGTTGTGGGTGCCATGAGGGAGCCTTCATGAATGAGCATTCAAAAATTCAGCTACTGTAGCTTACCTGATTGAGTATCTAGGTGCTAGGCTACTTTAATGCATTCAAAGGAACAGCAGTCTCAGCTTCACCATGCAAGCTGCCCAATGTAAAATATTAAGTCTTAGGCATCACAATTCAGTGTGCAAAATCAGCTTTATTAGAAGTGAAACAATTTACAACCACCCACAGCTATGGACCTGGTAAGACATCTCAACCAGTTTTACAGGATGACTGCATCATCAGGAGGGTGATGAGGTGGTAGTCCTGTGAAACCAGTAGAGGTGACACGTCTTACCTGAGTTATGGGCAGTTGTGAATTGCTCTGCACCATATAAAGCAGATTTTGCACACAGAGTTGTGGTAGTCTTCTGCACTGCTGATCACCAGGGGTGCATGTAGAATTTTTTCAAGGGGGCAACTCTTCCCCAAAATGCAAACTATTACCATTTAAAATTAAGATTAGGTTTAAACAGATTTTTGCTGGACTAATGAGGTTGTGCGTGCTGCCTGGATACATACCTGGATCTACCAGTACAGACCACCCCTATGTAATTGCTTTCCAGTACCCACACTTCATTTTGCAGCTTGTTCCCTCAAGGTCTGTTCCAGCCTACAGATCACTACTGGAACCCTCAGTCTTTTTTCCTTCTAATCCCACCAACAGATCATCTCCCCTCTGCATTTCCTGAAAAGTGTATCATCCCTGAATCACCATCACCACCCCAGCACTGTCCTACTACTTGTTAAGCAATTATTACTGCAAACTGTATTGAAAGGAATTTGTTTCATGCAGTTTTATACTGTGAAAAGTTTTGAGAAAGCAGGGGATTACATTATTAAACTTTTGAAAGACAAACTTGTTTTGAATTGTAAAAGGAAACTATGTTAACATGTATAAACATTAATCTGAATTTACCTGGAGCTGTGTAAACAAACTATGAGCAGTTGAGCAGTTTATTCCTCAGTCTGCAGCATTTCACTTGTAATCTAACATTTCATGACCACTGGAATTTGATCAACATCTGCCTTTGACTTAGAGTTCCCTGGAGTCCTAGTGCCAGTCAAATAATCAACTTACATAGAAACATAGAATTTGACTGCAGATAAGGACCGCTTGGCCCACCCAGTCTGCCCATTTCCCTACCTAATGGATAAGCTGCAGATCCTAGTTAACCAGCAGTCTACTTCTTTCTACCCCCAGCCCCTAGAATTGCCATATGATTGTCCCATGCATGCTTGAATTCAACCACTGTTTTTGACTCCACAACCTCCTCCGGAAGGCTGTTCCATGCATCCACAACCCTCTCTGTGAAAAAAATACTTCCTTACATTACCTCTGAGCCACCCCCCCATCTTCAAATTGTGCCCCCTTGTTCTTGCATACCTCTTTTTTTAAAAGATGCTACTCTCTTGGACTTTGCTGATTCCCTTGAGGTACTTGAAAGTTTCTATCATGCCCCCTCCCTCCTTTCCTCGAGGCTATACATATTAAGCTCCTTTAGTCTCTCTTCATATGTCTTCCGTGCAGACCCTGCACCATTTTAGTTGCCCTCCTCTGAACAGCTTCCATCCTGTCTATGTCCTTGCAGAGACTGGGTCTCCAGAACTACACACAGTACTCCAGATGTGGTCTCACCAGCTGTCTGTACAGAGGGATAACAACTTCCATTGTCTACTGGTGATGCCTCTCCCTATGCATCCCAGTATCCCCCCAGCCCTACTTACTGCCCTCTCACATTGCTTGCCCACCTTTAAGTCATCTGATATGACTACTCCCAGGTCTCTTTCCATTTTTGTTGTTGTTGGTATCTCACCCCCCATTGTGTACTCTTCCCCTGGGTTTTTGTTTCCTAGGTGCACTACCTTGCACTTCTTAGCATTGAATCTAAGTTGCCATACATTGGACCTTTCCTCTAACCTTGCCAGGTCCCTTCTCATCCTTTCCACGCCACCTTGTGCATCAACTCTGTTGCAGATCTTTGTGTCATCTGCAAAGAGATATACTTTTCCTTCCAGTCCCTCTGCAATGTCACTTATAAAGACATTGAAGAGGACCGGTCCTAAAACTGAACCCTGCAGTACCCCACTAGTAACCTCCCTTTCTTCAGAGTGGACTCCATTTACTATTACCCTCTGTGTCCTATTCTCCAGCCAATTCTTTACCTAGGCTATCATCTTGGGACCCACTCCCAGGCTGGCTAACTTGTATATTAATTTTTGTGTGGGACTGTGTCAAATGTCTTGTAAAGTCTAGGTAGGCCATGTCCACAGCCCCTCCCTGATCTACTACTTTGGTCACCCAGTCAAAGAAATCTATTAGATTCATCTGGCATGACATTCCCACTGTGAATCCATGCTGCATTGGGACCTGTGCCCTCTGGCCTCTAGATAGTCAACAATTCTTTCTTTCAGAAGTGATTCCATCATTTTCCCTATCACTGAGGTTAAACTAACAGGTCTGTAGTTTCCTGCTTCTGCCCTGCTCCCACTTTTGTGAAGGGGAATCACATCTGCCCTCCTCCAGTCCTCAGGAACCACCCCATCCTTCCATGATTTGTTAAAGAGGGTAGTCAGTGGTGTCACTAGTTCTACCCTTAGTTCTTTTAGAATTCTGGGATGAATCCCATCAGGCCCCATTGCTTTGTCCACCTTCAGTTTTAAGAGCTCTTTCAGAACCCTTTCTTCTGTAAATGGGCTGGTATCAACTTCTGTATCCAGAGTGTTTCTATTGTTTGTTTTAGGTACCTCCCTGTCTTCATTTGTAAATACTGAGCAAAAATATTTGTTTAGTATCTCTGCCTTTTCACCGTCACCCTCTGCCCATCCCCCCTCCCCTTTATTAAGCCTCACTATCCTTCCCTTGGTCTTCCTTCGCTCCCTGATGTACCTATAAAAGGTTTTATCCCCCTTCTTAACTGAGTTGGCTATCTTTTCCTCAGTTCGGGCCTTTCCTGTTCTGACTGCCTTCCCGGCTTCCTTTGCTTTAACTGATACAATTCTCTGTCCTGCTCCTTCTGTGATTCCTTGTACTTTCTGAATGCTTTCTCTTTCTCTTGAACCTTCACTGCCACCTCCTTTGAGAACCTTAGTGGTTTCTTACATCGTTTTGTTTTGTTTATTTGCTTCACAAAGGCTTGTTACCTCTGTGATGGCAGTTTTATTATTCCCCATTGTTCTTCCACCCCTTCTTCCTGCCCATTTGCTAGTGCATTCCTTAGGCACTCACCCATTTTGGCAAAGTCAGCCCTCCTGAAGTCCAGTACTTTTGCCTTTGTATGGCTTGACTCTATTGCTGTGTTTATTATGAATCATACTGTTTGATGGTTGCTAGTTCCCAGATGGCTACCCACTTCTACATCTGTGATCCTCTCTCCATCTCCATTTGAGAGGACCAGGTCTAAGATTGCTCCCTCTTGAGTGGGTTCCAATACTAGTTGTCTAAGGCATGCCCCCTGTAGGGCATCTAGAATAACCCCACTCTTAGAAGTGGCTGCTGCAACTGCACTCCAGTTAACATCTGGCATATTTAGATCACCCATCAGCAATATCTCCCCTTTTTCTGCCATTCTAAGTATACTTTCTATCATTTCCTTGTCCATTTCCTTCCCCTTAGGGGGGGACTGTATACAACCCACGTGCGGATTGTGGTGCCATTGCCTCTCTCCAGATTGACCCACAGTGCTTCTTCTCCTCCCTGTTTACCCTTTTGTTCTGTTGTTTGATTCCTTCTCTTATGTAGAGAGCTACTCCTCCTCCTCCTCTTTTACCCTCCCTGTCCCTCCTGCAGATAGTATATCCTGGTATGTTTACGTTTCAGTCATGGTTCTGTGTGTACCATGTTTCTGTGACTGCCACGATATCCAGATGTTCTTCCTCCATCAAGGCCACTAATTCAGGAAGCTTGTTACCCAGACTACAGGCATTGGTACTCATTGCTCTCCATTTTTTTAAGGCTTTACCTTCTGCAGCAGCATCCCCCACTGACATTTCTACCTTGGTCTTTTTCTCTTTTAGTTCCCTGTTTTGTAGGGGGAGGCTGGGATTTTCCTGCTGCTTATCAGTGCCTTCCCCCTTGACTAGTTTAAAAGCTTGTCAATGAAGCATTTAAACTGATTGCCCAAAAGACTTGTTCCCTTCCTGGACAGATGCAGACCATCCTGCCAGTATGGGCTGGTGTCCCTCCAGGTGGAACCCCAGCCCCCAGTGAAGCCAAACCCCTGTGCTCCACACCATTTTTTCAACCATTCGTTTAACTGCATGGTGCAAAGTACCCTCATCTCACCCATGCCACTGACAGGCAGCACCTCTGAGAAGGATACTGTGTGTGCTACTTGTCTTAGGCCCCTTCCCAACTCTACAAAGTCCTTCTGCACTGCTCTAATCTCATGATGAGCCAAGTCATTTGTCCCTAGGTGGACAATGACGTCCTGCTCAGACTCCTGTGCAACTGTTCTCGTGATCCTAAGGATGCGCTTCCTGTCCCTCCAAGCCATGGCACCAGGCAGGCACCTTACTTCAGTTTTCCCTGCTCCCCCAGTTCTATCCCCCTAATAATTAAGTCCCCCACCAGGAGCTGCTTCCTTTCCCTGTGGTGTCCTCTGTCTCCTTCCTGAGGGCCTCGCTTGTGACAGTTGTCTGCAACCTCCTTAGTGTCCTCTGCAGATGCATCCATAGGGGAACTATGCTCCCCCAGAATTGTGTATGGATTGTGGAGTGGAACAACTGACTGGGTGTGCCTCTGTCCACCACCCTTACCCTCCCTGAGCCCACTGTGGTCCAACTGCTGTGTTTTCTTCGCAACCTCTGAGGTAGTGGTGGTGGCTTTGGTGCTCCCTGGATGGGGAGGTTCCCTTACTACCGTCCAGTGTGGCCTGAAGACGGGCAACTTCCTTCCTCCCTCAGGGAGAGAGTTGTCTGCAAACAGGGCAGCATCTCAGCCTACAGAAGGACTCCCGGAAGACTGCTGCCCCACATCCACTACATTGTACTACTCCCCACATGTCTGTCTACCTTGTTTATTTTTATTTATTTACTTATTTATTTATTTTTTGACAGCAGAATAAACTTTGACACTGGTGATCATGTCCTACATTTCTAAGAAACTCTACAAAACTATTTCTTCAATGCCTCTGCAAGGGGTGGAGTGGTGGTAGTGAGGTCTGGCAGAGGGGAAGACAGTGGAAAATTAATGATATGCCAATGACTAATCACTAAGTACACACAATAGCTGTCCTGCTGCAAGCCCCTCTTCTAATCTACTTCATAGCAAAAAGACAGCATGGCTTTGCCATGCAGCCTTAAAAATGTTGGTCAATGCCTCAGTTTTTGCTTGTGTAACTCATGGGTAGCTTCAGCCCACCAGTGTGTTAATGTGCCTGTCAATGTTTACGCTATTCACCATGGAGACTTCCTGCTGGCTGGAATGGCTGGGATTTTCAAGGGGTGTGGCTCCTGGTGACTGGTGAGTCATAAGGTGTGGTTGTTAACACAGCTGAATGAGAAGAAAGAAATAGAACTGCAGCAAGCACCTGAAGGAGTATAGGAGGGAACCAAACCAAGCCTTGGGATCGTGGCAGCATCCTATAACATGGAGCCAGCAGACAGATCCTGAAGGGAGATTATTTTACTCACAAAGTGAAGTGTGCAGCCACTAAGGTAAAATGTAATTGTGCTTGACTTTGAGAAGAAATGTATAATGTACTTTGGTGCCTCCTCCAACTGAGTATCAGGGAGAATAACCCTATCATGGGGATGGTGCTACCATTTGGCCTGGGGTCCTGTGCCACATGGAGGTTGGTGGAGCAGAGGTGAAGTGGTACAGTAGGACTCATGGCAGTTACAGTCCTCCAGTGTGTACAGCCCCTCTGTAACCCTTTCTAAATTGTGTGGTGAGCCACACAGGTCCGGGAGTAGCTTAGAGTGAAGTGGAAGGGGTTATGTAGGCTCCAGTGCCCTTATGTTGGCTACTATAATTCTACAAAGAGTGAATGCACCAGAACCCAGGTTGGGTTATGGTGGAGAATTCCTCGGGATACAGCAGCAAAGTGGATACTGAGTCTAGGGGATGATTGGACATCAGGAATTCCCAGGCAGCTCCTAAGCAAAATGACCCTTATTTTTACATTTCATGCTGGTGCTTTTAAAACCTCAGTCAGCTGTCTGAGTTAGGCCTACCTCATGCTGGGTCATATTCAGTAACTTGGGTGTGAAACTCACAGCTACCATTAATGCTGTGTGCAGCCCCAGAAGTTATAAAGATGCTGATTAAAGGGCCAGTGTCTTAGCAATGTGCCTCCTGGATTGGGACGTTGATGTTCATAAAATACATTCCTCTACACAGGAAGTGAAATACCTGAAACCGTCCTGGTTGGGCCTTGTGATTTCTCCCCATGTAATAATATGCTCATGAGCTTTTACTTTCATTAACTTCACTTCAGGATCTGTATACGGGCTCCATGTTATACGATGTAACTTTCATAGATGGACTGCATTGTATACTTGGTTTGGCTATTTAATTGCTAGCTACAAAGTGTTTGTCTTTTAGCCAGTCACTTGCAGCATTTAGCAGTTCAAAAGATGTCACCACACACACAGGAAGTCCCTGCAGGCCCAAGAGGTCAAGTAAGTGCACTTATTGTTTATGGGCTCCCTCACTGTGGAATGAGTCTGTAGGTCACCCTTAGGCCAGGGAAGGGTTACACTTGCATGTGTTAGTAGTGCAATAGGAAAGGTTAGTGTGGTAAAGACATCAATGTTAACAAATGATATTGAGGTGTGTGGCGTGGAAATGGGTGCCTTAGTGGATGGCAGGTGACTGAGTTTTATTGAGAGCTGTGAGCATAGCAGAGTGTGAGTCATGAGAACTGTTTCAGTAACCAAAGTGTCATTTCCTTGGGTGGTGCCTTTTAACGGGAATATGCTGCATCTCTGCCTTGCTGTCTTTCTTTCTCTCTCCCCCTCTCTTTAAAGAAAGAAGTGAAGGAAATCTCTTGGATTGCTCCTTTTCCAAAGTGCTATGCCCAAACATAACTCTCCTTGCTCTACAATGCATGAATCAATGGACATTTTTCTCTAAGGAATCTGAGGGAGTATTACATGATACCAAGCACATGCAGGCTGAAACAAGTTAATCTGTGCACTTGAGCTGTTGGGCAGATAGTTCATTTCAGTTCACAAGTCATATCCTTATAAAAATAACTGAAGCAGAATAGCAAGTGAAATTTTTTTAGGGTAGTGTATTTCAAGAGAATATACTGCATCCCTCTCTCCCTCTCTCTCTATCTTTCTCTCTCTCTCTCTCTCTTGCTCTCTCTCTCTTTTTCTCTCTCTGTATCAAAATGAGAGAAAACTCTTGGATTGATAGTGTCCCAAAGTGGTATGCTTGAACATAGATCTCCATGCATGAATCAACTGATACATTTCCCTAGGGAGAGCTGTAGAAGTACCAAGCACTTGCACACTGAAGCAAGTTAATGCATGCAGAACACTCTAATCACTGGTTGTTAGGCAGACAAACACAAATCACATTGATGTAACTTAACTGGAAACATTGGTGAGCAGTGACATGCAGAAAGGGTCGCATATCAGTATTCAGTTCAAGACAGTCACACACTATGCCATTGGCTTAAAAGTGGGAGCAGTTGTTTTCTCCATTGCTCACTAGTTAAAAAGACTGACAAACCTACAAATTACACTATGCTACCAAAGGGTTTCCTTACTATGTACAGATCGAGGCAGGACTGTGCCTGGTTAGCCACACAAAAGCAGGAGAGAAACAAAAACAGAACTGTTTTGCTAGGTAAATATAGTACCTTTATTAGGCTAACAACAAAATAAAGATACAAACGTTCAAGGTCTATAAAACTATAAAGATACCTTAACAAGCGATTTATGGGCATCAAAAGCTTGTATCTTTATCTTTTTATTATGCTAATACAGTGATCCCGGATCTATAAGGATTCCTGTATTTTACGGGATTTGGGAGTGAAAATGGGATACAGGAAGGAAACCTTTGTTTTGTGAAATATACAGGGGAATGGTGCAAAGATTTAAAACCAGGACAAATATAGCTGTTGAGATTCTTGCAGGATCAGAGATTTCACCCAGGCTGAGCCCAGCTGGTTGGGAGACCCAGCCATGCTCCCATCACGTGCTCACTGTGGCCTCTCAGTGGCTCGCTTTCATTCCTTTGATGGTGCTGGGGATAAATTGTTACCCGCCTTGGTCTTTTTCCTGTGCAGCTGTGTGTTTCTGGATTACGAGGATACCTGCTGCCAGCCTGAGAAATGAGAGAAGGCAGTGCTGTCACATGTTTTCTGTGTTTTCCATCTGTCAACTTGCCAGTTTAACTTTTCTTCCACAACCCAATAAGCCAGGAACTGACTTGCAACCTTAAGTACAGCTGCAAGACCAAACCTGTCCTGCAAAAGTGCAAACAAAATGAGGATGCACAACTTCACAGCTTTTTAAAGACTTAGATCATGTAAGCCAGCTCATAATGGACAGACACACAGTTTTGTAATCAATGCCAGGGAGCTGGGCTCCTTGCAGGTAGACCTTGGTGGACAATTTAATTGTATTCTGTGCATTCTTGGGAAATTGCCTTTTGGATTAGAGTAACCAGAGAATGGCCCTTAAATGCAGGACATTTTCTTAGCCAAAATGTTAATGTTAGCTGTGCGGTGACTAGTGCTGCTCATTACTGGTGTATGTAGTTGAGACCGAGCCACAAAACTGATAACCTGGTGCAGACTCTGGTATATGGGGTAATTTGTGTGAAACTTTGAGAAAAGGAAGTGAAAGAGGCCAGCATCGGAGGCAAAGAACCTCTAGTGCTGACATGCCTGAAACTAAATTATCTCCTTCCTCCTACTCCTTTCACAACATTGACTTTTATTCCCTTCAAGGGTATCCACAGTTGGCCAGGCTGCCTTCTCCTACTGTTTCCCTAAACCATGGAACTCTCTTTCCCCTCATACCTCTCTTCCTCTTCCCTGCACTATCTCTCCTCTCTTCTGAATGACTTCATTTCTTCCTCATGTAATTGCACTTGATCTCCACCTCTGCTCCTCCATCAACTTTTCCCACCTTCTCTCCTTTGTCTTCTCTTCCACCTATACCCCAGGCACCTGCTATCCCCACCTTGAAACCTACCTCCCTTGGTATAGTCTGATGGTGCACCAAAATTTGTATTCCTCTGCTTTATCCAGGACTAGCTTATATTTGTAAAATTTGCAAAGTTGCCAATTGTTATTGCTCGTTTTTATTGCAAATGTTCTACTGTAAATAGTTAATATTTGTGCTATCCCTGATTGTAAATATTGCTCTGACTTGTTATGCTCTGCCTCCTACTGCCCCTTCCCCCAGAAAGCATGTGGAAGCAAGCTAGTACTAAACTCAGTATGTCTTTCCAGGTGAAACTTTTGAAATAAATAAATAATAAAAGATATGCCATGAACTGTTGTCTGAGCACGAGGGCTTTTCTTTTGTTTTAATTGTAAATGATCTAATACTCATACGAGCGGTCTTTTTTATGTCTTTTTTTAAATGAAGTATGGTCCCAGAAAGAAGGGTAATCTGCACTAGAAGTGAAGAACTGAAAATGAGAAAGCTTGAGAGGCCTGGCAGATAGTTTGTGCAAATCAGCAGTTTTATGTCAATATCTCTTTAACGTGAACTTAGTTGCCTCTCAAGGACTGGGTCAAGGGGTATTACCAGCTCCACCAGACTAGGAGTTTGGTTCCTAAAGTCAGAAGCATCACAGTATGGTGACAGCGATAATGCCAACAGTCCCCACAGCAACACCAGTAAACCGCCACAGGTGGGCCAGATGCACCCCACACCAAATGCCATGAACCCAACACAGCAGCTGCAACAGACACACTGATGGACTGTGAGGTGCACAGCACAGACAGGATGCACTGGCACAGACAGCCCATGACACTGATGCTATAGCACTGGACTGGTCACCGCACATCCTCCCCTTGAGCCACAACAGACCTGATGGACAGTAAAGCGACACTGCACATCATGGTCATGGGCATCAGTAGGCACAACAGGGGCAGTGAGTTTTCGGCATGACAGCACTGCCAGGACCGGGGATGCCTGAGGGCAGGAAACATGGGGGAATGGGTACCCATGCAGTTCACATGGAGCACCACAGGTGGGCAGGGGTCAGGTTCATGGTGCACAGTGGCCACGGTGGTGCTGCTGCCATGGGGGGCATATTGGCTGCTGTGGTGGGTTGTTCTTGAGGAGATCGAAATTTTGACTGTCGCTTTGCAGTAGTTGGGATATTGATGTTGCTCTGACACCGTGCTTCCCTTAAAGTCAGTTTGTCCTGGGTTCCTTTTGAAATCTGAATATGGCTGTGACTGTGAAACTTACCACACTAGGTGAGAAAGACCTCCTGATTTGGTGGAGGATGTTTAAAATTAAAATTGCCAAGACTTGGTTAAATATTTAAACATTTCCTTCAGAAATATTTGTCCTTTTTCCTGATGTTTTAGTACAAGAACCAGAGAGAACAAAATTGTTCTGAAACTGACTGTAGACTACTGAACCTTCTCTGCTCCATTTTTAGAACATGATACATTAGTGACAATTGAAAGTAATGTCTCCAAGGCTGCAGAATGTATGACCTGTTGCTTATACATAAGCGGCTTTATCCTCAAAGTTAACTAATCAAGTAATCTATTTGCAACAATTTACTTTTATATGTGTGCCATGACAAATTATGTTGTGTTCCTTAGGCAGTGCAGCTGTTATATCATGTTGCTTTCTGTGTTATTTCTGAGTGTACAGAGGAGCTTTTAATTTAAATCCTCTATGTAATGCATAGTATTGGTAGGATGGCTTAGTACAGTATCTAATAACGTGGTGGTATGGCTATCATTAGTCCATATATTATGACAAATAAAAATCATAAAATAACAGAGAAGAAATGAGGCACAATTCTGGTGGTGATTAATGTACAGTACTTTATTTTCTGGACATTCTGGAATTCAAGAAATAATGCTTTTGGTCTATATCCTGCAAATGTGAGTGCCATATGTATTGCTATTTTCATTGCAAAGTTGGCTGTTTGTGGAATTTGATGAGCTCCTCTTTCCTGGCTTTTCAAATATTGTTGTTACTTATAAAGATCTTATGCATAGGTGCCGGAACCGGTGGGGAGGCTGAAGGGGCCGTAGCCACTCCACTTTTAATTTCTGTATGGCAAAAACTAGTATAGAAAAAGTGCCCTTTGTACCCTCATAAGTGCCCTTTTGATTCTCAGCCCCCTCAGTTTTTACCATCTTCAGGCACCCTTGAGTTAAAGAGTAATTATGTGACATGCTTTAGGTGATTTTTAACTTGTAAAATAAAAAAAGAACACTTGCTTTAACATTTGTTATAGTGATTTTATTGATAGCTATAAGGAATGAAGCCAATTGCGTACTTAAATTGGTTTGTGCATTCAGGAAACTACAGGAATATCATTCCAGTTTTACAGGGAAAATGAGGGTGTACTACATGAAAATGCTTTGCCCGATCTGGGAGAACTGCTAATAAAGTTATTATCTTTACCTAGCAAAATGGTGCTCATATATTTTTCTTTCTTGCTATGTACACAAACACAGTAAAGACTTCCATATCAAATTGCATCCTGTTGTTTACATTGCTTATTTCTTTTACATAGTTTGATATGGTTTCAAGGTTTTCCACATTAGACCGCTGGCAATTGCTTCCCAACTGTGATACAATCTAGTAGCAGCAATGTAGTCTGGTCAGTCTGCTGCAATTATAATAACCCTCTGCCACTCACAGTTGCAAGTACAGTGGCATTCCCTGAAGATGAAATGCAATTCTGCAGCATTTTGCAGCACTCTGCAGAATGCCGCTGAAGACCTACTGAATAAAGCAATGTTATTTAAATGGTAATTGGTCCCCTTTGTCATTCAGGAAAATGTGATACTGACAGGATGAAGTGAATGCCACAGTTTCCTACATGACAAAGGGGACTAATTGCCATTGAAATGACATTGCTTTATTCAGTAGGTCTGCTGAAGAATACTGCAGAGTGCATTAAAAGTGTGTTTCATCCTGGTGGACGTGACTGTACCTCCAATGACAGTGTAAAGGTTGCAAGTGTCTTCAATGTCACTGTACAGGTTGCAAGTACCTCTAATTTCAGTGTACAGTTGAGCCTGTGATTCCCAGTTCTACTGTAGTACATTGGCAATAATGTTTGCAATTAACAAAATAAAGGAAAAAATGCTACCAAACATGAATGCATGGGCCACATTGCACCGCACTACCAACTGATTCTGAGACAAACCATCAGTACTGAAAAGGACAAAAAAAGTACCCATTTATTGAAGGAAAAAGCAAAACTCTGAATCCTGCATAGCTGAAGCAAGGACACTTAACACACAAGAAAAGCCAGTGAACAGTGAGTTATGCTGATTAGTGCACACTCAAGTAATAACATTTGTTTGCTTATCCAATCCACTCAAGCTCTTTTTTTGCCTCAGAGCACTCTGACTACCACTTAAACACCTAAAATGAATGCTTCTGTATCAGGTTTTAATTTAACCATATGAAAATAAACTACTGTAAAATAAATTACGAAACACCATATATGTACCACAACTTGTGTGCCCTGCCATTACTTGTTAGTTAAAACCTTTATTTTTAGACAGGAGTTTAGGTGGAATATCACATCATTAGGACATAGTCCTATTTTCAAGATGGTCCTGTTAAGGATATAAACAAAATCAAAACATGTAATTCACAGAATGTGATACAATAATCCCATTCAATTACAAAATAAATTTACCAAAATATCATACATTTCACAATCTAATATGACATATAATTGTTAATACAGACACCTTAATTCTATTAAAATTCTCATCCATAACATTCACAACGAACTTTTAGTTCTATCTTCAATCTAGTTGAAAGTGTTTTCACACATTAATTTGGTTACAAATTATAGGTTTCAAGACCTTCCATAACCTATTAACAGTTACAGAAAATCTTAAATTACTATATGTATTTATGATTTTTGGAAATACAAAATTCCTTAAATTAATATCTCTTAAATTATAAATATGTTTTTTTATTTCCAATTTATCATAAAGACACCTAGGTTGTTCCTGTTTTACCACTTTCAAAATTTGGGTTGCCCAAGTAATCTGACGTTTACTATCCTGCCTAAGCCATCCTAATTCACTAAGTAAATCACAATGATGTGTTTTATAATCTTTTTGTGTTATGAATCTTGCCATACTATAGTATAATTGATCAATTTTTGATAACAAACTCTTTGTTGCCAAACCATAAATATGATTTCCATACTCCAAAACAGGAAGAAGTTGATTTATAATCTGTTCCCTCGTAAGTCTATTCATACAGAAGCCAGAATGCCTAACCGCTCCCAACCTTTTATTTACTTTTATTATGGTATCTAATATATGGTATTCAAATTTTAAAGATGCATCAATCCATACCCCCAAGTATCTATCTTCTGAGACTTGCATTAATGTTTCATTTTGTAGTGTTTTTATATTTACTATTTCTTTACTATTATTTAAATGGTTTTGTTTATTACCAAAAACCATAAATTTAGTTTTTTTTACTGTTAAGTATTAAACCAGACTCAGTCAACCAATTACACAACCCTATAAAGTCTACCTGTAGATTCTTCTCCATCTCTTTATAAGTAAGTCCACTAGCAATTAAGAGAGTATCATCTGTATAAAGATTTATATTTGAATATTTTACATAATCCACAACATTAGTTATATAAATCAAGAACAATATTGGCCCCAAGATGGAACTCTGAGGCACTCCTCTCTGCACACTTAACTTATCTGATAGTACTCCATTTATACAAACTTGCTGTGTTCTGTTTGAAAGATAAGACCTAAACCATTTACCTGTCTACTCAGCTAATCCAATCTCAGCCAGTCGTTTATCCAAAAGCCCATGGTTTACTGTATCAAAGGCTTTAGATAAATCCATGAACACTGCACCCACCGAAAGGCCACCTTCCAGTTTTGATGCTATAATATCCACCATATCGGTGAGTGCAGTGCTCATAGAGTATCCCTTACGAAAGCCTGATTGTTGTTTTGTTAACAATGAGTATTTTTCTAAATGATCAACAAGTTGTACCTGAATTAATCTTTCCAGAATCTTAGATAACCCGGACAATAGAGCAGTCATAGTGTTCAGTGTGATTGTGGATAGAGTCAGTGGGCTCTATTGTTAGCTATTTTCTTACTTAAAAAAATAGAAAAAAAAACACCATGCTTTCTGTACATCATATACCCCTCACCCATCTCCCAAATAAATTTCAAATATATACCCCACCCAGTCATTCAATAGTACCCACCACCCTCCACTCCCTCAGTCCCAGCAAATTAGGTCCTAAAGTTGTGCAGCCACCCACAAATGTGTCTTTTTTTATTTCATGCTTTTAACTTATTTTATAAGCACAGTAAGATAATTCAGGGTGTGTGTCTCTATTTGTAAACTGCACTTCTAGGTGGCTGAAGGTACTTGATGAAAGCACCTTTTGCCTCACATACATAGATACATAGATGGTGGTATACATTCCTGACGTTGACAGTCCCCTACAGCAACAACAGCACCACGTCACTGTAGGGAACCCACTGGCACCTGGCACTGTCTGTAGGGGGTCCTGCACCCCCCAACTCAGCTCCGACTCGGAGTTGAGAATCGTAAGTTGGGGTGTGTGGGGATGCAGCCCCCCTTGTGGGGGGTGTGGGGGTCATTGCCCCCGATGAAAACACTTGTTGCTTCTGCAAACTGGCAGCTGGCTGCAAAATGCAGTCAACCTGCTTGTTTCACTGTTGGGTCATTCAACAAATATTTTGTTGATGACCCATTGTGGATCCATAGATGATGATGACAGAAAAAGGCTGTTGGCCAATCCAGTCTGCCAACCCTACCTATCTATTCTACTTTCACCATAGTGACAGTCCTCCCTCTTGTTACTGACCCCCCTTTTCCAATCCAAACCCACATGCCTATCCCATCCATACTGGAAGCTTCTGATTGATTTGGCCTGTAATACTTCCTCTGGACATAGTAGCAATAATTTAAATCTGGTGCACTGCAAATCAAGGGTGGGAAATCAATGTACTGGGAAATGTTCTGTTCAGGAGGAATCAAGTAGGTAAAAAAAGGTGGGGGGAGTTGCCCTACATGTCAGGAAGGGTATAAAAGTGACACTGGTACAGGGTAAGCAGGGGAAGACCGAGGCACTGTGGGTCACCCTTGAACCTGAAAATTGCACAGCAATAAGCACAGGGGTGATATACAGGCCTTCAGGATAGGGGGAGGAAATGGACAAGAAGCTAGTGGATAAAATACATGAGATGGCAATGAAAGGTGAAATTCTACTGATGGGGGATTTCAATATGCCAGATGTGGATTGGACCACCCAGGTAGCTGCTTCAGCCAAAAGCAGAGGTATCCTAGATTCCCTGCAAGAGGCAAGAGGCAAGACTCAGACAGCTTGTGCTTGATCCCACCAGGGACATGGTGATTCTGGATCTAGTGATGACCAACAGGGCTAGAATCACAGATGTCTGGGTAGAAGGGCAACTGGGATTCAGCTATCACTACATAGTGTGGTTCAGAATGGGGATGGGGACTCAGTCAAGTCACACTAGATCAAAGGTTTTGGATTTCAAAATGGCAGACTTCTCTGAAATGGAAAGAGGTATCAAAAAAGTCCTGGAGAAAAGGGGGATGGGGTGAAAGAGCAGTGGGACCACCTAAAAGGAACCATAGTGGAAGTGACTAACCAATGTATCAGATTGGTATCAAAAGGTGAGAGAGAAGGAGAAAGCCACTATGATTCTCAAAAGAGGTGGCAGTTAAAGTAAGGGCTAAAAGGGCAGGGCTCAGAAAATATATGGAGACTCAAAGGGAAGAGGACAGGGAGGTGTACCTAGAGTGTCTAAGAGAAGTGGGGAGGGCAGTAAGGAGAGCAAAGGTGTGGACTGAGGAAGAAGTAGTGCAGACAGTAAAGAAAGGGGACAAAGGCATTCTGCAGGTACATCAGTGAAAGAAGGAAAACTGGTATGGGGATTGTTAGGTTCAAAGGGGAGGAAGGAGACTGTAAGGAGGGAGACAAGGATAAGGCAGAAATACTGAATACTTCTGTTCAGTATTCACAGGAGAGGGGGAAGGACAGGGACCACAGCCATGCAACAGATACCAAGGGGGAGAGGCGGACAGCAATCCATTCATAGAAGAGAGAGAGAGAGAGAAAGAGAGAGAGAGAGTCCTGCAGGAGCTCACTAAATTGAAGGTGGACAAAGCGATGGGGCCAGACAACATACACCCTAGGATATTAAAGGAGCTGCAAAGAGAGCTAGCAGAATCTCTGGCAGCCTTGTTCACCTGGCCACTCAACACTGGAGTGATGCCAGAGGATTGGAGGAGGACACATGCGGTCCCTCTACACAAATACAGCAGTAGGGAGAAGACAGGGAACTATAGGCTGGTCAGCCTCACCTCAGTAGTGGGAAAGATCATGGAGGCACTGCTTAAAGAAAGGATAGCAAGACATCTAGAAGCCCTCAGTGCCCAGGACCCTAGGCAGCATGGTTTCACAGTGGGTTAGTTGTGTCAGACAAATCTGATAGATTTCTATGACTGTTGGCGAAGGAAGTAAATTGGGGGGGGTGGATGTCACCTTCCCTGATTTCAGCAAAGCCTTAGACATCATCCCACATAAGAGGCTGGTTAACGAGATGGGTAGTCAGGGCATGGGAGCCAAGGTGGTAAACTGGGTTAGGAACTGGCTAACTGACAGGACGGGGGTGGCAAATGGGGTACACTCTGGGGATAGGGGGGTGACCAGTGGGGTAGCTCAGAGATCAGTCTTTGGGCCAGTCCTGTTTAATGTCTTCATTAGTGACATTGCAGAGGGGCTGGAAGGAAAAATGTGCCTCCTTTGTAGATGACACCAAGATCTGTAATGGTGGATACTCGAGAAGACATGGAGTAAATGAGAAAGGACCTGGTGAAGCGTGAGAAATGGTCTGAGGAGTAGAAACTGAGGTTTAATTTAAAGAACTGCAAATTTATGCACCTGGGGCATGAACCTTGGAGAGAGCTACAGGATGGGGAGAGAGTTGTTGACAGTCACCAAGGAAAAAAGGAAAGGCCAGTGACATGCTGGAGTGCATAGGTAGGAGTGTCACCAGCAGAAGATGGGAGGTAGTGATGCTGTTATATAAAACCCTGGTCAGACATCACATGGAGTACTGTGTGCAGTTCTGGAGGCTGCACATTCAAAAGGATATTAATAGGCTGGAGACGGTCCAGAGAAGGGCTACTAAGAAGGTACAGGGCTTGCACCACAAAACTTATGAGGAGAGATTAAGGGACCTCAATATGTACTTGCTGGAAGAGAGGAGGGAGAGAGGGGTCATGATAGAAACATTCAAGTACCTCAAGGGCATAAATAAGTTGCGGGTGGGGGCAGCTTCCAGTACAGGAGGAGTACAAGAGTGAGGGGGCTTGACATGAAATTGGAAGGTGTCAAGTTAAGAGGGAATGTGAGGAAGTTCTTCTTTACAGAGAGGGTGGTGGACACATGGAATGGTCTGCCACAGGAGGTGGTGGGAGCAAGCAGTGTGGCTGGATTTAAACATGCATGTGACAGGCATAGGGGAACCACAGAGGTAAAGCAGAGGGAGGGTCAGAAGCTCTAATCAAGTACAGGGCTTATGGGCAGACTAGATGGGCCTAGCGGTCCTTATCTGCCCACAATTTCTGTTTCTATGTTTCTCTGGCAGCTTAGTCCACTTGTACACCACTCTTTCCATGAAGAAGTGCTTAGGGGTATCCTTTTTCAAAGGTCCCCCTGTCAGCTTTAATGACTATCCTCTCATCCCTGTGGTTGAACTCAAGCAGAAGAGTTTCTTGATGTCCACTCTATTTAGCCAATGCAGGTACAGTACTCATATGTTTCAATCATGTCACCTCTCTTCTTTCTCTTCTCAAGCATGCGCATGTTTCAGTCCTGCAGCCTCTCCTCATACATCATTTTCCCTAGGCCATGGACCACTTTAGTTGCCCTGCATGGTACTACCTCCATGTTGTTGCAGTCTTTCCTCATGTGTGGTCTCCAGTACTTTGAGTAGTAGTCCAGGTATGATCACACCAGTAACCTGTACAGTTGGAAGGACACCTCCCAACTTTTACTGCTTATCCCCCTCCCTATGCATCCCAGCATTCTGTTTGCTTTGATCACAACCCTGTGTCAGTGTGAAAACATTTTTAGGGTCCTCAGTATCATCACCCCTAAATCTTTTTCTTCTCTAGTGCTATCCAGTACCACCCAAGCCATTTTGTATTGCAGACTTGGGTTCCTTTTATCAATGTGCATTGCTTCACATTTTTTAGCAATGAAGTCTGACTGCTAAATCTTTGACCAGCTTTTCATCCTGTCTTGATCCTCCCTTAGTTCCCTTCTCACTTGCTGGATGTCTACCCTCAGGCAGCTCTTTGTGTTGTCTGTGAAGAGGCAGATCTTACCCTTGATACCTTCACCAATGTCACAGATGAGTACATGAAAAAGGATCAGTTCTGCTGCCAACTCCTGAGGTATTCTGTCACCCCAAAAAACTCTCCTTTGACAATCAACCAGTGTTCCATCCCTCATCCAGCTCTCTACCCAATTTGCCATTTTTTTCCTGTACCTCAAGGTCCCTGATCAATTTGACCAGCAAAGCTAGAACTAACTCAATGCCTCTCCAGTGCTACAGAAGTGAAAGTTCCCTGTGTGTCCCTACAGCAGACAGTGGCTGAAGTGCACTACAAATCCCAGTGTTTGGGACTGTTACTTCTCCTGTAGCCCTGCCCATGGGTTGTCAGCATGCTAGGGAGTTCCAACAGATACACACAAGCATGCTAGTCCATGAGCCCCAGCTGATGTCTATCCTCCAACTTCACTGCCTAGACTGTACTACCACCTGTGCTCACCACCAAGGTGGCATTCTTGAGGAAGCAGCAACAGCCTTCCCTCTCCAGAGTAAGCAAGTGTCCTCTGGGACTCTTTATCTTCCGCTTCCTGATCATCTTCCAATGACTCGAGCTCATTTCTGAATGGATTGCAGGTGTCGCTAGTGGTAGTGTTACCACTGTGCTGATGGTCTGACCAGGAATTTAATTAAGACACTATTAGGGCTGTGTATGTGTGGACAGCCTGTTGAAGGTTTTAGCACTGTGCTGTATTTTATACCAAGAATGACAGTGTACTAACTGCCATACTGAAAGGCACAGTTAGCTTGACCCTAAGCTGTTAGCACCTGGGTCATAATAAAAATAAGTAGGGTATGTAAAAAAAACATTGTGGCTTGCATATAATGCTACCTGAAAGACTCGATGTTTTATGTAGTGTTAACTGGTCATCAGTGCAGTGCTAGTTAATGCTTCCAAAAACCTAGTCATAAGTTTGTGCAATGGCCACCCCCACTACTGGCTGTCTCATGACAGCACTGTATGTAGTGGTTATGAATTCCCTTCACCAATCTCCAAAACATTATCACCATATCGTATATGTGAGTGCCACCACTACAGGATCTGGCCCTGGTACTGTAATACCTGTAGTCAGATCCCTACTGTCCAGTGGTACCCACCTCCCTCCAGATGTCCCCGGTAGCATAATGATGGCCTCCTCTCACTGAAGCACTAATTAATATGTCAGTACTGGGCAGTAAGGAAGAACTGTATACCTTCCTCTCATTCAAGCACCACAATAGTGGGAACACTATTCCCATAGTCCTACCCTTCCTCCATGTCCTTTTTGCCATCAGCACAATAACGCTGCACAAGTCCTTCCATATCCAAGGTATGCAGTCTTATGCCCCTCCTGCTGCCAGTCATGGACCCCCCCAGAACACTGTATTGTTATGCAGGCCATGGAGCCCCACTCCTCCTGCCCCCAGACCATCAATGGCATCTGGCAATAATCCTTCTCATTCCACCACCGAAGACTGCTAGCTGCATCTGCATGTAATCAAGAGATACAGCTCATACTATATCACGACATTACATGCAAAGGCAGACACTGAATTACTGTGGTGTGGAAGGTGGATTGCTGTAAGCAACTGTCCAGGGTCTGGTGGCGGGGACATGAGGGCTCCAGGAACCTGGTATTATCATGTTGTGATACGACTGAGATCAGCAGGGGAAGAGGGGATCCGATTGCCCACCAGAGACCACCACAGACATTGGGGGTGATCTTCAGCCTTATGGCTGAAAGATAAGATAGATGGTGAAGTTATCATAATGCTTTTCTGAATTCAGAGTGATATACTTTTCATTGCTACTTTAAAATACATTCATTTACACGTATAGCAACAGCAACACAGAAACAAGTCAGCTGCTTAGGCTGCTTCTCAACACCTGAGATTGCAGTCTGCTGCTTGTGATATAATCATTTCCATAAACACATACTTTGTTGTCACCAGCAAACAACTGAGAATGCATTAAGCCTCTAAGTATTATATTCTTGACAAGTAAGATGATCATCTTTAGTGCCATTGTCTTCCTCTTTTAACACTATGGCTTAGGGCACTGAGCTGCAAACCTGGAGACATGGGTTTGAATTCCACAGCCCCCACTTGCACACTGTGTGACCCCAAGCAAGTCACTTAATTTCCTTGTGCTCTCATGTTGCACCTGGAAACAAGATTCGACTTAGTGTGCCTTTTCTGGTTAAACAATTTCCCCTTTCCTCTTTCCCCTAACTCCTTCACTAAAGATACAAGTTCTCTCCCACATGAAGGCTAGCCTGTTTTCACAACATTACTCCTGAGTATGGCACGTCCTGTCTTAATCTGGAGTTTAAAGCACCAGAGGATTTGGTACATGTGCTAGAGTGTGTCTGTCATGCTTCTTTCACCCATAAACAGCTACACAGACAACACAGGATTTGACAGGGCTGTTGTGGGATTTGTACTAAACCCTTTTGTTTTAAAGTCGGCCCTTTAAGGCTTCACTGCAGTGGATGTTCAATCTGTTGGCTATCTCTCAGAAGGAAGGTGAGTGTTAACAAGCAACACCTGAGTTTTCTGTTTCAGTGAGATGCAAGTGGAGACAGCAAGAGACTGAACTGCAAGAAACTTCTGCTGAGCTGTATACAAGCTGTTTGTTTCTTTTTTCTGTTAATGAAAGTAAAGCAGATCTCATTTAATTTCAAATGGTGTCTGGAGTGTTCTCTTTGAGAATGTTCTCCAGAAGCTGCCTGGTTTGCTACCCTGGCACAAGTGGTTGGCTTTGGCAGTGGGATCAACATCCCCTTTGTCTAAATAGGGGTAAGATGTACTCAGACATAGTACTGAAATGGCTTGTGGAACAGCAAGCACAGCAGACACCAATGAAAGCATAATATACCTGGCTGGAAATGGACTGGATAGCCCAGCAAGCCCAACTGCAGGGACACAGAAACCACCAGCAGCAGCAGCAGTTTATAAAGCAGGTGCTGTAAACACAGAAAGAAACTGTGCCCCAGCTCCAGATCACAGGGAATCCAGTCACTGTGGGACCATACCCCACACTAACAAAAATGGGTCCTGAGGATGATCCTCAGGCCTACTTATGACTTCTGAGAGCATTGGCAGTACCACTGGCTAGCTACAAGAAAGTTGGGCTATGCAGCGTACTGACTGGTGATACCCAAGCTACATACTGAAGCCTAACTGACTGCACCATCACAGAATATGAACAGGTAAAAGCAGCTATGTTAGATCGTATCAGAATAACTGAATAGAATTACCAACAGCACTTTCACACCCAAGTTTTAAAGTTGGAACATGACCTACAGTACTGGTACAGAAATTACAAGACTTGGATACTTGGTGGTTAAAACCAGAGGTACACACTAAAGGGGAGATTATGGATTTGGTTATTCTGGAGCTGTATCACATTTTACCACATCAAGTCCATGACTGTGTAAGCTTACATGAACAGACCACTTTGGCTGCAGCAGTAAAAATTACAAAATATTTCCTGGAAGATGAAAGACCAGAAGTCACTAAGAAGATCAGAACCCATGACAAACAACCTGAGGAGAAGATCTCCACAGAGTAGGAGAAAAGGGACTTTGGGGGATGGGAACAAATGTTCTTGTATGGGTAAGTGGTCAAGTGATGAAATATTGCTTACCCCTCCACTTCAAAGATATATAACCCCCAGGCCTGGTGTACTTCCACCAGTGTCAACACCCCACTCACCTGTGACCCTATTGTGGGGGTGCTGGTCATAGACCTGACAGTAACATTGTATTTTCCATTGTTGTAAAGTGGGGCATATAAATAAGTTTTGTGTCCTCATGGATTTTGATTCTGCAGAATGTATAACTACCAGCAACATACACAAATCCAAAAACCTGTACAATACATTGATCTCTATAGATAGATCTGACAGCATGAGATGCAATTTCTCTGTTGCTTATCAGTTTGATATTCTGTGACATGTCACTGCAATCATGATCCCCACCCCCCCATGTAGTGCCTATCAACTTGGCATTCTGTGCAATTTTGGAAACCCACATGCACCCACATGTTTTTGTAATTTTTACGTTCGCTTGCACGCATGCGCAAGGAACGTTTTGGGAGGGTGTGCTTTGGAGGTGTGCCTCTCCCTTGCAATCCAGTGCTCCATTGAGCAGGCATGGTGATCCTGCACCAATGGGTGTGAGAGCTGTGTATGACAGCAGTGGTCGCCGCTTCAAAGAAAACACGGCTGTCATACCGGTACAACGTCATGCCGTCCCCCTCGCGTCACGCTCCCCTCGCATCACGCCACCCCCAAAGCTTTGGTGCCATGCTGGGAGCCCACCCAGCGTGGCAAGCGTTGTTGCCGACAGGGTGCCCAATCCCTCGCCGGCTCCATGGCCCCAAAGCCATCCTGCTGCCATGCTGGGAGCCTACCCCAGCGTGGCAAACGTGAAGGTAGTTTGCCAACGGGGGTGCCCAATCCCCCGTCGGCTCCTCGGCCCCCACTAGCCATCTTCTTCCACACTGGGAGCCCACCCCAGCGTGGCAAACATCCCATGTCGTTTTTTTTTTTTACCTGTAAATGGAAAATGGTCCCACGGCACATCTCCCAGTTCTCCCTCCCACAACCCGCACTCCACCACTGTGTACCCAGCATCCCCACACCCCCTACCCCATACTTACCTCCGGAGCTTGGCGCGATGATCTTCGGTGGACCGGGAACACGTCTGCACTCTTCAAAGCAAACCGCGAACTGAAGAAATGCCGGTAAGCTGTATAATGGGCTAGATAGGGGGTTTTCAACTTTATTGCATATCTCATGCATTTTTTGGAATTTTTGCACCAAATTTTCAACATGGGGTTTTTGGGACCCCTTCTCATGAATGATGTCACTGTCATGGCGTTATTCGGGCCCGAAGGGTGATTTCACAGTCACTGTGCAGTCACTGTGTGAAATCACCCTTTGGGCCTGAATAGTGCCATGACAGTGACATCATTCATGAGAAGGGGTCCCAAAAACCCCATGTTGAAAATTTGGTGCAAAAATTCCTAAAAATGACTGTTTTATGAAAGTGTGCTGCTACAGTTCTCACGCGACGCCTAGGTTTGCAAATTTTCAATATTTCCACTCCAGATTTTCAACATTGGCATTTTACCACACCTCCTCATGAGCAGTACAGGTGTCATTTTTCACATCCTGCCCAAAACGTGTTTCCGCCCATGTAGCGCACAATGGCACAGTCGCTGTGTGAACTCAGTGTATGGGGCACATTAAGAGAATCACAGTGTCACTGTTCATGAGCAAAGATTTAAAATAGCTGTGTTAAAAATTTGGTGAACAAATTCCTAAAAATAACTGTTTTATGAGTGTGCGTTGTGCAGTTCCTACGCACGCTCGTAAGTTTGTGAATTTTCAATATTTTCACTCCAGATTTTCAACATTGCCATTTTACCACACCTCCTTATGAGCAGTATAGCTGTCATTTTTCACATCCTGCCCAAAACGTGTTTCCGCCCATGTAGTGCACAATGGCGCAGTCGGTGTGCAATGTATGGCACACAGTAAGACAGTTACAGTGACACTGTTCATTAGCAGAGGTTTTAAAATGCCAATGTTGACAATTTGGTGAAAAAATTCTTAACAATGACTGTTTTATGAGCGTTCATTGTACAGTTCCCACGCACGCTCCTAGGTTTGTGAATTTTCAATATTTCCACTCCAGATTTTCAACATTGCCATTTTACCGCACTTCCTTATGAGCAGTACAGCTGTCATTTTTCACATCCTGCCCAAAACATGTTTCCACCTCTGTAGCGCACAATGGGGGTAACAAAAAGGTCAAGCTGAAAATTTATTGTGCAAATACCAGCAATCGCACAGGGCATTACGGTAAAGCACCATACGTGCCAAACACCACTGCAAATAGCTGCAAGCAAACGTTCAGCATTGACAAATGCTTGTTTACCTACTGTACATCACAAGTCGCTCAAAACACAACAGCATTATTTGATGTTGCTTTAGGACTATTCTTCCTCCACACTTCAGTTCTCCAACCTCCAATTTTGTGCACGGTGTTCCCGTTTTGAATGCTTGAAATGCCAAGCTTAAAATATATTCTTTTAAAACAGACTTGCACAGTTAAATAAATGGATCAATGATATGCTCTATAAACCACAAAAGTGTTCTGAAATTTGTTATCAAAGGGGTGAACCTTTGCACATAAAATATCCTGTATATAGTTTTTGATAGGTCAGATGGTCCACTTGGCAACAAGTTCTGCTCCAGTGCTAGAGAGTAATGGGAAAACAATAAAACACTTGCCATTCCCAGGAACTGGCTGAACTGGTTATGTACAGTATTTCTCCAAAATCCTAGCTCTGATTGGGACAACCACCTGCAGGATGTGGCTGTGGTACTTTAATTGTTTGGGGAGGCAGGTCTCACTGCCAATGCCATGAAATGCACCCTAGGGTGGCAGGAGACAAACTACTTGGGGTATGTGGTTGGGAATGGCTATGTACACATAGTTATTGACAAAGTAAAGGCCCTTCCCAACTATTAAGAAGCAGGTTAGGTCCTTTATTGGACTTGTAATGTATTACCATTGATTCAGATTGGAATTCTCAACCCTTGGTACTCACAGACTGACCTGACCAAGAAAGCTGCCCAAAATAAGGTCTATTGATCATCTGAGTGTCAAACGGCATTTCAGACCACCACAAATGTGCAGTGTGAGGGGCCAGTCATATGGAATCCAGATTTCAACCATCCATCCATTTCACATGCAGACACCTCTGAGGTGGAGCAGGAGGCAGTGTTATCACAAGACTTTGAGGATGGGATTCACCCTATCCTATATCTCTGTTGCAAATGTTTTCCTCAGGAGTAGCGCTCTGCCATGCTGGAAAAAGATTGTCTGACAGTACAGTGGGTGGTGGTAACTACATTAATACCTGTTGGGATAGAAGTTCATCTGAATCACTGACCATGAACCCCTCAAGTGGTTATATGTTATGTGGGATACCAATGCCCATGTCATGAGATGGTATTTGGCACCACAGACTGTCTCATTTAATGTGCAGCACTGGGTAGGTACCCAGCATGGGAATACACATTTTTTTCTCATGGGTGGGTCTCTGATAGCCCATCTCAAGCATGCCATGGGTATGATTCTGAGTGGGGCTGAGGGGTAGGGTCTGTGATGGAGCATACTGTATGTCCTTCACATTCCTTTCACCTGTAAACCACTTCACAACCCTGCAACACAGACAATGCAGATTTTAACAGGGGTTGTTGTGGAATTTGTATCAAGCTTTTTTTTCTTGTAAAGCTGGACCTTTAAAGCTTCACTGCACTGGATGTTCAACTTGATGACTACCTCTCAAGGGGAGGGGGCATGTTAACAAGCAACACCTGAACTCAATAAAGGGAGAGGGATGAAAAAGTAGAAGGAGGCTTCTGTTTCAGTGAAATGCAGGTGGAGATAGCAGGAGACTGAACTGCAAACGTTTTTGTTAAGTTGAATACAAGCTGCTTGTTTTTCCTGTTAGGGAATGTAAAGCAGATTTCATTAGTTTATACTGTTGTCTGGAGTATCATCTTTGAGAGTTTTCCCCAGAAGCCACATGGCTTGCTACCCTTTCACAGTACTGCTGCGGGGGGGGGGGACTGGAATGTTTGCCAAACAATTTAAGGCATAACATAAAAGTTTATGGGTAGTAGACTTATATGGAATGTGAGTAATTAAATAATGATGGGAACTAATACCAAAGTTCAGAAAAACTGCAAACATTTATTTTATTATTTTTTGTTTGTTTGTTTTTTGATTATTCTTTTTATTGCCCCTTACATGTGCCTGAGCTGAATCTCCTTCAGGCTTCCAAGGTCCACAGACATTCCCTACTATCCCCCCTTCCACCATCTTACCTCACATTTGCAGCTGTCCATGGAGTAGCCCCGGTGTAACCCTTCACCGGGTGGGTCCCCACTCCTCTGAGGGGAAAGGCACTGGTGGGGAGGAGGCACCAGCACATAGTTTTCTTTGTGGTCCCAGGAGCTGCTGAGGCAATCTGTGGCTTCTTGGGGAGTCTTCGGGGATGCCTGGGGCCAGCAGCTGTCATCAGGCTAGACTTCCGGCATGGATTTTCTGATTTTCTTGGTTCCCCCTAGTGCACTGCTTTTGTAGTGCCCCTGGTCTCCACTGGGGGCTGCTACGTGAGTGAGGCAATCCCTAACCCTCCCCAGGATAGCAGAGCAGTCCATCAAACACTCAGTCCTATCCCCCCCGCTGATCCCCGATGACCCAAGTCCATTCCCTAACCTGGGTCACCAGCATGGGAAGAGGTAAGGCGACAGCGCCTCAACCATCTATGCCACCGGGCCGGTTCATTTATTTTTTAAAATCTTTTTTTAAATGCCATTAATTTTTCAATATTAATATATAAAAGGTATGTTGTTATATTTTGTTTTTACAGAAAAAGAATATCAGCAACATTTACTCAATAAAACACCTCTGTCATGATGTAAATATATAAGCAAAAAACTTTTTAAATGCATCAGTTAGGGTTAAAATACAAAAGGTCAGGAAATTAGACCTTTAGAGTTGCCCCCTCCCCCCTTGTGTACCCCCCATCCTCCCGAGATTGACAGATGACAGGGTGTGTCATTTGGGTTGTGAAGTCTAAATGTCACCCCATTCCATGTGTAATCATATTCACAAGCCACAGTAAAGAAGAATGAGGTGACGTTTAGGCCTGACAACCCCAATGACACACCTCATTGTCTGTCAATCTCAGGAGGATGGGGGGTACACGAGAGGGGGAGGGGCAACCCTAAAGTTCTCATTTCCTGATTTTATGTGTTTTAACCCTAAATGATGCATTAACAAAGTTTTGCATAGAATTTCCTTACTTTTTGAGAAAGATTAGAAAAGTAGAAATTTGCGTAAGTTGGTGGGAGCATGGGGCAAATTTCTGCCTAACATAACAGTACAAGTACTGAATATCATATGTATTGGTGGGAATGCATATGGCTGGGAGAGTGGGGTCCTTTGAGTCCCACTCTCCTACCACCTTGAAACAAAACAAAGTTTCACTCATCAGAGTGGCATACTTCCATACCTGTCTACATGTCAGACACCTAGCCACCGAAAATTACCTCCATGGCAGTAAGGCTAGCTACCCTATAAATGTGAAGCCACTATCACAATGCAAAACACTATATGCAAAATGTAAAGTGTGTCATGCAATATCTCTGCAGCAAATTCATTTTCCAACAACTAAATACCATAATTCACATGTACGGAATATCCCCTCAACACTCTCCAAATTTCAATTTAAAAGACCAAACCGTGTCCACGATATAACATTTTAAAGTTTGAGATTTTCATTCATCGGACTGGCAGAATTCCACACCTGTTTACATTTTACACACCTAACAACTGAAAAGTACATCCATGGCAGTAAGGCTAGCTACACTATAAATTTCAAGCCACTACCACAGTGCAAAACTCTGTCCACAAAAACTAAACTGTGCCACACAATATCTCCACAACAAATGTATTTTCTGATACCTGTATACCATAATTCACATCTACAGGACATCCCGTCAACACCCTCCAAATTTCAAGTTAAAACACCAAACCATTTCTGAGATATTTAATTTTAAAAGTTGTTAAAATTGGGCTATTTGGTCCCTCCAAATCTGGCCATTTAGTCCTTCCCTCACAAATAAAGATCACAATCAAAGAATCTTGTGATCAAAAATTTGCAGGCTCGCGATCAAAGAATTTGTAGACTCATGATCAAAGAACAAAAAATGCTAAAACTCAATTTTTACACATAAATACAAGAAACCACAGCCATGACTAAATAGAACAAAGCCCCTGAGCAAAACCCATCCTAGTTTGTCTTTATAAATCACCCCTGGGCTAAGAAATTAGCTTTTTTAATCTGGCCTTCTAGTCGTGCCCTCGTGATTAAAGATCGTTCTCAAAGAATGTGCAGGCTTGCAATCAAAGAATAAAAAAATGCCAGAACTAATTTTTACACATAAATACATGAAACCACAGCCATGACTTAATAGAACAAAGCCCTCTGAGCAAAACCCATCCTAGTTTGTCTTTATAAGTCACTCCTGGGCTGAGAAAATAGAGTTTTTAATCTAGTCATCTAGTCATGCACTCACGATCAAAGATCATGGTCAAAGAATCTCGTGATCAAAGAATTTGTAGACTCGCAATCAAAGATCATTAGTGAGTCACGATCAAAGAATTAAAAACTTTAAAACTGTTTTTTGACATTTTTACAAGAAACCACAGGCATGGCTCGATAGAACTAAGCCTCTTGAGCAAAACCTATCCTAGTTTGTCTTTGTAAGTCACCCCTGGGCTGAGAAATTTGAGTTTTTAATCTGGCCATCTAGTTGTGCCCTCATGATCAAAGATCGTGGTCAAAGAATCTCACTATCAAAGAATTTGCAGGCTCGTGATCAAAAATCGTTAGTGAGCCACAATCAAAGAATTAAAAACTTAAAAACTCTGTTTTTTGACATTTTTACAAGAAACCACAGGCATAGCTCGATAGAGGGAAGACCCCTGAGTAAAACCCAACATAGTTTTACTTCAGAAGTGACCCCTGAGCCGAGAGTTTTGTTTTTTTCCAACCACAAAATGAAAACAAGATGGTGGCATTCGCGATCAAAGAATTCCTCGCGATCAAAGATTCTTTGTTCATGAGCCTGCAAATTCTTTGATTGTGAGGAGGGACCAGATGGCCAAAACCCATTCTTTTTTTCAAAATAGCCATATAAATTTTTCCATAGACTTATAATGGGAACTTAAAACTTTAATAACTTTTGAATGGATTAATATTTTTTCACCAAACAAAAAGCGGCATGTTCCTTGACCCAAGCTCTTTCAACATGCTGAGTTGCAGAGTGGCACACCACACAACAGCCATGCAGCACCTTGGACAAAATCAAAAAAACTGCCCACATAACTGGCCAAAAGTGTATTTTTCAGCGTTTTTGTGCTCAAAAACCGTAAGCCCGACAGAAATGAAATTTTGCAGATTAAGAAAACTACCATGTCCCACTTTGCATACCAAATCTCATGCAAATCTGTTTAATTGATTCAAAGTTATTAACGCACAAAATTTCAAGTTTAACATACAAATATACAAGTGGCTTCATAACTTTAAATATAGGGGTGCGACTGCACCCCTATAATATATATATATCTGGGAGATCAGAAAGCTGTGGATTCTATTCCCACACCAGGCACTTGGGTTAAGTCCCAATACTGACACTGTGGTGCTGCACTCCTTAGGTGCCATCTTTCGGATGAAACGTTAAACCGAGGTCCCATCTGCCTCTTCTGGTGGTAGTTTAGGTGGATGTTAAAGATCCCATGGCACTTCTCTAAAAGAGTATGGGAATTTTTTATTTGATGAAATCACTCAAAGAACCAAAAGAAAGCTTTACATTCATGATATATAAAATGTACAGTAAATTATAGTTATACAGTAATGCTTTTATACAAACAAAAGAAAAACCCTCATTCTTTCTGAAAGAAACAAATCAAAACAAATCTTGTCTCTGTCTTATGCACGCATTGATCACGTAATAGGTGCATCATTATCTGTAATCCAAACTAAATTCCTACAAAATTTCTTTTAATATTTGTCCAGAGATGTTTTTTGATTCATTAAAATATTTCTCTTGCAAGTCTGTAACTACTTTCCCATAGAGTTCTGCATAATGTATCTCTTTTTGTTGCAGGGAAAATAAATATCTGCAGTTCCAGTTGTACCACTTTATTACAGCAAATATTACATGTAAAGTACTCCTCTACCATTTTTCCCAAGCACATGGGTATTCTCCTTACATTAGTATTGGGTATGCCATGGCTGCAAATAATTTCTCTCTGGTTATACAGGACATATAGTTCCAAAAGGGACTAATGTATGAACAGGTAAAGAATAAATGAGAGCTTGTAACTGATTTATACAGAGAGATCTAGAACATATCCTTTCCTCAAGTTTTTTATGTTTTTGATTTGCCTTAATATTCAAGCACTCATGACAGTTAAGCCAGTGGATATCTTAAAATTTTGCTGGTATTTGTTTTTCCACCACTAAATCTTTTAGGGTTATTCTATATTCTCTATAACATTTTTGGAAATCTTCCACTTCCATAAAGTGCATTTCTATCACTGCTGTATTTATTTATTTTATTTATTTAGCTTTTGTTGACTGGGTAAGTGCACTAGACAAATCCTGCCTATTTTCAGGCACGACCCAGGTGAGGTGATACAGATGAATGCCAACTGACCTTGAACCAGATTAAGCTGTTGGTAGTATTTTTTTGTGAATATATTTGCTTTTCACTCTGTGTAGTCACCATAGTACTTGTAATGCTCCATAGTCTGAATTTCATAAAAATATCTCTTAGATACGAGGGTGATAGATTCTGATTTTTAATTACCCTTAATTGGTCTCTTTCCCATGCTAGAAACCATGTTGAAATAATAGTGCATGTTATCTCTCACCAATATTTATTCATGTTAACTAAAAGTGGTTTTATTTTTGCATTTATAAATTGGCAGAAAAAGGATAGAACATGATTCCAAATTTCTTGGCCCCCTTTGTCAATGGGTACGTGAAGAATGTTTCTTTTAATAGAGTTTAATATATTCCCCCAGATGGCCTGGAAGAAAAGCTTATATTAATGTGCTTCTCTAGTTTTAGGAACCAGAACGATATTACTAAGAAATAAGAAAACTGGTATTAAATATGTTTTTATAAGATAGATTCTTTTTTGTTTACTCATTGTCCATTGGTTCCATTTTTTTGCTATTTGCGTCCCTACCTGTAGTGTTTGATCCCAATTCAATATGTCCATTTGCGTTGACCCAAACTCAATTCCAAGTATTTTTAGTGTACCCATAGTGAGATTAACTCCTGCTACCTTACTCTGTTCTGTTTTCTGTGTTCCCAATACATTTCTTAGTATTTAATGTTGTTCCTGAGTATTTCCCATATTCTTGACATAATATAATCGTTTTCTCTGCTGAGTATTGATTTTCTAACATTACCACAACATCATCTTCATATACGAGTGCCTTGTATGGTAGCAGTTGGTATGGCAGCTGTATTGGTTGTATGTCCAATGCTGTATTCAAGATCTTGAGAAGTGCATCTAAACTAAACACATAGGCCCAGATATTCAAACTGCACCAGGCTGTGGTGCAAGCTTGGGTGCAGCTCAACTTGGCTGCGCAGGGGTGTGGACTGGGAGATATTCAACGGAGCTGTACCATGGCTCAGCAGCATTGAATATCGCACCCTGGCCACTCTCAGTGTGCATGACGCAGTGGCACTGCACCAACACAAGTGGGCGGAGTGGAGCATGGGGATGTCCTAGTGCAAGTTCCATTGCGCTATGCACAGCAACCACGATATTCAAAACTTGACAAGCAAAGGGAGCCATAATGTATGCAAGGCACAAATGGAACCATTTGCATGTCATTATGGCCCCATTTGCATGCAGGTGCACCAATCCCCGACGACTTGCACCTGGCATCCTGCCAGACAGCAGCCATTGGGGACCGACGCCCTCTGCTGCTGGCAATGTGCTCCACTGCCTGATTGCGGGCTGCAGTAAAAAGAGGAAAATCAGAAATCCCTGGTGGTCCAGTGGACCGCTGCCCAACCAATCAGAGACATTTGTAATGAAAGTAATTCATCCAATATCCCTGGTGGTCCAGTGGACCACTGTCTGACCGATCGCGGGCATTTGTAATAAAAGGAAGTAATTTGTCCAATATCCCAGGTGGTCCAGTGGACCTGACCGCCCGATTGCAGGCTAAGTAAAAAAAGTATATCCCCATTATCCCTGGTGGTCCAGTGGACCTGCCCACCTGATCATGGGCTAAGTAAAAAAAGTATATCCCCAATATCCCTGGTAGTCCAGTGGACCTGCCGCCTGATCGCGGGCTAAGTAAAAGTATATCCCCAATATCCCTGGTAGTCCAGTGGATCTGCATGCCCAATTACGAGCTAAGTAAAAGTATATCCCCAATATTCCTGGTGGTTCTAGTGGACCCCTACCTCACTCGCCACCGAACTCACTGCCTTGTTTTTCCCTCAACAGTGGCGGTGGCGGCACACCACCCATCTGTACCGCCGTCATCGACCGACACCATCAATAGGCTGTATGCCCATTGGTCCAGAGCGTGAGCCAATGGCGTGCAGCCCTACCGATGGTGTCAGTAGGCGGGCGGTGGGGTGGAACGTGGGTGGGGTGCTGCCACCCACTGCTGACCGGGGGGAGCGGGGTGGTGGGATTCAGTGGGTGGGTGGGGTGGAGGGTTCACTGGACCAACAGGAATATTGGGGATATACATTTTTTACTTAGCCCACAGTTGGGCAGGAGGTCCACTGGACCACCAGGGATATTGGGGATATACTTTTTTTTTTACTTAGCCCATGATCAGGTGGGCAGGTCCTCAGGGATATTAGGGATAATATTTTTACAGAGCCCGAATTACGGGCAGGTCCACTGGACCACCAGGATATTGACAGATTTCATTTATTTTACAAATGCCCATGATCGGGCGGCAGCATCCACTGACCACCAGGGATATTGATCTATATTTCTTTTTATTACAAATGCCAGCGATCGGCAGACAGTGGTCCAATGGACCACCAGGAAGATAGGGATTCTTTTATTTTACAAATGCCAGCAATCAGGCATGGGGCGCCGCTTGGTGCAGCCGGAGCTGGTGGCCTATAGGTGGCAGCCGCTGTTGCACCCTGTACGCGCAGCTCACCTGTGGTGGCCATCAGTTGTTCCTTTGTTTTTGGATCAGTTTTGTGCTGGTGCAGGTAGGGTGCACATGCATGGCTCTGCACATCCCAGGCTGAATATCGGGCTGTGCAGGGTAGTATAGGCACTTCCTACCTGCACCTGTATATATTACTGATGCGCCTACGGTCGGGATTTGTGCTGCACACTTTTTCCTTTTGAATATCGTGCCGAGGCGCATCAGTGGGTTGTGCATGGTGCAACGCTGTTGCCCATGTGCAACCCTTTTAAATATCTGGGCCATACAGCAAAGGGCTAATAGGACAGCCCTGTCATACTCCCTTTTTAATGTGGACTAAGGGGCCTAAATAGCCATTCACAAAAGGTTTAACTGTCGCTGTCTTGTATAATGCTTGTAACCATGATACAAACATTCTGTGAATCCCATAGTTTAGTAGGGTTTACCATAAAAAATGCTCAACATTGTCAAAAGCTTGCTTTTGGTCTAAGGAGAGAATATATCCCTTTAGTGTTGTTAAGTTATTTTTGTCAAAAAGCTCTCTAAGCAAGATTAATTGATCAGTGATACTATTCCCTGGGACAGTACATGACTGAACTGGCGTAATTAGGTATTTGACAACTGATAATAATCTTTTATTTAGTATCTTCATTATTATTTTAAAATCATTGTTTAATAAACTAGTTGGTCTCCAGTTTAACAAATTTGTTCTGTCCCCTTTCTTGTGTAAGAAAATGAAAACTCCAGAGGCCATTTCTAGAGATATGGCATGGTTGTTTAAAAGAAAATTATATACTTGGGCAAGCTATACAGAAATCTCATGACCAAGTCTGCTGTGAGGCCATTGTGGCCAGGTGCTTTGCAAAATACCAAGGATGATATAGCATTCTCTCTTTCCTGGTGTTCAATGGGCCTGCTAAGTGCTTCTGTTTGGTCCTGGGGCCCTGTTGGTAGTTTGATATTGTTAAAAAAGACTGAGTAGTTAATATCGTCTTTGTCCTGTTTTTTTAAACAAGGTTGTTATGTATTTTGATACTTCTGAAAAATCTGTTTGTATGTTGTTTGCAGTATGCCCTGTGAATCGTATATTGCTGTCATCACTTTCCTTTTTATTTTGTCTTGGTTTCTAATTAAAGCACAGATGCTGCCAAAAGTGCCCTACATTCCATACTGCTGTTGCATTTTTAGACCTGCTGTTTGTTTGTAGTGGTATTGTAACATTTTCTTTTTTATATTATTGATCTGTTCTGTATAATTATGTTTTGAAGTTTGAACTAGCGTAAGTAACTGCTGTAACTGCTATTATTTAAATAAGTACGGTAGTCTGCATTCCTGTTATATTTGCTCGAAGAAATAAGCAGATTCCTTAGTTAATTTTTGATATCTGTCCACCAGTAACAGGGGTTGTCGTATAGGTCAAAGAGATTTCCTACAGATTAAAAGGTATGTAATGTTTTGTTGCAGTCCTGCCTGTTGTAAAACAGAAGAGTTTAATTTCCAGAAACCTGGACCAATCGTGATCTCTGTAAAGCCCATTTTGACAGTTAATATTTTATAATCAGAGTATTCTACTGGTATCCCTGATACTGCCTGTATTAAAATATATTTAGAAATAAAAAAATAAATCTATTCTTGTAGATAAGTTCCCTTTAGAAAAACAGTTTTATCCCTTTTGCCTCTACAGTGGTTGCCAAAGACATTGTCAGCTATTTCCAGATATTTCGCAAAATTTCTAAAGAGTTTCTCTCTGCTGCCCCTACTGTGGAAATGCAGAAAGCAGGAGATTGATCCATAAATATCACAGAAATTTTGGGAAGTAGCTGGCAATGTCTGTGACTGTACATACTGTAAAATCCTGCATCCTTCAAATTGGCAGTGTGAATCGCAGTATTCAAGGACGTCATATCTCCAAAGATTATCTCTGTGGTTGTTTGTTTACCCCTGTCCTGCTTACCACAATTCAAATCTCCTCCCCATATTAGATGCTGGGCTGAATGCAAATATGGGCAAATTTGCTGAACGATAGCCATCCATTCTGCTTTGGTTTGTGGTGCATATATTTTTATTATCCAGTATTTTAATGTATTTAGTTTGATATCTAATATAGGTACTCTTCCTGGGACTAGACCCAAAAGTTTAATAACTGTTGGTTGTATTTTATGAAATAGGGTACCCACCCCTGAACACTGTTCTAGGCCAATAGACCAGTATGTAACCCTGGTTATCCACTCCTTAGTAGCTTTCTGCAATTTAGTAATTGTATGCAATCTGGTATCTTGTAATAAAAAAATGCCAGGGTTATTTGACTGTAAATTATTGAAAACAGACCCTCTTTTTAAATGATTCCTTATACTGTTGACCTTGGATGACAATATTGCATGAGGCTGTGGCATGGATAAGGTGTTTTGAAATGTGAAACAAGAAATTCCTTTTTTTCTTACCCATTCCCTTTATTTCTTTCTAACTGGTTTGCTGCCTTGTTTTTTATTTGCTTTTCCCGTCTCTTTCTTTTTTTGGTTGTTTAAGTTATCTGATTCACTAAGCTCTGTGTCAGACTGTACTTCCTGTAGATTTGACTCAGCTGAGGAGCATTCTGAGTCTTTATCAGATATGCCTCTCTGGTAGTGTCTGGTATCTGTTGGAGGTGTTTGTGGGGTTGATTTTGAGTGCTTTTGGGATGGCTTGTGACCATGCTGTCTCCTTCTGGTGTTCATTTTCCTTCATGGGATATCCTCCTGCATAGGTGGGGGTGGGGGTGGGGGTGGCATGGAAGCAATATCATCTTGTGTTTGCTCTACTGGAAGAGGAGTAACAACTGGTCCCACAGGCTGCCTTCCTAACCTACCATTTTGTGGTGGGTGCATGTATCTTCCAGTGGTCAGTCTCGGGACTAGGTTCTGCATTCTTTGGTAGCACACTCATCCCCAGGTTTCTAGCAACCTGTTCCCTGGGAGTGCTTTTTTTGTTCTAACAGTAACATTTTTATTATAAGCCCTTTGGGCTAAAGTTACCAACAACCTTTGTTCTTTCCTATCTGTTGTATTGGGGTTCATATGAGCTGCTTCTGGACAGGTGGTGTATGTATGCCCTGTCTCCCCACAGAGGCTGCAGATAACTTCACTTCTGCACTGACTGCTAGTGTGACCTGATTTCTGGCATCAGGTGCACTTCATCTGATCACATGCACTACTTACGTGCCCTGGTTTCCCGCACTTATGACAAGTTTTGGGTTGGTCTGGATAAAAGAGCACCCCTGTCTTTCCCTAAAAAAAAAAAAGCAATTTTGCAAGTGCTGCAACCCTGTCTTACCTGTTCTTAGTATAACTCTGACTCTCCATCCCCCTGTCCAGATACCTTCTGAGTCCAAAACAGCCTCTGGGTGACTCATAACAGTACATCGCTATGTTAACCAATATGTAAGATCTGTTACACTTACCCCTCATTGCAAAAAAGGACTGTGATTGCTTTGTGCACTGGTTTGGTTAAAGGGATCACTTCAAAGGGGGCCCACAGAAGAGTATTCTTAGCCTGTTGATATCTTGACCAAAATTTGTCTGGGCCATTCCCAAGTTTAAAACTTACATCAAAAGTAGCTTCTTCAGAGACATGGATCAGTGCATACAATTCTCTCACGTTAAACTGTATATTTTCTTTAGCAGGGTTTGCCATACATATAATTTCTACGAACCCCACACATGTCTGGGGGGGGGGAGAAGGGTTCAAACCAGAAGAATTCACACGTAGACAGAATGAATGAGAGAAGTAGTAAAATGAGTGGAGATTTAATGACTGAAGGGCATTATCTGTTTTGCTTAGAGTTCACGGTAAACGAATATGGAAAGAACGTAGTTTGAGTTTGTCAGAGAAAGCGGTAATGGAAATAGTAATAAAACAAAATAAAAGGTAGTGGCTGACTTGTAAATCACAGTTAGCAAGAGGTTTGGAAATGTAGCCATTAGAGAAAGAATGTAAGTTCAGAGCTGGCAATAAGCTTGTAAAGGAGAGTTCATTTTAAACGGACTGCAAATCATAATGGCTAATTAGTGCTTTATGCCAGCATAACGTTAGGAAATAAGGCCATTAAAAACTGGCATTTTGTTTTGGAAAGCTGAAACAAAGAAAATGTTTGAAGTAAAGTAATGCAATTAAAGGTGAGGATGTCATGTTGGGCTTAAAATATTGTTGCAACATAAATTAAGGAGGTCAGGTTGAATATGAATGAAACTTAGCATGAAATTTAGCATGTGACTTGTATAGCGATGAGATATATGTCAAAAAATGACATTGTTGATTTTGAATATGTATGATTATGTCTTTACAGAATTGCCCATAAAAGGGGTTATTTACCAGTTTTCTAAATTATGATGTGCAGAGAAATAAGAGGCTGAATAAGGTAAAGGACAATTAAAAAAACATGAGTTTTTATTGATAAGAGAATTATTAAGATAACATATATTGTTGTAAAATCGTATGAGATTATTAAGTATATAATAGGAGCAATACATTGTGAATATGTAAAGGGTATCAGATAATATCTGTGTATGGATTAGTCTCATTTATGTTTTATTTGTTTCCACTTTAGAAACTACACTGATTTTGGTAATCTAAAGTGAATAATACTGATTCACATTAATGGATAGAAGTGAGTGACCTAATCATACATTGGAATTTATTTGTATATAAGATAAGTGATGTAGATAGATAATTTATACCTATTTATGTCTTCTTTAAGGTATTTTTAAAAGGCACCTCCTGAGGAAGCCAATGATTTGTTGGTGAAACGTAGAGGAATTGGGCCATTATTTATAATAAAGGAATCAGACACTTGTAATCAAGAAGATCTGTCTATGTGTGAATTCTTCTGGTCTGCGCCCTTCTCCCCCCTTCCCCAGATATGTGTGGGGTTCAAAGAAATTAGATTAAAGAACATATCTGAAGAGGCAGCAGAACTAAGGACTTCAAGTTCTGAATAATTATATTTACATTTCCCGTGGTTTTCCAGGATTGTTTCCTGGATCATTTTGCCCTACATATACCCTGTCAGGAACCATATCTAAACCCCCTTTGTATAGTAATCTGACAGCATTATGCCTCTTTGCTGGATATACAGGTTGATTAATTAGAGAGGCATAAGGCCTTGCATTCTGTTTCCCATTAGATTCATTAGTATTATTATGTTGTGCATTATTGTCCCATTATTACTAGGCTTGTTTCTGATCTCTTTAGGAATGTTACCTGGTATGTGAGATATGTCAGAGATATCATTCAACCTCTCCTCATTGATGTCATTGTCATCTGTTTGTGGTTTGGTTTTATCCAATGTTGCCAGTACTAGGGGCTGTGTGAACTCAAGTTCCTTTGGTAATTCTAATGGGGAGTACACTTCCTCTTTGTTATTCTCAGTATTACCAGTATTTATTTCTTTGGTTTGAAAGGTAGAATTTTACTCACTGTCTGTGCTGCTCTCAATGATTGCAAGTTAACCCCCAGAATCCAGATGGGGGAGAAACCAGAAATCCAATTTTGTGGCTCTGGTGACCGCACTCAATCTACCACTTGTAACAAGTTTTCGACTGTCCATGAGCCTGAGTCATAAACATAGAAACATAGAATTTGATGGCAGATAAGCACCACTTGGCCCACCTAGTCTGCCCTTTTCACTATCTAATGGATAAGCTGCTGATCCTAGTTAACCAACAGCCTACTTTCTCCTACCTCCCACTAAAATTACCTTATGCCTGTCCCACGCATTCTTAAATTCCCCCACTGAAGGCTATTCCATGCATTTACAACCCTCTCTGTGAAGAAATACTTCCTCATGTGCGAGCTGTCCCCCCATCTTCAAATTGTGCCCCCTTGTTCTTGCGCATCTCTTTTTCTGGAAGATGCTACCCTCTTGGACTTTGTGGATTCCCATGAGGTACTTGAAAGTTTTTATCGTGTCCCCCTCTCCCTCCTTTCCTCAATGCTATTCATCATAAGCTCCTTTAGTCTTTCTTCATATGTATTCTGGTGCAGACCCAGCACCATCTTGGTTGCCCTCCTTTGGATTCAGAATTGCACACAGTACTCCAGATGTGGTCTTACCAACTGCCTGTACAGAGGGACAACAACTTCATGCTTTTTACTGGTGATGCCTCTCTCTATGCATCTCCCATCCCTCCATACTGCCTTCTCACATTGCTTGCCCACCTTTAGTTCATCTGATATAACTACCCCAAGTCCCTTTCCATTTTTGTTGTTGTCAGTATCTCACCCCTCACTGTGTACTCTTCCCCTGAGTTTTTGTTTCCCAGCAGCATTAATTTGCACTTCTTTGCGTTGAATCTAAGCTACCATACATTTGACCATTCCTCCAACCTTGCCAAGTCCCTTCTCATCCTTTCCACCCCACCTTGTATTTCAACCCTGTTGCAGATCTTTGTGTCATCTGTAAAGGAACATACTTTTCCATCCAGTTCCTCTGTAATGTCACTTATAAAGACATTAAAAAGTACTGGCCCCAGTACTGAACCCTGTGGTACCCCCCCCATGTAACCCCTCTTTCTTCACTGTGGACTCCGTTTACTATTACCCTCCATGTCCTGTTGTCCAGCCAATGTTTTACCCAGACTATCACCCTGGGACCCACTCCCAGGCTGGCTAATTTGTTTATTAATGTTTTGTGCGGGATTGTGTCAAATGCCTTGCTAAAGTCTAGGTAGGCCATATCCATAGACCCTCCCTGGTCTACTAGTTTAGTCACCCAGTCAAAGAAGTCGATTAGATTTATCCGACATGACCTTTCTGCTCTAAATCCATGCTGCCTTGGGCCCTGTGCTGCACTGGCCTCTAGGTACTCAACAGTTCTTTCCTTCAGAAGTGATTCCATCATTGTCTGTACCACTGAGGCCAAACTGACTGGTCTGTAGTTTTCTGCCTCTGCCTTGCTCCCACTTGTGTTAAGGGGAATCACATCTGCCCTTCTCCATTCCTCAGGTACCATACCATCCTCCCATGATTTATTAAAAAGGGTAGTCAGTGGAGTTACTAGTTCTCCCCTTAATTCTTTTAGAATTCTGGGGTGAATCCCATCAGGCCCCATTGCTTTATCCACCTTCAGTTTTAGGAGTTCTTTCAGAACCCTTTCTACTGTGAAAGGACTTTATATCAACCCCCCACCCAGAGTGCTTCTATTGACCTGATTATGTACCTCCCCCTGCTTTTCCTTTGTGAATACTGAAAAGAAGTATTCATTCAGTATCCCTGCTTTTTCACTGTTCCTCTCTGTCCGATCACCTTCCTCTTTATTCAGCCTCAGTATCCCTGCTTTAGTCTTCCTTTGCTCCATAATGTACCTATAAATGGTTTTATTCCTATTCTTAACCGAGTTGGCTATCTTTTCCTTGGTTTGGACCTTTGCTGTTCTGACTGCCTTCCCCACTTCCTTCTGCTTTAGTTGGTACAGTTCTCTGTTCTGCTCCTTCTGTGTGTCCTTATACTTCCTGAATGCTATCTTTTTCTCCCTAACCTTCTCCGCCACTTCTTTTGAGAACCATTTTTCTTTCATTTTGATTTGTTTGCTTCACACAAAGGCTTGTTGCTTCTGTGATGGCAGTTTTGATGTGTCCCCATTGTTGCTCCACCCCTCCTTTTTGCCTGTTTGCTAGTGCTTTTCTAAGGCACTCTCCCTTTTTGACAAAATCAGCCCTCTTGAAGTCCAGTACCTTCACTTGTGTATGCCTTGACTCTACAGCTAAGTTTATCTTGAACTACACTGTTTGGTGGTCACTTGTTCCCAGATGGCTACCCACTTCTAGATCTGAGATCCTCTCTCCATCCCCATTTGAGAGTACCAGGTCTAAGACTGCTCCCTCCCAAGTAGGTTCCAAAACTAGCTGTCTGAGGCATACCCCCTGTAGGGCATCGAGAATGGCCCTGCTCTTGGATGTGGCTGCAGCAAAGATGTTCCAGTTAACATCTGACATATTCAGGTCCCCCATCAGCAGTATCTCCCCTTTCTCTGCCATCCTAAGTATTCCTTCTATCATTTTTCTGTCCATTTCCTCCCCCCCTGAGATGGGAGTCTGTATACAACCCCTGTGTGGATTGTGGTGCCATTTCCAGTCTCCAGGGTGGCCCACAGTGCCTCCTCTCCTCACTATTTACATTTTAGTTCTATCCCTTTGATCCCTTCCTTTACAAAGAGAGCTACTCCTCCTCCTCTTCTACCCTCCCTGCCACTACTGTAGATTGCGTACCCTGGTATGTTGACATCCCAGTCATGGTTCTCTTTGTACCATATTTCTGTGATTGCCATGATAACCAGGCATCCCTCTTCCACCAGTTCAGGGAGATTGTTACCAGACTATGGGCATTGGTACTCATTACCATCCGTTTTTTGATGGCCTTACTGCCTTTGTGTTTTTCTCCATTTATCCCTGCCCTTCTCACTATTGACTGCTCTATCTTGGTGTTTACCTCACTAACTACCATGATTTTTTGGGGGGCCTAGGATTTCCCTTTTCCTTTTCAGTGCCTCCCCCCTTTGCTAGCTTGCCAATGAAGCATTTAAATCTATCACCTAGGATCCTGATTCCCCTTCCAGACATATGCAGACCATCATGCCAGTATAGGCCTGTATCCCTCCAGATGGAGCCCCAGTCCCCAATGCAGCCAAATCCCTGAGCTCTGCAACAGTTTTTCAACCAGTCATTGATTCCCATGGTGCAGAGTACCCTAGCCTCATCCATGCCATAGACAGGTAGCACTTCTGAGAAAGTTACCATGTGTGCTACTTGCCTAAGGCCCCTTCCCAACTCCATAAACTCATGTTGCACTGCTCTACTTCCATTCCCAGCCAGGTCATTTGTCCCTAGGTGGATAATGACGTCCAGCTCCCTCCCCCATGCAGCTGTTTACACGATCCTGAGGATTAGTTTGCTGTCCTTCCAAGGCATGGTGCAGGGCAGGTACCTTACCTCCCTTTTCCCTCACTCCCACAGTTCTACCCTCTAATGATTGAGTAAATCTGTGCCCTGCAGAAACAGTCCACTACAACTCTGACTCTCCATCCTGGGGAGTGCCTTCCTCTCAGACACCTATTTCACAGAGGTTAAGTAACAGTTCTAGTCACAAATGACTGCAAATATCTCCCAGCTAGATTTCCTCCCTGGCAAATAAAAGTTAAACTAAGAAAAGTCAACCCAAAATCAGAGTATCAGAACACTGACTCCTACTTACAATAATTAAACAGGCCAAAAAATGAATAATTAAATTCAGTGTAGTCTATTAAATTACCTCCTTGATTTAAGGAAGCTGCTGGCTGCTTTCTCACTCTCTCTCTCTATTTTAGCTACAGGAAGTGTTAACAGGAGTGTCTGCCCAACTCAACTTACTTGGTGCTGTTTTTTTCTTTATCAGCTCTAGGTTCAGTTTTTCCTGCTGTGCCGAGAAGGAAAACACAGTTGCTTCATCCTGATCATGTCCAGCTATCTGAAAAACAACAGGATTAGCTGTCAGTTTTTCTGATTACTCTGTTGCTGAGGGAACACCACCACCGTTGCTAGAGTTGACCTGCAAGGCCAATGTTGCTACTTCTGTTTTGTTTCCTGCAAATGCCTCTGTGAGTGCTTTTTTCTTCTGCAAGTATTTCTCTTCTTCCATTTGCAAAAGTTCTGCTAATGTTGTCATGTTTTGAGATACATCTTTTACCTTTTTAGAATTTCCATGGATTGTTCGCTCATTCTCCTTTTCTCCTTTTCCTCCATCCAGAGCAGGTTCGATTACCATCTCTGCCACCTCCGTAGTTGCCACATCAAAGGAAATTTCTGTCACAGGATTTTCTTGTGCTGGGGAGGAGACAGACTCCCCAGCCTTTCACACATCTGTCTCCATGCTTGCCAGACCTGAGACTGACTTGGTCACCATTCAATGGCCAGAGGTTCCCCCTACAGGTCAGTAGGGGAATTTCCCCGGTGCTCATGCCAAATATCCCCCCTTTCACTGAAAATACCACCAACAGCTTAATCTGATTCAGGGTCAGTTGGCATTCATTTGTATCTCCCCCACCGGGTCATGCCAGAAGATAAGCAGAATTTGTCTAGTGCACTTACCCCAGTCAACAAAAACTAATATAAAAAAATATAAATATTAACTGCAGAAATCTTCATTAATGCATCTGTTAGAGTTTATGTCACAGTGAGAAAAGTTTGGAAATGTGATGTTAGGGTTACCCCACCACCACCCCACCACCCCATCCTCCATACACCAACAGATGTAGAGGTGTGCCATGGGGTCGTCAGGCCCAACTCTCACTCCATTCCATGTGTAAGCAAGCTGACATGCTACAGTATAGGAGAATGGGGTGAGTTAGGACTGATGACCCCATGGCACACCTTGATGTCAGTTGGTGTGTGGAGGATGGAGGGCTGGGGGTGGGATGGTAGGAGGGTAACCCTAACATTGAATTTCCTAACTTTTTGTCACTGTGACATCAACCCTAACGGATGCATTAACAGCATTTTTTGCAATGAATTTTGTTACTTTTTGAAAAAATGTAATGTAACTAGTAAATGGTGTGTGTTAGTAAACTGCCCATTTGTGCATAATGATATGCGTCTGTGGGAGCATGGGCCTCCAGGTCCTGTGCTCTCACTTACACATAATGGAGCCATACAGTAGCCCAATAGACCTAAAAAGGAAACCTTGTAACACTAATTTGCCCACTATCCCACTAACAGATGTAGGGGCATGCCATGAGGTCAGCAGGCCCAAATCTCACCCCATTCTATGTGTAAACAAGTTGACACTCTATAGTATAGGAGATTGGGGTGATAATTATGCCTGATAACCCCATGGCATGCCCCAATGCCTGTTGGTGCCTGTAGGGTGGAGGGTGTGGTGGTAGGTGTGGTAACCCTAACATCGAATTTCCAACTTTTGTCAGTGTGACATCAACCCTAATTGATGCATTAATGGAGTTTTTTTTTACAATGAAGTTCCCTTCTTTTTGAGAAAGTGTAATGTAAGTGCTTAGTGGTATGTGTTAGTGGGAGCGTAGGCCCTCCAGGCCTTGCACTCCCTTCACTTTGCCCATTCTTTTGTGTATTGGTATGCCTATGTAGATCTATATCTATCTATCTATCTCTCTCTCTATCTATCTGTCTATCTATCTATCTATCTATCTATTTTTTCATGCCAAAAAATCTGTTTAATGCATCAGTTAGGGTTGTTCCACAGTGACAAAAGCCAGGAAATTCAATGTTAGAATTCCCACCCCTTGCACCCCCCCAACCAGCCCACCCCCACCAATAGGCATTGGGGTGTGCATTGGGGCCATCGGTCCTAACTCTCACCCCATTCCATGTGTAAACAAGAACTCAAAAAATACTGCCCCTTTTTAAATACCACCACTTGTGTTTACCTAATCGGGCCATGAGAAACATGTCCCTGATAACAGTTTTTGTCAATATGGTCTGAAAATTTGTTTTTGATTGAGCTTCCGAAATTTCAGTCACGCAAACATATTTTTCATGCATGACAATATTCTTGGGAAGCACAAAAACAATCTTGAAAACATTTTTTGATGTGCAACAACAACATCCTATTAAAATGAATAGGGGTGCAGTAAAATTTGGCATTTCCTTGCAACAAGGTAAATTGTGCTTTTAGGCTACAATTTATGAGGTAAAAAGCTGTTGACTCATATGTGTGCCTTTTACTTGTTTGGCGAAAAAATATTGAGTTGTTCTGTAGTTACAGCATTTTGAAAATTGAGGAATGTCCCATAGGATAACACTGCAGCACCCAAGGCATCTTCAAACACCCGTATCTCAAAATGGTTCAAGATATGGATTTTTGGTTGCCAAACTAGTTAGTCCCCCGATAGGAGGGCTAAGTATAGAAGTAGGCTGGAAAGTTATAAATTACACGAATCTTGAATTTTTTTCTCTACCCTGTACGGTTACTGAGATATTTGGAAATTAGTATTCCAATGGCTCATTTTCATGTCTGTAGGCCTCTATTACACCCTCAAAGTTAGCACCCACAATGCTTTTTGGTGCTCATATTGAAGAAACTGTGTAAGACATACATTTAGTCAATTTATCTTGAATGTAGTTCTCACTGATATGATTACAACAGCACTGGAATTTTTTTCCCTAGCTGCTACAGTTGCTGAGATATTTGCACATTAGTGTTACAAAGGTTACTTGCCATATAGGGCTGCTCTAGGCCTCTGTAGTTATGTGTAACTAGGAGCACAAGGCCTGGGGGGTCCATGCTCTTACAGACTGAAATCATTAGTCACAAATGGGCAACTTTGGGCCCGGCGCTCCCACCAAAACATACCATTTACTACTTATATTATGCTTTTTCCAAAAGTAAGGTAATTCTTTGCAAAAAAACTTTGTCAATGCATCAGTTAGGGTTGTTTCCACAGTGACAAAAGTGTGGAAATTTAATGTTAGGGTTACACCCCTACCACCTCACCCACACCCCTGCCTTCCACACACTAACAGGCATCGGGGTGTGCACTGGGATCATCAGACCTAATTCTCACCCCATTCTCCTATACTGCACCACCTCAGCTTCTTTATATATGGAATCGGGCGAGAGTTAGACCGATGACCCCAGCACACACCCCAGTGCCTGTTGGTGTGTGGAGGGTGGGGGTGGGGGCAGGGTGGTAGGTATGTAACCTTAACACTGGATTTCCACACTTTAGTCACTGTGGAAACAACCCTAACTGATGCATTAATGACGTTTTTCTGTAAAGAATATATATTTATATCTAGATAAATATATATGCATAACTATGCATACTCACACACATACATACATACAGTGTATACATACATACATATACTTATATATACATATATAAGGCATACACAACAGGGACTTGTGGAATACATTATTTATTTTCCCAAGTGCTGTTTGACCTTGGGTAACCTCATGAGTGGCGTAAGCCACGAGTGATTTGTCCAAGGTCAAACAGCACAAGTGACAATAAATCATGTATTCCACAGGGTCCCTGTTGTGTATATCATTTATACGATAGGCAGGGACCTTGTGGGTTGGGGTAATTAAGTGTAATCAATTTAAGTTTTTTGGAAAACATGATTAGATTTCTGGTTTATTTTTGCTGAAAGTGCTGTTGCACTTTTACTGTTGGTGGTTGCTAGGGTGGTTGCTAGGGAATCATGTATGAGGACATTGCATCATCGCTGAGACATCTTTGTTGATAGGTGTGCTTTGCTTTAGTGGGCAGGCAATTGTGAAAAAAATATGGCAGCTTTGGTTCTCCATTATGGAGAAGGTGGTTCTAAATGTAGTTTCCCTGTATTTCTTTATGTATTTTGGGGGGCTTACATTATCTGGTTAATCCTGTAATTAGCTGTGAAATTTAGTTTTTCTCTGATTTTCGGAAGCTTCGGTGGCAATTCTGTCTGGAGGAGAGCAAGAGGAACATTTGCATGGCTAGAAAGTAAGTGCAGAAGACTAGAGGACTGCTGTGAGGAGAAAAACAGATATATGTTTTTAAAAAGGTACTGTTTTCTTTGCTGTAGCTGGGGAAATGTTTGAAGGGTTCTGCTAGGTGAGGAAGGGTGTGGCAGGAATGAGGGTTTCTGACTGGTGTGAGGGAATAGGTATTTTTAAAGGGGTCTGTGACTAAGTGGAATGGTGGGGGGCTGTAGTTCCGGCAGGAGGGGGGATTATTGATGGCAGGGTGTTAAATAAATGTGTTTGACTGATGTTAGGGTGTTAAATAAATAGTGGATTCTGACATTTATTGAGCACCAGTGTAAATAAACACATTTTTTTTTTGACAATTTAAGCTTTATTAATACATTTCCATTATAAGGGGCAGTTACAGCAAATTAAGATGAGACATAGTTCTTGAACAGTAAAAATTGCCCGGCCCACCTCTCCCACCCCATCCCCCTACAGCAGCAATAAATTGGGTCGCCCTAACGCAGTGTGTGGTTCAATGGTACATATGGGTAAAACCAGAGTGTGATGTAACTTCAGTGAGGTAACAAGAGTAAAGAATGAAGGGGGTCTCATACCCTGCTATATATCTCTAGTCTGTTATGAAGGCTAGCAATTGCCTTCTCTGTTCCAAGGTTAGCAGTGATTTCATGTAACCATTCCTGGAAGGAAGGAACTGATTTTTCCTTCCAATGACGTAATGTAAGTTTCTTAACTGAGAGTGCAACCATGGAGATATGGTATTTCCTAATTCTAGCATTAACCAGGGACATGTTCCCTAGAAGACATACCTCCAGAGTGAAATACTCCTGTGGGCCCAGTAGGGGATCAAGAAACATCTTAATTGAATTCCATAAGGAAGAAATTTTGGGACAGGACCAGAACATGTGCAAGAGAGTACCCTCTTCTTGCAGGCACTTAGTACATGTACTAGAGTTCGAGAAGCCTTGTTTTCTTAGTTTGATAGGGGTACAATACATGTTATGTAGAATGTGGTATTGCATGAGACGGAGCTTATCTTGGGAAACATACTTATGACAGGATCTCCATAGGGATTGCCAGTCCAACTGGTATTGAGGGAGGAGTGAATTCCAGAAACTAGTAGGTTCAAAGGTGTCCCCATACTTTTTTATAGTACAGCACCTTGTATAGCTTGGATATTATGCCTGAAGATCCGGATAATTGGGAGAATTCAGGAATCAGAGCTGATACCTTCTGGGGGGGGAATCCCCAAGGCTACAATGAGAAGGTGTCTTAACTGCATAACTTTAAAATGAGATGAGCCTGGAATATGAAACTTGTCAATAATTCCATGTGAGGACAACCAGTGCCCTTCCCTGTCTACCAGGGAAAGCAGTTTTCCATCGCCTAGTTGAGGCAGCCAGTTTGAAGGAATCCACTTTCCGCTAAGAGTGAAAGATGGGGAATTCCAAATGGACTGAGCTAAGTCAGTCTGAGGGGAATAACAAAGAAATAAACATAACTGTGTATAAACTCTTAAAGAGGTACTTATTGTGGTACAGTTAACCATCTTTACATGAGACAACTTGAGGTAAAATAAGTTTGAGGGATCCAGGCGTTTAGATTTAATTGCATCTAGCTCAATCTTAGGCCACACTGGTTGTACCGTTTCAGGGCCTGGGGAGATCCATCTCAGACAGTATGCTAGATGACTGGCCCAGTAGTATAGTGCCATATGGGGAATCCTCAGCCCCCCCCCCAGATTTTGGGGCAGCTAGTTTATGGTAGGCTAACCGAGGATACTTATCTGCCCAGATAAATCTGGTAAATATACTGTGCAGTTTCTTAAACCAGCGTATGGGGATAAGAGAGTTGAGAAGGGATAAGGGGGAGTAAATTCTAGGAAATACATTCATCTTAATGATGTTAATCCTGCTCCATAATGATATAGGAAGTTTGGACCATCTGTCGAGGTCATGCATAATGACCTGTGAGAGAGAATCCAGATTATCTTTGACCCATCTCGAGGGGTTAAACACATTTATTTAACTGAATTTGTGTCCATCTATTGTGTGTGTGTATGTGTATATATATATATATATATATATATATATATATATATATGCACACACACACATATATATATATATATATATATATATATATATATATATATATATACACACAGTATACACACACACACACACACACACACACACATATATTGTAGATATTCTTTGCAAAAACTTCATTAATTCATCAATTAGATTGGATACCACAGCAACAAAAGCAGGGAAGGAGGTGTTAGGGTTTCCAACCCTAATGCCCCACCCCGACATCCCACCTCCTACCACCCCATCCCATTCCTCCACCCTCCACACAGCAACAGGTTTAAGGATGTGCCATGGGGTCATAAGGTCCAACTCTCACCCCATTTCATGAGTAAACATGCTTACATGCTACAGTATAGGACAATGGAGTGAGTGTTAGGCCTTATGACCCCATGGCACACCATGATGCCTGTTGGTGTGTGGAGGGATGGAGGTGGGATCCCTGGGAGTGGGGCATTTGGGGTTGGAAACCCTAATACCTCCTTTTCCTGCTTTTGTTGTTTGGTATCCACTCTAACTGATGCATTAATAAAGTTTGTTTCCTTCTTTTTCCGATAGTATAATTGTATCCTAATTTTACTTGGGGAGCTCAGGATCTGCCCATCCCTCCATTGAGATAGTGCAACACTGTTCATAAGTCACAGTGGGAGTGCAGGATCCTTCAGACCCTGTGCTCCCATCCCACAATCCCGATAGTGCAACAGTGTCCATATGTCATGGTGGGGTGTGCAGGGTCCCTCCATCAAGATAGTACAACAATATCCATATGTCATGTTGGGAGTGCAGTGTACAAGGAGTGCAGGGTCCTTTGGACCCTGGGCTTCCATCTCTTTATTGAGACAGTGCAACAGTATACATATGTTATGGTGGGAACCAGGGCCCTTCAGACCCTGTGCTCCCATCTCTCCATCCAGATAGTATAATAGTGTGAAAAATGGGGACGACTGGTGAAGTTACCAGCGTGTGTAGAAACTGTGCCATGCACGCTCGTAACATGCTGATTTTTTAGAATGTTTTTAACAAATGTTCAACATCAGCATTATGGGACCTCCCCTCATGAATAGTGCAACTGTAATTTTGTTAATCCATCCCAAAAATAGATTTCACATAGCAACCACACCATTCTGCGCCACAGGTGTGAAATCACATTCCAGACAGGATGTGCAAAATGGCAGCTGTTTAGTTCATAAGGTAGTGTGAAGAAATGGCAATGTTGAAAATCTGGAGTCAAAATATGAAAAATTGGCAAAGTTATGAGTGTGTGTAGAAAGTGCGCAACACACACCCTTAAGCAGTCATTTTTTGGAATGTTTTCACCAAATTTTCAAAGTGGGATTTATGGGTCCTTCCCTCATTAACAGTGGCACTGTTATTTTGTTAATCCATCCCAAAAGTTGATTTCATGCAGCGACCACACCATTCTGTGCCACAAGTTCAAAAACACATTTTGGGCAGGATATGAAAAATGACAACTTTACTTTTCATAAGGAAGTGTTAAAAAATGCCAATGAGAAAAATCTGGAGTGAAAATATTAAACACTGGTGAAGTCAGGAGTGTGCATAGAAGCTGCGCAATGCACTCTCATAATGCAGTCTTGGAATTTTCTCACCAAAATTGCAGCATGGGCTTTTTTTGGACCCCACCTCATGAACAGTGGCACTGTTTCATGACTCAATCCTGAAAAGTGATTCTGCACAGTGACCATGAAATCATCTTTCAGGACAGAGAACAAAATGATAGTGACAGTGTTCATCAGGAGGGGTACCAAGAATCCCATGTTGAAAATTTGGGACCAGAATTCCTAAAATTGGCTGAGATATCAACCTAAGTTGAAACCCATTATTCAGTCCCATTATACAGTGCTTACCCAATTCCTCATTTTGCAGTTTGGCTTTGAAGAGTGCAGATCTCTCCTGGACCAGAGAAAATCGCGCCTCCCGACCTCTAGAGGGTAAATATGGGTGAAGGGGATGTGGGGAGGTGGGTGTGCAGAGGGAGGTTGGAGATGGGGAGGGGTACAGGGAGAAGATGATGGACCATTTTCTTCATTACAGGTTAAAAAAATTAAAAAAAAAGACTTTGAGGGATAGTTTTCTTCATTTACAGGAACAAACATACAAAAAGCAATTTGGGCACACTGGAGTTGGCTCCCAGTGTGCCACATCAGTTTTGGGGGGATCATCATGCTGATAGGGGTATTGGGCACCCTCAGCAATAAGAGTGGGCTTGGGGGGGTCATCCATCACTGGGAGCGTGCATCCTTGTGTCGGAAAGCTTTAATTAATTTAACAAATATATCAGCACACTGGGGTGGGTTCCCAGTGTTTTACAATACTGGGGGGGTTACAGATCAACATGGGGATTGGGCACCCCAATGTCAAAAAGGGGTAAAATAGATTGATGCAGGATCCTGCATTGAAATGTGTACAAATTTTGATGCAGGAGGCTGCATCAAAGTACTGAAATGTGCCGCACAATGGTTTTGTGTGGGAAACCATAGTGCTGCACATTACAGTACTTCATTGCAGGATTCTGCTTCCAAATTTGTGCACATTTCAATGCAGGATTCTGCATCGAAGAAAAGACCTCAGAGACAGTTTTCTACTTTTATAGGTTTAAATAAATATGTTTGGGCACACTGGGGTGGGCTGGCAGTGTGCCAGAATAATAGGGGGTTCGGTCACAGCAATGTGAACACAGTATGACATGGGGATTGGGCACTCTGTGTCAGAAAGTACTGCGTGCACATTAGGGTACTTCAATGCAGGATCCTGCATCAAATTTAATTAACATTTCAATGCAGGATTCAGTATGGAAGAAAATACCTCAGGGACTTTTTTATTTTACAGATTTTAATAAATAAATACATTTGGGCACACTGGGGTGGGCCCCAGTGACAGAATACAATGTGTGCACAGTACTGACACAAGGATTGGGCACCCTTGTCAGAAAGTATTGTGTGGCACATTAAGGTACTTGAAAATTTTGATGCAGGATTCTGCAACAAAGAAAATACCTCGGAGGATGGTTTTCTTCTTTTCACAGGTTCTCTTAAATAAAAAAAAAATACATTTGGGCACACTGGGATGGGCTCCCAGTGTGCCTAGGAAGTGCACTGTGTATTGTGCGCACAAAGCAAGTCTTCCATGACTCTGCAGCTGGCAGCATGAGTTCCAGCTGTGGCTGCAGAAGTCAAGAAAATACTGATCTTCTCATAGAACGGACTCCAAGCCATTCTCTGTATAAGCTGGCACCCAAGGAAATGACTTTTTTGGGTCCAGTTTAAAACACAAAAAAACTATCAGAAAACACCTAAAGAGGTTCTCTTTAGCTGTTCTATGTGTTTTTTGTGTTTAAAATGTTCGGTTCTTCAACATGTTCGCTAAGTGGCAAAACAAGATGGCAGTAGCAACACAGCCCAATCGATCACAGGACTGTGAAATGTGCCAAAAACACCAGCATTTTTTGCAAAAAGAAGCTGATATTTTTCACACAGTACTTCAACTGTTCAAAAATAAGCTGCAGTTTTTTGCACAATACTCCTATTGTGCGAATAATGAAATTTGCGTGCCTGATCTATATATGTTCCCATAGGAAACAATGGGATAATTAAAAATGTTATAACTTTTGAATGGATTAATATTTTTTCACCAAACCTTCAAAAGGCACTTATGTGATCTAAAGGCTTTCTGTGCTGAAAATTTCAGAACACAACATAAAGACATTCCTGAAATACAGGTGAGCAAAGAAATGTAAAAAAAAAAAAAAAAAACAGTTGTTTCTGTTTTTTCAACATTTATACCTCCAAAACCACTTGATGAATTCCCATGAAATTTGACATGTCAAAAGACCTACTCGTAGAGATTGTGCTTTCTAAGCATCATGCAAATCTGTGGAAGGGCTCCAAAGACATTAATACTCAAAGTTTGGACTTTAACATAGAAGTGCCATTCATCCTAATTACGTACTGTATACCGTAGTGCACACGCCAGTATATTACATACATAAATATATATGTGTGTATATTATATATATATATATATATATATATATATGTATATAAATATATATATATATAATATACACACATATACATACATACATGCATACACACACACACATATATATATATATATATATATTCTATGCAAAAAAACTTAATTAATGCATCATTTAGGGTTAAAACACAAAAAGTAAGGAAATGAGACCATTAGGGTTGCTTCCTCTTGTGCACCCCCCATCCTCCCTAAATTGACAGACGACAGGGTGTGTCATTGGGGTTGCAAGGCCTAAATGTCACCCCATTCCATTTGTAATCCTATTCACAAGCCACAGTAAAGAAGAATGGGGTGACATTTAGGCCTCACAACTTAACTGACACACCCCTTCGTCTGTCAATCTCAGGAGGGTGGGGGTAAACAGGAAGGGAGGGTGCAACCCTAAAGGTCTAATTTCCTTACTTTTTGTGTTTTAGCCCTAAATGATGCAATAGCAAAGTTTTTTGCATAGAATTTCCTTACTTTTTGAGAAAGAATAGAAAAGTAGAAGGTCGTGCAAGTTGGTGGGAGTGTGGGGCAACTACCACAATGCAAAATGCTATACACAAAATGTAAAATGTGCCACCCTTTATCTCCACAACAAATGTATTTTCCAACACCTGAACACCAGAATTCACATCTATAAGACATCCCGTCAACACCCTCCAAATTTCAAGTTAAAAGACCAAACCATTTTCGAGATATTTAATTTTAAAAGTTGTTAAAATTGGGCTATCTGCTCCCTTCAAATCTGGCCATCTAGCAATCTAGTCCCTTCCTCGAGCACAAAGATCATGATCAAAGAATCTCGTGATTAAAGAATTTGTAGGCTCACGACCAAAGCAGTTGCAGGCTTGTGATCAAAGAATAAAAAATGGTAAAATTCAATTTTTACACATAAATACATGAAACCATAGCCATGACTTGATAGAAAGAAGCCCCCTGAGCAAAACCCATCCTAGTTTGTCTATATAAGTCACCCCTGGACTGAGGAATTAGATTTTTTAATCTGGCCATCTAGTCTCACCCTCATGATCAAAGATCGCAGTCAAAGAATCTCACGATCAAAGAATTTTCAGGCTTGCGATCAAAGGTCGTTAGTGAGCCACGATCAGAGAATTAAAGACTTTAAAACTCTGTTTTTTGACATTATTACAATAAACCACAGGCATGGCTCGATAAAGGGAAGACCCCTGAGTAAAACTCATAATAGTTTTACTTCAGAAGTGACCCCTGAGCAGAGATACTTGTTTTTTTTTCTGACCGCAAAATGAAAACAAGATGGCAGCCATCACGATCAAAGAATTCCTCACTTCTTTGATCTCAAGCCTGCAAATTCTTTGATTGTGAGGAGGGACCAGACACCCAAAACCCCATTCTTCTTTCACAAAATGACCATATAAATTTTCCCATAGACTTACAATGGGAACTTAAAACTTTAACTTTTTTATGGATTAATATTTTTCACCAAACAAAAAGTGGCATATTCCTTGACCCAAGCTCTTTCAGTTTGTCAAGTTGCAGAGCAGCACACTACACAATTGTCACGCAGTGACACAGACAAAATCCACAAAAACTGTCCACATAACTGGAGAAAAGTGCATTGTTTAGCATTTTGGTGCACAAAAACCATAAGTCCAACTGAAATGAAATTTGGCAGATCAAGAGATCTACCATGCCCCACTCACATACCAAGTTTCATGGAAATCCGTTGAATGGCTCCAAAGTTATTAAAGCTCAAAAGTTTGAGTTTAACATAGACATGGCTTTATAACCCTAAATATAGGAGCACTACCACACCCCTAATATATATATATACACACATACATACACACATACATACACATATATGTATATATATACACATACACACACACATATATATATATTTTTTATGGCAAAAACTCCATTTAATGCATCAGTTAGGGTTGTTCCACAGCAAGGAAATTTGGTGTTAGGGTTGAAAGCCCCCCTGGTACCACCCCAGCCCACCCCCCAACCAACATCGAGGTGTGTGTTGGAGTTGTCGGCCCTAACTCTCACCCCATCACATGTTTAAACAAGCTGAGGTATAGAAAAATTGGATGAGAGTTAGGACCGATGACCCCAACGCATTTCCCGATGCCGGTTGGGGAGGTGGGCTGGGGTGGTGCAAGGGGGACTTTCAACCCTAACACTGAACTTCCTCACCTCACTGTGGAACAGCCCTAACTGATGCATTAAATTGATTTTTTTTCCATGAATTTCTCTTCTTTTTGAGAATGAGGACTATAAATAGTGACTGGAATGTGGTGGTTGGAGCACAGGCCCTTCAGGCCTCGTGCTCCCACCAGATGATTTTGTGTGACACAATAACGATAACTGCTATGTAAACAGAAGCGCTAACGTTTATGCACATGGTGATGCAAACATAAATGGTAAAGCAAACATTAATAGAAATGCAAGTGGAAATTGATACCAAAGTGAACAGTGAGCAAATGGAGAAGCAAGCGCATATGGAAACGCAACTGGTAAGGTGCACGGTCATGGTACCGCTATTGTAAATGCAAATGGTAACTGTAACAGCAACAATAACACAATAGGAAACAGAAACGGAAATGCAAACACAAGTGCATACAGAAATGCAAAGCGTAACGCGCACAGTCACGGTACTGGAATTGCAAACGCAAATGATAACAGGAACAGTAGAAATAATGCCAAAGCAAAGAGAAACGGAAATGCAAATGCAAGCAAGCATGGAAACGCAACCCATAAAGTGCACGGGCAAGAAACAGCAATTGTAAATGCAAGTGGCAATAGTAACAGCAACAATAACACCAAAGGAAACAGAAATGGAATGCAAATGCAAGCGTGTACAGGAACGAAACTGTAATGCACACAGTCATGGAACCGCAATTGGAAATACAAATGGTAATGGTAACAGCAAAAATAACGCCAAAGGAAACAGAAATGGAAATGCGAACACAAGCACGTATGGAAACGGAAAACGTAATGCACATGGTGATGGTAACACAATTGGAAACACAAATGGTAAGAGCAATGATGACGCCAAACGAAAGACAAACAGAAATGCAAACACAAACAGAAGGGCAGCCGCAAACACAAATGAAAATGTGCACAGTGATGCAAATGTAAACACAAAGACAAACAGGAGTGGAAATGCTAATGGTAACAGTAACGCAAATGCAAGCGCAAACCAAAACGCAAAGGGTAACGCACACGGTGGCATACAAGGGAACGGTAATGCAAACAGGTACGGAACCACAAGCAGAAACAGTAAGGGTAACAGTAAATTAAGCACACACCCTGGTTTTCCCCAACAGCTGCTTAGAGAAACACAGTGAGAACAATGAATGTATGCATAATAATGGGGCTCGGAGCAGAAAATGAGGAGTTGGAAATCTAAATTGCTTATATCTCAGGAATTGTACGACGTAGAAAAAAAATTAAAATTTTGTATGAATTATGACTTTCCTGGCTAGTTTTACACTTAGCCCCAGAAGGCGACTAAGTGTATTTCTGATGAAAAGTCCATATCTCACACCATTTCCGAGATATGGGACCCGAAAGGCACGGCGGATGCCGTAATGTTATCCTATGGGAAAAAACATGAAATTTGGAGTGACGTAACTTTGCCACCCTGTAATATATTTTCACCAAACAATGAAAAGGCACATATGTGGGATGTTGGCTTTCCTCCCTCCAAATTTCAGCCCAAAAGACCAAACTGTTATTTGGCAGCAGGGTGGCAAAGAATTCCTGTCAAGCGGCGGATGCAGTAATGTTTGGTCTATGGGAAAAAGCGCCAACTTCAGAGTGCCATAATTGTGCAGCAGTCTAATATTTTTCACCAAACCACCAAAAAGCACATCTGCAGGATGTTGGCTCTCTTCCATCCAAATGTCAGCCCAAAAGACCAAACTGTTCTTTTGCAGCAGGGTGGCAAACAATTCCTGTCATTTTGGCCATAATGTTGAAAAGTAGTGTCGTGATTTGCGACACCTTTCACAAAAAATTGCGACAGTGTCACAGGTGCGACACCACTTTTCCCAGAAATTTGAAAAACATTTCTGGGGTGTTTAACCCCAAAATAAAGACATGGTTAGCATCCTCAGGGCTCGACTAGGTAAACACAAAAATAATTATGTCCCTAGATGGTCCCAATTTTAAATGTCAAGCATTTCTGTGATCAGTAACGCAAAACAAAATGGCAGATTTGCAACAGTATTAGGGTCATTTGCAGCACTAAAAAGTGCATTTGCGACAATGTTGAACTTTTTGTTACTTTTTCCCATTGACTATAATGGGAAACTTATTTTTTGAATAACTTTTGAACCATTCAATAATTTTTCATGAAATCTTCAAAAGGCACATTGGGGATCCCAGCTGCACATTCTCGGAAATTTTTGGACTGATTGTGCAAACCGTGTGACCTGTAGGCGTGAGCAAAAATGCACAAACAACTGTAAATGTGCCCCAGAATGTCACTTAATAACTCCACAGCCATACATCAGATCAGTATGTAAGTTGGCAGATCCCAATATCTATGGTATGCCCTATGTCTGCCAAATTCCAGTCATATCCATTGAACGGTGGCAAAGTTATTAAGGTACAAAATTTCCCTATTTAACCTTAAATTGGGTACTCAGTCCTAACTATGGTAGCACTACCATGCTACCAATATATATATATATATATATATATATATATATAGGATACATGATGGACGGAGTGTGATATGGAATATATTTTCACTCCGCTAGAGTGATCTCTGAATACTTACGAGTGGCGAAGCACTGAACATATTTATTTTTTTTATTTTTTTAGTTGTTTAACAAGGAGTAGCACACTAAGCTGCAAGCTTTTTTTTTTTTTACAGGAGTGACCTTGGAGTACAGGGAAGTTAAGTGACTTGCTCAGGGCCACACAGTATGCAAGTGGAAGCTGCGGGATTCAAACCTAGGTCTGGTAAACTGGATGTCACCAGATTTGCAGCTCAAAGCCTTAAACCACTGCACTATACTTCCTCCCTATTTCCCATATCACACGAGTGCACATCATGTATCCTATTTATACTATGGGGGCCTCATTGTTGCTTTACGTGATTGCGCAGCTTTGCATGACTTTGCATGGCTTTGCATTGCTTTACGTGGGTTTATTGCAGGTTTCAGGGTTGTAATAAATGGCATTTATTTTAACTCTGCTGATGTCATCTGGATTTATTTCACTGCAGTGAAAATAACTTGTTTTATCTCGCTGGAATATGTCTCACCCCATTGTATAAATATATATATATATTTATAAAATGGGTGGTAAAATCATACAAATTCCACTAACATGATTGGACAGAATGCATCACATGACCGTGCATTATTTCCCAACGACCGCACACCTCCCAGTGCGACCGCATGCCTGAAATACTTTTTATCCTCCAAAACCTTCTCACCAGTACTCATATCATTCCACATCTACTACAGATAGTCACCCACAAGCCAAAGTTCAAACTAACACTGACTACAAAAAAAAAAAAAAGAGCTTTGTTTTCCTATTTCTTTTCAGTTACTATTCTTACAATAAAGCCGTCCTCTTTACAGGAAGGAAAACGAGTGGGGACCACTTTCACTTTTATTAGTCACATGTAGCATGACCGAGCGTGGTCAATAACAGTACCTAATAACCACCCAGACACTGAAAGCATGTCCCTCAGTGTGAAGAAGTAAAGTAACTGTATTTTACCTTAGTTTTATTCAGAATTGTTTAAAAAAAGTAGCCGGCTCAAGCGAGTTGCAGACAGGACTTTCAGTTTTATCACTGACGTGTAGCGTGACCGAGTGTGGTGAAAATGAAACATAATGTGCAGGCAAACAGTGAAAGTAAGTTACACTCTGTAGTAGAAAAGCAAAGAAACTCTCCATTTCAGGTTATTTAAATGTAAAATCATGTAAAAAAGCTGCCGTGTGAAGCAGTCGGAGAACTAGCGCGAACCGAGAGTGTTATAGCGTCGAAGACAAGACAGAGCAGTGTTCCTCTAGCAACAGTGCTAGAGCAACACTCGGCCTGCCCTGCATTATGTCTCCAACACTGCCAACACTCTCAGTTTGCACTAGTTCTCTGACCCATTTAACCCATTTGGTGGCACAGCTGTGCAACAACTTTGCCACACACCGCAGGAGACCTTCCTGACCTTGAGCAAGGAGAAGGTAAAAACCCTCATGGTGGCATTGAACTTGAAGTCCCTGGTGAGGGGGATTTCAGTTACATTGGTGGCAGAGTGGTAGAACCTGTGTGGCAGCTGGTATCAGTCCAGTGCAGACAAGAGCAGCAGGCAGTGTGCTTTCCTGTGAGGCAGTAAACTCTGAGAGAGAAAGACAGAGAGAGAGAAAGAGAGAGAACACATTGGTGATGGAGTGCCAGCAGAAATATACTTTAGCAGTCACGGACAGGATTTCAAAAGGTTGCATTGTTTACTATTGTATTTTTTAAATTTCTAGACAGCTTAGTGTAGCATAGCTAGAGAATATGAACTCCTCAGGCTATGTCAAATTTCATGTTCAGCAGCTTTGTGAGCTATGTGCAGAGAGGGGGATTGTCCATGAGGGCATGACAAACAATGCACTGAAGGAAGCCCTGTTGCCACATGACTGGCTGCAGGAAGGGCAGACAGTCTCAAATGAGCATGGCCCAATACCTGGTCAGCAGGTGGTTGCTGAGGACAGTGCCCCTGGTAGTGAGACTGAGGTCCCAGCAGGTGAGCAAGTGGGGCACTTTGTGGCACAAGCTGGGTAAGCTGTGCAGCCCAATCAACCTCAGCTTGAGATCCTAAAGGCAGAGCTTGTGCTGAGGGGTGCTGAAATGCAGAGGGCAAGGCTGGAGGCTGAGAAATGAGATAGGGTTTGGCAGCATTAAATCCAGATGCAGTAAGAAAGAGCAAGGCTGAAGGCAGAGGAAAGAAGAGGATGCATGCTGAACTGCAAGGGCAAGGCTGGGGGCTGAGGAAAGAAAGAAAGAGGACTCGACAGCATGAAATCCAGATGCAGGAAAAGAAAGCAAGGCTGGAGGCAGAGGAAAGAAGAGGATTCACCAGCATGAGATCCTTATGTGAGAAAAAATGGAGAAAGTATGACATCACAGGATTGAGGTGGAGAAACTGCACCAGCAAACAGCACAGCAAACCGTAAGTAATGGCAAAGGGGGTCCAACCCACGAAGCCATCATTAATTCTAAAATGTTTTCACAATACCAGCAAGGAGATGATCTGGATTTGTTTTTAAAATCATTTAATAAGGTTTGTTGGCAATATAAAGTAGACAAGGCTTTGTGGATGTTCCACCTGACCCCATTGCTTACTGGCCATGCTTTTTCATGCATTTGCTTGAATGCATGATAATGATTGCACACACTATGATAAAGTTAACAAAAAAATGTTATTGAAACATTTTGAACTAACTCCTGAGTCTTATAGACAGAAATTTAGAGTAAAGAAAAGTCTCAGGAGATAGCTATGTAGAACTCCATGTCCAAATGTTTGCTTATTTAGACCATTGGGTGGATGGGGTTAAGGCAAGGACTGTAGAGCAAATTAAAGATTTAATTGTAAGGGAACAGTTTCTTAAAATTGTACCTGATGACCTGCCCATTTGGCTGCTGGACCAGGCATGCAACTCCACAAAGGAAAAAAATACTATCCTGAATGAAAAACCACACTAACACAGTGGAGGTAGGTGCTTTAGCAGAGGGCAGCCAGCCCCGAGTTCCAATGCCATTCAAGAAGTAAACACACTTAACAGAGAAAGAAATTAGGCAAAAACTTTAAATGATGCTTTATATCACATTTATTTACTAGCCAGAGCACAGGCCAGTAACCCCAGCACTTTGGCATTCAAGCCTTCATCAGGGGGTGTGGATCAAGGATCCAAAGTACAGTACATATCACATTAAACTGTTCCTCCAATGAGTTGTTCTAGCATTTCTGATTGAGTTGCATAAGTGTTGCTGGATGCAGTACAAAGTCCTGCAGAAGCTGTTCCTTGAGAGTTAAAACACAAGTTTGCATTACCTTGTGGAGGGACTGCAGATGCTTTTCAAATGAGCTGAAAAAATGTTTTCTATACATTGCTTTTGAGCTGGTTAAGCATTGAAAAACAATGCAATACAAGTTACCAATGCATTTCCAGCTGTAAATAACAATGCTAAATCAACTCATTGGTGGGACAGTTTAATGTGAATTGGGCTATATTTGCTTAAATACAAAAGCAGTGATGACATCATCAAACAGTGACATATAGATACATACACAACATTGTTAAATACAGACACAAAATGTATTCATATTCATACTCACAACAATGCCTGTCTATGATAAAAATCTGAACTTAAGTTAAGGTGTTAAATTAATACTATAAATATCCACAATTAAATCATTGTGCCACAATAAATAACCCACAGGTATATCAGACAGCATAGTACCTAGCTTAATGTTTAGATTTATTAAAATACTTGATGTCTTGTAAATGTAAGGCATATAGAGGATACACAGTATGAAGAAAAAGGGATAGGTATACTAAAGTATCAAAAAAGTGGGTGGGGGAGGAGAGAGGAAAAGAATGCAGCTATAGGAGAGGAAACAGGCAAAGTGAGGGAGGTAAAAGAAAAAGGGGAAGGGGGAAGGAGAGAGAGAAAGGAGGGGAGACAGAGAAGGAATAAGGGAAGAAATGGGAAATGAATAAAGTACAGTGAATAGGTAGTGTAAGTGTTCAGAGTTGAGAGATGTCATGATATGATCACCCTTTTACCTCCATATTATAAGGGGGCATAAAACCTTCATCCAGGTGGGGATATACAAAAATGTAGACTCTTCAGTAACTTCTATAGGGGGAATAACAGAAGGAAAAATAATGTAGTCTTACAAAAATAACACAATTGTATCATAAGCTTCAATATTTCAAAAATTCAGAAAAGCCACCTGGCCTGTCTTTGGTTAATAATCACTTGATTGCTGTGTCTGTTCAAACCTCCCAGAGATTGGACCATGTAGATTCCCGGTGCTCTGTGTGCAGTGGTTCAAGAGACGAAGAGAAATTCAAACAAAAGCAGCTTCTGGCCCTGGCCCAAGATATTCCTTTTTCAGGCCACTTGGCTATTAACCACACAAGAAAGCATTTTGCCAACAATTTATTTTGGCCAAGAATGTACACAGACTTGGCAAATTACTGCCAGATTTGTCCATAGTGTCAGCGGGTTGGAATAGTCAGGGAGAAGGCTGAGGCAGCTTTGGTACCCCTGCCTTTTATCGATAAACCCTTTAAGAGGATATCCATGGACATAGTGGAGACCCTAAGTACCCCAAGTCACACAGGCAAATGATACATACTGGTTGTGGTGGATTATGCAATCAGGTAAATCCAGGCAGTGGCCTTGTCCTCTGTTGAGGCAGAAAAAGTGGCTGATGAGCTCCTGTGAATTTTTAGCTGAGTAAGGTTTCCCCAGAAGATTTTGTCAGACCAAGGGGAAATTTTCTGTCATCTTCAATGACCAGTTTGTGGGAGAAGTGTAGGGTGAAACAGCTCTGTGCTTCGCCTTATCACCCCATGACAAATGGCCTGACTGAGCAGTTCAATGGGACCCTCAAAACTATGCTCAGGGCATTTGCTGACCAGCACAAAAGGGAATGGGACAACTATGTGCCCCACCTCATATTTGCATACATGGAAGTCCCACAGGAGTCCACAGGGTTCTCACCCTTTGAGCTTCTGTTTGGTCACAGGGTGAGGTGGCCCCTAGATTTAGTTAGGGATGAATGGGATGGTAACCATGCCACTCAAAAGGAGTCTGTCATGGTGTACTTCCTAAATCTCAAGGCCAGGCTTAAGGAGCTCCTGAGACTTGCCCAGGACCACTTGAGCACTTAGCCACTGCACAACAGCAACAGAAAGCCTGATATGACAGTGGGGACAGAGCCTGGGAGTACGAAGTCAGGCAGTGAGTGATGGTACTCGTCCCAGTCTGATGCAATAAACTGAAGGCAGCATGGGAGGGCCCATTCTCCATAATCAGAAAGCTGAGTGATGTTACCTAGGTAATAAGGCTGCCTGACAGAAGACACAGGCAGAGGGTATATCATGAGAACATGATGAAGTCCTACTATGATAGGGATAAAATGATCCTCGCCATGTGCAGTATGCCAGACGGGGGAAATGAGGCTGATCCTATGGCGGACCTCCTTGTGGAAGCCTGGGAGGAATCCTCAGTGAATAATCTCACCCTTTCAGGGCAGCTGACACTGACCCAGGCTGAGGAAATGAAGGGATACTGTGAGAATTCGAGGACATGTTCACTGGGAATCCTTGGCACACCACAATGGCTGAACATCATGTGGACACTGGGTCTCAAGTTCTGCTGAGGCAGTCCCCCTACAGGGTATCCGAGAAGGTTATGAAGACCATGCTGGAGGAACTCAGGGAGATGTTGGCCCTTGGGGTGATCCAGGAGTCCTGTAGCCCCTGGGCTTCACCTGTGGTCCTGATCCCCAAACAGGATGGTACCACATGATTCTGTGTTGACTACTGGAGGCTCAACATCTGTACAGAGTCTGATGCCTCCCCATGCCCAGAATGGATGAAACCTACCTTGGAACGGGCTAGAGGAAACCCAGTTCCTGATCACAATAGACCTGATGGCTACTGGCAGGTGCTGTTAACCCCTGCAGTAAGGGAGAGGTCTGCTTTTGTTACCCCATATGGCTTATTTGAATTCAGAGTAATGCCATTTGGAATAACGAATGCACCCGCAACCTTCCAGAGGCTTGTGGATTGCATACTGGCTGGGGCAGGTGAATATGCACATGGATGACATCACCATTTACAGCCAGATATGGGAGGATCACATCAGGCACATGAGGGAGGTGTTCTGATGAGTGTAGGCTGCAAGGCCAACAGTTAAGGTGGAAAAATGCCAAGTAGGCATGGTGGAAGTATCCTACCTTGGGCACCCGGGTGGGCAGTGGATGCATCCATCCAGAATCAGTGAAGGTTAATGCCATCAAGGCCTGCCCCAAACCTGCCACAAAGAAACAGGTAAGGGCATTTCTGGAAACAACAGGGTATTACAGGAGCTTTTTCCCTCACTACAGTGATGTGACCAAGCCCCTGACAAACCTGATGAAAAAGAGAATACCTGAAAAAGTTATCCAGACAGAGGACTGTAAGTCTGTCTTCTAACAGTTGACGGAGGCATTATGTGGGTCACCCGTGCTTGCTAGCCCCAATTATGACTTAAAGTTTGTAGTACACATGGATGCCTCAGACCATGGGCTGGGTGCCATCCTGAGCCAGGTTACACTGTAGAGGGAGGAGCACCCCATAGTGTACCTGAGCTGGAAGCTTCTGCCCAGGGAAGAGTCATATGCCACAGTGGAGCAGGAATGTCTGGGGATAGTGTGAGCCCTTCTGAAGCTACAGCCATATCTGTATGGGAGAGAGCTCACTGTGGTCACAGATCTTAACCCCTTGACATGGCTCCATATGACTAGTTGGCAAAACACAAAGTTATAGCACTGGAGTTTGGTACTACAGTTATATAATATGATCATTCAGCACTGAAGTGGGGTGCAGAAAGCCAATCCCAGTGGGCTGGTGAGGCAAGGCTAGGTGCATGGCATAGTCCTTTGGGCACTCCCCAGGCCCTACATGAATGGCAGTGTCTCTTGGGGGTTTACCAAAAGAGATCCATCATCAGTTTTTTTTTGGGGGGGTGACAGAAAAGGGGACCAGAGCCATAGTATTCTTTTGCTACATTTATTCTTTTCTAAATATGGGATCTGCTTCAGGTATGATATGGCTACCAGATCACATGATCAAGTAGTATATGACAGCTTATGTTAGCCATGGTAGACGGTCTGATGCTCCCATGGGAAAGTTAGCAGGAAAGCTAGGGAGGAGACAATATAGCAATAAACCGCAATGGGAAGTCCTTCCTGGACATGTTCCCATTTTGGACAGAGGACCCAGTTTCATGTCATTATGATAGCAAGGAGGTGCTTAAGGATATGGACACACACACATACACACACATGCACACACACACTCAAAGAGGGCTGGGACAACATAAAACTGTCACTCAAAGTGAGTGAGACCCCTCCTCAAAGGAGTGAGAAATATATTGTAGTGCTGGAAGAAAATCCTTCCTCTTTGTCCCAATGACATCTGCAACTCCAGAGCCCTGCAGCTAGAAGTCTGATAAGAAAGACAGTTTAGGGAAAAGTATTTTCTTCAGAAAGCAGTAGGTAAAGACATATGTTTTAGCTAAGAATAGCTCAGAGTTCAGCTGTACACTGTCTGTTCAACATGATTTTATTTTCCTCTTCTTAGTAAATGTGCAGTCCTTTAGTTTCTTGTAAATACATCTGTTGTAAATACTCATAGTCTTTTAGTAAAGCTTCTATTTTTATAGAATCAGTGACTGCCTGTATTATTTAAAAGGGTAATTCTACTATTTCTGCTAGACCCTGTTTGCAGTCCATCTCTGAGGGGCACTCTAGCCACAATTATTGTGTTTGATTTTCCTGACATTGAGAATGGAGGAGGTAAAAAAAAACAGGTTTCCTGGGGCCTGTTGGTAAAAAGCCCTGTGGTGGTAGTGAACTTGAAGTCCTGCCGAGGGATTTGTGTCACAAAAGGAATAAATAAGCTGATGAATGATACCCTGTAGTACGAAACAGAACCGTAACAAGTCAGTATACCAAATGATAATGAAAAGACCGAGGAAAAATGGGACAGATTTATAAAAGAAAGGCACACTGTGGGGCAGATCAAATGATAATTGGTTGAGGTGGAAAGTAAGGTCTGAAACATCTCCCATATCCTTTAAAAAAAGGTAAATTCCGTGATGGGAAATCTCTGTAGAACACTCCACATTAAGCACAAATAAAACCTCACAGTGCCATTTAGTATCGGAAGGAATACAGTATCTTGATTTATCCAGTGCCATAAAATTAAGAGCTTAACCACAGAAGCAATCAAACAGATATACTTTTGAGGGCCAAACACTGTCTCTTTATAAATACCAAGCAAACAAACTTGTGGAGTAAATTGTTCCTGTTGTCCCAATAGAGGTCCAGGTAATTCTATATTGTAAACCATAAATGTTGGGCCTTATCACAAGTCCAGAGGATGTGGTTGGGGGTACCAACCTCCTTTCCACACTTGGTGCAAAAAGGTGTTTCAGTTTTGCTCATATGGAAGAGTCTATCAGTGATGTAATAAAGATTGTGTAATATCTTAAACTACTATAATTGGAAACAGTCTTGTCTACTATACTTATACAAATATTTCTACAATATTTGCAAGTGTTGCACAGTCACAACCAATCCTAAGACACTAGATCAGGAATAACAAATAGGTGTTGACCCAGAGGTGCACATAGGTGTACACCCCTCAGGGATGTAAATTCTGAAGCGCAGCATATGAGGTTGAAAGAGAATGTGGTTGACTAGCAATCTGAATAAGACACATAAGAGCCTCACTTTCTTCCATTTGCCAGAGTAATGGGCCCTTATGAATAAGGAAATAATGTTTCAATTGAAAAAATTTGGAAAGCAAAGTGGGTCATTAAATTCCAATGCTTGGTAATAGATTAACGACCCATGTGACACAAAATGATTAACAGAAGGAAAGTCTGGACTATTCCAGTACTTAGGATTCAGCAAGTGTCACCCACCCAGAAATTGGGATTAAAAAATAAAGGCTGGGTACTCTCTTTCAATAACTTAAAACTAAAATAACAACAAAGCTGACTATGGGCCTTCAGTGACCACAAAATGAGTGTGGATTGGAGCTGAGTAGGCATGTTAGAAAATGGAATGAACAGGAGATAATTAAGCTGAGCTCCAGCACTGTGTGTGAGCTGATGCACAATATGCAGCCAATAAGGCTCATACATACTATCATCGACACCATGCAGAAAGCACCAGTAAAGATGTTTAGAACAAAGTGATACAAAATAATAAAACAAAAAGTTAGGGAAACATAGTCTACCGTGGTATCAAGGAGCAGTTAAGCATTTATATGAACACCTGGCTTTCTTATCTCACCAAAGAAACTGCACAATAATATTACATAATACAATACAAATAAAATTATGTAACACGATATAGCAAGGCAGTAGCTAAAACTAATAGAATGATGGCATGCATAGGAAGGGGTATAACAAGTAGGAAGAGGGAAGTGTTGATGCCTTTATATAAGACCATGGTCAGACTGCACCTGGAGTATGGGATACAGTTCTGGAGGCCTCATATAAGACAGGATATAGATGGGTTGGAGAGGGTTCAGAGCACAACAACAAAGATGGTGCAATGTATGCAAGAGAAGCCACACAAGACTGGGTGGAGACAATTAAATCTATACCAGCTGGAGGTTAGAAGAGATAGAGGTGACATGATAGAGACTTTTAAGTATATGAAGGGAATAAGTAAAGTGAATGAAGGTAGCTTATTCAAAATGAAAGTACAAGTTAAAACAAGGGGTCATAGCTTAAGATTGGAAGGGAGAAGATTTAAGAGCAATGTAAGTCGATGTTATTTCACTGAGACGGCAGTGGAACCTTGGAACAGATTACTTAATGAGGTGGTATGTACAGAAATAATAGAGGAATTCAAGAGGGCATGGAACAGACACAAGGGGCTGGCTAGTGGGCAGAGGAAAATATTCCTGGGAAGTGGAGACAAGCTGGGGCAGGTGGGAAATGGGCAAACTAGATGGACCAGAATAGTCCTTTTCTGCTGACATTACTATGATACTAGGATGAAAGTGTGAAAATTTCGAAAACGGAAGAGCCAAATTAAGCATACTTAAAGGGTGTAATATATGGGGCAAAATATTCATTTTAACCATATTAAGCCAACCTAACAAAGTGACAGGAAGAGCCAATCCAACGTGCCAAGACCTGCACAACAGTCTTAATCTGCAGATCCAGGTTAACAGAGACCAGTTCCTCAGGGGATCTAGATATTTTAATACCTAGATAAGTTAGAGATTCAGACTCCCACTTAAAACCTAGCTAAGTCATAGCCTCTTTGTTTACTCTAGAATTAAGTGGAAAAATGGCTGTTTTATGGACATGAACGTTATACAAGGAGACACTACTGAACTCCACAAAAAGAGATAAAGCAGCAGGGACAGATAAATGAGAGTTCATAAGGCATAAAAGTACATCGTCAGTGTAGGCCAAAATGCAATATGTCTGTGATCCAATTGAAATGCCAGTGACTGCCGTAGCTGATTTAAGTTTAATAATGAGAGTTTCTAGATAAAAATTTAACAAAAAAGGAGAAAGAAAACAGCCTTGACATGTACCTCTTTCTAAAAAAAAAAAATAGAGTCTGAGAAAACTCCATTACATAAAATAGGCATGGAGGAAGAGGTATAGAGGAGCTGAATCCATTTAATAAAAGAAGCAGGAAAGCCAAATTGTTGCATAACAGCAAAAAGGCCAAGCTACATGATCGAAAGCCTTCTCCACATCTAGGGCGATCAGGGCCATCGGAAGGGCCCTCTCCCCAGATGCGGAGATCAGGTGAAGCACCTTTTGAAGATTATCACTCGAAATGTGACCAGTCATAAATCCCACCTGTTCTGGTCCGATAAGATGTTGCCATACCCCTTCAATATGATGTGCTAAAATTTTTGCCTGTATCTTAACATCTACATGCATACGGGATATCGGACGATAATTTTCAGGAACAGTATTGTCCCGACTGGGATTAGGGGTAACGGTACTCTTAGCCTCCAACAAAGAATGATCAAGAATACCCTCCTCAAAAAATCAATTAAAGACAAGGGTGAGGTAGGGAGCTTACTCAGCAGAAAATGTTTTATAAAAATTAAAGGGAAAGTCATCGGGGCCTAGGGCTTTATCAAGATACAGACTCCAAATGGCTGCCAACACCTCTGCCTATTGTTTAGGGTCTTCCAAATAAGAGGATTGCTTGAAAGTGAGTAGGACAAGTGAATGTCTGCTAAAAAAGCATTTAGGGTCCCATCAAAATATAGCAAAATAGGCTCTGCGGTACATAAACCTTGGTAGAATATTTTATACATCTCAGCCATATCTCTGGAAAGAGTTATCAGAGACTGACCAGAAGTAGAACAAGGCCCCTGAATTATCCTTTAAGCTTCTTTTGCCAGCTTTGTCACTCTGGTTGATATAAGTACATATGGAATGAAGTATAGCTAATTCAGTCTTCTGCTGCATTAGTGCAGCTTATTACGAATGTAAAGAGTTAAAGCAACACCAAATGGGTTCTGAAGTGGATGGAGATAAAAAGGCTTCAAGCAATTGAATTTAGACCAATAAGGAGAGTTTTGGGACTTCTTCCTGGTGCTTTCTCTTGGAAACCAAACTAATTAATTCTCCCCTCAGAACACTTTTAGCAGCACATCATAAAGTGTCTGCATGATTAACTCAACCCAAATTAGTATCCAAAAATGGTTGAATCAACTTTTTAATAGTATTCACAATAAAAGGGTCGGACAACAATCTGGTATTAAGAGTCCAAAACATATCCTTAAAAGATCAAGGCTTAATTTCCAGCTGCAAGAAAAGTGGATGATGATCTGATAGGGCCATCTCCTTGATCTTGTAGCAGTGCACAGAAGGCAAAATCTCCTTACCAAGCAAAAAAAAATCAAGACGAGAAAAAATGTGAGGGTTCTAATAAAATGAATTAGCCCTCTCTCCAGGATGCAAAAGTCTCCATGGGTCAACAAGACCTAAGGAATCCATCATATCCCAGAGAGCCCATTGACGGGAGAGAGGTCATGTCTACGGCATATCGATTTATCAATGTCTGAGGAAAAGACCAGATTCCAGTCATCCCCAGTATAAGAAGAAGGGAGACAAATGGAGCCAATGCCTTGACTGTGGACATAAAAAAGGACTGAGAGAATCAACATTAGGGCCATACATGGAACCCAGCACTACCTCAGATTGAAACAGTCTCCCCTTGTACAAAAATATAACACCCATCCGGGTCACTGATCTCCTGGATAACAGTAAAGGGAGTATGTTTGGCAATTAAAAGTGAGATCCCCCCCCCCACAGGAGCTAATGTCAGTTCCTAAAGTCTTTCCCACCCATTCCCATCGAAATCTATGAACCTGATCAGAGAGAAGGTAAGTCTCCTGCAAGCAAGCAATGGTACACCCAATAATGCGTAAATGCTTCAAAACACTATGACATTTATCTCGTGATTTCCCCTTTGATATTCCATGACACAAAATGAAATAAACTGGCCATTCACAAAATAGGAAGTACAACACTCACACAAACCAATGCTAACAAACAAAATAGGGTAACACTCACCAACCCCTCCCCCCAAGTGGATGCAGGCAAAAAAACACCCTTTCACCATCCCAAAAAATCCATATTCATAAACCCAATATATCAAAGAAAAAAGGACAAAGAAAAGAAAAATATCTATCTAAAATTCTAATAGAACACATATGAAGTGATACCTCAGTACACTAGTCCAAATAACCAAACCACAGCCCCATCAGACTGCAATGAGGATGCAGCTGGAAGGTGGTCTCACACCTGCTCATCCATTAAGACAAACATGACTCCAACCGTAGGCAGAATATTTAAACTAGAAAAACACTCTCTAACCCCTTATAACAAAGTGGTAATATCAATTAACTGTCAAATAAACTCAATTAAGCACAGACCTTAATAAGACCTATGAATAGACTGGCCACTGACAGAGCAAAGGCCGATGGCACATTTATAAGGTAGAAAAAGAAATGGGCACACTGGATGGGCCTTGCAGTCCTTATCTGCCATCGACTTCTATGTTTCTATATTTCTATGACCTGTAACATAGAAGCAAAAACAATAAAAGAGGGTCTGGCTAGCATATAATCTCTTGATAGCAAACAACTAGCATCCCAACAAAATGAAACTTATGCAAACCAAATAAACATGAAATAAAAAGGAAGCTAGCATGAAAGTACACAACAATGTATGAAGTGAAGCCTCAAGAAAAATAAAATCTGACCAACTAAAATGGAAAGTAAGAAAAAAAACATACTAGCAACCCCAAGTTAAAGAGGAACAAAAGAAACGGAGGATAAGGGAAAATTTAGAGTGGTAGCAATAATGCCAGACAAGGAAAAATGATAGTGCAGATAATTCCACAAAAATCAAACACCGAAAGGCAGACAAATAGAGAACAGAACAGACATTAAGAAAAAAGAAAGAAAGATAGATAAAAAAGACTGACCCCCATACTACAAGCTACAAACTGAGCTGCCAGTCTTCTTAAAGAATACCCCTACAAAAAAAGGGGGGAGGGGTAGGAAACAAGGACAAAAGTGGAGAGCGGGTCGATAAGAAAATGATACTGAACTAATATCAGGTATCTATCAAGAAAAGAAAATGCCTCATCCATGGCAGAAGCTCCATTCCAAAATGCAAACAAACAGTGAAAGCTAACTGAGCCCCCAACCTGCCCACACCCCAAAGCTAAGAAACATTGCAAAAAGAAGCCCCATTAAAGAGAAAGCCCCTGTAACCACATGTCCTCTAATGTAAACTAGATACACTTCAAAAATCCATTAAATGGTACATAACCATAGACCAGTAATAAAACAGATGACATAATAGTTTGTAGGAAGAGAATCTTTACAGCATCACAATGAGCAGTAGAGGCCAACAAAATTCAAGCTGGTTATCCTCCAACCTCCATACTGGTCCCGGTCAGCTTTCCACCTCTTGGGTTAGCAGCAAACAAATAAGGGAGCAATTCAGGCAACTCTTGTTTGGCTTGTTGGCAATATTAAACACTTTCGTATCAATCGGAAAGAAACAAGTCAGGCAGAATACAAAAGGTAGTACCTAATTTGAGTGGCCTACAGTTTAAAAAACAGCACTCGGTACTCCCGACATTTAGCCCGTACCGAGGGAGAAAGGTCCTGAACATCAAAATGCAATGGCCCTCCTAGAGGATCTCCTTCAATATGCGAACTTGCTGCAGAATATACTGATGCTCCAAATAGTAGAGCAAACAAAGGATAATAGGGACAAGGACTCTCTCCATCCACAGGCTTTGGTTGCAAGGAGCAGTGGGCCCCCGTTCAGTAATATAATGGGGGCCATGTGATGTGGGACTGTTTATTTTTTAGAGAACCTTCTAAGTAAAAGTTAACACATAAGAGCCCTCTGAATTTTCTGGACTCCCCATGATCACCAAGTTGTTCCTGCATTTACTGCCCTTTAAATCTTCTGGGTGATCTTCAAGTTTACCAACTTGCTGGCAGACAGCAACAAGCTCAGGTTCCAGTTAATCCTGGCATTGCACCATGGAAACAATCCGACCTTCAGTGTCCCCCATTTGCTTCTTTAATTCTTCCAGTGCTGCGTGAAATACTTGGATGCCTGCCCCCAGGTCCAGGATGGTTTCCTTAATACCACTTATCTCCAGTATAAAACAATTTACAGTAAGTACTTCAGCAGTAGGAGAGGCAGGTGGTCTTAGTGCTAATTTGAGTGGCCATTTAGGCCCCCGGTGCCAGTGCTCTAAGGTTTGTGGTGCAGATTATGTAGATAGAGCTTTCAAAGCTGGTAGAGGACATGACTCCATAATATCTCAACAAACAGCATCAGTTTCCTCTAAACAAATATGTACCAACTAGTGTGGTCCAAAAAGTTGTGTTAAAACAAACAAACTTAAGCAGCCGAGATGGCTGAGGATCACCAGTACCATGCTACTCAGCTTTCCGCAGCATATGACTACAACACAGCTGATTGCTGGAGAGGTTGGGGAACATAGATTCCCACTGGCATATATTTTGGGCTTGTCCCAAACTGGCACCGTTTGGACAGATATCAAAGATAATGTCTGGCAGATCATCCAAAAGAATATTTTGGACACCTTTACTGATTGGGTGTTGGGGTTTCCCATGGTAGTTTGGTTGCGCCCAGATAAGCACATGTAACTCCCATACAAATGGGGGTTCCTGAAAGGTCTTCCTTGGGTGTGTCTAAATGCTCACTGCCAGGCTGGTGTCCTATGTTTTAGCAGTTCAAACTTTATTGCTAGAGAGTGCCTGTATAGCCAATGTGTATTGTCTCTGTCAGAGTTGCCTATATCGCAGTTACAATTGATCTGGGAGGTGACTGAGTGTTTCTATGCTTGAATCCTGCCAGAGCTGCCAGATAATCGCTCCATTCTGCCGTCGCTACTTGCGCAGAGGGAGCTCTGTTAGAAACTGGACTTATTTGTTGATTATCTGTTAGAATAGTAACAATATTGTAGTTTGTCTAACCTGCCTTCTTTGCAGCATGGACCGTTCTGTTTATCACCATCATCTTGGTCCTGGACTGCCAGAATGGGCCAATCAGTACCTCTAGGGACTCTAAAAAGGAGCCTGTTCCCAGGGGTCTTGTGGGATCAAAACCCTGTAGGAGTTGTAGTTCTGGACTTTGGTGCCCAAATGGACCTGGAGGGGGAGCCCTTGTTGTGAATGACAGACAGATCAGCCAATCAAACCTTTTAGATCCGGGGGAAAGTCCCAGGCAACTTGCAGCTACAGTCAGCCTGAGTTGGGAAGTGGATGAGTGAACAGCTGGAGATAGTTGAGCAGCAGTTTCTGTGTAGTTCGCTTGGGAGAACAGTGAAAGGGCTGAGTTTTGGCCTGCCTGCTGTTCCTAAGAGGGAAGTTGGAGTTTGTTCAGACTGAATCCAACTTTGGAGAGCGCAATAAGCCGCTGAACTGTGGCCAGGCTCCAAACCTGAAGAAGACCAAAGATTTACTGAACACAATCGGCCTGTTAGGACCTCCAGCCATCTCTGAACTCCTGGTTTGGTGCAGAGACCCTGTAATTATGATCGGAGAGCCACCTGCCTGGTACAGTGGAATTTCTTTACATGTAAATGTGCTGTATGCTGTTAGTGGATCGTGATTTGGTTCCCCACTGTGTGCTGAACTGTGTTCTGCTTGCTGAAATCTGCATCCAGCTCCAACGGACTGAATCCGTAGTCATCTTCATTTGGCCTGGGCCTTGCCACATTGGGCCAGCCAGATTACCCGCTACATAAGCAAAGTAATCGACGAGAGACTTGCCTGGAGATCAGCCCCCTGCTCAATGTTTTGAACAGGAATGCTGCCTCATGATTTGTGTGGGCCCTGCTTCTCCTGGCACTCCAGCTCAACAACTGCAGTCTCCATTTCATCCTCTTATGTCCTGTATTGAGTATCGTGAATAAACATGAGGGTAGCTCCCTGCAACAATAGCTCAATCTAAAGTGTTGTCATCTGGTTGCCTTGTTGTCTTTTCTTTTATGAACTGAGCCCTCCAGCTCCAGATTACAAATAGTGTGTGTTGTGCATGTTGCTTTCTTCCATCACAGGGCCCCAGCCAGCTGCGATGCTGGCCTACCTCAGGCAACATTCCTGGCTAGCCTACCATTTTCCTACCTGGTTACCCAGAGTGTGTGACTGTGTAGGGACTCTGAAGTGTATGCATGACTGTCTGATTGATTTAGCCTTGAAGCCAATCAACCTGATTATACCCGCTCCTTGTTCAAGTCCCCTGAATAAATCAGATCTAACTCTTTCTGCATTTAACCTGACTGTGGTTCCAGTTTGTACTGAAAGCACTGCACTATTGCTGTTTGCTGTGCCTAACTGGCACAGGCTGCTCCTGTGATGAGTAGGGGGCCAGAAAAATAGGTAGTATCCTTGGAAAGGGTTCGGAGAAAAAATGGTGCTCTGCAACGCAAGGCGTGCTTTTTAAGGATAAAAACTGAAAAATATAGTAGAAGCTAGTAGGTGGAGAAAAGTCTTGGGATTGGGATTTTCTCCTAGTGGTGTGGCTTTACTGGTTACAGTATATACTCAGGCTGTGTTTATTCAATGAGTAAACGAAGTAGCAGTCCTGTGGAAATATTGTGACAGTAAAATAAAGTAAAATGTAGTGAAGGCACTTGGTATAGTGCTGATTTATAACCCAAGGTGCTTTAGGTAGAGTAAGAGGAAGAGTAGTTATGGTAAGGGATGGTCAAAGGGGTGTATCCCCCCCCACTTTTTTTGGATGAGAGCAGCAGTAAATATGAGAAAGCCTCTGTGAGGGTTGTTCTGCTGCCTGTTGGTAATAAGAGCTGTTTCTCTTTGCTGCTTCTTGAGCTACTGCTCAGCGGGGTATTGTATTCCCCTGTTTGATAGCGTGCATGTGTCCTGTACGCTGGTTAAAAGTATTTCCACTGTTTAATAGTGGATAGGTAGTGGATATGGTAGTAAAATAAAATGTATTCAGGTTTTAAAGTAATGTACCTTTGCTGAGGTGTTTCCATGTCTGCATTTAAATGCTGCCTTTGGGAGCTTGTATATGCTCGGCAGGATGGATGCAGAAATGTCTGTTGTTTGAGAGCCTGTATAGGTTTAGTGATAAAAATGCTGAATCCAGTGGTGTGTTTCAGGGCAAGGCACTGTCTGTGAGTGTAACTGCCAGCCTGAAACACTTAAATTAAAAGTAAAGATTTGCCCCTTTTGGTCTTCCTTGTTCGTGCTTCCTGAGGGTTAAATGAGAGGGACAGGTGTTTTGTCTTCTCAAATGGGAAGACTGCTTCTGTGTTAAAAAGGAAGAAATTAAGCCCCTATTTTAAATCTAGAAAACAATCCTGTAGTAGGTTAAATAAGGAAAGCAAACAGTGAAAGGGTAGATTTGTTAATTTCAGCTGCTGCTTCTTAGTGTTATTAATGCCTTAAGTGCTCTAGTGTTTCTAGCGCTGTTAATTTAAAATAAGCACTTTAGTTCACAATGCAGCTTGAACTCCTTTTGTAGTAGGCCCCCCCTTCCTTTAATAAGTGAATCTGTGGGGGTGTGGCCTAACCAGTGAGTGGAACTGCAGCTTAAATTTGGAGCTGCTGCATGCAGAAGATTTAATCCAAAATTGCCTGTACCCAGTACAATAATAGACCGTAAATTACAACAACAGTGATTACGCTAGACTCTGGGTGTTTAATGTTACCTTTCAGCGGTGAAACAGCTGAGATTCAATGAGGAGAGCCCTTTCAACATTTATGGCCTGCAGCATGGCAAAGGCGCCCAGCCCAATGCTCGACCTCGTGTATTTTAATGTCCTCTTTGAGAAGCTCTTACATCGTATTGACGAGGTGACCGAAGCTTCTCACCATACAACAGTGGCTTTTCAAAATCTGACCGGTCGCATAACAAAAATAGAGCAGCAGTCACTTATGCATGAATCGGCGATTGAAGAGATCAGAGGGATGCAGAGGGACCAACAAAGTAAAATAAATACACTTCTGGCCAAAGTTGATGATTTCGAAAACCGAAGCAGAAGAAACAATCTGCAAGTGTTAGGATTCCCAGAGGGAGTGGAAAAGCGTGATACTATTAAGTTTCTCCAACAAGCCCTTCCTGGAATCGTGGGCTTACAAGTAGATTTCCGACTGGGGATAGAACGTGCATACTGGACTCTCACTCAAATGCCGGCTAAAGGGGGCAAGCCTAGGGCTATCTTAATTAAACTACTAGCATATAACACATGGCAGGCACTGTTACAGTGGGCCAGGAAAGTGGGTCGCTTAAGCTGGCAGGGACATCTGATTTCAATTTATCAAGATTTTTCAAAGGATCTATCAAATAAAAGGTGTGAATATAATCCAATGCGCCACAAGATGCAGAAAATGGGCATTCAATATTCTCTGAGGTATCCATCCATGATGCGTATAATGCACAATGGGATTCCACTTTCTTTGGAGATGCCAGTAGCCCTGGAAGAGTTTCTGATGAGGCACCCAGGTGATTCCCCAAGCCTCCCACTTGCTCAGATCCCCCAGAATCTGAAGGAATGCTGACAGATCCCGAAACTCAGCCCGAGGCCCTAAATGGACTTCCTCAATGCAGCAGGAAAAGAATGGCAAGAGATAGCCACAGGTGCAGAGGGCATCCCCATATTAGAACCAGCCTCTATGCAGAATCGACAGATCGGGAAAAACAGTGTGATGCAAGTATGGCCTTAGTGCGGTACATGACCCGGAACCCATACGAAGTGCTGACTGAGATCCCCCTCGCCTTCCTCCAGAGAGCCTTTATGTGAAGAGACTCCCCTGGTGGAAGCAGCCCACCAGGCCAACAAGACCATAGCGACTGAGGAAGATTTCAAATGCAGAGGCGATGTGGACCCACAGAAGAAGCAGTGTTCCCCAGGTGCAGCACCCAAAGACCGCGATGGCAACCAGGCCACAGAAGCAGTGTCGGTGAGTGATCAGAGCCCTGAGTTCGCTGAAGCAGCCTCCTGAGCTATTTTAGATAAGTAATAAATGTGTATTCATGCTATGCAAGGCAGGGGGTTTCTATTCTGTTTTGTTGCTGCCAGGTGACTAGGCTGATTTTAAATCAGCCTTTTGGGCTTAGATAGCATGAGACATTGGGACATATACCCCTCCAGGGTACACTGATCTCTAGGCCATAGTTTAATATCCCTTGTGTAGTTACTGGGAGAGGAGATGCTGGGGCAGAGGGCAAGAGATAAGGGCAGAAATAATTGATGGAAGCACCTCTGGCCTTGGTAACATGCATTCGATGCACATCGCAGAGTTTATGGAGAGTGGAAGTGGTCCTTTTGCTGTGTGCAAGGCTCGATCCTGTTTATTCCTTGGTTTGGGGGTTTTCAACCTGATGGGGATGCCTAGGAATGCGTTTTACTGCTGGGGTGCTCTGGGTTATTAGTGATGTGAGGGGATGGACGCCATGGGGGTGCTGTTTTTTTTATGATAAACAGAGCCTAATGGTAGTTTAGTCACTGGAATAAGGGCTCCCCCTTTTCTTTTATAGTTGCACCTTATATCCCAGAGGTACGGGAAGGTTTTTAGCTGCAAGGGGCCCATAGCCTAAGCTCCCCCCATACTGATATATCCCCAGAAACAGTTTCCTGTTTACTAAATGGTCATTACATAATGCAGAATATATTCAAAATTGGTGCAGGTTGATGCATATTATTTTTGCATGCAGCCCCCCCCCCCGTTGCTATGTCATTTGGGAAACAGAAGGCAGATAGGTCAGACTTTGTCCTGACCACCACGTCCTTAGGAACCAATCTGCAGATCTGGCCTTTCCAGGGTGGCAAGGGATCATATATGCAGGGTGGCTCCAACAGAGCATGGAAGTGCATTGTGTAAATATGTTTAACTGTTGGTTTTTGTATGTGTTTGTGTTTTGGATTAAGGGGCGATATACGTTTAAAGAGCAATTAAGTGAAACCTGGTTGCCAATAGATGACAGGGGGAAGACCATAAGTAAAAGTAGATTGGTTATACATGACAGGGTGGTCCTAGAAGGCCTTCTACATTTGGAGCAACAATCTGGGATTGGCCAATTTCATTCAACTGTCTCAGAACGTTGCCTTGTCTCCTTCACCGGTGGTTTATATTTATTTTATGCTCCACTACCCCCGGGGGCTACGATTATGGCTGAACTATCCTGTATTACTTGGAATGTGAGAGGGCTGAACACACCGGTGAAGAGGAAGAAGGTACTGTCATATCTGAAACAGATTAAGGCCCAGGTGGCTTTCCTGCAGGAGACGAAACTTGATGGAGAGGGGCATGGGCTCCTTAAGAGGGACTGGGTGGGAATGGTGTTCATGACTCAGCCCCGACTAAAAAGCGTGGTGTAGCTATCTTAATACATAAGCAGTTACACTGGTCTCTCATCACATCCAGGGCCGATCCACAGGGCAGGTGGGTAACTGGTATTTTTCAGACCCCTACAGGGCCTATTTTGTTGGGGAATATCTATCGGCCAAATGAAGATGATGCAGCTTTCTTTCATCAGACCTCTCAAACTCTCCTTAATATGAATAAAAACAACATGCCCACCATTGTGGATTGTACATGGGAAAGGAAGGAGAGCCCTGCTGAATTGGATGAGTGACCAAGGACTGACAGATATGTGGCATGTACTGAATCCCAGGGGGAGGGATTATTCCTTTTATTCTCCAGTACATGGCTCTTACAGCCGTATTGATTTTCTGTTAACATCACCCCAGATTACACAGACAGCTATAGAGTCCATTATACTCCCCATAGTAATCTCAGATCATGCTCCAGTTCGACTAACCATTCTATGGGGCCCACACACTCCTACCTCCACCTCTTGGAGATTAGACCCCCTGCTAACAAAAGATAGAGTTTTTGGAATGGGCCAAAGTGGGGGCATGGCTGTTTTTTCAAGACAACCCTGCTCATTACACCACAGCCGGGGTCAGATGGGAGTCATTCAAAGCTACCATGAGAGGTAGGATCATTGCCTACGCAGGAGCTAGAAGGAAAGGTAGGGAGCAAAAACTGAAAGACTTGGAAGATTAGCTTAAAGTAGCACAGCAGCAGCATAAGGAACAAAGAGGGAAAGCCGGGTATGATTCCCTTCGTAGGAAGGTAGTACGTCTCGAGATGGAGATAAACTTTCTTTTATGACGGAAAGTTGAACTCTCCATCTTGAGATTGAAACACAAATACTGGGAAGTGGGTAAGGGGGGAAGGTATTAGCTTATAGGTTGAAGAAACAGCAAATGAACTGTTACATAACTGGGCTGAGAGATACCTCAGGGGTAATGCACACTAAGAGTAAGGAATTATATGCGGTTATGGCAGAATACTATCAATCCTTGTATGCCACTTCCAGACAGGCAGACCCCCAAGCAATCCACGCTTTTCTTCAATCACTACACCTTCCCACTATAGTTGTTCAGCCTGCTGTGAGGATAGACACCCCACTAACCATACATGAAGTGAAGAAGGCCTTGTTCTCTCTTAAACCAGGGAAGGCCCCTGGTGAGGATGGTTATTCAGTGGAGTTTTGGCAGGCCTTGACTGACATTATCCCTGCATTTCTTCAACAAACTTACAGTATGTCGAAGCTGAAATGCAAGGGAATTTTTCTCCCACATTAAGAGAGGCAGTTATTACAGTGCTGCCCAAGAAAGGGAAAGACACCACCTCCCCGGGTAGCTACCGCCCAATCTCACTCCTTAATGTGGACAGTAAAATATTTACTAAAGCCATGGTGCTAAGATTAGGACCCCTGTTACAGCAGCTTATACACCCTTCTTAAGTTGGCTTTGTCCCCGGTAGGTATAGTGCAGACCATTTTATAACCCCGATTAATTTAACCCATATCTCCTCTCAATTGTTAACCCCAGCAGCTGTGGTAGCTTTAGATTTCAAAAAGGCGTTCAACTCCTTGGAGTGGGATTATCTCCATTCGGTTTTGGTGAAACTGGGAATCATCCCTCGCTTTCGTTCATGGGTAACAGTTCTATATACTTCCCCATCAGCCCCGATTACTGACTAACTCAACCTTATCCCTGCCTTTCGAGTTAGCCCATGGCACCAGACAAGGCTGCCCCATCTCCCCTGCTATTTGTGCTGACTGTGGAACCTTTAGCTGCTATTCTTAGAGATAACAAGACTATCAAGGGGATCCCTGTTGATAGCAGGGAATATACTACCCTTCTCTATGCAGACGACCTTCTGGTCCTTGCAGCAGATGTGACTGAGACACTACCCTCTATACTTAATATGTTATGCCACTTTAGAGGACTGTCAGGCCTTCAGTTTAATCCCACCAAAACAGAAATCCTCCCTCTTAACTCTAGGTGCCAACCGACAGTACTGGGAAATACTGGTCTGAAATGGGTTGGGGAAAGTATCACATATCTAGGTATTCTATTCTCTGCCGAGCTCTCTAAATTATGGGATTACAATCTACATCCCCTCCTATTGGACTTACAGGAGGATATGTCCATTTAACCCTAGCAGGCAAAATAGCTGCGATTAAGATGATTTTAGCGCCTAAAATGTTTTATCTCCTGGCACATATTCCCCTTTCCTTACCACAGAGCTGGATCCAGAAGATAGATAAGGCAGTCAGTAGATTTTTATGGGAAGGGAAACTCCCCAGATATAGTAGGAACAAACTTAGGGCACATTGGAGCTTAGGTGGGTGGTGTCTTCCTTGGTTTGAAGGTTACATGTGGACCTTTCATATGACGTAATCCTTCTGCTGGCTGGGTATAGGAACTGTTCCCCAACCTCAATGGGTGGATATAGAACAGGCTGTAAGTCAAAAGATCTCCTTATCACTTCTGGTCTATAATAACCCCCTAACAAACCTTAAAGCGCACCCCACCATAGGAGCCTCCTTACAATGCTGGGTAAAAATAAGGAGGAAGTTGAAAATGGACCTGGCACCAATCAAATTAACTCCACTGTGGGTGAACGAGAACCTGTGTATTGATAAAAGACCTGTGTATTGGAAAGGATGGTCAGACGGGGGTATCACCAAGCTGGAAGATATACTTGTTCCATCCTCCATGGCAATAGATTCTTTTGCCAACTTGCAAGCCAGATGGTCAATTCCCACTTCTGATTTCTAGAAATACCTACAAATACGTAGTACATCTCAGAAATATATGTTCCACGATAGCTAAAGGAGGCACCCGGACCATGCCCTTTTGGTTAACAAAAGAGAGGGGTCTGGCTAGCTTCATATATGCGGCCCTCTGGGACACATTGCCCAGTCAAACTGAGAAGTCCAAGCAGAAGTGGGAAGGGGCTTTATAACTTGAGTTTATGGACCTACAGTGGAAAGAATGCTGGAAAGGGGCCCAAAAGTATTTTACAGATGCAAGGAGCAGATTAATACAAAATAAAATTCTCCATTCATGGTACCGTACACCGGTGGTACTACATAAGGCAGGGGTACTAAGCTCCAGTTTATATTGGAGGAGTAACTCCCAACCTGGAGACTTGCTCCATATCCTTTGGTCCTGTCCTCTAATACAACAGATATGGGATAATGTATGTGAGATAGGGGCTAAAGTCCTGAAGAAACACATTCCCAGCTCCCTCCCCCTACTTCTCCTGGGTATAAAATCAGAAGCCCCCCATCTTCAAGTGCTAGAATATTGCTGGCTAGCCTTATGGGTCATGCAAGCAAAGAGGCTCCTTGTATGTAGATGGAGAACTACAGTGATTCCCAGTGTTCAAGAGCTTCTCACTTCTATGGTTTACACTGCCAGTATGGACAAACTCTCCCACCTGATAAATAATTCCCTAGGAATCTATGAAAAATGTTGGGCCCCCTTTAACAGATATGCCACCCCCAATACTGGAGTGGGTTGAAAGAATTTATAACCAGGACTTCTGCTAGGTAACAAGACTACTGTACATAAATGGATTTAATACACTCACTTATTCATGAATGTATGAATATGTTGTATTGTATTGCCTTCCCTAACTATATATAAGTTCACTGAATAGTATATAGAATAGTGGTTCTTTGTGTTTGTTTATTTTTTTTAGCTAGGGAGTCAGAAGCCTAGACAGCACCCGAAGCCACAAAGAGCACCACAATGTAAAAATATGGAGCATGGAAGCCTTGCCTCTCCAACACCTTAAAGTTAAGAGTTGTATGTATCGGGCTAAGTACCTGCTAATTGGTAGCAGCAATCCTTCATATGCTCTGATGTTGAGTTGTCTATGTAACCAACAACTCCATAACAGTTCTACTTTTTGGATTAAGTTGTTCTCATTATTGTAAAAGAAAAGAAAATGACAATAAAAAATTAAACAGCAAAAAAAATAAGTGAAGCTGTTAGTGTGTTTGAAATAGTTTAGCTTCTTGAGCTCTTAAGTTAGGTGGAATGGTTCTGTGCTTTAAATGACTGGGTTTATGCTTCTGAATGCTTAAAAGGTACACAGTTTCAAATGCCCTTAAGTATTATTTAAAGCAATAGTTCTCAGTCTTTGCCATAGTGAGCCTCCCCCAAGCTGTGGAAAAGATCTTGAGCCTCCCCCAAATATTGAAATAATATTGTGCCTCCCCATAGAAAAATAGCATACTTTGCACAGTTCATCAGGAATAAAGTGAAACTCCTTTGAGTAGTTGGTTCTCACTTATTCAGCTTATTGACCCCCCCCCCCACGTCAACCTACTTGCTCTGCTATTTTGATTCTCGAACTGCTGTTACCCCTTGTTACAATACCTTCATGGTCAGACTGCTTTCTCATTCCGTTTACTATCTATCTGGAATAACCTTCCTACCCTTTAGGGGATACACACAAATTGGTGTTAATACTTCTAGCAGTAGCTTTGAAATGCATCATGGCACATTGACTCCAGAGAGAGCCACCCATGGTGCAGAAGTGTGTAACAGGGCGCAACAAGTTTATGACATAATGGAAACCATGACAGTCAAATTTCACCTTTGGGGAAAATAAACATTTGGATAGGTGGCATCCATGCTTACAGTGAGTAGAGGGTCAAGAGAGAGAGAGAAGGCTCATCCACATGAGTGGCTGCTTGACAATAAACTTTATTGGGCAGATATCTTATGGCCCTTTTAATATTACATGAATGGGAACTTTACAAAGGCGAGGTGCCACCCTCCATGGTGGTCATTAAAGGATCCCAGATTGTGTGGAAAAGGTTCAGTAGCCCATTTGCTGAGAGTTGGATGTTCTCTAGTTTTTGACAGCTGCTCACATTGTCAGCCTATTGTTATATAGTTGGGGGCAGGGGCTATCCATTGTTGGGCAATAGTATTCTTGGCATTTACAAGCACTATTGACCACAACGAAGCTGCCCTTCTCATGTCTCCAGTTTGCCCATAGCAGTAATTCTAGTGGGTTTGGAAGTTTATCTTGTGTTACTCATTCCATGATGTCATGCATGCAGTGCCAGAATTGACTGATTTTGGGGCCGGTTAGGATCATGAGGAGAAAAACTAAATTTTCTGCTTTGCATTTTGGGTACAGGAGGACCTTTCTGGCCTCATTTATTAAGTATTACTGGGGTGAAGTAGGCCTAATACAGGTAATTTAGTTGTATCTATCTGAGTCTATTGCTTCTTGAGCAATTAGCTGAATGAGCTACTGCCCTGGCCCATGTGCCATCAGTAATTGGTGCCCCTAGGTCCTTCCATTTGCTGTGGATGCTAGTGGTGGGTGAAGGGGTACCCCCTCTCAGAATGCTGTAATAGACAGAAAGTGGTGTCTGGAGAGCTTGACATGAGCAGAGTTCCTCTTCCAATGGGGTCATAGGTGCTATTGGATCCAAGGGGCCCCAATCCCCCTCCAACACTCCAATATTAAGCATATGCTTGATCCTCAGGTATGCAAATATGTCTTCTTGGGGTGGATCCACTCCTGGCAGAGGTCCTTAAAGTCTCTCTTATGCCCACACTAATATAGCTGATTGAGACAGCTGAGGCCTCACTTCTCCTGCTTCAGTAGATATGGATGATGTATAGCATTGTACTGCGGCATTCCCTTCAGTGCAATCCTTAACCTTGTTTGACCAGAAATGCCTCCGGTCCAGCTCAGGACTTGGTGAATGGCTATCCACACTTTTGCTGTGACGTTTGTTATGGATTAGCTATATGCAGAAGAGACAGGGACTTTAGGGCAGCTGACAGGAGCCCTCTTTTTAAACCATACCCCAGCTCCTCCTCTTCCATGGCCAGCCAAAAAAGACAGCATTGGCTGTCCCTGCAGGTAAAAAACGTAGCTGAGAAGCCCAATAATAATTTTTAAAATGAGGCAGTGCACATCCATCCCAATGAGTGGCCATCTGCAGTATTGTTTTCTAAACCCTAGTAGTTTTATTTTTCCACAGAAATTTGTGAATAGTGCTATTTAATTGGAAGAAGTAGTTGTTCGGAATGTGTGAGGGTAGGGATTGAAACAGGTATAAACACTTGGTGATTGTATACATTTTGACTACATTCACTCTTCCTATGGCAGAAAGAGGTATTGGCTCCCATTTCTAATTCTGACTTGATATTGCCAATTAGGGGAGGGTAATGCAGCGTATACAACATGAATAGCCAAGCCAAGATTTTCAGCCATAGGTATTTAATTACTGGGGTCTCCAGTTAGTCTATATGGTTATTTACCAATGCCTCCCTCTGCTGCTTACTCACAGGGAGAATCTCACTCTTTGGCCAATTGACTTTGTACCCAGACAATGCACTGTATCCATTTAAAAGTGCATGCAGGGCTGATAGGCCCTCCCCTGTTTTTTTTTTGGAGGTACAGCAGAAGATCATCTACAAAAAGGGCCATCTTATGCACTCTCACACCCACTGTGCAGCCCTCTTATACCTTGCTGGTTTTTATAATCCTAGCCAAGAGCACCAGACTGACAGAGAGAAAATAAAGGAAGGGATAGGGGACACCACTGTCTCATGCCTCTAGTGATAGCAAACAAGTCCGTCAGTCTGCCATTGACTTGGATTATGGCATATGGATCCCTAATGCCAAACCCTCTAAAGGTTTCAGTCACATGCCCCCACTCTACCTGATCAAACACCTGTTCAGCATCCAAAGTGAAGCTCACTGCCCCATGTTTTTTTGGGTTCTTCACCCGCTTGTATATGATGTAAGTGTGCACCTGATGTTGTGCTTGCCATTTCCCCTTAATGAATCCTGCATAATCTCTGAGTATACTCTGGGCAAACTTGATGCAAAAAAGTGTATCACAGTCAAAACAACTAGTTTAAATGTACTCGTAATTTATTTACATATCGTAAAATACACTGTAGCAGCATATGTTCTTATGACGATTAATGCTTTCACATGTTATTACTTTATGCTTGAAAAAGTGAAAAGTAATACATGAAACATTGATGTACATCATGGGGAATGTGTGCTGCTGCTGTGTATTGTTTTTACATTATGTGAAATAAATTGTGAGTACATTTAAAAAGCAGCTGTTTTGACTGTAATGCCACACTTCTCTTTCTGCATTGTCTGTTTTTTATGTAGTGGCTCCAGTCTTGCCTTCTATGTGCTGCCTTTCTACATTCAGCCTGGCTGCTATGATCCTGACTGCTATATTGTAGTCTGCTGTCAGTAATAAGATTGGGCAATATGAAGCACAGTAGGCAGAGTCCTTGCCCGCTTTTGGAAGAATAGTAATGCTTGCCTCTTTGGCAGAAGGGGGCAATATTCCCCTTGGGAATCTCTCATTTATCATGTCAAACAGAGGGTCTGCTGGAATGTCTATAAACTGCTACAGGTTGGCCATCTTGCCATAGCCTTGCCCCCTTGGAGGGTTTTGTTTGCAGCCCAAATCCCAGTTACTGCGAGTGGCATTTCTAGCTCTGTAATAAAAGTGTGTTGCACTGGAGTAATGGGATTTTTTTTAAAGCCTGGTATTATCCTGCAGTGGGGGAGGATGCAGGTGTATACAAGGATTTACAAAATAAATTAAAAACTTCTTCCATATCCTTATGGCTCAGTACCATTCTCTTCTCTTGGTGAAGAATCTATGCCACATTCCTCTCCCCTTTTTGATGCCTGTGCTGCCAGCATGTCTGAATGGTAATCCTGTGCAGCACGGGAAGGATATAAGGTGAGTTCTTGGTATATAGACCATGGTTACAAATCAAAGTTCATCTAGTCAGTGGTCTGGGAGCTTAGGCAGTTAAAGGGCTAGATACAATCCACCAGTCCAGTAAGTGAATGTATGCTCAAGTTACAAGAGTCTGGGGGGTTTTCTCAGCAATCAGACCAGGCAGCAGAACTGAGGTGATGCTAGCCCACCTCAACCACCCTCAATCACCAATGTTTGGGAAGTGTTGAGTTCTGGGGCCAAGTAGGGAAGGTACTCTTGAACCAGAGTCAGGGGAGTCTGCATGCTCTAATTGGGATCCCAGGGGGTGTAGGCAAACACAAGGAAATCACAGTCAGTACCATAGAGTAGAATATAAATTGATCAGTACCTACTCAAGCAGCCAGTTTAATGCAATGAGCCCCCAACATCTCCTTAGTTGCAGTGTCATCCAGATTCATATATTCTTCAGCTTCTTGAGTGGTAGAAACATTTATCAGGGGTCTCCCTGGCTTACTGATGCATGTCATGGAAGGGTAGAGGGACAAATTCCCATCCCAGTAGGTGTAGTTTAGATTTCATTGTAGTGAATTGCTGCTGTTTTGATTGTAGTGTTCTACTGAAGTCCTGAAAAGTCATCACTGCCCCACCCCCCGCAACTTTGATGGGGTAGTGAGATTTAGCGACCCTTAGTATTCTTTCCTTGTCCTGAAATGAAGATATTTTATTACAAAATGTCTCTGCTGATCTTCCAGTCTGGTCCAAGGGCCAGCCTGATGTTCCCCATCTGTTTGTAACTCAGCTGCTTCTGGCGCCTTGCCCAGCTGCTCAGCAGGCCATTCATGGACTTTTTTTTCTTGAGCCATGCCCTCAATACTCATGGCAGCCCCACCAGCCTTAAGTTGGATAATCTCAACCTTCTTTCCTGGTCTTCTATTTTTCAACAAGATCAGAAGCATGTTGCTTTAGTTCACATGTTTCACAGAACAAGCCTGTCACTGTATCTTCAAGCTCCTTTATCTGTTTCTCAGCTTTCTCAAACTGTGTTGCATGGGTCACCATTGTCTCAGAAAACTCACTGGACAATATTCTGTAAATAGAAAATTCAGCTGACACATTAGTAAAACCTGTCTTTATTTCCATCCACATGTTTTGGATCATGCTTGGGCTAGTGGCAAGCGAGTCCTTTGAGGTGTTGCTGTTTGCACTAGTGCTGCTTCCCACCACCACCATGCTTTGTACCTTTGTGTGTCCCTCTGCTGGAGCTGCCATTTTTGAAGTTATGAAGGGTATGCGTTGGTTCAAAGGTGAGCATTGTCTTTTTTTGTAATCTTTGTGCAGTCATAAGCAGTATCTGTTTACTTGGTCTTACCGAGGTTTAGCTTGCAGATTACCAACTGATTTACTATGTTTATGATGTGCCCTTAAGGAGTTCAGCTAACACCCATCTGACATCTTCTTGCTTGGCCAAGCCACACACCCCTCCGTGGTCCAGCTTCAGATTGCAATCCAGAAAGTCATCTATGCCAGAAGCCAAACTAGGGGTTTCTCGACCCTCTAATGAACACAAATGGAGGGACCAGCAAGTTATTAGCAGGTGGAAGCTGCTGAGACTATCAGCCCTGTAGCTGCACCCATTATTCATCTCTGATGCATCATATTTATCTCATCAGGGACTACTTAGCACTTGTGTCACTGTATTTGGATCAAGGATATATCATACAAATTGGTGCCTATATCATGTGGTATAGTTTATCATTTACTTGCATTCCTTCCCTTTGTACATATCCCACATAAGTGGTTTTGCTAGACTGAAGGGCATAGCGTTGATGACTCAGGGAAGCACAATTGATAATAAAATATGTACCCCAGCCACCAAGTTGTTTGTTTTATTAGTTACTTGGTTAGTTAATTAGTATTTTAGATTGTGGGTTAGTTATGTTATTTCCATCTGCCCCCCACATTTATTCTATAGAAGGTTAAACCCTGAAGTAGAATTAGCTTCCCAACATGTGACTGGTGGCCTTTTAATGATATCAGGGAATAGTTGTTATCAAAGGGTCCGGTGAGGAGGGGAGAGAGAGAGAGCAGAAACAATTGGGTGGTAGGTGCATGCTGGACTTTGTTGCTTCATCTTGGCCACTCACCAACAGCACTCTAAAATGTGACAAATACTGTAAGATTTTAAACTACCCAGTGCTGTGCCAGATACATGATCAATTTGTAAATGCCTTAAGACCGTTGTGGCTATACCATTTGAACTTGCAACCTTAGCCACCACTTGAGAACATCATTTTAGTTTGTACTTTAGAAAAGGAAGCTGGGGGGAGGCCATTGCATAGCAAGTGAATGACAGAGCAAAACCTCAATTCTTGGTGAAGTAAATACAAAAATATAGAAATGTGTAGGATTCGAACAAAAATAGTCTCCATGAAGTGGTGCTTAGGCTTTTTCAAATATTCAATGACAGTTGTTATAAAGCATTATATGAAGAAATTAGTTTGGTAAAGATTAAAAAAAAAACTTGATTATAGGCATGTTGCAACAGTATTGGGGGTCTCACAGGACTCTGTTTGCTGGCAATCTCCCTAAAGGAGATCTCCGTATAGGCCCATGTGTGCCTGAGTGCAACTCCAGGCAAAGCAGTCATGAGAACAGATGGGCAAACTGGCTGAAAATCATGAATTCCACAGAATTAGCAAATTGCAAATTTGCCAAATTTGTGAAGTTTTGACCAGCAAAATTGTCATTTTTCAGCACATTGACCAAATTCTGCTCATAATGTGGCCACTTTGCTTACAAAATGGTCACTTCACAGTAAAAACTTTGCAATTTCAGCAAAGTGGAAGTTCCCGCATTCCATGGAAGCATTACAAAGCTTCATGAAGGTGAATTTTGGCCATTTTGTCGTAACTTCACTGGCAAAGTTTACATTTGCAACATCTGTAGTCATGAGGAGGATATACAGTAGGTGAAAGTATTCAATCATATTGTTGCTAAATGATTGATTATAAGACCAGCTCCTAGATTTTCAAAGGACCCAAAAGTGGAAGTAAGGGTTGGAGTGAGGACTTAGAGACTGATGGAGGCTTTACAGTTCTGTCTGGGGCTGCAAATCACTGGAGCTGGTGTTCCTCTGAACTAACACATTTTCAGGAGGGTTCATCTGAAGAGGGCTCTTTGCCCTTTCATATTGTACATATGCCAACATCCTTATCAGGGATCCTGAGTCCAGAGAACCTTTTCTGAGGGGTGCCATGATGATAGTTGTGGCAAAGCCCTTGGAATTCTGCCATTTCATGCCCACAGACCTTTCCAGAGAGCTGGCATGATGCTGCATTATATTTAGTACAGCATAATTCTATGTTCTTGATGATTTTTTTATGCAAATATACAATTTTCCCATCGTGCCTGGTTCCCATCCCCATCTGCTTTGTCTTGAACGCCTCTTCTCTGCTCAGCATGTAATGACATCATATAATTCAGTCAATGGCAGGACTGCAGTCTGTCACAGGAATGAACAAACACTGCTACAGAAGCCTAGGATCCTGGCCTCAGAAACCAGGGCTTAAGTGCCATGTAGAACTAGGGGCCCAGGTTGGGGTATGACATCTAATGGGATCCCATAAAGGCTTTTGACTATGGTCTGATGCAATTTAAGGGAATCACAATTAATGTTTGCAATCTCAGTGTGCTGGATCTTTTCTGAAAATGAACTCTGCACTGCTGTGACCTGAACCCCCAAATAAATCTCCTTATTATGAACTGGGAGGAATGTCAGATACAGAAGTTGGGGACTCAATGAGGCATACATGCTCAGACAGAGACTAGTAGAGCATTCCCTAAAAAGGATACCTCTGTACACAGGGTTCCAAATAGCTAACCTAAACACATCTGTTGAGGTACACAGAAAGGTTTCATTTTTGAAGGTCTCCAAGAGGGTTTCTTGTGACATTTCCTCTATGCAACTTAATTCAATAATTTATTTTATGCCAGTTTATTTGAGATACAGTAAATCCTCTGATTCAACAACTGTAAGAAAAAATAATGTGTCATAACCAGGCTGTCCAAATACTGTCCTGGTACTCTAGCACTGAGCTATCAGACTCACAAGGCAGCAGTCTAAAGTTCCCAATAGTCACCCTTCTTCCTCTGATTGCATATCCTGCAACAAAGAATAGTTTTGATGGACATTATGTGAGGCATGTTAGCTATTGAAACTTGAATCTTAGTGAGAAAGAAATAATATGGTCTAAATGGGAATTGAATTCAACTTCCTTGAAAAGCACCTCAGAGTTCTACTACTGAGCTTTCAGACTCAAACTGGCAGCAGTCTGAGGGTTCCCACACAGACACCCTCTTTCTCCGATTGCATTTTCTGCAACTAGGAGTAACTGTGATGCTAATAATTGGTAGCTGCAGTATTTAGCCACCACTTAACAACTGAAACACCAATTTTAGTGAGAAAGAAACACTGATGTAAATGGCAATTGAACCCATGTCCTTAGAATATAGTAAAGGTGCTCTACCACTGAGCTATGAGGCTCATATGGCAGCAGTTTGAAATTCCCACACAGCCACCTTTCTTTGACTGCATATCCTGCAAGGTGGACAAATTATGGTGGTAATAAGTTAGTGGCGCAATATTAGCCACTGTTTAACAATTCAAACACAAATTGCAATGAGAAGGCAATAATGTGCTCTAAATGGGAATTGAACACAGGCTACTGGAATACAGTCCCAGTGCTTGGTACAGGATCTACAAACATAATGAATTTTGCATTGATGTGCAATTCATAAATCTAGTTTGATGTGAGTTGAAGCACATTTCATGAACTCTGACTGATGCTCTTGAATTATTCATGAACATTCCTCAAAGATCTTTAATTGGTACAGGTCCAATTCATTTTCCAGAGGAAGCATCCCAACACATCCGCATTAAATACTAATGTGAAAAATTCATTTAACCTTTTTGTGACCAGTATATGATATTGTCCCTTTCTTAAATTCTGTTATTAGTGGTCTTTCTGAGTCCTTGACTGTTTTCATTGTTGGATGAAACAACTGAAGTCCACTGAGTCAATCTGTCAAATATTCAATATAAATGGGAAAATGTTTTTCCACAAATTCTGGATGATGAATATTTAAAACTGTCAACTATGATTTATTCAAAAAACATGCTTATTCTAGTAGATAATGGGCCTTTTTCTTAAAAGGTAATTATTGGACGTTAAGTTTCTTTCTAACAAAGATAACCAGCCAGCCAGGCAAAGTAAGGTGTCAGCTGCTTGTGTTGTCTTGACATGGTGCAGAGCTTTACCAATGCATTACATTTGAATCAATCAGAACACTACTGAGGCTCCTTTCAGATTGGAGTTTAAAAAGCTACACTAAACTATGTAGGATTTTTAAGTACACATAGGATCAATATATGTTAACATTTTTTCTCGCTCTCTTTTTTTTTAGAAGATGATGAAACAAAATAATTCTTAGTACAAGCTATTTGAAGAAAGAACTCTTGTTAACAATTACCAGATGTTACATGCCTGGTGTTCTCTTTATACTAAACAGAGTGACAATGGGTTATTGTATATGTATGCTTGCTGACGCTATGAAAAATTAATAAAACATGTTTAAAAAAAATGAATGATGTAGAATTTACATGTCTTTTTTTATTGCACATTTAAAAGCAGCAGTGCATTGTAGTGGTAACATTTTTGACCAGCACTTTTTTATTCTATTTTAGATTGCCCCCTGATCTCCTGACTTGCATAATATCCTTTGTTTCCAGTTCTGAGTCTGCTGTAGCACTTTTTTCACATTATGGCTTGGACCAGGTTTTCATCACAATTATCCCCTGTTTTTGTGCACCTGCTGTCCAATAAGATCTTGGAGCAGTGCCTGCTGCTTATTAGTTCATTATCTTGTAGAAACATTAAATATGATCATAATGAATATTTAAAATCAACATAGAATAGTGATGAAAACCTAGTCTGAGCTATATAAAAAAGCTGCTTGTTACAGCTGCAGTGGGTGGAGCCTGCAGCCATCTTGCTGTAGCTGAGAGAACAGGATACTAAAGAGTACAACCTCGGAGTTGAATTATGCTTCCACAACTCCACAATCGCTGTGCTCATCCCATAGGGCTCAATGGCTCAACCCCCACCCCCCACGGGTGCACTACTTTCCTGCCATCACTGGTCCCATCTCCAATTTGCTCATCGCTGCTTTGGCCTGAGTCACTGATGCTCCCTGAGTCTCCATCTGGCCCCAAGTAGCATGTTTCCTTCTAAAGAGGGGCCGAAAGAGCAGAGACACAGAACCACTTGCAGCTGCACCAAGAATGTGTGAGCTGGTGGTGGCATGCATATTTTCTTCCCATGATTGCAGCATATCAGGAGCTCAGCCAGTGCTCCTGGACCCCAAAATCAGTTAGATGGGGTCCTGAGACACAAGGGCTGTGGTGGAGATGCCACAAAAGTACTTATTTAAAGAGCACCAGTGAGTACTATGGGACAGTATGTATACATATTAATGCACAACTCATGAATATTAATCAACCCTACCTGCCTTCTGCTCATTGATACTCTTTAAATAAATACTGTTGCAGCTTCTCCACCACAGTCCTCATGTCTCCTGACCCCAATTAACTGATCTCGGGGTCCAGGAGCACTGGAGGAGCTCTTGATGTGCCGCTATCACCGAGAGAAAATGGATGTGCACTAGGACCCATGGGAGGGGACCATGAAATTTTACTTTGTTAGTAGGAATGTTTCTGGATATTTAAACTGTGGGTAGCATTTTTCCCCTGGGCTTAATGATTCAATTTAAATTGTTTCATTCTTGTTATTTTGCTTCAGAAAGATGTTTTTGTAAGTAATGGCTGTAGATAGTAATCTTTTCACCTTGCCATTTCAGAGTCCAGTCTGAGAATGAATATCATATTCATGAAAAAACAATGGAAATACAATCCTCTCTGGCAAAATTCCCAGTACCCTTTGGAGAAAGTCTGCCATCTTCAAACATTGTTCTAGCACTAAAATAATCCTGCACACACCACCCAAGATAAAGACAGCTGCTCTAATTGGTTTCAAAAAAGTGCTGATTTTATTAAGTGCCACTGCCAGACAAACAAATACATACGTCTCCTGACATGTTTTGGAAATGTTAATTCCTTTTTTCAAAGGATCTGTGCATTATAATTAAGACCTACCTTATATACATAGCATTACATCATAATTAATGGTCATTGCAATCACATGGGTTGAGACCTCAAACAAAAGTGACTTATTGCAGTAAAAACAATGGAATATATATGTATACAAATACAATAATAGATAGGTGAGTGTCTATTACAAGGGAGTAATACCATCGAGAGGTTCTAGGGACAAGGGATCCTCAAGAGCAAAGCTTGAGAGGTTCTTTTGTCCTCAGAACCTCCAGAAGGTATTACTCCCGAGTGATAGACACTCACCTATTTTTTATTTTTTGTAATATATGGATGTGAGGGATTTTTTTTAGCCATTTATTAGGTGCTGTGAGGCTAGGTTCCCACCGCAGTGAGGGCTCACTCTTGCCATGTACACCCCACTCGCTCTCCTGCCCACCCGCTAGCTTGGTTTGCCTCGTGCCTTTTCTTTGGTAGGCTGTCTTACCTTTAGTTATTTTCTTGTTGAAGCGTATAAAGGATAGGTAGAAAAAAGGCATGGGTACTGAATTAAAGGAATAATTTTCTCTCACTAAGCAAGAGACGCCCGCCATGTTTTTTTAAATAATTGGCCCACCCACAACGAAACCGCGTCCAATCAGGAGGTGTTGTTTTAGTAGCGTCACCATGCACAGCTTTGGTGATGTCAGGAAGAAGCCTACGGTCTTGAGTTTGTGCTCTTAAGGTTTGGTGATACTATCGTTCAGAGCTCAAACGATAGTATTATGAGCTCTGAACGATAGTATTATCACTTGTCAATGATACTATTATCACTTTGGCTCCGGTGTATTACCAGAAATTTTTTATATCCTTTTTAGTAGTGTTATTTTAAATATCCATATATTACATAAGAATATTTACAAACAGTAGAAATCTCTGTCTGTTTAAAATGGTATTTATGTCTAAAGTAGAACCGTTAAAAAATCAGTTGAATTCAGATCTGTGGCTATATTAAGTCTCTGTGACAATATGGAAACCTTACTTCAGATAGATGTCCATTATGATTTGTAAGGCAGATGCTTTTTCATTTTATGACCTGTAGACAATAAATATGTAGAAGCAGTTTTAAATATATTCTGTAACAGTATAACATTAAAATAATCCAAAATCCCAAAAACTTTGCATTCCTCACTAAAAAAACTTTGCAATACTAAGTAAAGTAAATTTCACTAGTATAGTGCACTCATCTATACATTTTGTATCACAATATATGGGTAGTCTATATACTGTATCTAGATCTTTCCTCATTGGTTATTTCAAATACAGGTTCTCTCTTTTTCCTATTCAAATGGGGGTAATGTCTAGATGATCATTTAAACCAGTGGCACAACATCCAGTGTAAAAATCCAGAAACCTTCTCTTTCTAAAATGAAATTGTTAAAAGTTACCCCTGCATGGTTTCTGGTACACCTTTTCTATGGTTCTGAAGATGAAAGCGTATGATGTTATTTTGGCTTTAGATACTCAGGCAGCTGTGACATAAGTTAAGTATTATGCATGGCCCTACAGTGTTCCCCCACTCAATTTGAATTGGTGCTTGGTTTTGCCAATTTAAAAAAAAGCCACAGCTGCAAGTAGCCATGTATATAACCCCCCTGTGTGTCACTGGTTATTAGCCATCTAATGTCAAAAATCTTAGCTGCATGAGGGCTAGTAAAGTTTTTGCCAGGAGAAATTACAGTACAATATCTACACTTTTTATTTGATTTTCATTGTATATTTTCACTTAGGCACACATACATTTGTATGGCATACCATTATGTTTCCTAATATAAAACCTTTAAACTTATTCCAACTTGGTTATCAGGTTGCAAATTGCAAGACTATCAATCAGAAACTACTCAATCTCCCAACATCTCCCTTAGTATCTGATAGAGTTGACCTATTAAGTGCTTTCCCAGACCTCCTTGAATCATACCAATTAGGAGTTGAAGTAGTAATGGTTTTGGGGAGGAGATCTTAGCCCTTTCTGGGTGTCGTCCCATAATATAGACTTAGAGTTAAAGAAACCAGAAATGGTCCCCATGCAGCAAGACATATTCTCTCAGAAGGTCTCAAAAGGGACAATACCAGATGTTGTGAGGAGCTGGAAAATATAATGAATACCACATTGGCACCACACCTTGAATGCCAAATCCATCTGAGCTGGTTGGAAATGTTTGTCAGCTGATATGAGCCAAAGGTGGAAGAATGTATTCGAGATTTCGGATGAAATCTCAGTTGGTTCCATGACTTCCCCCGTCACTTTTGTAAAATTTCTTAATGGGATAGATTTATTTGGAGTGGAAAACAAAACAGGTGTCAGATCATATAGATCATGCAATACAAATTCTGTGTCCTTCCAGGGAGCCGAATAATTAGGGGACAACCATAGGACTGCTGTTTTTAGGAAGGCTGCCCTTGTGTACCATTCCATATTTGGGAGGTTAACTCCTCCCAAGGCTATTGGGAGATATAATATTGAGTAGCACACCCTAGTACATTTTTCCACCCCAAACAAAATTAGATATTGATTTTTTCCAAGAGGAGACATAATAACGAGGGGGCCATACTGGGATATTCTGGAAAAGGTATAATAGCCAGGGGAAAATATTCATTCTGTTGTCTTCACCTTTTTGAAAGAAAGAGAGATGTAAAGCACACCATTTGGTCAAATCCTGTTGAATTGCTTGTGTTAGGGGTTCAAAGTTTAATAAGTCTATATTGGCAATATCCTGGGGAATCATTATTCCTTGATATTTTGTTTTAACCCTTCTCCAGCGGAGGGGTAGCATACTTCTCAGAGAAGAGGAAAACCTAAAACCCAAAGGCAACACTTCAGTTTTAGTAACATTGAGTTTGAAACCTGCCACTGTTTCAAAGTATTTAAAATGTCCCCTGTTTTAGGAATTGATTGTTCTGGAGAAAGGACATTAAGCAAGATATCATCAATGAATAATAACACTTTATACTATTCTCTCCCAAGGGAACTCTCTTGATACCCATCTCCCCTCTGAGTGCTGATGCTAACAGTTCTAAAAATTGTCCAGGATGCTGCTGGGTGCATTTTATGGTCAGTGCTTATATGAAACATTTGATTGTTTATATATTTTAATACCCTTGTACACTATTGTGACTGTGGGAGCCCTCGTTTCCTGTTGTGAAACCAGGAAGACAGCATGTAGTCCATGGGGCTAGCTCAGTAGACTACAGACTGCAAATCACTGCATTATATTTGTTAGACTCTTGTGTGGTGTTTAAATCTTATTTGCAGGCTCTCAAGCCTTTTATCTGGCAAATAACTGCTATATTTTAAAACTTTAAACTATGAAGTGCAGCATGACCCCACGATCAGTTCTTGGTCATTTATTGCTATTTACTTGGGGCGCTCAGCGAGCAGGGCACTTAAAATTGCCAGAACACTGCTCATAGCATTTCCTGGTCAGTGCATATATGAAATATTTGATTGTTTATATATTTTAATACCCTTTTACACTATTGTGACTGTGGAGCCCTAGTTTTCTGTTGTGAAACCAGGAAGAGAGCCTGTAGTCCATGGGGCTAGCTCAGTGGACTACAGACTGCAAATCACTGCATTATATTTGTTACTAGACTCTTGTGTGGTGTTTAAACCTTATTTGCAAGCTCTCAAGCCCTTTATCTGGCAAATAACTGCTGTATTTTAAAACTTTAAACTACAAAGTGCAGCGTGACCCCACGATCAGTTCTGGGTCATTTACTGTTATTTTTTTATTTTAGTCTTTTGGTAACCAGGTGTTAGGAGGTCTAAACCTCACTTTCAGGTTCTTGACAATAGTGGGAATGTAAGTAATCACAGACACATTGCATTAGAGTAATAAACAAGTTTATTACTACCAAAAGGATAAATCACAGTTGCCCTAAGCAGTTCTTACAAATACGAACTGGGAGCCAGTGCTAAGTGTTCTCTATACCTCGAGGTTTCTCTGTGTCTCTTGGGGTCTCTCCTGAGGTCTCCAAGATATAAGACTTGTGCATTACATTATATACCTATGATAATTTCTATGGTTACTGTAAGATAGAAACATTTCTAGTTACAGAGATGAGCCCTATTGGCTAAATTAGAGGTGGCTCCACGGTCCAAGATAACATTATACAATTCTGTAAAGTCATCAGTTTGAGAATAAAAGAGTTCTTATACAGAGTCTTACATAACTCAGTGTAGTAGTACAAGTCACCAAAAGGTGGCAATGCCGTCTTACATATTATAATTATTCCACGGACACAGGTGCCTTGGCATCTTACAAGTAAGAAATACATATAAAATACATAGCAAAATATATGTATTAGCAAGCAAAGTGTATTACAACAATATGCATTCACATCCTGACATTTATTCTCATACGGTAGCTGCCCTTAGCCCTATATGTTAGTATAACATATGCTTAAGTGCTAGCTGTCTATGGTGTACCTCTGAGGGTACCAATTAGGGTGCAGGGACCTCGTGTAACATGGATAAGGCCCACTAGGCACAAGTGCCTATTTTCAGGGGTGACCTGGGAGCACTGGGCGGTTAAGTGACTTGCTCAGAGTCACACAGTAAGCAAGTGGAGGTTGTGAGAATCAAACTCAGGTTTGATCTGCTGGATGTATCAAGCTTGTTCACTTTGGGTGCTTGGCAAGCAGGGCGAGCTGAGCAGGGCGCACTGTGTCACATGCTGAGATATGTGCACAGACACATGCATCTGCATGTGTTCTGCATGTTCAGCAGGAATAGTAGGCTGATACTTAGGTTTGCAACGTTTCCTTTGGTAGGTTAATACTGACACTGCACTCTGAGGTATTTGTGTGTTTCTAGTATTAAGTACATCAGTTAATTATTCAACATATAAAAATGTGACTGCATCTAACGTGGTATCACAAATGATGGATAGAGTACAATGCCTTAAGTGTCTTATGCTTGGTACAACTGTGAGTGTTAATATAGAAAATGGATTTATTTGCCTCGAATGCTATGAAAACAAAGCATTAAAGCAAGCTGTGTCTTTATTTCATACCAGGCTTTCTGAATTAGAAGACAGTTAAAAACAAATGCAGGCTAGATTCATGTTGCTAAATCAACCTCATTTAGATGCAACTGCATCATTACCCTCTGCAAATACTACATCTGCATCTGTGCCAGACCATACACACTCATGTAATGACAGCATACCTAATGAAGTGCTTTCTGGTAGTACTAGGAAGTGGCCTAGGGATATTGATTGTTCTGATAATTTTGATAACCAGCGGTATGAGGTTCAGAGCAAAAGGGTATATAAAAGATTGCAAGGCCACCCAGTTTTCATTACCCATTAGTAATAGTTTTTCTACTATTAATGGGCTTGCTGATCAGTATACAGTCTCCACTAGTCCAGCAGAAATTGATTTCAATACACCAACAATAAATCCTACAAATTTCAATAATTTTGCATCTAGCTGTCCACCTCCTTGAGATGTCCTGTTGATACCAAATGTTTTAACTACCCCATTTCAGGCATAATCCCTATGGAAGTCCATATACCCACTGAAGAATCAAATAGGCAGATATTTGTTTTAGGCGACTCCATGGTGCAACACCTAGACAGAGTTATATGATTCAGTTAATGAAAATTGCACATGCTCAAGTTTTAGGGGTGCAAGAATAGTGGATATCACAAGGATGGCCCGTAACATCTTGGCAAATGGAGGAAAAAACCCGCTTGTGATTATCCATGTTGGCACAAATTATTTCGTGCATGCTGATTTAGTAACTATTAAACAAGATTTAGTTGCACTTTCAAACACTCTAGTAAATATTGGATTTGAGGTGGTGTTCTCGGAGCTTTTGCCAGTTCCAAGAACCTCTGTTGAGTGTAATAATGTTATACGTAGGTTTAACAATTGGCTCCCTGTGTGGTGTCTCCATCAAAATCTGGATTGTCTTGCCCACTGGGAAGAATTCATTGGCAGATCTGATATGTATTTGTAGGGGTGGTTTACATTTAAACCAAAATGGGAATTTAATATTGAGCCATCACATATTAAGTTATATTGACAAACATTTAAACTAATTAATTTGGGAGAGAATATAGTCTCTCCCCCATTTAGTTTGAGGAGGAAATATACTCATATAACAAATTTAAAATGTTTTTACTTCAATACTAGGAGCCTATCCAATAAACTAGATGAGCTTAAGGCAACAGTGACTACTAAGGATATTGATATTGTGTTCATTATGGAAACTTGGGGGGATGAAAAATCAAGTTTGGAGGTATATTTACCCAGATATACATTATATAAATACAATAGACAGAATAGGAGGGGAGGTGGTGCTGCCATCTTCTTCCGAAATACTATGCAGTTCACCAATATTTCAAATAAAGTCAAAAACCCCATTGGCATATCTGGATCCTTATGGATAAATTAATGCTTAAAAAAACTCTAGAATAATGTGAGAGTTATTATCGTCCCTCAAGTACCCCAAATAAGTATTTGGATGAAATTATTAAGGAGACTGAAACTGTGTGTTCCTTTGGGGAAATTGTTCTCACTGGTGATTTTAATTTGAGAGACATTAATTAGACAAAGTCAGAGGCATTATTTATTTCTGGTAAAAAGCTTATTGACGTGTCAACAATGCAATTTGATACAAGGGGTAAATGAACCAACACAGGGTAACACTCTTTTAGATTTATTATTTCCTAGTAATTCAGTTATTGTAAAAAACCTCTAAGTAAAATCACCCATCAGAAACAGTGACCATTGTTCCATCAGTTTCTTCATTTCTCAGGTTGTGTCTTTAGCATCCTGTAGTTCCATAATCTATCTGTATGACAGGACAGATATTCAAAGTATTAAAAATAAGTTGGATAGTATTAACTGGTCCTCTTTCTGTAACACTGTTGGCATTGATGAATATTATAATATTTTGTCTAGTAAGATTTGCACACTGAGGCAACAGTTTGTACCAACCAGGGTAAAATATACCTCAAAACAACCAAAACCTAAATGGATGACTAGAGAACTAACTAGACTCGTAAAGAAAAAAGTCGGTGTTATGCAGCTTATTTGAAAGAAAAAAACACCTGTTAGCTGGAGTTCCTACTTAAATATTAAAAAAAAAGTAAAAATGGTATTAAAAAATCAAAGATACATTGGGAACATGAATTGGCTTCTAATGCCAATAAAGAAAATTTAAAATCTTTATTTTCTTACATAAATTCTCTGAAACAAACAACTGGCCAGGTGGGTCCTCTACAGATTGATGATGACTTAATTCACAACACTCTCAATATGGCTAATTTATTTAATGAAAAGTTCTGTAGTATCTTTCAAACAAATCAGATAGATGTTACATTAAATAATTCTAATGGCATCCATATATCCATATCTGAAGCGGAGGTTCATGCAAAATTATTTGGGCTCAAAGGCAAAACTAGCATATCCCTTGATCTAATTCCTGGTCATTTTTTATATTTATTAGCAGACAGTGTGTCACAACCTCTTAAACTATTATATGACCACTGCATGAATTATAATCATGATACTTTATGGAAAATTGCTTATGTTATCCCCATTCATAAAAAAGGATCTAGAACTCTTTGGGAAAATTATAAACTCATAAGCCTCATTTCATCACTGTGTAAAATCTTGGAAAGTTTAATTAAGGACTTAATTACTTCTAACTTAGTTGATGTTGATTCTGAAAAACATGGTTTTACTAAGGGAAGAAGCTGTCTGATAAATCTGCTGTGCTTTTATGAAGATGTTGGTCATCAATTGAACAACAGACTACCTTATGACATGGTTTATATAGATTTTAGCAAGGCTTTCAACCTCCTCCCATACTGGGCATTATTGTATAAAATATCTCAGCTTAACATCAATCCCAGACTGGTTAATTGGATAGCAAACTGGTTAACTGGGAGAACTCAGCAAGTTCTTATTACTCGCCAGATTTCTAGTGTAGGATTTATCACCAGTGTACCTCAGGGTACAGTTCTGGGCCCACGCATGTTTTATTTATTCTTTGCCAATATAACAAAAAATTGTTATTCAAATACCATTAAATATGCTGACAATATTAAGATTGGTGGACCTTGTGCAAATTCTGATCAAATTAATTTAATACAAAGTGATTTAGATAGGGTTTCCTTATGGATTTCCTCTTGGGGTATGAAATTGAATCATACAAAGTGTAGGATTATGCATTGTGGAAAGAATAACCCTATACATAATAATATTTTAGATAATAAGGTTCTAACTAATACAGAAACAGAAAAAGATTTTGGGGCCTTATATATAATGATTTTTCTCCTAGCCCTCAAATTAATGCAGTCAGACGCAAAATAAATGGGGTTATTTGAGCAATAAAGTGAAATATTAGATGGAGGGACCAAGAAGAAGTGCTTATGCCACTTTATAGAGCCTATGTCTGACCACATTTGGATTACTCCTCACAGTTTTGGTGCCCCTTTAAGAAGCAAGATATAAGGAAATTGGAAAGAGTACAAAGGGGATACACGAAACTGATAAAAGGATTGAAGGATGTACCATATGAATCAAGATTAATTTCTCTTAATTTAATGGATTTATCCATTAGACAATTAAGAAGGGATCTTCTTTTAATGTACAAGATTATAAAAGATCCACAGCTGCTTGTTAACCTTGGATTGGCTTTAAAGAAGACACTTTTAATCTTAGAGGTCATCCTTTACAGTTGCAGTTCAAGAGATTCAACCTTATTCCATGAAAATGTTTTTTATTCTTTGTGCATTATTACACCTTGGAATGCACTACCAATAGAAGTTGTTGTTAGTAGTAACAAAACAACATTTAAAAACCAGTTGGACAATTTGATCTTTTCAGATTTTCCATTAAATTATTATTAATATACAGGAGCATTTCATGGGCTTCACTGACCCCTAGCTCCTACTATGTCTTAATAAAAATCTTAGTATGTTAAGTGCAAATAAGATAGGCAAGAGTGGACAACCCTGACAAGTGCCGAGTTGCAAGGAAATTGGAGGACAAATAGCATCATTTATTCTAATATAAGCCTTTGGTGTAGTGTATGTGTGTGTGTGTGTATATGTGTATATATATATATATATATATACATACATACATACAGAAGCCATTTAATAAAGGGGTCCAGGAAGCCAAAGGAGAACAAGGTTTCCAATAGAAATTTCCACAATACCCTGTTGAATGCTTTTTCAGCACCCAAATTTACAGATATTGCAGGAATTTTTACATGTCTGAGTGCATTCGAGCAGAAGAAGTGTCCAAACGAATATTGTCGGTTGTTGATAGTGTTTCTAGACTTGATAAATCCTGATTAGTCAGGGTGTATAAATGTTGGGATTATCTGTTCCAATTGAGATGCTCATATGGCCATGTATAATTTATAGTCGGTATTTAAGATAGATGTAGGCCTGTAGGAGGGGGGGTGTGTAAGGTCCTTTTCTCGCTTTGGAATTGCTGCAAAAAGTACATATGATCAAGACGGGGTGGGGGATCACCATCCGTCATCTTATGGAACACCTGTAAAAGGTTGGGAAGGAGTGATTGCTGGAATTTTTTATACCAGCAGGCTGTAAAACCATCCAAGCCCAAACATTTATGAGGCTTAGCTAGGTAAATCTGTTGTATGATTTCATCCGTTGTTATTGGGCCTTCTATAATCTGCTTCTGGGTTTCAGATAACTAGGGTAAGTTTGAGGAGCGTAGAAACTAGGCTCAAACTGAAGCTGGGAGCTCTGAATCTGTTGTGTATGAAGATTGAGCTGGAGTAGCTAGAAAAACATCACTCAGGTTTCCTCTTCCTTATGGGTTACCGTTCTAGTTGTTGTGTGATAGATGTTAAGTACTGTAGCCGTGTTTTTACTCTTACACAGTTTTCTAGCTAACTGCCTAGCCCCCCTTTCCCCCCTCATAATTACTTTGATTTTTATTTGATTTATTTAGTTTTTATTGACCAGGTAAGTGCACTAGACAAATCCTGCCTATTTTCAGGCACGACCCAGGGGAGGGGGATACAGATGAATGCCAACTGACCTTGAACCAGATTAAGCTGTTGGTTGTATTTTTAGTGAATGAGGGAAATTTGGCCAGGACACCAGGGAAATTCCCCTACTGTTTGGCCAGTAGGGGGACTTGCTGACGGTCAGGATGGAAAATTCAGTCACTGAGCAGCCTTTGTTGCAGCAGGACATGCTGCAGGCCATGGGGTCGGTTACAGCTTCTGCGATTGAAACTACTGATTCGGATGCTTTTTTTGAAGCTCCTATGGAACCAGACTCTAATACTGACCTTGCAGTTTCTACAAATATTTCGACTGTGAAGAGACAGCTTGTTTCGACTTTACCATCCACCTCGACAGTTTCTGCTGAACACCTTAACGAGTTCACTTTCGGAGCTCCAGCACAGCCTTTACTTCCTAATCAGCAGCAGAATGCGGAACCGCCTTTTGGAATTACTCTGACAGCTGAACAAACGCTGTTTGACAGCGAGGTTGCTATGCAGCAGGTAATCGAAAATAACCTGCGGGTTTCTACAACTCTTGCCGAAACGCCGAATACCCTTTGCTCTGGACAACCCACCTCAGGTACTGTTTATGTTTCTTTGGCTTTGGATCAATGAAATGCAACCGTTTTTTCTTTTGGTGCAAAACAACAACGGACTTTCAAACCTATTACAAAAAAAGCTTCCTCTGACCAAAAACGCTCCTGGGCTGACCAGGTTAAAGACGCCGATGCTTCTTGGTCAGTTTCCAAGGCCCTGACATCTGCGGGCTGGGTGCAGCTCCCAGAGTCTGGTAAATGAATTTCAGGCTTCTCCCCTATTGTAATTCCAGGGGTAGATATGACAGACTCTAGTGTCTCTCCTTCACAACTTCCTGGACCTACGGTTCCCAAAGTCTCTAAGACTGCTACCAGAGAAACCCTCTCTGAAAATGTTGAAGATTCTCCCTTAGCCCTTCCTCCTGAACTATCCTTTTCCCAGAATCCAGTACTTGATTTTCACCCACAGGGAGATGTTCCCCTCTCCACAGTATTTACACCTGAGCCACTGATCCTATCCTCGGAAGAGCGTATCGATGACCAAACCACTTTGGATAACCCTGTAGGCCCTTCACCTGACACTATGCCTACTCCAGAACAACCTACAACACGGTCTTATGCCTCTCTTTTTCGTTCCTCAACTGATTCAGCTAAAAGACATAACCCTGTTCGATTCATTTATAAAGGAGGGATGGATGTCTTCCCTGATAGGACATTTGTGGCAAAATCATTGCTTAAAGATAGCTTGCAATTTACTTCAGCTGAAATGTATGCTCTAATACATGTATCTGGAGAAAAGACCTTTGATATTAGTTTTAAATTTCATACTGGTTTAGAAAAATTCTGGTCTAGATATTGTACAGTACAGCAGACTCCTTTGTGGTCCCCCTTTGATGTTTTTCCCCTTTCTAAACTGGCTCATAAGACAGTTACTGTTCTTTTTAGAAATGAAAGCGTTAGTGTTGCAGATCTGGTTTACTGGCTGAAACAGAGGTGCATGGTATTGGGGCATCCAGAGGCGATTTTTGATTCAGAGGATATTTGGACAGGGGGTTGGCGAATTAGGGTTATCCTACGTTCCACAGAAGATGGTTTACAGCATCTTCCTAACTGTATTTTTTGGGGGCAAGATAGAGGGGTCTTTTTTTATGCATGGCAACCTAAATCCTGCTATAGATGTGGGACCCAGGTCACATTAGCAGTGCCTGTGACCGCCTACGATGTACTCTTTGTAATTCCTTGGGTCATGTGCATGAACACTGTAGGAATGTAGCTGTGTGTTCCTTATGTGCTACACCCGGACACTCTTATGCCACTTGCCCTGCAGCAGCTCACCAACACTCAGAAGCTCAAACATCTGAAGAACAAAGACTGTTAATTTCAACTGCACAACGCTCCAGAACCACTCTCTCTATGACCCCCGTTGCACCTGTTTTTCCCAATACCTTGGTTTCCCCAGATTTGACATTTTCTGTCCTCATGAATCTCCCCTTGCTCCCTCCCCTTTAGCTTCAGACACAGAAATACCTCTGCCTGACCCTCCACCCCAGGTTTCCATTTCTCTTGATAAACGATCCATGCCCCCCCAGCTCCCTCATGTACTACCCTTTCTTTCTAGAGAAATGCGGAGTAAGACCTATAATACCCAGCCTGCTTCCAAAGTACCCAAATTGTTGAATGCCCCTACAACTAACCGTTTTCATCCCCTTCTTCTTACACAATATGTGTCAGATGCTGACTCTGAATCTTCCCAGTCCGGAGTAGACCCCATGGGGAAATCTGTGGATGTAGACTCAGAGGGTGTTCCTTTTCCAACCCTCTTTCTGAAATCTAACTCAGCAGTTGTTAAAAAAGGGAAACAAAATAAACGTAAACTGCCATGATGTTTCTCAACTACTTAAATGGTTTCCTCTTTAACTTTCTATTCACTTAACGTGAACAGCATCAAAAACCGGATGAGACAATCTGCATTATTTTCCCTTTTAAATACCTTACACTGTAATATATTCTTTTTACAGGACACACGTTTACACACTATTGCTGAACTTGCTGGTGTTGCAAAACTATGGCACACGGGGGTCTCATATTGGTTAATGGGATCTGACAGATGTACAGGGGTTGCAATACTCTTTACATTGGATGTGAAAGTTTTAAAATTAATAGATTTGATTCCTGGTAGGGTATTACTTTTAGATATTGTACACCAGGGGGCATATTACAGGTTACTTAATGTCTATGCACCTCAAATGAAAGCAACCAGGGTGGATCTTTTTCAACTTTTACAACCATATCTACACACCTCCTTTAATGTAATCTTGGGTGGTGATTTTAATTGTGGACTGTCTAACAAAGATAAGGGCTAGGGAGTAAAGACTACCAAAGTTTTTTGTGATGTGTCTTGTTTGGCCAAGGTGGTCCCAACCGCAAGTTTGGTTGATGCATATGCCCAGTTGCATATGCCTACATACCTACTTTTCACAAAGGTGCCCTTGCTACCAGAATAGACTTCTTCTTCATTAATAGGAATTTACCTTTACAGTCTGCATGGGTTATCCCTGTGGAATTTTCCGATCATTGTGCATTGTACATAACGGTTGGGTCTATGGCAGCTTTCTCCTTTGTAAGGGGCCTCTGGAGGCTCAACTCTCAATTGTTACTACAGCAAGACATTTTGCAACACTTGCGATATTTTATAATGGCAAGGAAATCTCTATATGAGATGTATGAAGATCCCCTTTTATGGTGGATGGATACTAAATTGGATATTATCTCTCTGTTGAAAACTTTTGGGAAAGTTCAAAGCTCAGCTGCATATTTTTCTTATTTGCAGCTCCGTACACAATTGCAAAAATTAATGTCTATGGCCCAGACTACTAAACATGACTTTTCCTCCCAAATAAAAAATCTTAAGGAGAAAATGGTACCATTTCGTAAACACCAATCCAAAGTTTTACAATTCCAACAACAATTTGGTACACAAGGCAGCTTTGCCACTGTTTGTCCCTTTCTTGGTACCAAGGAAAGAGTTGGGGAAAAAAGTCTTTATCAGTTTAATAGGGTGTGATGGTCAGGAAAAACTTGCACAAGCTGAGTTAATGTCAGAGGTGATGTCATACACAGCAACACTCTTTAAAGTACAGCCTGTAGATTTGGATTCTTCTCGGGCTTATCTCCATAGTATTGAGGTTCCTTACTGTCCTCCATTATTATTATCTGATTTGGTACATCCCATTACATCACAGAAGTCTTCACTGTTATACATACCTTCTCATGCAAAAAAGCACCAGGTCTGCATGGTCTAATTGCTGAATTTTATAAACTAATGGGAACCCAATTATCTCAGGAACTTGCAGATGTTTATAATGATTTGTTAACACGTTCTGATTGTCCTTTAGAAATGATGAGGGGTGTTTTGATTTTTCTGCATAAAAAGGGTGATAAAAAGCTCCTTTCTAATTGGAGACCAATTAGTTTATTAAATGTTGATTTAAAAATTCTAATGAAAATTTTAAATACAAGACTTTTAACTGTGTCTTCCCATTTACTTTCTTCTGCACAGTTTTGTACACTCCCTCATAGATCTGTAATTGACCAGTTACTTTTCTTGCGTGAAATTTTTGACAGATCCAATATTATTGGATTACCTGGTTTCGTTCTGTCTTTAGATCAAAAGGGGGCCTTTGATTTAGTGAACCGTGATTTTTTATGGCTTACTTTAAAGCATTATGGTATTCCATCCCCTTTTATTTCTTGGTTACAGAAACTTTATGTCTGCAACAGTGTCTCCTCTGGTAAATGGGCACCTTGGACCTATGCTTCCGGTACAGCGGGGAGTTCGACAGGGTTGTCCAATCAGCCTGTTATTGTGTGTGTATAGTATAGATCCATTATTACGTACCCTGAATAAATTGATACCCCCATTTCAGTTCCTGGTGTGTTAATACACTTTTCTACCCTTGCATATGCGGATGATATTTGCATTTGCACCCCCACTGTTTCTTCCGTTCACTCTGTTGTGGATATGTGCAGATTTTTTGGCTCTTTTTTGGTACATCTTTAAATATGTCCAAATGCCTCGGATATGCCTTGAATGGTACACTTCCTGAACAGACGACTATATGCGACATCAAATTCACGTCAAACCCCATACGGATTTTGGGTATATTTTTTGGTTCACCTACACTAGCTATTTATAACTGGGATATTCAATTGGAAAAGGGTAGGATTGTGGTACAAAACTGGAATAAATGGCAGTTTTCCAAGCTGAAATGTATTTATTTGATACGAACATATTTGATACCTTTATTTTTATTTTTGAGTAACATTTTTCCTCCGCCTAAGCAAAGGGAAGCAACTTTGTTTAGTATCTTTTTTCAAGCTGCTTGGGGTAGCCGTCTTAATCCCATTAAGCATAATATTCTGTATTTACCTGTATCCCAAGGTGGTTTAAATATGATAAATCCTCTCCTTTTCTTTTATTGTCAATTTCTTTTTTCTAATTTTTACCATTATTGAAACATCTTCCTAAATTATGGACCAGTCTCTCTCTACAGGCAATAGGGCTATGGTATAATGAGTGGGTGGCTGGCAGATTAGGGCATCTTGGTACACTTGCCAGTCTGCAACCTTATCGTGAGATTTTCCTTAAATTACGACAATGGAAAATTCCCAGTGGCTGGATACTCTCTAAACGTAAAAAAATCCTATACAAGTCTGTTCTAGATTCATGTTTTTCTGAAACTATTATATTCCCAAAATGTCCGGGTGAGCTGCGTTTGTCTCTGCAGGGTTTAATATCTCATAATCGAATTCCTCCCAAATTATGGGATGTAACTTGGTTGTGTGGTCATGAAAAGCTAAATGTTAAGGGAAATCAATTTCATAAACAGTTACAAGATCATAACTGTTCCCATCCTGGTTGCTTTCAAGCTTTTGAGACAATGCAGCACTTATATTTTTTATATCCATATATATCTCACTTTTGGAGTTATGTTGCCACTATTTGGAAAGAACCGGTCTTTAAACATGTAAATTACAAAGTTTTGATTTGTGGTTCCTATACTCCCGACTGGAGAAAATGGTATTCTGGTACATTGCATGTTATTTTTGCTGTTTTTAAATGGTTCATTTGGAAAAACAGGTGTCCTTTTACTTTACAGCAGAAAGATTTCTCTTATACAGCACTTTTACAGAAAATACATTCTGAATTGTTAAATATTTATAAATATGAAGCAGGAAGATATTGTCGTGCTCAATTAAGGTTGAACTGGAGGAATTTACCTTGGGTGACGGATAATGATATTCCCATCACATGATTTTACAATGTGCTATCTGAACTTGGTATTGTTTTCCTTTTTCAGATTTTTCTTTTTTCTATTTCTTTATTACTCCTCATTCTTGTTTGAGTTATTGTTATTTATTTTTGTTTCTGTACTATTGTGAATTAACAATGTATTTTGATTTCTTTTGAAGTTCTGTTAATAAAAAATTCCCCTACTCTTTTCGATAAGTGCCATGGGATCTTTAACATCCACCTGAACTACCACCAATCCAGGCAGATGGGACCTTGGTTTAATGACTCATCCGAAAGACGGCACCTCAGAAGTGCAGCACCCCTCTCATGCTGCACTACAGTGTCAGTACTGGGATATTAACCCAAGTGCCAGATGTTGGAACTGAACCCATAGCCCTCTGATCTCCCGGCCTCAGAGGCAAGTGTGCTACCTACTGAGCCACTGACACTGACAAGTGATTTAAGAACAGTAAAGCTTGTTGGACCTTATAAACTGCAATTTTAAGAATTTCATCTTTTGTTTCTTTTATTTTAAATTGTAAGACTTCATCTCCTGCCCCATACAGCATTTGGTAATCCTGTAATTGTCCTAGCAAAATATACAATATATACACTTCTGACATTGAAAACACCCACTATATCTAATAGTTAGCCATGTCTGTGTGGTAGATTGTGTCAGCCTGCTGTGAACCAAATGGTCTTGTGGTGTGGTGGCCCATCTGTATGTCATCCATGGTACTGTATCATAAAACATACTCAGATATAAGTCTCCTCTAAGTATATTCCATTTTTTTCTGAGAATTTCTACAACTTTAGGGGTATGTATTGAGTAAGTAGTGATAAAATTGAGATGGTCATGGCTCTGTTGCCTACTTTACCTGTATGTTAATGTCTCAATTCTGTCTGTGTCTGTTGTACAGTGGTGGGACTATAGCCGCTCTTCACAAAGTGACTCTGTAAATCTCTGGCTGCAGCATCAGATCTGTCAGTGGTGATGCAGTTATATCTCAGTCTGAGAAATTGACCCATTGGAATACTCTCAACCACATGTCAAGGATAGCAACTAGAATGTAACAGAAGATTGGTTCTTTCACATGCTTTTCTGTAAATATTAGTGCTAACATTGCTTGTATGATCCTTACAGATACATGGATCAGGAAATTGGATTTTTTTCTTTAAGATCAGTGAAGGTAAAATGTAAATTAGGGGTTGTGGTATTTAGATATTCCACAAAGTTTTCAAATTCTCTGAGAACCCCCCCCCCCCATGTAATGAATATATCATCAATAAAGCAGTGGTATAATGCCACCTTGTGGAAGAATGGGTTTACTTCTGCATCTCTCACAAACTCATTCTTTAATTTCCCTATATGCAAGTTTGCCACACTTGGGGCAAGGTCGCCCCCATGGATGTACCTTTTGTTTGGAGGAACCAGTTCCTAAAAAAGTAAAAACATTACATTTAAGTACAAACTCTGCTAGTTATGGGAGCAGTTCAGTAGGTGGTTCTACATTGTGGTCCCTAGTATTCAAGAAAGAGGCTAAGCCATCTAATGCCTCCTCTTGGGGTGTATTGGTGTACAGGGACTCCACATCCATCATGACAAAGTAGGAGTCCCTGTGCACTTCAACATCCTCCAGCAGATGTAAAACCTCACTGATATCTCTGATATGAGATCCTAATCATTCAAAAAATGGTCTCAAGAAATTATAACATACTGGGGAAGTGGCTCCAATACAGAGCTAATGCCACTAAGAATTGGCCTTCCCTGTTGGGTGGGCACCAAATTCTTTATGCAATTTCGAGAGCTTATACATAGTAGCTCTGCCTGGGAAATCCACTGTAAGAAAATTTTTTGTATCATTACAGTGTCTATCCGCCCCTTCTGGAATGCAGAATTCAAAATAATCATCAGTCTGCATTTAAAGAATAGAGTTGGGTCACTGTCTAACTTTTGATAGAAATCTGTATTACCCAGTTGTCTTTATATTTCATTAATGTAGTTTATGGTGTTCTGGACTACCACTGCCCCACCTTTGTTGGCCAGCTTGTTGACAATATTTTGATGTTGTGTCAATGCATCTAAAGTTATTTTCTCATCCCTCGTGATGCTACAGAATTCTTTCTTGGGTAAATTGTTAAATAATACCTCTAGTTCATTTTCACACACACGCTGAAAAGTCAGGATCACTGTTGAAAGGGGCGATAAAAAACAGCTGTTCTTTTAAAATGTCTTGTATCTGTTTCATTATGGGCAATGTTAGTAATAATCGTATCCTCACCATGCGTTGATTCCTGGCTCACAGTTTGGCTTAACAAGCTATCTTTTTTATTAAAAAAGATTCCAAACTCAAATTTCTTCAGAACTTTCCAAAGTCAATGAAAGTTTCAAACGTATCCATTCCAGCAGATGTCAAAACTCTATGAGAGAGGTTTATAACTTTTTCTAATACCACTGGCATTGTTGTGGGGGTTGGCTGTTGTATGCATCCTGGTGCTAATGTAGGTATTGCTGCTGGCAGCAGGGGGGGTGTTGTTGCTGCTGAGTTGGATGGTGTTGGTAAGGTTCCTGCTGGTATTGGTATCACTGGGGGGTTCTGCCACCCTGCCACCCTGCCTCCCATTCCCTTCCCCCTCCACCATCTTCCTCTTGCTCTTCCTCTTTGTTGTTTCCCCCAGCCTCTCCCTCTCTGATAGAGAATTTAAAAACCCTGATGGAAATTTTGTTGTAGGCTTCATCTTGGGATTTATGGTTCAGGTTAAGATGTATTGGGTCCTGTTGATTCATCCCCTGATTGTGCTGACTTCGAACCACTGTTCTCAGTACTTGATTTAAATGACACCCTTCTATTGTTTTGTTTTTTTAAATATCTTTGGGTTTGTTGGCTTTCTTCCAATTACAGACTCTGCCAATTTGATAGTCATCTAAATCACATTTATGTTTGATTAGCTTCTTTTTAACCTCAAAATCCAGTCTTTCAATATTCTCTTTCAATTTATTGTTATGAAAATGAAAGTCAGTATGGGCTTTGAAGGACTTTACCAATTTTTCTTGTTCTTTTTTTTTAATTTTTAAAAATGTCACTAATTTCTTACTGTGCTCAATAATCAGTCTTATCAGTCTGCTGAAGGCATCATCAAGGATGTCTCTACTTTTCCATAAAGGCTTCTACTTCTTGTCAAAATGCCAGTTCCTTGAGCAGTCAGAGTCCATGAGGAATTCTTTGTACCTGTAAATATGCCTCTATGTTAGTAATATTCCAATGTATTGTTCTAGTTTTTGTTATAGTTTTTTTTCTAGAGCTTGGAATGCTTCCAATAGTGAACTGGCCAGATTGTTAGTCCCTGCTGGAGCGTTTACCTCTGTAAGGAAAGGGTTGGCTCTACTTGCTTCCACAAACAAGCCATTAGCAAATGAAAACATATCTTGTTCTATTTCTGTGAATACCAAATTAGGCGTCCGTTCCAAAGACATGTCTATTCTTTTGCAAGTCTTTGCAGCACTGGCACAATTACAGATACAAGGTTCAAAAGCATGCACCCAGGGTTTTACACACAATGGTATGCAGGTGTAACCAATGCAATTAACTCACACACAGATGCAAGTCAATTCCAGAGAGTCTTTGCACAGGGCTGGGGTGCACAGATAAAACTGTAGATAAGGAACAATCAAGTAATCAGGCACTCACCACCCAAGATAAAGACAGCTGCTCAAATCGGTTTCAAAAAGTGCTGATTTTATTCAGAGCTAGTGACAGAGAAACAAATGCACATCTCTTGATGCATTTCAGAAATGTTAATTCCCTTTTTCAAAGGATCTGTACATTATAACTAAGACCCACCTTATGTACACACAAGCATTGTGTCATAATGGCCATTGCAATCACATGGGTTGAGACATCAAACAAAAGTGACTTAGTGGAATAAAAACAATGGAATATATATGTACATATGACAATATTTACATCCAGTTGAAACCTTTAAATCAGGTGAATTTAGATCTATGGCTATATTAAGTCTATGTGACAACATAAGACTCCACTTCAGATAGGTGTCTACCATGATTTGTAAGGAGGATGCTATTTCATTTCATGACCTGTGGAAATATAGATAATTTCAAATACATTCCATAACAGTACAACATTAAAATAATCCAAAATCCTGATGTGGAGGGTATGTAGAATAGCAGATGGACCAGACACTGAACTTCAGGTTCAACACACAATCTCTGTGTAATGTTTATTCAAAATACAGGAAATAAGCTTCTGCAATGCCATATTCATTCTTCAGTACATTAGTTTGTAACATACTATGTATGTCCTTTCTCTGCACTTAGCCAGCACCTACTGACACAGATCTCTGATCTAAACATTCTTCAGTGAAAACCCTTCATCCCTATGTGGGCCCTGTTTGCTTGGGTAGTGGGGGCTCAAAAAAAAAAAACAAGCTAAAAACAAAGAACCTCAGTGTAGAATCACTGAAAGAAGGGTTACCCCAAATGGCATTGGCAACAAATCAAGTTTCAAAGAAATGCAACATCATACATACTTCCATAATGCAAAACATCATGGGATATATGCAAATTAGAAACATAGAAACATAGAAGTTGACGGCAGATAAGGACCGCAAGGCCCATCCAGTCTGCCCATTTCTTTTTCTACCTTATAAATGTGCCATCGGCCTTTGCTCTGTCAGTGGCCTATCTATTCATACTCATTTGTATTGCTCCCTTATGCCTAGCCCATGCCTGTTTGAAGCCCTGCACTGTATTCATAGCCACCACTTCTTGAGGTAGGCCATTCCATGCATCCACCACCCTTTCTGTGAAAAAGAATTTCCTCACATTCCCCCTTAATTGACCCCCTCTAATCTCATGCTATGTCCTCTTGTCCTGCTATTTTTCTTATATTTAAACATGTTAGACTCTTTCACCTTGTTAATGCCCTTAAGGTGTTTGAATGCCTCGATCATATCACCCCTCTCCCTCCTTTGCTCAAGGGTATACATATTGAGCTCTGTTAATCTGTCCTCATATGTCTTCTGATGCAGTTCCTGCACCATTTTGGTTGCCCTTCTCTGGACTACCTCAATATGGTTAATGTCCTTGTGATGGTGTGGCCTCCAATACTGCAAGCAGCACTCCAGATGGGGCATAACCAGTGTCTTGTAAAGAGGGATTATTACCTCCCTCTTACAACTTGTGATACCCCTACTAATACACCCTAACACCCCTAGCCTTACCTACTGCTTTAGAGGTCTGCTTGGATGATTTCAGGTCATCAGTGATGATGATGCCCAAGTCTCTTTCTTCCTTTGTGACTGCTAGCAACTCCCCTCCCAGCCTATAGGTGGCTTCAGGGTTTCTCTTCCCTATGTGCATGATCTTGCACTTCTTTGCATTAAATCCCAGTTGCCACTCTTCTGACCATTTTGCTAGTTTATCCAGATCTCTTTTCATTCTGCCCACCCCATCTGGATCATCTACTCTGTTGCAGATCTTGGTGTCATCTGCAAACAGACAAGCCTTACCCTCTAGTCCATCTGCAAGGTCACTAATGAAGATGTTGAAGAGGACTGGCCCCAGGACTGATCCCTAAGTGCCCCACTTGTGACTTGCATCTCTTCTGACTGTATACCATTTACCACCACTCTCTGTTTTCTGCCCATCAACCAGTTTGCCACCCAGTTGACCAACTTCTGACCCACCCCGAGCCTGCCCAGCTTATTTATCAATCTTCTATGTGGAACAGTGTCAAAAGCTTTGCTGAAGTCAAGGTAGGTGACATCAACTGCTCCCCCTTGGTCCACCACTCTGGTTACCCAGTCAAAGAAATCTATGAGAGTAGTTTGACAGGACCTTCCTTTTGTAAACCCATGCTGTCTTGGATCCTGTGCCCCTATGGATTCCAGGTGTTGCACTATCCTTTCCTTAAGAGTGCCTCTATAATCTTGCCCACTACTGAGGTAAGACTGACTGGTCTGTAGTTCTCTGCCTCCTCCTGCTACCACTCTTGTGGGCGGGATCACATAAAGCCTTCTCCAGTCTTCTGGGACCTCTCCTGTGCTCAGAGACTCACTAAACAGTTCTGCTAATGGCTCTGCTAGTTCCACCTTTAGCTCCTTAAGTACCCTGGGATGTATGCCATCAGGTCCCATTGCCTTATCCACCTGAGCTTAGCAAGCTCTTGTAGGACCTTTCTTTTGTGAAGGAGTAGTGCTCACCTCCCTCCCCTGCATCCATGGTGCTGAGCTGTGGGCCCTGCCCTACCTTCTCTTCAGTAAATACTGAGCAAAGTATCTGTTTAGGATAGATGCTTTACATGGTCCTCCTCCTCACATGCTCCCTTTTCTCCATTAAGCTTAGCAATACCCCCTCTGGACTTTCTCCTTTCACTAATGTATCTATAGAAAGTCTTGTCACCTTCTTTTACTGTTCGTGCTAGAGTTTCCTCAGTTTGGGACTTTGCCTGCCTTACTGCCTTCCCTTAGGGCAGTTTGGTATGCCTCCCTATCTTCATCCCGCTGTGTTCCTTTATATTTCCTGAAGGCCAGCCTTTTGGCTCTGACCTTTTCTGCTACTGTATTTGAGAACCAAAGTGATTTCCTTCTTCTTTTGCACTTCCTTTTCTGTCTAACACAATGGGATGTTGCTTCAAGTATTGCATCCTTAATGCTTGCCCACTTTGCCTGTACCCCCTCACCTGTGTTTCTTTTTGCCAGGGCTAGCTTAACTCTGTTGGCCACCTTATTAAAGTCAGCTCATCTGAAGTCCCATATTTTTGCCTTGGAAAGGGATGATTTAGATGTAGTAGCCAAATTGAACCATACCATGTGATGGTCACTGGCTCCCAGGTGACCTTCTACCTGGAGATCTGTCATCCCTTCCCTGTTAGTTAGTACTAGATCTAGGATAGCCCTGTCTCTTGTGGGTTGTTGTACCAGTTGTTTGAGGCCCTCCCCCTGCAGGGAATCCACTATGTGTCTAGTTCTGGCAGATGTTCCTGCTGATATTGACCAATCTGTATCCGGCATGTTGAAGTCTCCCATTATCAGAACCTCCCCTTTAGCTGTCATGTTTTGTATATCCTCTAACAGTAATGTGTCTATATCCTCCCCCTGGTCTGACATTTCAGACTTGTTCAGTTTACAGCAATTTACATGCATTTTAAATAGCACAACTAACTTAATTTCTGTAATAGTCACCTAGTACTTTTTACCATTATTAAAAACACCTAGTGCCATGGTATTTTCAACATTTGCAGGTTTCATAAACATAAGGTATCTTATGACTAGTGCTGTTACATACTAAATCCAATAACAATAAACACAACCTGTTGTACATACGCTTGGAGGTCACAAAAATAACCTCCCTGTACAAGGACCTGAGATTGAAAAGGAAAATTAAAGAGGACACTATAGCATAGTCAAGAAAAGAAGGGGATGCCCATAGGTGGCCAACCTTATGGACTAGATTGTAAAGGATAGAGTAGGCTAAGAAATAGAAGAACTGTGGCAGATTTAAGGAAAGATTGGTCCTCAAGAGTGGCAGGAGCTCCCTGTCACATATCCCCCACCTTAAGAGGGAAGCAGTTATTGCAGACTGCTTACCACCTTCCTGACCCAGGAAGGGATGGGGCTTTCATCCATCCATCCATCCATCCATCCATCCATCTTCAGAAGCTACATCTCAGGGTCCCTATTAATGATAAACATTCCATCATAAACATAGTGGATATTATCATGCTTTACCCTGAGGCATTAACACATTTCTCGATATAGACTAACAGTACCTTTGCTGAACTCTCTCCTTTTAGGGAAAGTGCACCATATTTCTTAACCAAAAAATTTAGATGGCTGTGAATCTAGTGCCACAGAAACAATTTCGCTGGGGTGAGTAATTACCTGCTCCAAACCCACTAGACATGTCAGTTTTAAGCAGGGCCCAGTCCTAGGTTTAACTCCTCTACACAAGCCCACAGTGTCACTGGATTCATTTCACTTGCTACAGATACAGACACCTCAGGGTAGACACTTTTTGGTGTTACCACAACACAGGTTCCAATCCATTTTCCATCCACCTCCCCCTTGGTAGGTTTTCCCTCAGAAAAGAATAAAATATATGTACCACCTCAGACTCTTAATATATTGTAACATTTTTGGCAATATTAGCATCTTTAGCCTGCAGTATATGCCAGTCAATACTGTTAATAGATTTAGTTGCATCAATACAACAAAAAGTCCCTTCAGCCTCATAGGCTTCTTCTTGCTTGCTTGGAGTCTTCAACCCCAGCACAATATCACTAGGCAGTCTTACCTGGGGTCTCACACTCAAGTTCCATAATTGCATCTCCGATCTCCAACAGGTAACATCCTGGGAACACAGGAAACAAAGGAATATCCTGCTCAGTTAGAGGGTCCTCCTCAAACTGAGCCCACATAAAATCCTCCCCCGATTCTTCATCCAAACTCTCCAACAGGGACCCCTTGAGCACCTGGCATTGGTGTTCCCCCTCTCTGCATAGTCAGTCAGCCATCAGCCATTGCCCACTCATCCAGTGGATCATCCTCATCATGGTCACCACCACCGGGTGCTGTCTTCACACTTCCAGTCTACCTCAACCCCATGGTAGTTCCTCACCCCTTTGCATCTCTTTGTCATCTTCATGCTTGACCTTCCTCTGAGCTCCCAGATCCAGCTCAGGCAGCAGCTTCTTTCTGTCTGCCACGGTTCTGGTCAGAACTCCATACACTTTTCTTCCTGGGTTCTCCTCTGGCAACTCCTGGTGCATTGGTCCACATGGGATATCTGGGTGATATCCACCAGAAAAAAACATCTCTCTTCAGCCAGTCCAGACACTTCCAGCAAGTTATCCCACTACTGACACCAAGTCTGTAGAGGGGTTGTGGGATAACAGATGGACCAGACATCAAACCTCAGGTTCAATACACAATCTCTGTGTGATGTTAATTCAAAATACAGGAAATAAGAATCTGTAATGCCATATTCCTTCTTCAGTACATCAGTTTGCAACAACAGACTATGTATGTCCTTCCTCTGCACTTTGCTAGCACCTACTGACACTGATCTCTGATCTAAACATTCTTCAGTGAAAACCCTTCATCCCTATGTGGGCCCTGTTTGCTTGGGTAGTGGGGGCTCAAAAAGAAAAAAAAATGAAACAAGCTAAAAACAAAGAACCTCAGTGCTGAATCACTGAAAGGTACAGTATAGTATGACATAGTGCTATTACATATTAAAATCAACAATGAGAAACACTACCTGTTTGACATACACTTGGAGGTCACAACAATAACCTCCCTGTATGCGGACCTGAGAGGGAAAAGAAAAATTAAAGAGGACACTATAGCATAGTCAGGAAAGGGAAGGGGATGCCCATAGGTGGCCAACCTTATGGACTAGAATTTGTAAAGGATAAAATAGGCTAAGAAACAGAAGAACTACTGCAACAGATTTAAAGAAAGGTCATTCCTCAAGAGTGGCAGGATCTCCCTGTCACACCCAAAAACTTTGCATTCCTCACTAAACAAACTTCTCAGTACTGAAAAGTAAAGTGACATTTTGCTAGTATATCGCATTCTACCAGCAGGAACACTGTAGGGCCATTCACAATAGAGACTTGACTTATGTCACAGCTGCCCGTGTATCTACAGCCAACAACAACATCACACACACTTTTACCTTCAGAGTCCTAGAAAAGCTATACCAGAAACCACATGGGGGTAACTTTAACAATTTAATTTTAGAAAGAGAAGGTGTCTGGATTTTTACACTTGGGGGGGATGTTGTGCCCCTGGTTTAAATCATCATCTAGACATTACCCTCTATTTGAATAGGAAAAAGAGATAACCTGTATTTAAAATGACCTATGAGGAAACATCTAGATACAATATACAGACTACACATATTGTAATGAAAAATGTATAGATTAGTACTATATATTAGTGAAATTTCACTTTACTTCTCAGTATTGCGAAGTTTGTTTAGTTAGGAATGTAATGTTTTCAGGATTTTGGGTTATTTTAATGTTGTATTGTTACGGAATGTATTTAAAACTGTCTCTATATATTTTTTGTCCACAGGTTGTAAAATGAAATAGCATCCTTACAAATCATGGTGAAAACCTATCTGAAGGGGAGCCTTTGTGTTGTCACAGGACTTAATATAGTCACATATCCAAATTCACACGATTTTTAACTTCGTTGTACGTTAGACATAAAGACCTTTCTAAACAGAAAAAGGCTTCAACTAGATGTAAATATTGTCATGTGTACATATAGATTCCATTGTTTTTATTCCACTGTCATTTTTGTTTGATGTCTCAACCCATGTGATTGCAATGACCATTAATTTTGACATAATGCTTGTGTATATAAGGTGAGTCTTAGTTATAACTCACAGATCTTTTGAAAAAGGGAATTAACATTTCCAAAACACTTCAGGTGACATGCATTTGTTTGTCTGGCACTGGCACTGAATAAAATCAGCACTTTTCTGAAACCGATTTGAACAGCTGTCTTTATCTTGGGTGGTGAGTGCAGGATTACTTGATTGTTCCTTGTCTACTGTTTTATCTGTGCACCCCAGCCCTGTGCAGACTATCTCTGGAATTTAATTATTCTAACACTATCTAAACTGTTTTAACTATGTTTATAGTTATTTTGAGGCAGATTGGTACATTAGCCAGATTTACCATGTACAAGCCACGAGTGCACTACTGTCTCCTTGGACTCTTTTGGATTATCAGTGTCTGATCCAATCATTGTTTGATCTTATCACTCCTTAGAGGTTTGCCTCAGGCATCCATATTAGGACCCCTTCTCTTTTCAATGTATATTAATTCTTTAATTAGTAACATTCTTACAGAAAAACTGCATTTTTTTGCAAATAATACCATCCTTTTCATCTCTAAACCCTCATTAAATGAAGTCGATACCATACTCCAGTCTGCATTAAACCAGTTACAACTCAACCTCCTTAGTTCAAAACTCCTGCTAAACACAAATAAGACCAAGGTAATGTACTTCACTCCCACTTTATCTACATCTCCATTGCCAAGGCAGAACAATACACCTATACTAACACTGCTAGGAGATTCCCTGGAGGTCATACAACAATTTAAGTATCTCGGGATGTGGCTAGACAATCATCTTTCCTTTACTGTCCATACCGAAACACTGATGAAAAAAAATGACAGATTAGGATTTTTCTTTAGAAATAAATCCCTATTTTCTACAAAAGTCAGGAAATAGTTAGTTCAAGCCACCTTTCTCCCTTCACTAGATTATGCAGATATTCTGTACTCCAACAGTCCAGCATCTTGCCTTCACAAATTGGACATCCTTCACCATTGAGCTAAATATTTTATCTTAAATGCCCCTTCAATGACACACCATTGATCATTATGTTTGGTGGTGGGATGGATGTCACTTGCCACCCGAAGGAGGATGCATAGCTATACCTGGGTTTACAAAGCAACGACAAATAAGCTCTCCTCCTATATTTCACCGATCCCTTAGTTGCTACTCACTTAGGAAAAACTCCATCATCTTGCTAGACAGTCCCATATTTTGCACCCAATTTGGAGAAATCACAGTCAGTTATGCACTATATTCTGCCTGGAATAAATTCCAGAACACTTTTAGGCTCTCCAACTATGTCTCTCTGAATGTTGTCAAACCCCTTATAAGCAATTCCATTAAGGTGGATTACCACTGCTATGCTAAATAACAGGGCCTTGGGTTCTTTTGTCCCCAAACTATGACTTGGTCTAAGCATTCTGCCAGCTATGGTAGGAATTTCTGTCTCTGTTAATGTGCACTTATACTACCTCCACCACATCCATGGGCTGGATATTGACTGTTTTGCACTATATTTGTATTTTTGCTGTTTATGGCAAATGCTTTCTTGTTGTACTATGCTTTCTATGCCAATTTGTATCTTCATGTATAACTTGTTTGGCAGTGTCTGTCATTCTGTATTTCTCCTGAATTATGCTTTGTATGTATTTGTTGTTTGAGTTTTGCCTGTGGATGGACCTCCTTGTTAAGGAGTTTTCCCTGATGAAATAAACTTGAAGTAATATTTTTAATTTTCTCTTTTAGCCCTTTTTTACATTAATTTTGAATCTTTTTGTACTTTGTTTGCATTAATTAAAAACACATGTGTGGTCACTTTAAAAGAGCACTAAAATGGTACTTGCAGCAAGGACATTCTCTTTTGACACTATATTCTCTATCAGGTGTACAGTATTCAACAGCAGGGGCTGTTGACTGTTTCCACCTCCCTTGTTACCCCTGCAGAATCTGCAGCCATTACTTACAAAAATATTTTTTTTTGAAGCAAAATCAGAGGAATGAAATAATTTCAATTTGATCATTAAGCCCAGGGGGGAGCAAGTCACCTGTTCTTTAAATATCCAGAAAGATTTCCACTAAGCAAGTAAAGTTTCATGGTCCCCTTCCCTGAGACCTAGCGTGACTTTTTCAACCTCAACAATCTTCTGCTCATGGGTACTTGGTTGTGCATCTAAACAGTCTGCAGCAAGTGTAGAATTATAACTGCCATTCTGAGTGGCCCGAATGTGTTCCCCAATACATTCTTTCAATTTATGTTTGGTTCATTCAGTGCAATATATCCCACAGCTACAATTTGCCAGGGTATACAATACATGTGGTATCACAGATGATGCATTTTTTAATCTGGTATTACTGATCAGTAACTGGATTGCTGAATGTTATGTTAACAGTAGCCACATATAGGGCATGTTACGATGGGTGAACCAAATGTTAATTCAGAGAATAGATTGAGGAGCCCATTAAATCAGGCCATTCAAATGCACAACCTGATATGCATAAGTGTAAGTTCATTGGAGTGTGAAAACATCGCACTAGGACCCATAGGAGGGGGATCATGAAATTTTACTCTCCTATTTGGAATATTTCTCAATATTCCCCTGGGCTTAATGCTCGAATTTAAATTGTTTCATTTTTGTGATTTTGCTTCAGAAAGATGCATTTTTGTAAGTAATGGCTGTAGATATTAATCCTCTCATCTTGTCATTTCAGAGTCTAGTCTGAGAATGCATGAGATATGCATGAAAAAAACTGTGACAACCTAATCCTCTCTAGCAAATTCCCAGCACCCTTCGGAGAAAGTCTGCCATCTTCAAACATTGTTCTAATATTATTTAAACTGTTTTAACCATGTTTAGAGTTGTTTTGAGGCAAATTGGTACATTAGCCAAACTTACCATGTATGAGCCTCCTTGGACTTTCTTGGACTATCAGTGTCTGATCTAATGTTTTTAATTTTCTCTTTTAGGACTTTGAGATTAATGTTGAATCTCTTTGCCCTTTGCATTAATTAAATACACATGTATGGTCACTTTTTAGAGCACTAAAATGGTAGTTGCAGTAAGGACACTATCTCTTGAGAAAGTGCATACGTGCAAAGCATTGAGACATCCCACTGCTATCTGTGTGCTACTTATCCTATCTCACTTGCTATCTGCTACAATAAACTTGCAATTAGCAAATCCAGCCTTCCAATGAGGAGAGTAGTGACATTTTTTTTTCTTAAATACATGAAATCTTTTTTTTTTTTTTTTAACTTTCTATTTTCAGCACCTGTCATCGCCTCAGCCCTCTCAGAGCTCCTATGTATCCTCGGGCTATGGTGGGGACCGGATCACTTTTAATGCCCACTCCATCACATCTAGAGGCGGATATCCCCTGGGTGGAGTGGAGGATGCCTCCTTACCTCCTCAGAACTCAGGAGAGCATGCACCTGGAGTCCCCCTCAGATCCTCTGCTGTCACTTCAGTGTGGGAGCCCACCTCCTGGGTCAGGCATAGGGTATTTTCCTTGTTCTTGTCCCTGCCTCTACATACATAAGCACTCTGGGAGGATCAATAAGTCAGAGGCATGTTGAGATGTACCTCTACTCCAGTCATTGGCTAACGCCTGCCCCTTCCTAACTGTCTGCCTCCTCAGCTGCACCAGCACCACCTGTGGTCACCCAGGTGGTGGCAGCATTGCAGCGCGGAGAGCTGCCCACCCCTCTCAGAGAAGAAGAGTGCCCATTGGGCACTCAATCCTTCTCCCCCTGGCTGGCTGTCCAACAACCCAAGCTCACCACCGAACCTGGGTCACCAGTGTTGCAAGCAGTAATGCTACCTCTGCACCAGTGAGCTGCCACATACACAAAATTCTGATCTTTTAAATCTACGTGTTGCCAAGTTTTATTTATTTTGTATAGACATATCAAATATTGACTGATTATCAATGTCCTGTATTACATTCTAGTCCATATAACTATGAATGGATTGTTGCATGTTTATATGATCTTGAGACAATGTTTTTACTTCATGTATTCATTGGTTTTAATTAAATTGTACTCTGTGTATTGTCAGTTGTAAAATACTTATGCTGGGGTAAGTGCAATACTTGAACTTCTAGCACTGTAACTTTTGATAAAAGCACTTAGCACTTCATGTGTTACTATCTCTTTAGATAATAATGTATAAATAAGGTTCACCATGGGATGTCATTATCCCATGATTAAGTTCCTGATTCAGCATAAAATATGGGGCAGCTTCATATTTTGCATATCTGTCTACAAATAATAAACATGACTTCTGCAGTTTCTATGGAGTCAGCATATGACTATGTCATCCCTGTAGACTGATTTTAGCCCTTTTTCTGTTTTCAAGTTTGTAATGAGTTTACCATGAGCTTCATCTGGACCAGGAGCCATATCTTCTTGTTTGTGAATTTACCATTCTGGGTGTGCCAGCCATTTGTTTATGGTCAATACAGGGCTTTTTCAAAAGGGGCTAGGCCTTTTTATGGTTACCTAAAACAAAAACCTTTTGAGAATATTAATTCTTGCCACCCACATTCCACTTCTGTGATAGCCCAGGAATACTCACACACAGAGATGTTGTGAAGTAAAAATTTGCCGGCGAAGTTCACATGAATTACCAAAAATTAACTCAACAAATTTGGAAGCCTCTCCTGGTCTGACCAACTTTGACTTTGTGAGAATTTGTGGCTGAAATTTCATGCATCGCGACAAATTTCATGCTAGTTGTGGTCCATGAATTGTGCAAATTCTGTAAATTGCGTTCCACGAATTCTGCAAAATTCATGCATTAATTCATGGAGCAGACTTTGCATGTCTCTACTCACACAAAAGGCCTAAGGCTGCAATATGAGGTGATTTTTAATTCTCTCCATACCTTCCACCAGATAACACCTTCGTCATAGGGGATTTTAACTTAAATTGGTGCTTGTCCTCTCAGTCCACATTTTGTAATGATATCCAATCCCTCAACCTCACACAATTGATCCGAGAACCTACCTGCCTTAACCACAAATCTCACAAGCATACCTTCCTGGATTGGGCACTTGTCTTGCACCCCCATAGAGTAATTTCCTTAGGGAGCCTACCAGATGCATTCAGTGACCACCACATGGCTTACTGTGTGCGTAAAATTCACTGTACTAAAGCCCCTCCAAGTATCCTCTTAATTCATTCATTCACATCCTTGGACATGAACTCCCTTCACGGTGCTTAAGCAAATACTGACTGGTCTCCTATGTCCACTGCTTGCTCAGTCAACTCCACCCTTAATTATTTTAAGACTGAGTTCTTAAAGATCTGGGACCAGCACACTCACGTCAGAAATCCATGGTCAGAGGCTTTCACCTCCCATGGGTGTCAGCTGAGCTGATAGCCTGACTGTGTGCATGTGACATAGTGTGGAAGGTACACAAGTCCTCTGGATCCCACATTGATCTACTTAGGTACTGTACCCTCTGCAATGCCTGCACCAGGGTCACAAGACTGGCGACATCAGAATACTTCTCTTCCACCTTCCAGGAAAACATTAACTGCCCTTCTAAATTCTGGCAGGTTGTCTACACCCTGTTCTCCACCCTCCCTGCTCAGCTGCCTATCACAGTCCTGAAGGTAGGAAATACCATTATCTCAGACTCAGCCAGAGTTGCCCCTGATTTCAACAATTTCTTCACTACTTGTGAGTCCTCCCTGCTCTCCTCCTTCCACCCCTCCATTCTCTCACAACCTGTCTCAAGCTCACTCCCTACATCCTCCCCTTTTTCCTTCTCTCTAATCTCTCCTGCAGACACCAGATGGGCTTGCCCCAAGCTACTTCACCTCTCTGATCCCTCCATTATACTCCCCCTAATCACCCTTTTAAACCTCTTTCTCACTTGTCACTGTCCCTGATGCCTGGAAGTACATGACAGTCATTCCTCACTCCAAGGGTGATGACTCTTCCAAGCCAGTTAACTATCACCCAATATCCTGTTTCCCCACTCTTGCCAAACTACCAGAGCACCTCATTCCCTCTCAACTTTCTTCCTTTCCTGATTCTTCCTCCTTTTTCACCCCTTACCAGCCTAGATTTTGTATGTTTCACTCCATTTCCACCTCCCTCCTCTGGTTTACTGACTCCATTCTCTCTCTTTCCAGTATGGATCAGGGCTGTGTCACCTCTTCCGTCTTTGCTGTTTTGGCTAAAGCCTTCAACAGCATTTCCCATACCCTCCTTCTAGACAATCTCACTGCAGAAGGCCTTTCCATCCCCACATCTAACTGGTTCTGATCCTATCTTGTGGGTAGGACTCAGTTAAAATAGGCAACTCCATATCCTCACCGTTCCCCATTAATACCAGTGTCCCTCAAAGGTCAGTCCTTGGCCCAGTACTATGTTTGGTCGTCTTAAATTATCTCCCTGCTACCTGCTCCTCTGCATCCATCCACATGCATGCAGACAACTTTGTTCTCTATACCTCAGGTGCCTACACCTCTATTGTTGCATCCAGTCTTCAACTGGAGTTCAACAAAGTCCAGCTCTGGTTTCACACACCAACTCTCCCTCAGTGCCAAAAAGATGTTCTCTATATCCTTTGGCACCAGACAAAGACTCTCAAAGCTTAATGCCACTCCCTCCTTCCGTACCTTCGATGTGGTCAGGCTAGAGGATGTCACCTTCAAATATCTAGGACTGTGACTTGACCATCATCTAGACTTTTCTGGACAAGTGGATACCAGCCACAAAAAAATCATCCCAAACTAGGTGCCCTATACAGGCACCATGATTGCATCCCCTTACAGGCATGCACAGAATTAGTCCAGAAAATAATTCTCCCTATATTCAACTATGGTGACTTAGTCTATAGCTCACCTCCAAAATCAACCCAAACCAGACTGGACACCCTCTTCCACTCCTTCTGCTGGTTCGTTCTTGACTGTCCACCTTGCACACTGTGACAACTTTACCTCCCTCTTCCTCCCTTCTTTTAAATTCAGATGTGTTGCCTACTGCTCATCCCTTGTTGGGAGGTTCTGGTTTGGATCTCTGGTCTTCTACCTATCTATTCTGTCCACCCCTTATCCCCCCTCCTACTTCCTCTGTAACTCTGATGGCCAGACCCTAGCTCTTCTTGTAGGATCATCCATTGCAAGTCAGTCTGCCTTCTCCTACAACTTCCCTTAACTATGGAACTCCCACCCACAAACTATCTGTTCCACCCCTCCTCTCGGTCGCTCTCCTCTTTCCTACAAAACTTTACTTCAAACTTCTGTCACTGTGCCTGATCACCCCTTGACACCCATACTTTACTTTTCCTCTCCCCTTGCTCCCCATACCCACCACCTAAACCATCCCTCTTTATTCCCTCAACCTCTTCCTCAGTCTCCCACCCTTTTCTCCCCCACCTACCCCAATCATTACCCTCTCCACCCCTCCACTTCCTTTTCTCCCTTCAGTTTTACCTTCTTACCCCCAACTGGCTATTTTTCAACAGCCCTATCTTTGCTGACCCATGATGGTACAGTAACCTAGCTCATGGACTGAGTGTTCATCCAGCTGTTGAGCTTGGCTCTAGTGGGATGGTCATCTCAAAGCATACCTGCCCCCTGTCCCCTTTGCTTATCATTTACTCTTACTGGCCTGGTTAACTGTACAAGATCTTCTATACCATTCAGTATTAGGCTCTTGTGGGGTATCACCCCAGTTGGCTCAAATGTTCTACATCTCCTCTCCGCTATCCCCCTCCTTCGCTTCTCATCTTTCTCCCCCCTTCCTTCTCTGCTACTCCCCTCCTGCCCCAATGGTATGTGCCCCTCTTGCCTAAGCTGATCTTAATTTTGTATTCTGTTTAATTATTGGATATATGTTAGTAATTCATATGTGCAGACTGCATGCTCCAACTCTAACTGTTTATGACTGTTTATTGTCACATTGAATCACTGTACTCTGTTACCTCTAATATTGTATTTTATTGTTGTTTTAAACTTGATGCACTTACACTCACATATGAAAACACACAGAAACACACACACACACACACACAAACTCTCTCCCCCATTTTTTTCAGACTTCTGTAGTCACATGCATTTCATTTTGTTGTGGTATGGATATGGACCAAGGCTTTATGACCCATTACACAATCTGAACTCCAACTGCTGTTTTATTCTCAGCTTCATACACACAGACATACTGCTGTACTGAACACACACACACACACACACACACACACACACTCTCTCTCTCTCTCTCTCTGTTTTTTTTTCAGAATTCTGCTGTCACATGCATTCCATTTTGTTAGAATTTGTAGGACTGGCCTTTTCTCTGGTTCCAACCTATGCCTTAAATCTTATTTGTCAGATAAGATGTCCATGTCCAAATGTGAATGGTTTTACTAATTCTGTTCTGAGTTTTTCCAATCTTATAATTTCTTACCTGCCATGTTCCTGTGAAGGACTCAGTATAGTCTGAAAGCTTAAGCAATTTGTAAAAACTATTTGTTGGTCCAATAAAAGGTATCAAGCCACACATTTTGTTTATGTTTTTGTACAAGGACCAATATGTCAACTACCATTTTTCTTTAAGTTATAAGTAAACAATCAGACACAACATGATGTGCATTGAACAGATAATTACCACATGACCAGGGGCATAGTGAGACACAAAGCCACAGGCCGAGTGCCTTTAACCCCTGGAAGTGCAGCAATATCTGTTCAATGCACACCCAGAGTGTCTTATTGTGCTTATAACATGGGTTTTCTTTTAAAAAAAATAAATTTTCATTGTAAAAAAACTGTTTATATATCTAAAAACTGCAACAATTTAGAACATTCATTGTAAACTAGTCTTTCCACTTTGAGGGCTGTGTGATTGCTTTAGTACGTTTGTCCTATATAGGCATTCATAGTTAGTATGATGTGTGTGAATGAGTGTACTGTACCATCCTCCTCCTCCAACTCCATTCAAACACCTTTTTCTGTTACGCCATTTCTGTTAATTTAAATGATGCCTGTTACCTTTGATGGCCAGTGGATTTGTTGAAATGAGCAGCCCTACTTCAGCTCCACCTCTGACAAAGTGAGTAGCATTACAGGAGCAAGCACTTGCAGTTTGGTTCCCCTCCCACACCCACTTCCCACATGTACAAGTCAGTAGACTGCAACCTTGGTGAGAATAATAAACATTAAAAAAATATATATCGGTAACGGTAACAGCTGGAGCCACTACAGCTGGCAGTGTAGCGCACATGAGCCATGAACTAAGTATATATGGAAGTAGGTGGGGATTTGTATAAGTAGCAGAATGATTTCATGCTGACTGGAGCCATAGTGCAATCATGTGAGCAGTTACCTAAAGTAGCATTAATTTACAAAACAAACAGCCTAGAGTTTGATTCTGTGTGGGATAGCCAGAGTAGCCACAGAGTGAAAGCAATTTAAGTGAGGCAGCAAGATGTGAAAAAATTCATAGACTGTTGGGACAACTGAGAGCAGGCAGGCTTGGAGAAGCAGCATGTGGCAGCCTGATTTAGTCAGAAGCGGTTTCATTTATGTGCATCTCAGATACTTTATTTGTGAGCCTCCAGTTCTATTTACATAACATTCTAGTGTAAAAACCTTTGACATGTATGCTTACTGAGGGGTTTAGTGATGTCCTGTTTTCCTCGCTAAAACCAAAAAAAATGTTGGTGTCTGAAAACAGGTTACAAGGGCACAGTGTTTTCTGTTTTTTTTTTTAAATGCAGCCATACTTTTGAGATCTTGTTTTCACCTGTGCATCAAACAGATTTGATGCACAGGTAAAAACCAATCAAAACACAGGATTTTGTCTACCCATTTTATAAGAAAGCAATAACACATGACATGCTGTGGGTTATTGCCTTGTGAGAGCATGCTCAGGGTGCATTTTAAAGTGTCTTATTGTGCTTATTAAATGGGTTCTACTAATAAATCTAAAAATATTATATTAAAAGGTGCAAATTTATAAAATTCTTTCTATAAATTCAATGTTTTGACTGAGACACAGTAGATCTGATACTGTGTACTACAAATGGGATTTTGCTTATTTTATGTGGATGTGGGTAGCCAGCAGAAGGCGCTTGTCTTTGTATTGCATTATCCTATCAAAAATGGATTGCATCCCCTCGACTATTACTTTTTTATGGCTGTAGTGGGTGAAGCCCTGCAGATGTCTTGCTGTCAGAAAAAGGACTGACCAGATTCTGACAGCAGAACAAGTTTTGGAGTTGCAGCACAATTTATCTGCAGTTTTTACATCACTCCAACATCTCCCCTTGATGGCAGCAGTCCAATGGTGTTATTTTCTCTATTGGAGTGCAGTACTCAACAACAGGGTTTGTTGACATTTTTTACCTCCCTTGTTACCTTGCAGAAGCCAAACTGTTGTGAACTACTCATAGTACTGAAACAAGCATTTGGGAGCTGTCCTTTAGCAATCTGGTACTGGTCTCCCCATCCCCTCACACATCCTACCAATTAAAAGGCAAGTTCCAATTTACAGTAGCAGCATGAATGCAGTTAGTCCCACACAAAAGATTAATAGTCAAATTAACCAGCCTGGGAGTGGGTCCCAGGGTGGTAGCCTGGGTAAAACATTGGCTGGACAACAGAGCACAGAAGGTAATTGTAAATGGAGTCCACTCTGAAGAAAGAGGGGTTACTAGTGGGGTACCGCAGGGTTCAGTACTGGGTCCAGTCCTTTTTAATGTCTTTATAAGTGATATTGCAGAGGGACTGGAAGGAAAAGTATGCCTTTTTGCAGATGACACAGAGATCTGCAGCAGGGTTGATACACAAGGCGGCATGGAAAGGATGAAAAGGGACTTGGCAAGGTTGGAGGAATGGTCAGAAGTATGGCAGCTTGGATTCAGTGCAAAGAAGTGCAAAATAATGCACCTAGGAAACAAAAACCATGGGGAAGATTACACAATGGGGGGGAGGTAGTAACAACAACAGAAATGGAAAGGGACCTGGGGGTAATCATATCAGATGACCTTAAGGTTAGCAAGCAATGTGAGAAGGCAGTAGGGAGAGCTGGCTGTATACTGGGATGCATAGGGAGAGGCATCAGCAGCAGAAAACAGGAATTTGTTATCCCTCTGTACAGACAGTTAGTGAGACCCCATCTGGAGTACTGCCTCCAGTTCTAGAGACCTCATCTTCGCAAGGACATAGACAGGATAGAGGCAGTCCAGAGGAGGGCAACCAAAATGGTGCAGGGTCTGCAAGAGAAGCCATACAAGGAGAGACTAAAGGAGCTGAATATGTATAGCCTTGAAGAAAGGAGGAAGAGGAGGGACATGATAGAAACTTTTAAGTACCTCAGTGGAATCAACAAAGTTCAAGAGGGTAGCATCTTTCAGAAAAAGAGATGTGCAAGAACAAAGGGACACAGTTTAAAGATAGAGAGAGCAGTTCAGGGGCAATTTGAGGAAGTCTTTTTTCACAGAGATGGTGGTGGACGCATGGAACAGCCTTCATGAGGAGGTTGTGGGGTCTAAAACTGTGGGAGGATTCAAGAATACATGGGGTTGACAAGGCAATTCTTGTGGGGGGGTAAGAAGAAACAGGCTGTTGGTTAACTACAATCTGCAGCTTATCCTGTAGGTAGGGGAAATGGGCAGACTAGGTAAGCCAAGCAGTCCTTATCTGCTGTCAAAGTCTATGTTTCTAGTACAATTTTGTCACTTGTACAAAATGTGGACTTTATGGAGTACAGTAAATAAAAATTGTCAGCTACCACCACCATAAAATCAAAAGGAGCTGACAGTGATGTTTGCTAGTCCAGCTACCAGTATCCAGAGTGCAATAATATATGGTGGCTCAATGTGATGCCACTTGCAGGTGATGATCTGGAAGCTGATTGGGCTGCCGATGCTGGTGGGGTTGGTACTCAGTTCACCATGGCCCCCGGGTTATGTTGAAAATTTGATGCTTGTTGACCTTTAACATTTTCCTCTCAGTAGGAAAAGACAAGCTTGACAATGGGATTTTACCTTAACTTTGATTGATTTATCTTACAACGTAATGTTTTTTAAGCTGCAAACCACCTGACATATAATTTTCGTGCATGAACTACCCAAGGTGCATTTTACAGTCACAGAAATCAAAGGTGAAATGGCAACCTATTCAGGGCACTAAGGCCCTCATTTTTTTAAAAACAATGGTTAAAGAAGAAATGAACTAAACAATATGAGGCAAAGTGAACAGAGTGGTATAATTTCTCTGAAAAGTGATTTGAAAAAAAGGAGGTTATGAGAAGATAACCATGGTGTCTAATATTTTTCTCACTCTTATTTTAATAACCTAGATATTGTATATTATTTGTTTTAAGCAGTTTATGGTAAGAACCAATGAAAGAGTACTACATCCTTAATGGCCTAATAATGGCAATTCTAACTCATTATTGGCATTGTAAGGTCCAAGTCAATGATAGATTTATAATCCATAACTGTAGTAGGAAGAAAACATTATTTTAGCATAACATATAGTGTGCAGACAAAAGGCACAAAGTAACCAGATAAAAAGTTCAGGTTCTCAAGTTATTCCTTGGCTCTCATTAATGTACCATTCCCCCACCAGACACCATGACTCAAAGTGGACTCTTGTTATGAGGCAGCCTATTGGTGCAGCAGTAGGGCTACCTCTCACCTCACCAGCAAGATAGGATCAGGACTGAGCCTGGACTGTTGGAAGCTGATCGGGGCAGAAGTTCTGGTACCCTAGAGGACACTTTACTCCTGTAGGTATGGAGAGCTGTTGTATCTGCTCTCATACTGTCATTTGAGTGACCACAGATAGCAGTGCAGTTAGAGCACCTTCAATACATGGGGAATGTTAGCTGGTGCCATGCTGTGCATACATGCATGCACATGTGCATACTAGCCACCAATGTCCTGAGGGCATGGGATAAGAAAAAGCACAAACATCCCAGGCTATCAAAAAATGATTTGACTTCTCCCAGGTCATACATTGGTGACTCAGCACTTCTTTGACCTGCAACCATTTCTGTACTGGGATTTGACAGGGGCAAGCAAGGGAAAAGGAGTGATGGTAAGACTGAAAGAAGCTGGGTGATGGAGCTGGAAGATTGACAAGATGGGCTGTATGGCTGGTAACAGGATGGATGATTCATGAAACAAAAAATTAGATACCCTGTTGATCAGTTTCCCAGCTGTTAGTACAGATCTCACGCCAGATGTAAAGTAGCACAACCTTCCACTCAATATCACGCTCAGCCACACACCTGAATAAAATTGTATCACACACTATTATTAGGACTACAAATGCAATTCTATGTTAAACCACTAGTTTTGCACCTTAATAAAATGGCATTTTCCAAAGAGAAAAACTAAATTTATAATGCTCATATAATGCCCAAGATCTCTTGTTCCTAAAGATTTGGCAATGAGCAGCTCAGTGGTTTAAGAGATCGAGAAGGTTGAAAATGTATAAAAATATATATTTAAAGACAAATTATGCTCACTGGTAGTGTTAAAATGACTGGGAGTTGAAAACTGAAACTTCATGTTTGTTAGAGTTTGGCCCGGTATGATTCTTTAATAGGCAGCTTTACTGAAATAGTAATTTATAAATTAAGCAAAAAAAAAATGCTGCTTTCCTTCTTGCACAGTTTGTTTTTGCAAAATTCTATTCTTAAATTATATTTTTTGTGACAGCAGTAGCTTCTATTTTTGTGATTCAAAATCTGTTTATTTTGTGAGATAAGACTTACTTTTCTGTAAGTCTTCATGTTTACAAAAACAGATTACAGAAAGAAAAATGTATTTCGCCATAAAGAATACAAATGACTGGAGCCGCAGTTTGAAAACATGCGTGATGGAGTTAAGGGCTGCAAGGTTAATTATTCAACTTATTTTAGCTAACAGTAGTGTTACAATTGTTAATGGCATTAAGTTGTTACAAGTCACAAAAGGAAGAACCAATTTGTATTATTACAGAATTTGTTTTCATGATTCACAAAGTCTTTCAGTACAACACTCCTAACAATCATTTCCCCTCCTACTTCTTTGCCATTCAACTGAGGGATGCCCCCATTCCTGTAACCCACTTAGCGCATATATCCACCCTACCTGGCATTCATCTTTTATTAATAAAATCCACCATCAGATGACTGCCACAACCCTCATTCCACCTTGGCAAGCTGTGATCTTCAAAATGAAAAAAACAAAAACAGCCCAATTCACAGTGGTGTACTAGTCGGCAACCACATGTCTTTAGACTCACCCAGGATTAGGAAAATTCAAACTTCTTGTTGCCCATGTACTTATTAAAGCTGACTTAAATGTGTCTGAGGATTTGCTTGTAGTATGTCCTTGGGTGGCTTATTCCATATTTCAACGACTTGCTGACTGAGCCATGTTCACCACATTGTAGTCCTACAGAAATCACCCTTTAGCTGTCTGCTGTGATACCTTCTCTCCCTAACAGATAGCTGCATCTCTAGGCCAAAACACTCCCAAAGATCTTTGTTATGGAATGCCCTGTAAGTCAGACTCAGGTCCTCCCTCAATCGCTCATACTCCAAAAAGAGAAGTTTTAAGTCCACCAACCTCCCCCCTTAGGACTTATAAGACAACTGCCTGATCTTTAGTGGCAGTTATCTGTACTCACTCATGCATCCTGTTAAGTTTAGTATGAGGCATCCAGAACTTAGCACCTATACCCAGCATCCCCCTAGCACAGGTTAAGTAATTTTATTAGTTTTCAAAGAGATATGCCAAAAGCTGGAACCCCTCATTTAGAATAAGTGCAAAAAAGTTAAGTTTTAAAAATATTAAAAAAAAATAAATATAAAACCCTTTTAGTTTAAATATTATCATTAACCCTCACCAGTGGTTGGGATACCTTGTTAACCTACTGTAACTTTAGAGAAATAAAGCACTCTAATTTACTTTGTGATACAGTCTCAGTAGGGTTAGGTTAACTGTTGTCATAGAATGGGGTCTGACAAATTCTGCTTCTTGAGTGGATGAAACCTGTTCACAAGAGAATGTGATAAGCTGGTATGAAGCACATACATTACCTTGGTAGTGACTCACTCAACATGAAATTGGTGGAAGTTGCCTTGAACGAGTTGGTTGTTTCCATCACCAAGATCTTTAACAAGTCTCTCACCCTGGCTAAATTCCCCTGCAGCCTGGAAGGTAGCTCTAGTCATCCCTGTCCAGGGCCAGTTTTAGGACTTTGGGGGCCTCCAGCAAACTCTATGATTGGGGCTCCACAGACAGGGCCACCCCCCCACCAATAATCTCTCTAGATAGTATTTACATTTCTTAAAATATGTGGCAATGCATACTTAGGTGCTAAATCACATTTGGAAGCCTAGAAACAAGCCCGCCACATCTGTAAAACTGAAGAAAATTGTACTCAGACTAACTAGAAACCAAATCAAAAGTAAATTCCGGGAAAAAAAAACACTTGAAAGAATACGTACAAACATGGGGCATAGCTAATTTGGAATTTCATACATAAATTCATTAGAAAGAATCTGGCAAGCTCAACCCCTAGATTTACAGTGCATCTTAATAAAATGTGTGGAGGTACCCGGTATATGTAACCAACCAAAAGCAACAGCAAATTCAATCACACTCACCACCCAAACAAAGAGACTGCACACAAAAGGTGCTTTATTTTAGTATAAGGTGCAAATGTGCAAAGCCCAGGCAAAAGCATATAGTTAAGGAACCAGAGCTCTCCCTGCTCCATTTGCCACCCCCCCACTCTGCTGTGTTAAAAGTCTGCATTTTGTCCATATAACCCAATATACTTCCTTGTTGTAAGTTGTTGAGGGGCTCTTAGTCTCATCATCCAGCTGAATTATGATTAAGCCTGACCACTATGGCAAAGTGACCACCTCCATCAGTCAGGAACTACTATTATGGTTATAAATTGGAGGTGTTCTTAGTCTCATCATTCAGCTGAAATATGATTAAACCTAACCACTACGGCAAAGTGACCACCTCCATCGGTCAGGAAAAAACATTTTATCTTGCTCTTCAGAGCGGATGTCCTCCTGCCTTCTCAATCTTGTGGGTAAACCACTCCCCAGCTTTATTATTTGGGTAGTGTGTTCCAGCCAGTAAGAGTCTCACAGGGTTTTACTGGGGAGCTCACCAGTTTGAAGGTTACAATTTTCCTCCTTTCTAAGCTGTATAAGGGATTTGGCAAGTTCAACCCCTGTATTTGCAATGAAATTGTGCACAAGTTTTAAAGATTCAGAGGGACTTTCCACACTTTTTTGTTGATTAATTCATTGATAAGGTTACTGTAAGGGAGACGTTTGCCAAATTCGTGCTCAATGGACAGCACTGCTAGCCCAGACAGTCTTTCTTGGCTCATTGATGACCTCAGATAAGTCTTTATCAGCTTCAGTTTTGAAAAACTGCTCTGCTATAGCCACAGTTACTGGTATTGTCACAAAAATGAGCAACACCACATAGGCATTCATACAGATTTCATGTAGCTGGGTTTCAAAGGAGAAAATTTAACACCTGCATTGGTGATGCATCATTCTCAACCATTCCTGCCAGGTTCTCAAGTTCATGTGCAAGTTCATGAGCAACAAAGTCAGAGTGGTTAGCTGTGATGTCTGTTAATTTTTCTTTGAGAACCTCACATTGTTTTATCAGGTCTTCTGTAGATACAGAATTTAACATTTTTATGTTAGACAGAAATCCAAATATTTTAGCAAACTTGGACATTTGCTGAAATTGTTCACTAAAGGACATCAGTGCGGTGTCCAGTAGTGTGTTGAAAAACAACCTGAAAACTGAGTTTTGGGTCCTGCACTGCATCGTTGTCTCATTTGCAATCAAATAGTAGCTTGACCTTTCTGTGTCTTTTGAAGGAATTCAGCTGGGACATCCAGTTCTGCAACAGTCTTTGAGCCCTGTACCAATGCCTGTTCAAACCCACTCTCTCTGTACTTTTTAAGGATGTCAGTGGTTGAAGCAAGCATCTTCACACAGGTAGATATGTCAACTGAAGCACTCTGCAATATCTTACTTGCACTGTTCACTTCAAGCAGGGCATCATATCAGATGAGACATACAATAAATTTGTATAAGAGGAGTTCAGCACAAAGTGACCTTGCCACTGCATATGTTGCAGCATCTTTGGTTCTCACAGACTCTTCTTTGAGCAGACAGCGAAGTGCTTTTACAGACTGTATCTGGCACTCTCACAGAGTCTCAGAAAGTGGCTTCGGAGTTTTATGAACATGCTTTTTCAATATTTGCCAGCAGCTTGTTGAGGCAGAGCAAAGATTGTAGACCTGCTGCAAGTAACCAAAGAATGAGACAGCATGTCTTGATGAATGGGCTCATCTCTAATGATGAGGTTCAGGCAGTGACAAGTGCATGGCACATAAAATGCTCTGCAGTTCAATTCTTTTATGCAAGCCTGCACACCAGCTTGTTTTCCTTTCATGTTGCTTCCATTATCATATCCTTGCCCCTGACAGCTACTGATGTCCAGATTATGTTGCTGTAAACTCTGAAGAAAGGAGTCAATCAGTCCTTCTCTGGTTGTGTCATTGACAGGTATGAACCCCCCAAAAATGTTACTTGTTGATGAAATTTTTCAAAACATCCACATGTCTAACAACAAGTGTCATCTTCTCTTGGTGGCTAATGTCAGGAGTACAGTCCAGGATCACTGAAAAATATCTGGATTCTTGTATCTGTAATACAATGGCCCGTACAATTGCACCTGAAATTAGTTGAATTATTTCATTTTGAATGTCCTTGCCCAAATAGTTGTCCATTATCTCTTTATTCTGAATCCGATGAATATTGTTCAGCCATTAATGGGTCAAACTTTGACAGGAATTCAACCTGCCCCCCAAAATTTCCATTGCCTTGGGTATGAAGCACATCACTTGTGCCACGGAAAGCCATATTCCTCTCAGCCAAGAATGTAATAGTTGCTATAATATGTTCCAAGACTTACCATGCCAGTGTATTATTTCTTTCTCTATTAGCAGCTGTCTTTTCATCCAGTGTCTAGCCACTCTTCAACCTTGTCTCCAGTTCTTTCCACTTTATCATGCTTGCTATATGTTCTGGTGCATGGTCATGAGAACTTAGAGCCTTTGACATTTCTCTCCATGTGTGATAACCTTCAGTCCGAAGAAGATTGTTTGAATGTCCAAATAATTTGCAGGCAAAGCAGAACAGTGCATCCTTGGAGACTAAGTATGTTAACCAAGTGCACTTTACTCTCTCACCACTGGGTAGAGTGCGAAAATATGTTTCTGCTGTAAATCTTCTTTTTCTCATTCACAGGGAATTGTGGCAGTATGATTTGAACAGGTTCATGTTTCACAGATGACACTTGTACCTCATCCCTTAGTGTGTCTGGTCAAGTTCCAAGATCCTCAAATGAAATTTCAGAAGATCCTGCTAAATCACATATGATGGTATCTATGCAGGTGGGCACAGTGCAGAAAGTGGCAGGTGTATTCCTTTCTCCGTTGATACTCCTGGGTTGATATTTTTGCAGGTGGTGGGCACAGTACTGACAGTGGCAGGTGTATTCCTGGTCTCCATTGATACTCCTAGGTTGAGATTTTTGCAGATGGTGGGCACAGTACTGACAGTGGCAGGTGCATTCCTGGTTGCCTCTGAAGGTAAAACTCATGGAATGATATGTTGACTGGTGGTGAACACAGTACAGACTGTGGCAGGCACATTCCTGGTCTCCTCTGAAGGCAGAACTTCTGGGGTGATGGTGGACACCATTTCTTCCACTACAGCAGTTGCAGGAACTGTTGCTCCAGGTTCAGGTGCTCTTTCAAGATCAGCTCTGCTTCCTAGGCTTTCACATGAATGTGATGGGGGATAGTAAAGAATTTCTGAATAGCACCTCTTTGCCACTTTGTATCTTCATCTCTCTGCTGGTGTAACTTTCTCTTTGCAGCTCCCGACAAATATGTGCACTTTATTTTTGTAAACTGAAGGTGCAAAAAACAAATTGTTTGCACCAGAATTTGCAAATGTACTCAAAAGCAGTTTTTTCTTCCCCATTCACTTAAGTGGAAGCTGACTACATCAGGCATTTTAATATTCAACTTTGTGGATCCAGCAACACTTGCATTGGCCTGCTCTCTGTAGGATTGTGATATGTAAATGCCCAGGCATTAAGCCGTACACTGAGATGACTAAAGATGAAACTTTTACTGTGATAACACCCCCACGCTAGGAGGATCATGACTCAAAAAAAATTGGGTTGTCACAGCCCCCACACCCACGGGGAGTCCATGGCCACTTTACCATTTTGCTACACTGGGAGAGTCCTGGTCCCTCACACCCCATGCTAGGATGATCAGGCCTCCACCCACACCCTGGAACCATGAGACTTTGCTGGATATCTGAATTTGGGTGGAGATGCATCAATTTTGCTGGACATCAATAGGTAGGCATGTTTACCAGTGGGGCTGCATGTGCCTGTGTGCATGTCTGTGTGAGCTAGAGTGTATATTACACACACACACACACACACACTATGTTCCTATAAATAAAACCAATTTTGAACAGAAATTTGCTTTGCTGTTTCTTTAACTACCCACACAACACAACTCAACAAACTCAGGGGGACCTAAGCAAGCTAGAGTAGTGGCCAGAGAGGTGGCAGCTGGGGTTCAATGTGAGGAAGTGTAAAGTTATGAACTTTGGGGTGAAGAACCCAAGGGGAGAATACTGGCTGAGAGGGGTTAAGCTGGGGATCACTGAGGAAAAGGACATGGGGTAATGATAACAGGGACAAGGAGCAGTGCAGGAGAGCAGCTGCAAGGAGAGGTAATCTTGCCTCTCTACAGGTTGCTGGTAAGGCTGCACTTAATATATTGTGTGCAGTTTTGGAGGCCATACTTAAAGCATGATATCAGACTACTGGAGGGGTACAGAAGAGGGCAACAAAGATGATATGTGGAATGGAAGGGACAGACTATAACAGTAGACTGAGAGATCTGAGTATGTACACCCTGGAGGATAGAAGGGATGGGGAGATGACAGAGACATTCAAGTATCCAAGGGGAATCAATAAGGATGGGGCAGATGGAGTCTTTAAGTTAAGGAGGGGGGTCACCAGGAGGCATGTGCTAAGAATAGAGGGGAGGAAGATTTAGGAAGGAAATGAGGAGATACTATTTCACAGAGAGGGTGATAGCAAAATGGAATGCCCTACCAGAATGGGTGGTATCATGTAAATCTGTGAACAGTTTCAAAAGGGCATGGGACAGGGAGCAGGGGAGAGTGAGGGTGTGGGAGTGGGGTGGCAGTGGGATGACAAATGGGAGGGGGAAGGGCAGCTGCACACTCGAGCAGACTTAGATAGACTGGATGGTCTGTTTCTGCTGGCACATTCGTATGTTCCATCTCTACAGGCTTCACTTTAATCATCCTACTGGGTATTTCTGGTTTGCATATTGCATGTAAGAATCATTTTTAGAACTGTGATGTAGTTTATGACCCTTGCTTGATCATTCATTGTTGGTACAATGCATCCGTGTTCTGCTATAGAACTTCGTAGCTGAGAAGGACATAAACACCAGATGGTAGATGAGACGCACCCACTGAGATAACTAAAAAGCCTTTAGAGATGAAACAATTGCAGTATTACAAAATGTATTGAAAAACAGCTTCCAGTGAGCAAGATGACTTCAAATTCAGTGCCGTTCTCCTTTAACACATTTAGTGTTCACCTGGTGTGTGATGCAGTATCTTCCAAGTACACCCAAGCAGTTGCTAATGGGTTCTAATCCAGAATTAAGCAGTCTGCATTTTTACAGTACATTGTCCTACAGACTACCAGGTGAGCATAGTAAAGAGTTGCTAATGAGTCCACAGCCACATCCATTTTTTTTTCATTTGTCCTACTAATGCCATCAAGATCTCATAAAGATCTGCTAATGAGCCATGAGTCAGTTGAATCACACATTTTGTCCCACATTTGTGAAAGCATTCCAGGTCTGAAACCTCTAGAAAACAAATGGAGTTAAAGCGATTTACCAAGTTTTGATATATGAACGCATATACTGCAAGGTGACTGCATATAGAACTGATTTGTAATGTATTTTGATAGATGCATAGCCGATTTTAGCAAATTAAATCAGGTTTTCACCCTCACAAACCAGGAAGTGTCATTTTATGTATTGGAGCCTGTATTTGGTGAATACTTTGACACTCATTACCTTTGCAATGTCACCACAGGAAGATCTTTGCTCTGCAATTAAAATTAGTTCTTAGTCACAGCAATTCTGTCTTGATAACAGAGCTCTTGGTGGCAGCATGCTGCACGACAAAAGCAATGTCAAACAGTTTATTTTCAGGGTCCAATGATGAAAGCATTATGTTGTCCTGCACTAACAGTGATCTTTCGGACACTGACATAGTGCAACAGTTTGACAGCCACTGAATAGTAGATCCCCATAGGGATGACCCTATGACAGCAATGAGAATGATGTTGGCAGTAGCTAAGGCAGTCACAGCAGTAGTCCCAATCCATTCCAGTACAGCAGTGAGAGCAGACTTAGCAACACAGATTGTTAATATTATATTTTGCTACTTAGTGCTAAGGTTTGGTTCCCATCATTGCTGTCATTGTACTGTTCAAAATCGAGGTATGGTATGTGTCCTGTTACTCCCAGCATTGATGTGCCCACACAAATGCTAGTGATAGTACCCTGGGTTTTTATATTTCTTTTTTTTGGGGGGGGATTGTTTTCCCCTGTGCTAACGAGTTGTTGGCCACTCCAGCTTGACACTGAAAGCACGGCTCGATCTGGTGGCATTGCTTGAGCAGGATAAATGGCTCACAGTTTGTCCAAATCCAATGTGTCCAAATTCTTCACCTGGTACTAGTTAGTAGTGACCTCCTGCCAATTGATTTATCAGTCACTCATGCTGATGGAGCACAGGGTGGAAATTACAAACAGGCACCTTGTACCCCAACCACTCCAAACCCCCCAGCTGCACACATACACTTAGAAAAATGCTGCAGCATAGAACTTTTATTATCTGTAAATTATTTATACTGTTTGGGTCTGTCTTTGCCCTAGTTCCAACTGGTCTACGCTATAGCTTTCTTCTCTGTGTATGTGTGTGTTTGGGGGTTGGGGGCCTGCTTGTACTTTCCCCTTTAGCGGTATCAGTGATTGAGTAATGTGTTGAAGTCACCGGTTCCCCTGTTTACGGCATGTTATAAATTTAAAACTACAGATTATTGCACTAGCTTTGTGCTACCTCTAAGTGCTCAGGAACTATGCAGACTGCAGCTGTCATTAGTGTCTGCATAAGCATCTGTAATACCATCCTGGCATTGGCTTATTGCTGCTACATGTGTGCCTCCAGGTGCATTATGAATTGAGCAAAAAATAAACGGTACAGTCAGTGATCATCCCCCAACCCTCAAGGTTAAAAACGACACTGCCAGTACTCTTCTCATGGAGAAAGAGACCACGTTTATGTTTAGATAGCCTAAGTACCATTTGATTGGTCCACTACAAAAAGGGATATATCCTTGCAGTAGGTACACAAGTGTTAGACTGTATTTGAATCACCCTTCCTCACTTATGTCACCATACTTCATTACCACTTCAGTCTGTGTCAAGCCATTTGTGTTTTCACATTTTTGCCATTACAGTGGATCTCTGATGCACATGTGTAAAGTGTACAGCAAATACAACAGATGCTGCACTGTACTGTCTCCCATGCCTTACCGATGTCATGGTGCATTGTGTAGACTCCCTGCATTCATTGCTGTGTAGCCCATATTTTGGTTCAGACATTATTCCCTAAGTATGCCGAACTGACTAGCACACTTTGCAATATAACACCATACAAGCCGTACATTGGTACCACAGTGTCGGGAGAGGATGGCAACTGCAGTCTCTTCTTTTGCTGATGCTCTGGAGCACATACAATGATGCTATAATCCTAATAATAAATAAAGACTCTATGTTAAACTGTTAAAAAACTAAGTGTTTTTAATTTTGAGATACACTGTAAACTATGTACAGTATATAACTGATTTTATTGCATTCATTTATAAACTTAACGAGGAGCTGGCAAGCTGGAGAAACAATTCAGTGCACCATGTCCCTTTATTCATGCACATCTAAGCATACTTTGGTGATCAGTGTTATTTTGCTTGCATGAGAACACCAAATGAGCCCAAGAAAACACAGGAGCACAAGAAAAAATATAAACTGTCTATAAAGATGGTGACAATCAGAAATGCAATAGCAAAGGCAGTTTACTGAAGCAATCATACTGGAAGCAGCACTTGCCAAAAATACAGTTTATTGCACTGTTCTCCTGGGATTGGACTGTGCAGCTCAGTGCTTATACTCTTGCTGCACATTACAATTCTGAACTGTTGAAAAAGTCATCCATTTAACACAGACCTCTATGTACCAATACTGAAAAGCTTACTTCAATTTATAGATCTGCCCAGTTCAAAAGTCGTCCTTTTGTGTCCCAATACGCTACAGATTACAGCTCTACTCAGTTAAAAAAAATGTATTTTTTATACAGACTTGTTGTCATAATTATGTACTTGCAGCACTTATTAAAACTGTAACACTGTACTCAAGCAATGTAGATTGTGATGTTCCTAGAACCAATGGACCTAGGACACAGAGCTTAGTCAGATGAGTAAAATTGAAAATCAGGAGAAATCACCACTTCTGCAATCCCAAAAGCAAGTATAACAGCTGCCAATATAACAAACAGTTTCAGTCATCAGTGCTGTAATTTTGCCAGTTCAGTTTTGGATCTGCACTCACTGAGGCTGGGTCCAGGAAAGATGAATGAATGAGCAGTGAGAAAGGTGCAGTGGGAACACCTTCCCTGTGCTGATGTCACTGGTGCATGTGGATGTACTGCTTATGTGTGAACTTCAAACAAAGGAAAAAACATGCAGAGACAACTGTGGCACAAAAATGTTAAAAAAACTAAGCATCTGAATATATTTAATACTTAACTTCAGGGCAGCTGAGCTTTGCATCACTCAATAGAGGGGAGGTGATCTGCAAACATGACATCGGGGGAAGTTGGTAAATCACTTTAATGTAACAAATATGTTTCAACCTGGATTGGCACTTTAATTTGCTTTCAGAAGGAGTGGGTGTCTTTTGGTATTCACCTCAGGACCCTGCTGGGATGTCGCCCAGGTAGACCACCCAGCAGCTGGGTCCCTACGCCAAAGTGCATCTGCCTGAAAAAGGCTGAACTACATATCATGGTAACAATAGTGCTACCATAGTTAGGATTGAGTAGCCCTTTTAAGGTTAAAGGGTGAAAATTTGCACCTTAATAGCTTTGCCACCGTTCAACAAATTTACCTGAAATTTGGCAGTCATGGGGCATAACCGTAGATCTTGGGATCTGCCAACATTTGTACCAGTCGGATATATGGCTGTGGAGTTATTAAGCAACATCCATATGCATATTTACATCTTTTTGCGCATTCTTTGCTCATGCCTACAAGTCTCACAGTTTATGCGACCAGTCCTAAAACTTCAGGGAACATGCGGCTGGGGTCTCCGATGTGCCTTTTGAAGATTTTATGAAAAAATATTAAACAGTTCAAAAGTTATTCAAAAAGCAAGTTCCCATGATAAGTCAAAGGGAAAAGTTAACAAAAAGTTCAACACTTTCACAATTGCATTAGTGCTGCAAATGACACCAGTAGTGTCGTGAGTCAGCCATTTTTTTTTCAGTTAGTGATCACAAAAATGCTTGGCATTAAAAATTGGGACCATCTAGGGACATAATTCTTTTTGTGTTTACCTATTCGAGCCCTGAGGATGCTAACCATGTCTTTATTTTGGGGTTAAACACCCCAGGAATATGCTTTTCAAATTTCTGGAAAAAGCAGTGTCGCAAAGTAGTGTCGCACTCATGACACTTGTGCAAATTTTGTGAAAGGTGTCATAAATCATGACACTATTTTTCCAGGCTATGGCCAAAATGACAGGAGTTCTTTGCCACCCTGCTGCAAAAGAACGGCTTGGTTTTTTGAGCTGACATTTGGAGGTAAGGCAGCCAACATCTCACAGATGTGCCTTTTTGTGGTTTGGTGAAAAAATATTGCACAGATGCAAAGTTATAGTACTCCAAAGTTTACATTTTTTCCCCATATACTAACATGGTGGCGTATGCCGCACCTTTCGGGGCTCGTATCTCGGAAACGGTGAGAGATATAGAATTTGTTATGTCATTGAGTGAAAACGTAGCGACGAAAGTCATGAATCATGTGAACTTTTTTCCCCTACATTGTACGGTTCCTGAGATACAAGCAATTTAGTATTCCAACAGCTCGTTTTCTGCTCTGAGGCCCATTGTTATGCATACATTCTTTGTATTCAGCTGTTGGGCAAAACCAGGGTGTGCACTTACATTACTATTACACTTAGCATTACTACTTGTGTTTCCATACCTGTTTGCATTACTGTTCCCGTGTACACCACCGTGTGCATTACCTTTTGCGTTCTTGTTTGTATATGCGCTTGTGTCACGTTGCCATTTCTATCTCCTTTGCTGTTATTTCTGCTGTTAACATTACTATTTGCATTTCCAATTGCCGTACCATCACCATGTGCATTTCCGTACGTGATTGCATTTGTGTTTCCGTTTCTGTTCCCTTTCGCATCATTGTTGCTGTTACTGTTACCATTTGCATTTACAATTGCAGTACTGTGACCATGTGCGTAATGGTGCAAGGGGGGTTATCAATCCTAACATTGAATTTCTTCACTTTTGTTTCTGTGGAACAACCCTAACTGATGCACTAAGTGGAGTTTTTTGCCATATACACACACACACACACACACACACACACACACACACACACACACACGTGGGGTGTAATCTCCTCTTCTTCTGAGCTTCAACCTCCTCAAGTCTGGGCACCAGTAGGTTACAGTGCGCTGATCTGGATTTGTCGGCTTCTGACCAGCTGCTGCTGAGGGTTATTTCTTAAAAGAAATAAATGATTTACAAATTTTCTCAGCAGTCAGTACAGCAAGCAGAACTGGCAGGGCACTAGCAAGGCTGTATAGGCAGCGATGACGGCAGCAGTCAGGCAGATCAGGAACTGGGTGGTTGGTGGGAAGGTCTGGCTGGCCGGCTTCAGGTGCAGTGGGCAGTTGTCTTCTCTCTCCTCCAAGCTAGCAGCTTCAACAGCAAAATTCACTCTGACACTCTGGAACTGGTCCACGGCTGAATGATTCCAAGAGCCCCAGAGGGATCATCTTTATGGTACAGTTACGGACCTGAGGGGGGACCAAATATATATAAATAACTGCACCCCAAAATAAGTTTAACTGAGGTGTGATCCCAAGCACCAGCCAATGTGCAGGTAACTGGTGGGGAGCTAGCTAAATGAGAAAGCCATACATCTTCCTTTACAAACCTTATCCAATGGTAGCTACTCACACTTGCTCATTCACAAACTACTTACTCATTCAAACTATGAATGGGATTCTAAATGAGAGGTGCTACTACGTATGGCAAACAGAACAAGAAGTTAGTGCACCCTCACCCCATCCCTCACCCCAAAAAAGGGGTAAACCTCTAGCCCTTGTCAACCACCACACGAGACAGCCAGAGACATAAAATCCTCATGTACTGTATACATTTTTTTGTTACAACACAAAGCAGTGCCCACAGGGGAGGACTTTAACACAGCAGCACTGCTTTTCACCAACGCTCTCCTACCCCAATCAGTTCACATGGCCCAAGTGAGAGTTCCCTCTCTTAGGCCATTACACTTACACAAGTGATATGGCATCTGTTTTGATATATATGGCAACATTTAAAGTGCTTAATGAAATGTTATTTTCATACAACATTTTTGATACGGAAAACGAAAGAACTAGAGTTTGCCATACTTTGGTTTTGTCAGCTTTCAAAGTTGCAGTTTCAGATGTGGGCAGCGCATAAAAAAGTTTTAACATTCCACTAAAGACTGACACTTGCAAGAATACTATTCAAACAATTCAATTCATGCACATATTTAAGGTGTACTTGCACCAGAAACCACCTCAAGAACACGTAAGCATTTTGTTTTCAAATTTGAAGCACCTGGGATTGTGTTTAAGGCACATACTTGGATATCACATTGGCCAACATGTACAACCTAGTTTATTAAGCAAGTTATATAAAAATTGTCCCGATTAGCAGCAAGGCAGCTAGTACAGCAGAGTGCCAACACCCACCCTGCCCCATAATGCCCAAGAGAAACTCAGCACGACACCCAACACAGTATAATAAAACTATGTCCCAGACCCCACCAAAAAAGATTCTCACTTGTGTGACAGCTCTTATGAGAAGACCAGAGCAGCATCTTGAATTTACGCTATCCTCCAAAGGAAAACATGCAGACTTTACATCAGCCAGTGTCCTCAGTGAGTAAGCATCAACAAAACCAGTTACAGAAGCTTTCAAATACCTAAGGGCATAGACAAAGTGTGGGGTGGAGGTGGGGGACATCATACAATATAGGAGTAGTACAAAAACAAGGGGGCATGATATGAAAATGGAAGGTGGCAGGTTAAGGGGACATGTGAGGATGGCAGCTTAGATTAAATGCAAAGTGCAGAGTAATGCACCTGGGAAACAAAAACCCAGGGGAAGAGTGCACAATGGAGGTGAGATACTGACAACAACAAAAATGGAAAGGGCCCTGCGGGTAGTCATATCAGATGACCTAAAGCTGGGCTAGCAATGTGTGAAGGCAGTAAGGAGGGCTGGGGGGATACTGGGGCGCATAGGGAGAGGCATCACTAGTAGAAAACAGGAAGTTGTTGGCCCTCTGTACAGACAGTTGTTAAGATCACAACTGGAGTACTGTGTACAGTTCTGGAGACCCCATCTCTGCAAAGACATAGACAGGGTGGTGGCAGTCCAGAGGAGGGCAACCAAAAGGGTGCAGGGTCTGCACCAGAAGACATATGAAGAAAGACTAAAGGAGCTTAAGATGTATAGCCTTGAGGAAAGAAGGGAGAGGGGGCACATGATAGAAACTTTCAAATACCTCAAGGGAATCAACAGAGTCCAGGAGGGTAGCATCTTTCAGAAAAAGATTTGCAAGAACAAGGGGGCACAATGTGAAGATAGAGGGGGGATGACTCAGAGGTAATGTGAAGAGGTATTTCTTCACTGAGAGGGTTGTAGATGCATGGAACAGCCTTCCTGAGGTCGTACAGTCAAAGACAGTGGAGGAATTCAAGAATGCACCGGACAGACATAAGGCAATTCTAGTGGGGGGGTAGAAGGAAGTAGGCTGTTAATTAACTAGGATCTTCAGTTTATCCATTTGGTTGGGAAATGGGCAGACTAGGTGGGCCAAGCAGTCCTTATCTGTCATCAAATTCTATGTTTCTATGTGATAGTCTACCACAGGAGGTGGTGTAAGCAAGCACAGTGAAGTGATTTAAACATGCGTGGGACAGGTATAAGGGAACAGAGGTGGAAAAGAGAGGTGAAGAGTCATAGATCAGGTAGGGTCAATCAGAGGCTGCAAGCTGGTGTAGGGCTTATTATGGAAAGACTGGATGGGCCTACTGGTCCTTGTCTACCAACAGATCCCATGTTTTCCATAGAAAGCTAATGCAATCCTGACCTATTGAGCCAGGCACAATGTAATAGTACATGCTTAATTTAAAAAAAAAAGAAAAAGTCACTCCTACTTCAAGTGATCAAAAGGCCAGAGTCTGCATTTATTGTGGGGGTTGTTCTTTCACTAAGATTGAAAATGTGAAAACAGTAGCAGTTTCTGTTTTCACATCTTCCAAAAGTCTCATCTGCATACCTAGAGAAAGCCTGAAAACTGCCACACTTCCCAATTGTAATTATAAAGAAAGTTCCCAGGGGAAATCTTAATTGTAACATTTAATCATAAAATGTACATTATTAGTGCTAGTAACATCTAAAAATTCAGTGTCAGTGTCAGTGTCTATGCCACTAATCAAACAGAGTTCAGATAATTACCCCACATTAACCGGAGCTGAGAAACAAATCCGAACTGCCATGCAGAACTTTACCAGTAGCTATCTAGCAAATTACATGTAAACCATAATAATGGACATTTTAGACTTATTACAAATGTTCCAATTTTAACCAACAAAATTATCACTGAATTGTGGCAGTTTTCAGGCTTTCTGTAAATCATGATGTGACTGTTGTAATATCAAAACAGATGCTCCAGCTTCTGTACAAATTGTCTTGCAGAACACTATAAATGCTGCATTTCAATACTGGAAAAAACTTCCTTAACTGCTCAGCCAGCTGCAGCAGCTGCACAATTTGACAGTAATGTAAGACCTGAAGAGCAACTCTATAAATTATGCATTTAGACAAAAGAGCTTTAATAAAAATTGCACAATAACTTCCTTAACTGCTCCTCCAAGTTACTGCACAATTTGTCACACAGACTAGCAACCTAAAGAGCAAGCAACAGTAATCTAGAAACACCATTTATAATAGATTAGCAATACAGCATCCTCTAGTTATCACCAATTTACTGCTGCTGCTCTATAAAATCAATTGCAAAAGGTCCTCACTCACTGTTTAACTAAAGACTACTCTCTGCCATCTCCGAGTGGTATACTAGCATACCATACTATATTATATATGTAACTTGACATGATTTGGACAGAAAAGAAATAAATGTTTGGAATTGAGCCTCTGACTGACAAACAGATACTCATGACACAGTCAGCAACGGAGTGACTGTTATCATGTGTATGTTGCTGTCAGTCATGAGACATGAGTCTATTCTAAACAAACATTCATTTTCAGTACAAATTATGACCCAGTCCAGACTACCTCATCCTTAGCCCATCTCAGTACCTACATAAAAAAAATACAGCAAAACCCTGATCTCCATTGTCACACAGTAACCTCACCTAAAGCAAGCATATACTTTTTCTAGTTCTGCTGCTCTGTCTATGCAGTCCCCTGTTGACTTTAACAGTAGCAGCCATCTCATCTCCCAACTATCCGTAATTGCATTAGTTTTAGCATTTAGCACAAACATACATACCTAAGAAAACTTGGTCTCTGGGTGGGGTGCAATATGCTCTTCCTCTGGGTTTCAGTATCCTCAAATCTGGGCACCAGTAGGTTACAGTGCGCTGATCTGGATTTGTCGGCTTCTTACCAGCTGCTGCTGAGAGTTATTTCTTAACAGAAATAAATGATTTATAAATTCTCAGCAGTCAGTACAGCAAGCAGCACTGGCAGGACACTAGCAAGACTGTATAGGCGGCGATGACAGCAGTAGTCAGTCAGATCAGGAACTGGGTGGTGGGTTGTAAGGTCTGGCTGGCTGGCTGGCTTCAGGGGCAGTGGGCGGTTGTCTTCTCTCTCCTCCAAGCTAGCAGCTTCAACAGCAAAATTCTCTCTGACACTCTGGAACTGCTCCTTGGCTGAATGGTTCCAAGAGCACCAGAATGAACATCTTTATGGTACAGTTATGAACCTGAGTGGGGACCAACTTTTTCAGGTCCGAAGGGGAGGAGGTGCAATAATAGCAAGGGTCTGAGTGGAGCCCTGTGATTGGCTCCAACAGCACCTCCCATGTCACTATGATGTCCAACACAATAGGAGAATGTTGTGGAAGCATAGATCTTGCAGTCTGTGGACAGCGTGGGTGTGGTTCGGTCTTGGGGGGATTCAGAAATCGGGCAGGCGACAACCAGCGGGCACAAGCAGGCAGGCTCAGCAGCAGCATAAGTTTACTTAATTTTGAACAGTTGAAATCAGCGGGGCCCCTGATGGTGTGAATGGTCTCTGATTCTTTTAAATAACTTCTTTAGTGTTTGCGGACCTTGTGGTTGCCTTTTTAGGGAAAGGAAATCAGGCAGGCAGCAGTGTGTAGCATGAGTATAGTCACTAGTGCGCATAAACAGTGAGCTGAAAATGTACATAACAAAAGGAAGAAACGGATGTAATGCTGCTGCTCTTGTAATTGTAAAATGCAATTGTTTTTTTGTGTGTATTTTTGTATATACTGTATATGGGACTTGAGAGTGCAGCGGGGATTTGGGAAATAAAGCCAGAGTCACAGTCACCAAACCCCACTTCAAGTGCTAACTGTGCCACTGCCCATACATTTGAGGGGTTGGTGGGGGCATCCCGCAGCTGTGGGGTTCGCGGGTGCCTAACACCTGCCCTGCCCCTGTCCTAAAAAGTGGGTACCGGTCTTGCATTACTAACTACAGACCAGTATCTGTCCTCTGCCCCCTCTCTAAGGTGCTTGAAAGGATTGTGGCTGACCAGGTCAAGGAGAACCTTCAGAAGTATAGTCTACTCTGCCCACAACAGCACAGATTCCATCAGTGCCATAGCACAGCTATGACCTTAGTTGAATTCACAGACTATGTTCACAAGGCCTTGGATGGGGGAAGCCTGTTGGGATCTATCTTCATAGATCTCACCAAAACCTTTGATACAGTCAACCATCAGATCTTGCTGGACCAGCTTCAGCACCAAGGGCTAGCCTCTGAAGCCATTCTCTGGTCCCAGGATTACCTATCCAGAAGAGCACAGAGTGTAAAAATTGGGACAGCTATCTCCTCATCTAGGGAAATAGTACTGGGTGTCCCACAAGCTTCTATACTGGGCCCCCCCCCTCTTTAGCATGTTCTTCAACAGGCTTCCAGAGGCCTGCAATAGCAAAATTATTCTGTATGTAGATGGTGCAGTCCTCCTTAGTAGTAGTTCCCAACTTCAGCACCTACAGGATGATCTACAGTACTCATTTCACAGCTTGGAGGACTAATTCAACTCTCAGAAATTGCTTCCCAATTACAAGAAGATGAAGACGATGCTGATAACCACTCACCACCACAAGAGATCTCTTCTATCCCTTACTATTACTAACAATCAATCAATCAATCAACTCTTTATTTAACCAGGCGTTCATCGTTGAGCAGAAGCTCATTTGCAAGATGGACCTGGGTGGAGCATGAACAATTGTATATACAGGTCAACACAGGTATTTACAAGGCAATACAGATAATACTCTTTACAGAGAGGAAGAAAAGGAAGTTCATATGTACATAGAATTATACAGATATTGTACAGATTACATGGTATTTACATACATAGAAGTGTCTATAGGAAGATAAAGCAGGTTATCTAAGGTTGCAGGAGGAAGTAACGGAAGAAAAAAATTAAAAATAAAAATATACACCAGGTAGAGGTGAAGGTAGGGGGGAAGGGAGGGAGGTAGGGGGAGAAAGGCTAGGAGGGCACGGTGCTCAGAGAGAAGTTGGTAAAATGGGATGTAGAGAAGGTGGATGGAGAAAAGGAGTATGTGTGAGCCCCAGGATTGAATGCTATAAAGTACTGGGCATGGTAGGATGTCACAACCCAGGGTAGTGAGCTCCTATCCGAGGTTGGGAAAGGAAGAATAAGGGGATGGATGGGCCTAGTGTTGATAAGACAGGGGGATAAGAGAGAGAACAATTAGGCTGGTGAGGAACAAGCTAACAACAAGGCTGCTCCACTCAAGCAGGTCAACTCTTTTAAATACTTGGGCATGATCACTGATGAGACCATCTTGTACATGCATCACATCGATCAGGTCATCAAAACAGTGAACAGCAAACTTGGAGTTCTCTACAGGCTCAGACTGTCCCTAACTCCTGAAGCACTCAGGTTGGCAGTCTCCTGTTCCATCTTGTCTGTTATTGACTATGGACTCATGGTCTATGGGTCAGCATCAGACACTGAGCTAAAGTGAGTAAGCATGGCCCTCAACAAGGCCTGCAGGCTGGCTATAGGGGCTGATAATCTCCTACACACATGCTCCCTCTACGAGCGCACTAACTGGCTCAGTCTTTCCAGCAGAATCAAATACCAAATGTGCCTGCTTGGCATGAAATCTCTCCTAGCTCCATTAGCCTTCAAAGAACTGCTCCAGTGAGGTAAATCTGGGTCCTGCACTAGAGGGCAGACTTGCAGCCCACTTGCTGTCCCCTTCAGAAAAATGGCACTTGGCCAGTGGTCCTTCACATACAGGGCTCCTTCTTGGCTAAATGAGATTCCAGCATGCCCTTTACTCATTAACAGCCTTCCTGTCTTCAAAGTGGAATTAAGACATCAGTTTGCCAAGGCTGAGGTATGTAGCTGCAGGTAACCTGTAGCACTATCACCCGGTAGCTTGGAGTCAGCCTGCTCCTGGTGTGCATTCTCCAATTTGCTACCCTATTGCCCAGTAGCTCTGAGTTAAACTTCTACTTTCTACTACTACTACTTGCCAGCCCTAGGACTTCAGCCTTCCATACCAACAGCCTGTCGAAGAGCCTTCTATCTACTGTTCTTAACTCAGCACTCTGTTTTAAGTCCCTCCCCGCCACTGACCCTTAACAAATGTGATGGTCTGAAAGCACCTGTCTTCCCCCCAGCTTATTCTGTGTATGGTTCTCCCTCACATTGCTCTCTAGTATGTTCCTACTAGGTCAGTCCTGCACAGAAAATTACCCCCCCACACCCTTGACTTGAATTAACGACAAAGCCTCCTCTTGGCTGCATTAACATACAGGGTGTGAAAGCCTATTTTGAGTCTCTCCCCTCCTGACTTTACAGTATATGAAATAACAACAATGCCTCCCTTGGTTGCTTTGCCTCCTGCTAAATTAGTTCCTTAAAACCCACAGCACTCACCTTGTACCTTGGGCTGTACTAACTGCAATATGTACCTCTGTATGAGATAACTTGCAATTGTAAATAGTCAGACTAATTGCTGTTACTTCTTGTATTTTTTGTATCTGTACTTGTGCATCCATACTCTGTAACTACCTTTCTGTGTTGTCCTCCTGTCAAGATGTGGAACCTTTGAAAAAGAGCATTTTGCTCAAAGGTTATGTCCAAATGACAAAATAAATGAAATACATAAACATTATTCACTCAATATCACCCAGATCAAAGAGGTCATTATGCAAAGTAAATACAAGCATTTGTCAATGCTGAATGTTGGCTTGCTGGCATTGGCAGTGGTAGTGTAGAAGTTACAGAGCAGCGTAATAGGAATGGCAGTGAAGTACTGAACTGAAGCCCACCCCACCACCCTGCAGAGAGTGACAGGCATTGAGGTGTGCCTTTGGGTCGTCAGGCATAACGGCCATGCCATTTCACCACACCCCATCCTGCAGACACTGACAAGTGTCACGGTGTTCCTTGGGGTCTTTGGCCCTTATCGCACCCCATTACATTGGAAATGCGGTGAGATGGGTGCGATATAGGAGAATAGGGTGAACTTTGGGGCCAAAGAGTCCAAGGCATACCGATGCCTCTCACTGGCTGCAGGCGCTGGATGGTATGAGCATTACATGCAAGAATCCCAAGTCACACCCTGATGCCTGTCTCATTCTCTACAGGGTTGGGCGTTATGGTTGGAAGCCCTAATACCTCAGGCATTCGTTGGTATTTTCACTCCAAATTTTCAACATGGTTTTTTTGTGACCCCCACCTCATGAAAAGTGGCAATATCAGTTTGTTAGCCAAAAGCTGCTTATGCACAGCGACTATGGCATTTAGCACCAGAGGTGCAAAACATTCGAACAGGATGTAAAAATGACAGCTGTACAGTTCATGGGAGGTGTAAAAAATGGCAATGTTGCAAATCTGCAATAATATATAAAAACTGGTGAAGTCATGGCTGCATAGAAAATGCAACACACCCATAATATAATTAGGTTGGGGATTTTTACAGCAGATTGTCAAGTCAGGCATTTTGGTGCCTCTGATCATGAACAGTGTCACTGTGATTTTCTTTATCTGTCCGAACAATGATTTCCACAGCGACCACACATTTCTGCGCTGAAAGTGTGAAACACACTTTGGCCATGTTGTGAAAAAGACAGCTATACTGTTCATAAGGAAGTGGGAAAATGCCACTGGTGAAAATCTGGACTGAAAATATTACAAAGTCATGAACTTACGAGGGTGCGTGGAAACTGCGCAATGCTCACTCGCAACACAGTCATTTTATGGACTTTTGTCACCAAATTTTCAACATAGCCATTTTAAGACCTCTGCTCGTGAACAGTGTCACTGTGATTTTCTTAATTTGTCCCATACATTGATTTCACACACCGACTGCGCCATTGTGCGCTACATAGGTGGAAACACATTTTGGGTGAGATGTGTAAAATTACAGCTGTACTGCTCATAAAAAGGTGTGGTAAATGGCAATGTTGAAAATCTGAGTGAAAATATTGAAAATTCATGAACTTTACAAGCGCAAGGAGAACTGTACAATGCACGCTCATAAACAGTCATTTTTGGAATTTTCACCAAATTTTCAACATAGCCATTTTAAGACCTCTGCTCATGAATGGTGTCACTGTGATTTTCTTAATTTGTCCCGTACATTGATTTTGCACACCAACTGCGCCATTGTGCGCTACATGAGCGGAAACACATTTTGGGTGAGATGTGAAAAATGACAGCTGTACTACTCATAAGAAGGTGTGGTAAAATAGCAATGTTGAAAATCTGGAGTGAAAATATTGAAAATTCATGAACTTATGAGCATGCGTAGGAACTGCGTAATGCACGCTCGTAAAACAGTCACTTTTTGGAAATTTTCCACCAAATTTTCAAAATAGGCTTCTTGAGAGCCCACCTTATGAACACTGGCAGTGTCGTTTCATTAATCAGTCCTGAAAGGTGATTTTGTGCAGTGACTGCGAAATCACCCATCAGGCCGAATAACGCCATGACAGTGACAGCATTCATGAGAAGGGGTCCCAAAAACCCCATGTTGAAAATTTGGTGCAAAAATTCCAAAAAATGCCTGAGATATGCAACAAAGTTGAAAAAACCCTATCTAGCCCATTATACAGCTTACTGGCATTTCCTCAGTTAGCGGTCGGCTTTGAAGAGTGCAGACGTGTTCCCGGTCCACCGCAGATCATCGTGCCGGACTCCAGAGGTAAGTATGGGGTGTGGGGGTGTGGGGAGGCAGGGTGCGCAGTGGGTGGCTGCGGGTTGTGGGGGGGCAGGGAGACTGCGTGGGACCATTTTCAATTTACAGTTTTGATTTTTTTAAATTGATGACGTGGGACATTTGCCACGCTGGGGTGGGCTCCCAGTGTGGCAGAAGAATGCTGGTGGGGGGCGTGGAGCCGACGGGGGATTGGGCACCCCCATCAGCAATGGCATCAGTTGCCATGCTGGGGTGGGCTCCCAGCGTGGCACCCTGTACTGGGGGGGAGGACAGTGGAGCCGACGGGGGATTGGGCACCCCTGTCGGCCATGGCATCAGTTGCCACACTGGGGTGGGCTCCCAGCATGGCACTCTGTACTGGGGGGGAACTGCACATCATGTAAAGTGGACGTAACTTGTAAACAAAGTGCCGCTGCATGACGAGCTTGTCTCTGATTGCAGAGGCACTTTGTTTAGAAGTTTTGTCCACTTTACATAATGTTGGTGTCAGCGCTACCTTCCTGGCTTATTGGGGAATGAGGAATGCACCTACTGATGTGTGCCCTGCATTCGCCCAGCAGCAGCCACGCCTCCAAATCTTCACTCTCCCAATATGTTGACTGCCGCGCAAGCGTGGCAAGCCAACATAAAAACCACATGAACACACTCCCTCCTAACATGCCAGCACAGAAAGGAAATGTTTAATCTTCAAATTTAATGTAAAGGACAACTTCCATAATGTAAAACACACAGCCCCACCCCCATCTACTGTATTCAGAATGCACACACTGTACTAGATATGGTTACATCTCAGTACATCACAGACATGATGACAAATTGCCAAAAAGTTGCTACACAAAAGGTTTTTATGTAAATATAACCCAACCACATGAGAAAACATCACTTGCATGTCCTGCAGAGAAATAAAATGGTAAAGCTTGCAATTTGCTGGGGGAAAAAAATCTTTCTTAAGTTAAAATGCAACTGCCTTCCCCCATCTACTCTACACAGAAAACAAACCTAGCTAGTTTTAAATTCAAAAGCACTGTTCCTTCACTAGGCTAGATCTGGTTCCATTTCAGCTGGTAAAAGTAGTGGGACTTTTGTCTAAAGCACACAAAACTCGATCCTCACAAGAATACTAAACAAAACAAACTACAATGATAATGATTCAATATCTGAATCTACAGCATCTCTGTTGTTTCTATACAATATTTACTGAAAAAATAACATTTAGACATCTGTTAGGGTTGAAGTACAAAGCCTCAAAAGTAGAGAAAAGCAATTGGTACAAAACAAAGCCTCCTGAGTCTTGGTGAACTTCTGGTGTGGTGTTTTGCAGGGTTTGAATGATCATATTATGCAGTGTTGTTGCTACTCTAACTTCAGCACTGTCTTTCCAGCCACAGAAAAATCATACCTGGAGAGAACATGCCAAAGTTCGGCTGGTGCCGGTGCAATATTGTATGATTATTAGAACCCTGAAAAGCATCATGCCAGATATTCTACAGGATTCAGGGGTCTTCTTTTTCATCAAACATTGCATATCTCTACTTCTGTCTCAACATTAACCAATTCATTAATGGCTATTACCATACATTTCCTTTCTTTAAAAAAATAAATTTAAAATAGAAATACAGTATTCGGCATTAAAAGCATAGGTCTGGATTCTCAAAATGCTTGAAAATTCTGCAGCTGTGGAGAAAAACTCAGTACAAGTGAGTTGCTACTTACAGAACTGCAGTTTCTCCCACAGCTACAGTATTCTCAAAAGGGGAGTCAGTTTACGACTGGTTCCATGATTTACGGTGGCTTGTGGGTACTGTTGCCATGGAACTCCACACAGCTGTAGAAACATTTTATTGACAGTGGGACCAGCCATAACATCTTCCACAACTGCTGTGGCTGAGAATAGCAATCTCTGCAGCTGCTGAGACTGCGGTGTGTAGCTGCAGTTGTAGTGTAGGACTTAGTCCCAAAACATTTCGAGAATCCAACCCATGGTCTGAGGAGTTTTCTGGCACCAGGCTAACACTAATTACATGCCCTCTAGTATAGTGAGGCCTCTGAACAACCACAAACAAGGAGCAAAATGTCAGGGCTCCCTCACTACACCACCAGCTGTAATAAGTTACTAGTTCTCACATACTATGATAAAAGTGCACTTTTATTGCAGTGGTGAAGCCAGGGATGGCCACCCACTCAATCATGGACTCCACAATGGGCACTAAACAGTGAATAAAGATGGTGGAGGGGCACCACTACTCACACTGGGACAGCCAGAAGATGCGACCGGCCCCCCCCCAGCTCCCCGGCTCTGCCACTGTTTTATTGTAGCATATTGTGAAAAGTGCATGAATACTCACAACAGTAGTGGGACCAAAATGCCAACACTTCATACATAGTGTTTTATCAAGGCATAAAGAAACACTGCTACTAGTGCTGATTTTATACAGGTGTAGCAAACCATGTGACCACAAAAATGCTAAGTGCAGTTTAAAGAGACAGGACCAGATATTCAGAGATGCTCCAAAAGCCAGCGCAAGTCTGGCACAGCGCAAATCTGATGTGCACTGGTGCAGCTGGAGCAATATTCAGAGACTGTGTATGCCATAGTGCGCCAGTGCAACATGGCTGAATATGGCACAGTTGTGTTATGGCGCAACTGTGACTGTTCCATGGCACAAGTAGAGGTGCTCCATGGTGCACACACACACCCAGTTGTGCCACAGCAGCAGAGTGATGGGTGGGGGGCACGGCACAGAGAAGTGACCCAGGGACAGAACCAGGGAGGCACAGTGACAGGCTGAAAGAGGCCACCACCACCTGGGCACAGCAGGGTGCGAACAAGCACCCACACCCCAACCCAAGAATACAACAGTGGCACCGAAGGTAGGCAACAGAAGGTGCTAATGGCCAACAGAGGGCCACCAAGGGGACCCCCTGCAGCCTGCATGTGGTACCCCCCAACACAGCCAGACCAGAGCAGATCACACTCAGGACCACACAGCCAAGCACACACACCCTCTCAACACTCCCCTGACAGCCCTCCCATGGGCACCCCATGACACAGCCACCGACCAAGGGGAGGGACACCACCACAGTGGGACACACCATAGCACACAGCAGGGAACCACAGAAGTACAACATGCACACTGTCACATGCACATCACATGGACAGGCACCAGGCCACTGCAGCATGTTTCTGCATGCCACCTGCAAAGCAGACACTGACACAGGCAGGTAAGTCAAAATATTGTAATAAAGAAATATGAACAGCAAACTGTACAGAACAAGGGGAGAGGGAAAGGGTAGGAATGTGAGGAATGGGGACAGGGAATAGGGACTGTAAGGTAGGAAGGCAGACTGCAGGGAGAGGTACAGCAGGGGAAACAGGGGAAGGTAGGGTACACACTAGTGGTGGCCATGCCATGCCGGCCCTTGCTGACCACGGTGTCCACCTTCCATCAGTCACCAGTGAATCTGGAGAACTATCTCCATAGTGGTGGAAGAGATTAGGATCAGCTGCCTCAAGAGCCTGCAGTACAGGGGCATCCTCCACCACCCCCAGACACCTAGGACAAGGGACAGGACAGGCAATCAGTGCAGTGCCCCAAAGAACCTGCCCATCCACTGCACACATTGGGACATGGGATCACACACCCCCAGAGGGCCTGAACGGGCCACCTGCAGGGGGATGGGCCAATGACTGCCAGCAACCCGGCACACCACAACAGTGCACAATGGTGGTCCCTGCCACACAGTAGCCACCCAACTGTGCTATGGCAGTCACATGGCACAGTGCCCATGCAGCACCACTGCATCGACAGTGGCAGCCAGGTGCACACCGCCCCCACCAACAGCTGGCACATGAGTACAATGGATGTGCCACAGTGGCAGGCACCACGCACAGTGCAAAACACACAGCTACCATGACACATGGCACAGGTGGCCATGCCCACACTCATACCACCGCAAACCCCCAATACATGTGTGAAGGACCATAATAGTGTCTACCTACTCTCCATGGCCCTGCTGGTGCTGGGGCCGTACCGGCACCACCTCTGGGTCCCTTTGCAGCCTGCTATCCCACTGCGGCCACCACCACTGCTGCCCTTCAGTGATTCTCAGGCCCTGGGAAGCTGTCCAGAGGAGGGCAACTAAAATGGTGCAGGGTCTACACCGGAAGTCATATGAAGAGAGACTTAAGGAGCTTAATATGTATAGCCTCGAGGAAAGGAGGGAGAGGGGGGACATGATAGAAACTTTCAAGTACCTCAAGGGAATCAACAAAGTCCAAGAGGGTAGCATCCTTCAAAAAAAGAGGTGTGCAAGAACAAGAGGGCACAATTTGAAGATAGAGGGGCGGCTCAGAGGTAATTTAAGGAAGTATTTCTTCACAGAGAGGGTTGTGGATGCATGGAACGGCCTTCTGGAGGAGGTTGTGGAGTCAAAATCAGTGGGGGAATTCAAGCATGCATGGGATAGTCATAAGGCAATTCTGGGGGGTTGGGGTAGGAAGAAGTAGGCTGCTGGTTAACTAGGATCTGCAGCTTATCCAGTAGGTAGGGAAATGGGCAGACTGGGTGGGCCAAGCAGTCCTTATCTGCCATCAAATTCTATGTTTCTATGGGAATGGAACATAGATAGGAACACATCAGTACACAACCAGAGCAGCTCCCCCACTGCACATTGTGGGCCCCTGCCTGGCATGGTCTGCACAGTGGCATGTCAACAAAAGCAGTGGTGGGTGATGCAACCCCATGATGCACACATTGACAGTACAGTGCCCTGCAGGACACATAAGACAGTCCAGCCAACACCACAGTACAGCACCAGGGCACACATGCATGCTGGGCCTATACACCTGGCTGTGACCTGGGACCCTCCACATCAAGTCCCCATAACAGTGCTGACACTGCTCTCCAGTCCTGGCCACCCCAGTTAGCTGCACTAGTGTGGCAGCAATAGGCTGCCACATAGCCATACAGGGCTGCTGTAGTGGCAGCTGGCTGAACAGCTGCGGTGTGTGGGGCTGGAGGCAGGCCACCAGGTTGGCCAGCTCCACCTGCATCCAGTTACTTGCCCATCAAGACCTGTGCTGCACCATGTCCCTGCTGAGAGTTGTGGAGCAAAATGGCTGCCATAGTCACATGTGACCACAGCATGCACCAGATGCACAGGCCAGGGATATGCGCTGTGCCTGCCTATCATGCAACAGCGAAGATGCACAGCATGGGCGTGGCTGGGCATGACCATGTGTGCTGGGTCAGCCAGGGTCAGAGGCCACTGCAGGGGTCAGAGCATGGCCATGCACTGTGCGCCCACTGCACAATAGCATCAATGGTGCACCATGTGCCATGGCTGCTATGGCACAGTGGGTGCACAATACACAATAGGTGATGGTGGTGCACCAAACAGCACCTGCACACAGCGCCAAAGTGCACTGTGCATGCGTGCGCATTGTGCTACATTGTGCTCCAGAGCAAACATATGACTTGCTCTGGAGCAATCTCATTGTGCACAGTGCAAATATGCAATACTTAGCCACCACATGCTAATGAGCTCATCAGCCAATACGTGGCACAATGGGGGCATTAGCATATCATTACCATTTCGCCAAAGCCATTTGCATGTGATGCACCATAAAAGCACCACGGAATGGCACAGGCCATGGACCGGTATTGCATCCTTTTGAGGTAAGTTGCACATACTGCTGGAGCACACTGAGCACAGACAGCACAGCAGGGGGGATGGCAATGGGTGTTGCTGCCACTGACACACTGTGCTGCCCATTTCCACAGGAAGCTTCATGTCAGAAGCATGAAGAGGCTGAGGAGTGTGGTCCTGCTTGCCTGCACAGGCCCAGCTTCACAAAAGCAGAGTCAAAAGCCCTGTTCGAGGCATACCTCAACAGGAAGCTGCTCCAGAGTGGTGCCATGGGTACACCACAGGCCAGGGCTGGGGCCTGAGTGGAGGTGGTGGAATGCGTGAACCAGCAGGACAGCCACTAGCTGTCAGTGCAGGAGTGCCACAAGAAGGTGGGCACTGACAAGAGGCCGATCAAGGAGAAGGTGGCAGCCATCCATGCAGCCCGGAATGCCACTGGAGGGGGGCTGCAGATGCACCACAGCTCACGGTGCAGGAGGAGTTGGTGGCAGCCACCTTGCACCGCAGCACCATGGAGGGTGTGCCTGGCAGAGGATTCCAGACAGGTGGAAACCCATCCCTGCATGGTACATATGGCAGCAATGCACAGCATGCTGTGGCATTGTGGGGGAGCACTTTTGGTCATTGCTTCACTGACACACCTGTTTTATATTCCAGCACCGTCATACCTGCGTGCAGAGGATGGGGTGCTGGTAGCAGATGTGGAGGCAGTACCAGTCCCGGAAGACCAGCCATCCACCTCCACAGGCATCTGGGGGCCTGGGAGGCCACAGCATACCACCACTGTCCAGCCAGATATCCTGGGCATGAGGACAGATGAGGCCCTGGATGTGTTTATACAGGATGGCAGTCTCAGCGTCCTGTGCATGGAGACACAGATTGGGGTGGGGTCTGTCACTGATGATGACCTCACCATAATCCTGGACAGCATGGGCAGTGTTATGGGGGATACACCCATACCAGACACAGGCAGCACATCCAGTGACCTGACAGTGGGGGAACAGCTGCCTGCCGCCACTGCAGGTGCAGCTGTGTGCACTGCCACAGCTGCACCGTGTGGTGGTGGTGGTGCAGCTGCACAGGTGCTGGGCAGTGTTCAATGGCTGAAAGGCAATGGCAGCAAGATGGTGGTGTCACAGGGCAGCTGGACTCAGGTCCTCCACTGGGGTGCCAGCTAGGGACATACCCTAAGAGGAAGCCACTGTGCAGCATCCACTGAGAGGGGGGCTGTGCAGCATGACCAGTCACCACAAGAGGGTTGGCATCCTGCCCAGAATCCCCAGGATACCGACCCAATGGCAGACTACACCCATTTGCTCCGGGCCTCCATCGAGCAACAGGTGCAGGTTGTCATTGGGCTGCATGCACTGTGCACGGAGTTGCGCCAGCTGGCCGAGCAGCATGAGAGGGGCATTGCACAACTCATGGTGGGGATGCAGTGCATGCAGGAGGCCACAACTGCTTCCATGGATCTCATTGCACACTGCATGCAGGAGGCCATGACTGCATTCATGGATTGCATTGCACAGGCAGTTATGGATGGCTTTGTTCTGCTGGCTGCCATAGGGTGTGGTTGGCCACTGTGGACCCCATGCAGTGCATTGTCCACCTCACGATCCCAGTGTCGGGTGACACCAACAATGTCGATGCCGGCCTCTGATGTTGGCATCCCAGGCATGCCTGGGGCAGGCCTGTTTGGGCACCTACACACTCCCGCACGGACCTGGTCACAGTCCCATGGGTCAAACCCTGAGGGGCTGTTGCAAACACCCCTGTGGCCGATGAGCAGCCTGTGGCTGCCAATCAGCCCTGGCATGGCCACCCCCATTGCCATGGTGGTCAGGGATGCATGCAGCAGCCCTGATGTGTAGCCTGCCCTGATCGCAGTCTGCAGCTGCTGCCCTGTGTGTGCATGGGTGGTGTGTGCATGTGCATATCACTGGTGTGGTGCCTGTGTGTCATGTCACATGCTGCCTGTGTGCATGCTTGCCCAGCCACTGGACCATGTGATGTGGGTGCGATGAGGCCAGTTCTGCACCAATTACACCTGTGTACCAGTGCAATGCATCTGATCCTCACCACTTGCCAACACCTGGGCATGTGGGTGCATGTGTGTGTAGGTGCGTGCATTGCTGTGTGCTGCTTTGTGCAGTTGTGTGTGGTTGTGTTCCACCGACTCCCCGGACCCTGCAACACAACTCTGTGTGTGCATACCCATTGCCATGCACACCTCTGCATGTGTGCTGTACCTGTGTGTGTGGCTCATGCATAGGTTCAGCGCCACCTACCTGCATGCACCATAGTGCTCCTCTGCGATGGTGTCATGGTGCTGTTGGGCCTGCCTCATCAGCTGTGGATCCCTCCACCCGGGGGGGCTGTCCACCTCCCTCCGGCACATTGCCTCCATCGTCCCTACTACTGTCATCCTCATTGGCCTTGAAAGCTATCCCATAGTCAATGGTCATGTTGTCCAGTATGCAGCAGGCCAGGGATTGGCCACAGGCTTTCAAGTGGCTGTAGTGTAGGGCACCGCTGGGCCTGTCTAGGCAATGGAAATGTGCCTTCAGCATTCCAAGCACACGGTCAATGATGCTGCGCTTGCTGACGTGTGCCTTATTGTAGCATTCTTCTGCTGGGGACAATGGGCACTGGTAGGGGGTGAGCAGCCAGGGCCTCAGTGGATAGGCATTTTCACCTGTGTAGATGATATCATAGTTAGCTCTCTGCCTTCCCTTGCTGTGCCCCTTGCCTGCCCTGGTGCCCTCGCCTGCTTGCACACCCTGCCCTCCCCCATTCCATGGCCTGCTCTGCCCATCACCCATTGCCCATCCCATACTCACCCACTAGGTGGCCTATGGGGATGTCCCCACATTCGAATCTGTGGCACAGCACGGCACTGTGCCAGATGAATGCATCATGGGTACTCCCAGGGTGTGTGGCACAGACATTGGTGATGTGTCCCATGGCGTCGCATGCCACCTGGCAGTTGATGCTCAGGCTCCCCTTCCTATTGATGTATGCTAGCCCCTCAGGGCCAGGTGGCATGCGGATGCCCATGTGGGTGCAGTCAATGGCCCCAAGCACGTCAGACATACGTGCTACCCTGTGGAAGTCTGCATGGCATGGATGCTACATGCTCCACCTGTGTGCTGGGGAAATGGATGTATTCTGAAGCATGTGGCAGCAGGGCATTCAGGAACTGTGTGAGGAGGCAGGATGTGGCCAACTGGGTTATGCCTGTGATGTCCCCTGTTGGACTCTGGAAGGTGCCCATGGTGAGCAGATGCATGACTGCTGTGACTTTCGTCTCCACAGATATTGCATGGCTCCATCTTGTAGGTGCCTGCATCTCTTCACTGCACAGCTCATAGAGCTGCCTCAGAATGGCCCCATTCAGGTTGTACCGGCCCACTATCTCCATGTTAGAGAAGTTCTCAAAGGTGGTGTGGGCACAGTACCAACTGTGTCTGGCATACTGTCAATGGGCCCTTTCTTGGCCACATTGCTGTTCCGCTTGCCCCCCCGACACCCCTCATTATACTAAGAATCATACTAAGAAACTGTATGGAGCAGAAAAAGTGCTTCCCAACTTAATTCATCCTTCCCAAGTGGGATCCGTTAAAGGCCAAGTAAGCGCAGACCACCTTTGAGCATTTGTAACATTACTGCAGGGAGCATGGGTGATTCCCACCCCAGCTGCAGCCATTACAGTCGATTTTGAGAAAGCTTTAGACTCAGTGGAATGGGAATTTCTACATACTACCATGCAGAACCTCAATTTTGGCCCTATTTTTAGCACCTGGGTTAAAACCCTATACACTAACCCCACTGCAAGGGTCCTCACTAATAGTACCCTTTCTGAACCATTCAGCCTGTATAGGGGCACTAGACAAGGATGCCCCTTATCACCCATGCTTTTTGTTCTGGCAATTGAAACTCTAGCATGTGCTATCAGGGAGCACCCAAATATACAAGGGCTGGAGCTAGGCAGGATTACGTCTCACACTATGCTTTATGCAGATGACTGTCTCATCCTAACTAAAGACTTGCAGGCTAATTTACCGTCAGTCCTGTCATTACTTGATTCCTTTGCAAAGATATCAGGTCTTTGCATTAATGCTAACAAAACTGAGGTACTCACACTAAACCCAGTTGCCTCACCACATATGGTAGCAAACACCAGCCTAGCATGGGCCACAAAGGGCATAAAATAATTGGGAGTGCATATATCCTCTAATCTACAGACCCTTATGGACTAGAATCTATCCCGTCTATTTGCTCGGTTACAATCTGAGGTGCAAAGATGGAAACACCTTAACCTAACCATACCAGGGAGGCAGTATAGTGCAGTGGTTTAAGGCTCTGAGCTGCTAATCTGGTGACATCCAGCAGACCAGATCTGGGTTTGAATCCCACAGCTTCCACTTGCATACTGTGTGACCCTGTGCAAGTCACTTAACTTCCCTGTGCTCCCAGATCGCACCTGTAGAAAAAGCTTTCAGCCTAGTGTGCTACTCCTGGTTAAACAACTAAAATATACCAGGAAAAATTGCTGCAGTAAAGATGATGGTTGCCCCAAGAATCTTTTATCTCATGTCCCACCTGCCTCTAGAGTTTCCTAGTAAATGGTTACAAAAACTAAACTCCCTAATAGGCAATTTTTTGTGGGACACTGCTAAGCCAAGATACAGTAGGGCAAAATTAAGAGCTCCATGGAACAAAAGGGGGATGGGGGCTCCCTAATTTCCATCTTTATGCCTATGTTTTTTTGGTAACTAGAATTTGCCATATATTCCAAGATCTGGGCCCAAACTAACCTGCATGGTGTGACCTAGAACCTGATATATTGGGAGGGTCTGATTTGTCAGCCTATTTGGGAGGGCCACTGCCCAATTCCCTGAAAAAATGGAGGGTTATTCAAAATGCTCATAGAGTCTGGCATAAAATCTGTCAAATCACCAAATCATGTATGAGCCCTGAATCATTAGTGTGCTTCTGGAATAATCCCAACTGGCTAACTGAAGGGAAACCAATAAATTGGCCTCAATGGAAGGACAATCAGATTATTAGGTTAAAAGACATCCTTAGTTCTGACAATCACACTTTTAACTTGTTTACTTCTTTTAAAGAAAGATATCTACTACCCCAGCAAGAGTTTTGGAAATACCTTCAACTGAGGCATGCTTACAGTACTTGGTTACATAAGGATTGCTCATGCCAAACATGAAGCCAACAGAAGAAGAAAAAACAACACTCTCCTCTCCCTCTGGGTAGCTGGCAACACAAGTTGAAAGGCCTAGCTGGTATAATATACAAAAAACTTAGGGACTCAGCCCCAGATCCCTCCACTAGAGCTCAGAGTAAGTGGCAAGAAATGCTCCACACTCCTTTATCAGATAAAGACTGGGCTGCATGCTGGGCTATTACCAAAAAGGCCTGCTCTGACCCAAGTAGTCTCCTGATACAGAATAAAGTGCAACACTTATGGTACCGCACCCCAACTCAATTAAAAACAGTGGGACTAATCCAAGAGAACAATTGCTGGAGATGCGGAGCGCAGACTGCAGACCTTCTACATATTCTTTGGCACTGCCCCCCAATCCGCCACATTTGGGGGAAAATTATTACATGCTGTTCCAGAATCTTAAACTGCACTCTGCCACAGTCACCTTCCCTGTGGATACTTGGACTCCTCCCTAAAAAACTAAGGCTGCCATATCAATACAAATTGTGGTTGATACAGGCCTCTGTAGGGATTAAAAGAATATTACTGAAAAACTGGCGGTCTACCATAATTCCTTCTTTTCAGTGCTGTTTAATGTCCACGGAGAAATTGGCCAGTTTTACTAAAATGTCCCATTTTGCTGCAGGTGTCACTAAAGTGTGTTTAGAGAGATGGGCCCCCTTTTGCACCTACATATCTTTAAAAGGATGCCCTCCCACTTTAGTACAGAATAAAGATATTTTAAGACCCCCTGAAACCTAAATATCAGAGATCTTATTTCTCCTAAGTCTAGGATCCCCAATTCTATGCCCTGCTTCAGATGTAACTATCTGCTCTAGTTGAGTAATTCCTGTACTGCCGTCTTGTCGCTATCTGTTTGAAACTTAACAGTAATACATACCTGATGTTATAGTAGATTGTATTTTATGTGAATGTTATGCAATGATTATACACACACACAAATAATATGCAACATCCTTTTTGACCTTTTAATTGTTATTTGAGGAACTATATATATATATATATATATGTTGTATCTGTCTGTACCTGTGTTGTACACTTGAAAATTTGGAAAAACAAATAAATAGATTAACTGCAAAAAAGAAAGAAACTGTATGGAGCAGAAGGCTGAAACGCCCATAATGCTTCAGACCTACATATAGTGTTTTAATAGCTTATTAGATTTCATATAGCTGTCAGTCTGTTCTTAAAAATAACCTTACTGCCACTGACAATGACTTTTAAAGGCAGCATGTTCCAGGGCCTTACAACCCTTTGTGAAAAGAACTAAGTCCTTTTTTTGGTTTCACACTTGTTCCTAACCAGTTGCAGTGGGTGACCTCTGGTATTGACCCTAATTTGTTTAAAATCCAGACCACATTCTACAAATAGGTGTTGATCATTGACGATGTCCCACGTGAGCAAGAGATGCCCTTCTGTCTTCTTGGGACATCATATCAAGTCTGTCTGAATACGAAAGTGACTTAGAGGACACAAAATATTTCATCACCCTTGTCTGAACTCTCTCTATTCTAGCTATATCCTTCTTTTTATATGGACTCCATAATTGTGAAACAAAATCAAAGTGAGGTCTCACATATGCTCTATATAGAGGCATCAGGATATCTGGGTTTTTTGATGTTATATTATAGCGGATTGCCCACCATATCTTGTTAGCTTTACTAATAGTCTTAGAGATATGGGAATCAAATGACAAACATGAATCGATTGTAATCCCCAAGTCCTTTTCACTATCACTACTTGCTAAAATACTATTGTAAAGATAATATTGGTAGTTGGGATTATTTTTTCCAAAATGCAAGACACAACACTTAGGGATGTTAAAATATAGATTCTGTTTTTTGGATCAAGACTGTAATGACTTCAAATCTTTCTGAATGACCATGTAATCAGTTACACTCTTGCAGATGTTGCCTATTTTGCAATCATCTGCATATTTAATTATCTTACTTTGGATGTTTATTGATAGATCAGATATAAAATCTGAAAAATAAGTGGGGCCAAAACTGATCCCTGCTGTATACTACTCTTCACATCTTTCCAACTACTTACATGGCCTTCTATTATAACCCTCTGTTTCCTTTTGGACAGCCAATTAATGATCCATCTGAAATATATTGGCTCTATATTGCGGAGCTGTCATTTCTGGATCAGGGCCCAATGAGGTGCAGAATCAAAGGCCTTTTTAAGGTCCAGAAAAATAACATCACAGGGATTACTTCTGTCCAGATTTTCACTGATAAAGTTGTAAAAACTGATTAAGTTTGTTGTACATTAATGGCCCTTAATAAATCCATGTTGAGTTTGGTCTAAACTTGTAACAGCTGGTGTTAATTCATCTTTAATGATCCGTTCTAGTATTTTACAAAAGATAGGAGTTAAACTGATAGGTCAATAACTGTCTGAAACACCTTTAGATCCCTTTTTAAACAGGGGAATAACATTTGCATGTTTCCATCCGGATGGAATTTGGCCTGTATTGAGGTTCTTGTCAAAAAGTATTTTTAAAGGCACACAGAGCTGGTCCTTCATTAAAGTAATTAAATCTATGGAAATGCTGTCAGGGCCTGCAGAGGAGCCTTTTTTTTATAGGCATTAATTTAGTTTTAATAATTTCAATAGCTATATCCACATTTTGAAAAAACGGATTACCTAATGAAGCATTACGTGGGACAGTGTTGTCTAAAAAAAATGTATAGAATTGTGTATTTAAGAATTCAGCCATGTCTCTAGGGTGATTAAAAACTTTATTATCAAAGCTAATTGGGACAACCTTATATTCTTGTTTTTTTAAGGAATTTATATAACTAAACATCAATTTGCAGTTCCCTTTTTGAGCTTGTTGAGCTAATGATCTTTCCATTGAGATTTTTGCCTTTTAGATCTCCTTTTTACAGAGTTTTTGTATCCTTTTAAATGCAGAAAAGGTTCTTTCACAGTTATTTGAGTGATATTTTTTGAAAGATTTATTTTTCTTTTCCATCAATTTCCGCAATTTATAATTAAGCCATTTTGGTTGAGAATTTAACTTCTTTTTGAGTACTTTGAGAATGAATCTATTTGCAGCATCCATTATAATAGAGGTTAAAGAGTTCCACATGTCATCAATACTGTCATTTTTTAATTGAGAGAACCAATCAATATCTGCCAGATATTTATTTAGTACAATAATATCTGTTTTATGAAAGGCAAATACTTCTGTTACATTATCAGATTCTAAGTTGGTACTGTATAATTTAAAGCTAATAGTGCAGTGTTCATTGTTGCTCAGTGGGGCTGATGGCAAACATTCATTAATATTTATTGGTTTGCTACCCAAAACAATATCCAAGATATTGGAACCACGAGTTGGAAATGTAACATGTTGAATTAGATTCAGTTCTACACAAGTGTTCAAAAAGTCTTTGGACAAGCTAGATCTAGCAGATTTATTTGTCCAATTTATGTCACCTAGATTTAGATCACCCACAAAAAGAATATTCCCTAACTCAGCAGCTGAAGACTTTTCTAGGATGATATCATTTAATATCATCAGGTTAGAGTCAGGAGGCCTATAACAAAGTCCCAATACTAGGTTTATTTTAATAAGATGTTTGATATGAAGCCATACAGATTCCACTGGGGAGGAATTTTTATTTTTATTTTGGGGGAGATATCAGATATAGTAAAAGATGAAGAAATAAAGAAAGCCACACCACCTCCTCTATGACTTGACCTAGTGTGATGGAATAATGCATAACCTGGGATACACAATTCTCAAGCCTTTTCACTAGACCACTAAGTTTCAGTAATGCCTATGATGTCAGGTTTTTCAATCCTTGCTCTTAGGATTAATTTGTCCATTTTATTACCCAAACTGTGAGCATTTAACAACATGAACTTTATTTCTTGAATTTTTTTCTTTGTTTAAATTAGTCGAATAAGATAAAAAGGAGACACTAGATTCTATTATTCCCCACTTTTTTTGCTAGTTTAAATTTATTGAAGGTACCCAGGTACAAAATGTTTTGCATAGACTAATAGCACCAAATCGATTTAAGTGCAAACCATCTTTTCACAAAGCCTTTGGGACTACAGGTGAAATATTTCCAATGATTAATAAAGACTAAACTACCTAAAGGACACCAATTTGACAGGCTGGTGTTAATTCTTTCAATAGTGTGATTCTTCTCTATCCTAGCCCTAGGAATGGAAAGTATACCAAAAATGAAAACATTACAGTTTTTGGATTTAATCTTCTCACCTAGCTGAATTAGTTCATAACAGATATCTTTCTCATGAGTGTGACCCGCATTATTTGTGCCTACATGAATGATTACATTAGATGGTCCACAAACGAGAGAGTCCATCCTAACTGCCATGTCTTCAGTTCTGGCACCCGGAAAACAAAACACAGAAACTTTATTATCAGAGTTTGATAAATAAGAATTTAAATATTTCACAATTGAGTCTCCAATAATTATGGTAGGAAGATTTGCAGTAAGAGATATAGCAGGTGGAACTGAATCAATTTGTTCATGTGATAGACTAATATATCTATTATTAGTGACGTAGTCCTCTCTACTTAAATTTGCATCAGATGAGTCATTAGATGGTGTAGAATGGATATATTCTACTCATCTCCCCTTTTTGTATTTTCAATTAGGAACTACTTCCCATCCTTCCTCATGTGAGTCAATATATAGGTCTCACCTTCTTTTATTAGAAACTGATAGATTTGGACTACAATTAACCTTGTAAGTCAAAGGTGGACTAATTCCAAAATGTGATATATCATCACAGTTAGAAATTACTGGTATACCTGTGTTTTCAAGCAGGATTTGGAGATTAGTGTCGGTGCTAACAACGGGTACTTGTAATTGGAACCAAATTTTGAGCTAGATGTGAGCTAGGAAGATTTCTGACTATATTGTCTAAAAAAAATTCCAGCTCTTAATCTCTTTGGCAGCTTGTAGTTCTTTTGTTAAAGTTGCTAAATCTTTTTTCATAGCATCCAGTTGCATACAATTTGAAAAATTTATAGTGGTTGGCAAATACGTGCTATCAGGCTCGCTACATATCACATGCCTACAGGCAGAACATACTTGTAAAACATATCCTGTATGGAGTGTATAGATTTCTGTCTGTGACAAACCGATATTCATTTTACACAAGTTTGAATGTCTATTTATGTGCCTTAAACTTCAAAGTGCAAACTTTGTCACATTACTAATTCAACTAACCTGCTGTCCTGCTAGTCCCTGCTAGACATGCTTGATGGTCATCTCTGCTCACGTCTCCACTCGCTTTCCTGTGGAAATACTGGCTCTGCTCGCTACTATGAGTGTTTTGTAGTCGGGAGCCTGGAGTCACATGACTAGCAACCAGGCGTCCCTGACTACAGTCACTGTACCAGGATGTAAAGTAGCCAAAAGGAGATTAGCCCCTAAAACTTCAAATGTCAGACACCACAAAATCACTACAGTTGCAAATGCCCTATAACACAGCCTGTTCAGTCACTGTTAAACAGCCCTTAAAAGGACTTGCTTAAAGTGCTGATATTTACCGCTACACTCTTTGACTATACGGCTATTAAAAAGGTGTATATCAGAACTCTTCTGCAACTATTGCCTGTCACAAAGCTTTAGGCCATCTCACAGGTCAGTTACTGGTTTGGGTGTTTGCAGAGCTACATGGTCTGAAGGTCTCTGAACATCACTCGCTACCACAAGTATTTTGTAGTCGGGAGCCTGGAGTCACAGGTCATGTGACTAGCAACCAGGCATCCCTGACTACAATCGCTGTACCAGGAAGTAAAGTAGCCAAAAGGAGATTAGCCCCTAAAACTTCAAATGTCAGACACCACAAAATCACCACTGTCTCCATCATGAATGGTATACTGTCCATGGTCCCTGATGTCTCATCTCCCCTTAGGCAGTTGGCTGCTGCGGGATGTGTGCCACCCTGGTGCATTGCCTGGCACTGTGCCTGCCTGTCCCTCTCACTCTCTCTTCCCCTTTCTCCCTTTCCACTGCCACCTCTGTCATTCTCCCTCTGTGGCTGCCTCTGTCAGTCTCGCTTTCTTTCTTTCTTTCTTTCTTTCTTTCTTTCTTTCTTCTTTCTTTGGATCTCTCTCTCTCTCTCTCCATCCCTCCCTCCTCTCTCTCTCTCACCTGTGCAAGTGCTGTCTGTGTGCTTGCACCTTGTATTTATAGTTCAAGTCTGCCTGGTGCATCTTAGTTTTGCTCCACCCATGCGCCATGGTTCCACGGTTAAATATTGCACTGTGCTAGATATTCATGGGCATGCCCCCTGCATTCATTATGGTTGCGCATTGGCACAGTGGTATTTGCACTGTGCATTGGCTCCCACTGAATATGGCTCCTTGGTGCAATTCCGCACTTGCGCCGGTGCAACTCAGTTGCGCCATGCTCAACTGCTTTGAATATCCAGCCCACAGTGTACAAACACACAATTTAAAAAACTGTGTTCTAAAAACAAAATATCAGATAATACTTACATAAATACATAAACAAATGGATTTGCACATTTATTGGACTAGATATCAGCAACTAATCTCTCTTGCTTACATCTGAGGGAAGTTTTCTTTACTTTACAGTCTTACACTGGTATTGCTTTGTGTTTAATTATTTTAGTTTTTAATTCAGGAAGGGGGTTTTCAAAACTGCTTATCTTGTGAGCATCTTCAGAAGGGTTGAAATAACTGCATATCTGATTTTCCTTTGTGGCTAACAAACCACCAGACTGTTTTGGGGCTGGGGAGGTTTACCTGTGTCTGACTTAGATGTCTGGATTTTTCTCTGTTTGATTAGCAGGGTATTTTCTCAGTCAAATTGTTGTGTAGGGCATCTTGCTGACAGGAAGGCACTCATCGCAGCGGTGGGTAAGAGCTTTTAGCTGATTGTTTCATGAGGGCACAATTTAGGCCCAACCCGTCCCACCCTCACCCAACCCACCCTGGAAATAGTTCCTTTATACCTGGGGTTCTGACATAATTTTCAAGAGTGCAAGGTGCATATCACTGTCATATCCTCTCTAGCACACTGCACTAACAATATAAGCATACACATTGTATAATACATACATTTCTATATAACAAACCAATCACACACACACACACACAAAAAAAGTAGATAAACATGTGGGGAGTAGTGCGATGTAAAGGCTGTGAGGCGCAGTCTTCCGGGAGTCTTTCTGGAGGCTGAGATGCTTCCCTATTTGCAGACAACTCTCTGCCCTGAGGGATGAGTTGCCCATCTTCAGGTCACACTGGAGAATAGTAAGGGAACCTTCCCCATCCAGGGAGCACCAGAGCCACCACCACTACCTCAGAGGTTGCAAAGAAAGCACAGCAGTTGGACCACAGTGGGCTCAGGGAGGGTGATGATGGTGGAACAGAGGCACACCCAGTCAGTTGTTCCACTCCACAATCCATACACCATTCTGGGGGAGCATAGCTCCCCTATGGATGCACCCACAGAGGAGACTAAGGAGGCTGAGGACAACTGTCACAAGGGAGGCCCACAGGAAGGAGGCAGAAGACACCACAGGGAAAGGAAGCAGCTCCTGCTGGGGGACTCAGTTATTAGGGGGATAGAAATGGGGGGAGCAGGGAAAACTGAAGTAAGGTGCCTGCCTGGTGCCATGGCTTGAGGGACAGGAAGCGATCCTCAGGATCACGAGAACAGCTGCACGGAGTCTGAGCTGGATGTCATTGTCCACCTAGGGACAAATGACTTGGCTCATCATGAGATTAGAGCAGTGCAGAAGGACTTTGTAGAGTTGGGGAGGGGCCTAAGACAAGTAGCACAAGCAGCCTTCTCAGAGGTGCTGTCTGTCAGTGTACATGGGGGAGGCGAGGGGCGCTTTGCACCATGCAGTTTAATGAATGGTTGAAAAAGGTTGGAGCACAGGGTTTGGCTTCTATTGTGGACTGGGGTTCCACCTGGAGGGACACCAGCCTATACTGGCAAAATGGTCTGCATCTGTCCAGGAAGGGAACAAGTCTTTTGAGCAATCGGTTTAAATGCTTCATTGGCAAGCTTTTAAACTAGTCAAACGGGGAGGCACTGATAAGCAGCAGGAAAATCCCATCCTCTCCCTACAAAACAGGGTACTAAATGAGAAAAAGACCGAGGTAAAAAGGTCAGTGGGGGATGCTGCAACAGAAGGTAAAGCCATCAAAAAATGGAGAGCAATGAGTACCAATGCCCGTAGTCTGGGTAACAAGCTTCCTGAATTAGTGGCCTTGATGGAGGAGGAACATCTGGATATCGTGGCAGTCACAGAAACATGGTACACACAAAACTATGACTGGGACGTAAACATACCAGGATACACTATCTACAGGAGGGACAGGGAGGGTAAAACAGGAGGAGGAGGAGTAGCTCTTTACATGAGGGAAGGAATCAAAGCAACAGAACAAAAGGGTAAACAGGGAGGAGAAGAAGCACTGTGGGTAAATTTGGAGACAGGCAATGGCACCACAATCCGCACAGGTTATATACAGACCTCCTTCAGGGGAGGAAATGGACAAGGAAATGATAGAAAGTATACTTAGAATGGCAGAAAAGGGAGATATTGTTGATGGATGATCTGAATATGCCAGATGTTAACTGGAGTGCAGCTGCAGCAGCCACTTCCAAGAGTGGGGTTATTCTAGATGCCCTACAGGGGGCATGCCTTAGACAACTAGTATTGGAGCCCACTCAAGAGGGAGCAGTCTTACACCTGGTTCTCTCAAATGGAGATGGAGAGAGGATCACAGATGTAGACGTGGGTAGCCATCTGGGAACTAGCGACCATCGAACAGTATGGTTCACAATAAACACAGCAATAGAGTCAAGGCATACAAAGGCAATAGTACTGGACTTTAGGAGGGCTAACCTTGCCAAAATGGGTGAGTGCCTAAGGAATGCACTAGCAAATAGGCAGGAAGGAGGGGTGGAAGAACAATGGGGAATAATAAAAACTGCCATCACCGAGGTAATTCATCCTAGAATTCTAAAAGAACTAAGGGTAGAACTAGTGACACCACTGATTATCCTCTTTAACAAATCATGGGAGGATGGGGTGGTACCCGAATACTGGAGGAGGGAAGATGTGATTCCCCTTCACAAAAGTGGGAGCAAGGCAGAAGCAGGAAACTACAGACCTGTTAGTTTAACCTCAGTGATAGGGAAAATGATGGAATCACTTCTGAAGGAAAGAATTGTCGAGTATCTAGAGGCCAGAGGGGCACAGGACCCAAGGCAGCATGGATTCACAGCGGGAAGGTCATGCCAGACGAATCTAATAGATTTCTTTGACTGGGTGACCAAAGTAGTAGATCAGGGAGGGGCTGTGGACATGGCCTACCTAGACTAGCAAGGCATTTGTTACAGTCCCACACAAAAGATTAATATACAAGTTAGCCAGCCAGGGAGTGGGTCCTAAGATGACAGCCTGGGTAAAGAATTGGCTGGAGAATAGGACACAGAGAGTAACAATAAATGGAGTCCACTCTGAAGAAAGGGGGGTTACTAGTGGGGTACCGCAGGGTTCAGTATTAGGACCGGTCCTCTTCAATGTCTTTATAAGTGACATTGCAGAGGGACTGAAGGAAAGTATGTCTCTTTGCAGATGACACAAAGATCTGCAACAGAGTTGATGCACAAGGTGGGCTAGAAAGGATGAGAAGGGACTTGGCAAGGTTAGAGGAATGGTCAAATGTTTGGCAGCTTAGATTCAATGCTAAGAAGTGCAAGGTAATGCACCTGGGAAATAAAAACCCAGGGGAAGAGTACACAATGGGGGGTGAGATACTAACAACAAAAATGGAAAGGGACCTGGGGGTAGTCATATCAGATGACCTAAAGGTGGGCAAACAATGTGAGAGGGCAGCAAGGAGGGCTGGGGGGATACTGGGATGCATAGGGAAAAGCATCACCAGTAGAAAACGGAAGTTATTATCCCTCTGTACAGATAGCTGGTCAGACCCCATCTGGAGTACTGCGTGCAGTTCTGGAGACCCAATCTCTGCAAAGACATAGACAGGATGGAAGCTGTCCAGAGGAGGGCAACTAAAATGGTGCAGGGTCTGCACCGGAAGACATATGAAGAGAGACTAAAGGAGCTTAATATGTATAGCCTCAAGGAAAGGAGGGAGAGGGGGGACATGATAGAAACTTTCAAGTACCTCAAGGGAATCAACAAAGTCCAAGAGGGTAGCATCTTTCAAAAAAAGGTGTGCAAGAACAAGGGGGCACAATTTGAAGATAGAAGGGGGGCGGCTCAGAGGTAATTTAAGGAAGTATTTTTTCACAGAGAGGGTTGTGGATACATGGAACGGCCTTCAGGAGGAGGTTGTGGAGTCAAAAACAGTGGTGGAATTCAAGCGTGCATGGGACAGTCATAAGGCCATTCTAGGGGTGAGGTAGGAAGAAGTAGACTGCTGGTTAACTAGGATCTGCAGCTTATCCAGTAGGTAGGGAAATGGGCAGACTGGGTGGGCCAAGAAATCCTAATCTGCCATCAAATTCTATATTTCTATGTTGCATATTGATAGACCTTTTGTCCTAAAAACATTTTATATCAGAATCAGTGCAAAATTAGTAGAACAGTCACAGTGAAAACATTTAAAGGTGATTGCTTTTAAATAGCCTTATAATAAGGTGTTAACAATAGCAATGTCTGTATCAACTGTTTGGTGATCTTTCATCCCATTTTAGCTTCACAACATAAATTACATGCTTGCTGGGCCTGTTTCTTCCATCTGCAGTTTCAAAAAGTTATATTTCACAGGGTAGTTGGATATGGCTAGTAAACAATACAGAGGCCAAGACTGCAGCTAGACAAAGAAAAAAAATCAGGTTATGTACAGTATCACATCAAACCTGTCATTCAAGCAAACCCATTGTTTACAGAATCTGACTTGAACATCCACAGTGATTGCTTCCTGGGTAGAAGTTTATCCAGAATCCCTCCCTGTTTTGGTGGCTGTCATTTAACAGTCTCAATGAATACAAAGCACTGACCCACACCGTTTTCTCCAGCACGTCTGGCAAATGCATTTTCCTGATTTACATTTATTTATTGTGGAGATGTTTCCCAATCTGCATTTTAAATTTATAAGTTGTCTTCTCCACATATGAACATTCACAATTAAATTTGGCAACATAAATCAAGTTATTACTATTGCACGGATATTGCAGGTTTATCTAAATGTGCATTTGCTTTGAACCTACAACATTTTAAATCTTTCATTTCAAGTAAGGTTCCATTTGATTAGTAACAATAATTCACTCCACAGTGTGTAGTTGTCGGATTTGCCCACCTCTCATGTGGTTAAAGTCACTCAGCACTCAGTCTCATGAAACACCATATGAGGCATTAGTAAATTCCACAACAACACATGCTGTATAGTGCATCGATGTATAATTTGAAAGGTCATCTCTTGGGCTTCTAGAACTTGAGTGACCCCCTTAATGTTTCCATTCCTTTTTATAACACCCCTTCTTCCATGTCTTATCCTTACATAATCCAACCCCTGGCCATGCCTTAATGTTTAGAAGTAAGTCACAGTAGTAACACCAGTCAGGTCAGAGAAACTGTTGAAGTGGGCACTACTAAATTGATTATCTATAAAAGATTGAATTTCTTGGGAACTCTAGGGTACTGCCAATACAATGCCAGGTTTTCAACCATTTACTCAAGTGTTTCTATACAGATCTAATCATTCTAATTAAAAAAGTGCTGCATCAGCATGTCAGCTGAAAACAAAACAGAAAGGTAATGTTAAATGCACGCCAAAAATAGGAAAAAAGAGAGTTGTCCCCAGTGCCCTGTCCAATAAAAACACATACTGCCGTTTGTGTGGATGCTCAGTCGGCAATTCATTTATTATAATCTCTTCCAAAATGTCCAATTTCACAATAATTTCTTCCTCATATCTTACAACCTTATGTTCATCATATCTTTAACATACACAAATTACATAAACCACATTTTCTCATTGTTTTCCCTTTTTGCTCCCGATGTAAATCCGAGAGGGGAGCTGCCACATTATTCATAAACAACCTTTTCATTCTTGTTTTCTCTTCTTGCCCCCCAGACGTACATCCAGGGGATGCTCTCTTCTTATTCTTCTCTTCTTGTTGGGTATGAATGCACACATACCCCTCATCTGTCTGGTGTTCTGTGGTCCTCTGAGTCAGATTATCCACCCCATTCTCGTTCCCCTCCCTTTTTCTGTTCCCCTTCTTCTTCCCTGCTGTCCATCTTTGGCAGTCCTGGCAGACCTCCTGTCCACATTCAGCCATTTGTCCCTCTCCTGCACCTACCCTTTCTTTTTCCATTTCCTTCTTCTTGGGGTGCAGGGGGTGGGGATTCACTAGAAACAAATTGTGAGCTCCTGCTACCTTTCACACCCTTTTAAACCCCCTTTGCTCACCCTCTCTCTCTTCCTTACCCAATCACCTTCTTTCTCTCCTGACTTGATGTCATGAGGCTCCGCCCCCTCTGAAATCCCCCTACCTATCCTTCTCCCTAAGTGAAATGCTCTGAAGTTCTGCCCCTCCCCAGGCCAACCCGCCCCCTTTTCCTGCTGCTTGTACCCTGCCTAGCATCCACTCTACTGTTCAGGGCCTGAGACAAATGAGTCTGCCTTTTAAGGAGGCAAACTTACTTGTCCCCAGAGCCCTGTCCAATAAAAACACAGACTACCATTTGTGTGGATGCTCAGTTGGCAATTAATTTATTATAATCTCTTCCAAAATGTCCAATTTCACAATAATTTCTTCCTCATATCTTACAATCTTATGTTCATCATATCTTTAATATACACAAATTACATAAACCACATTTTCTCATTGTTTTCCCTTTTTGCCCCCCCAACGTAAATCCGGGGGGGGGGGGGCACTGCCACACTATTCATAAATAACCTTTCCATTCTTGTTTTCTCTTCTTGCCCCCTCCCCAGACATACATCTGGGGAATGCTCTCTTCTTATTCTTCTCTTCTTGCTCGGTATGAATGTATGCACATACCACTCATCTGTCTGGTGTCTGTGGTCCTCTAAGTCAGATTATCCCACCCCATTCTCGTCCCCCTCCCTTTTCTGTGCCCCTTCTTCTTCTCTGCCATCCACCTTCAGCAGTCCTGGCAGACCTGTAATCCCACCTTCAGCAGTCTGTCCCTTCCTGCACACCTACCCCTTTCTTTTTCCACTAGCACACCTCCAGCTTGAGATGGATGGTGGGCTTCCCCCAAGTAAGTGCGCTCTTCCCCTTTTTTTTCTTCTTCTTCTCTCTCAGAACTGCGCTTTTCCATTCCGTTCCCCCTTGTGGCTGAGACCCATGTCCCCCACTCCTGTTTCCAACCTCACCTGCTGCAGGGTCCTGATCGCCCCACTCACCTATATCCACCTGCTCCCTGCCAAATGACCTAAAACTGTGTCAGACCATTCTGACCCTCCTGGTCCTTCGTACTCCTGTCTGTCAGTTTTGCCTAATAGTCTTCCTCCAGTCAGGCATCTGATCTCCTCCACCCCCCCATGGGTCAATGCCCTATTTCCTGTTCGCCATACACCACTAACAAAACAGCCTTTTCGGGTTAACTTGCCCTCCCTTCTTTCAGCAACCTCTGTCACTACTAAATAGAGAGGAGCTACCCAGGGGCCTCCCCTTTAATATGACTCCTGTCTTGTCTAAGGGAAATAGGATCCCCTGGTCCAATTGTGTCCCGCAAACCCCAGATTTTCTGTGTGGCCTGGTTCCCCATCTTGACCCACTCAGCCCCGGTATTCTGCCTGACAGGGGAGGAAGAAGGTCCTGGGTTCCCCTTTCTCATTTTTTGCTGGGGGGCAACTGTCTACCACATACCCCTTGTCTCCTTTTTCCCCCTGCCCCTTGGGCCTGTGTTCCTGCTCCCTGCTTGCCCAGGAGAACACCCCTGTGCCATACCTGCTGGGCCCGCACCACCCACTTTTATTTACCCTACGGTGCTGCCCAATTGCTCACCTGTGTTCTCCTGCCCATTCCTGTTTCAGGCTGCTTTCTCTAACTCCTTGCCCAGAGCCCCTTTGATTGCCCCCCATTGGGGGTTGTCATCCTTGTGGCCTTCCCCCAGAAAACTCCTTCTCCTTGTGCCTCCTACTACTTACACTTTGCTGCCGTTAGAATCCCCCACTTCCTTATTCCATGGAACCACCTCTTCAGATATTGACCTGTCTCTGCCTCAGCTTTAGGCTGCCCCTCTTCTTTATCCCCTTCTGGTGCTTTGCACCCAATCTCATACGTGGACATTGCACGGCTCAGCCTCCCGCACTGGCAAGGATGTTTCCAACACCACCCAGCTGTCTAGATACGGCCAAGTGGATGAATACCACCAGGACATCTTACTGCATTTCCTCTCTACTGCAGTGCACTAACTCCTGCCCCTGGGCCAGAATTGCAAACCCTGGCCAATTTTCTTGACTACTACGGGCCGCACTTTCGCTCCACTGGCACCCGGGAAGGCTTATCATCAACTCAGCAAGAGTAACTAAAGTCATTCTACTCATCTGCTATATGCACCATGTAGTGTTTGCCCTGTTCCTGTACACTGAAAGGGAACCCAGATGGTTGTATTAGTTAGATTGTTTTGTCAAGCCCCTATGCCTTCTGGCTAACAAGTACTCAGAGACTCCCCCATCTTTTCTTTTTTGGTTTTTGAACTGCTACTTCATCCACCTCTATATATGGTGCCCAGTGCCCAACTAGATTCTGTCTCCTAACCTACCCATTGCTTGTCATTCACCATGCCACTTACCTCCCCTCCCAGGTTGAAAGGGTTATTGCCCATGGCTGATGTTTCCCGCCTGGGCCAAAGTTAACTACTCATGACTCCTCACACCTATAATGCTTACCCCCCACAATTAAATGCTCTGCAGGGTGCTGCGGTCCCTACTCCAAGTGATGAGGGATGGTACTGGGTGAGGGGCTTTCACCTTGTGCTCAGGGTATCCTCCTGTGCCAATGCCCTGCCTCCCATGTATATCTTCCTTGTAGTACGTGTTTGGCATACCCTGTTAGCCCTCCTTAATACCGCCTGCCCCCCCAGTCCCTTGCCTGGCACCAGAACCTGCTGCTTCAGTACCAAGTTTTCTATAGGAAATCACCCAAGCACCTGCAAAGACCTTACTACCCTCCCCCGGCTCATCTCTCTTTAGAAACATAGAAACGCATAGAGTTGGCCCGGCGAGATAAGGACCGCCAGAGAGCCCATCTAGTCTGCCCATTTCTTTTCTACCTTATAAATGTGCCATCGGCCTTTGCTCTGTCAGTGGCCTATCTATTCACTTAGTCATTTGCTGTGCTTCCCTTATGCCTATCCATGCCTGTTGGGGGGCCCTGCACCTTCATAGCCGCACTTCTTGTGGTAAGCCATTCCGCATCTACCACCCTTTCTGTGAAAAAGATTTCCTCACATTTCTCATATCGGCCTCCCTCTAATCTCATGCTGTGTCCTCTTGTCCTGCTATTTTCTTATATTTAAACATGTTGAGACTCTTTCACCTTTGTTTATGCCCGCAGGTGTTTAAATGTCTCGATCATATCACCTCTCTCCCTCCTTTTGCTCAGGGTATACATATTGAAATCCGTTAATCATCTCCATGTGTCTTCCTGATGCAGTCCTGCACCATTTTGGTTGCCCTTCTGGACTGCCTCAGATTTGGATTTAATGTCCTTGGCATGATTATTGGCCTCCAGCTACTGCGTGAGTACTCCAGATGGGAGCCCTAGCCAATGCTCTTGTGCAGAGGATTATTGCCTCCCTCTTCACGACTTGTGATACCCCTATAATACCTTGCCCCCTAATACCCTACTGCTTTTAGAGGTCTGCTTGGATGTTTTATAGTCATCTGATGATGTTGATGCCCAAGTCTCTTTTCTTCCTTGTGACTGCTAGCAACTCCTCCCAGCCTATAAGTGGCTGAGGTTTCTCTTCCCTATGTAACCATGATTTTGCACTTTTGCATTAAATCCCAGTTGCCACTCTCGACCATTCTGGTAGTTTATCCAGACTTTCTCATTCTTTTACACTCCTCTCCTGTGGAGTGGGGAGTCACCTCCTCTAGTCTGGTGTCTTCCATCTCCTTTTATGTTTTCTTGTTTTCCTTTCCTTTGGTCCTGTTGCCGGTGACCCAGGAGCTCTTATTCTGTTCCCTGCGACCTCATATCTAGTCCCTCTCAAGCCCCACTGTCCTCCTCTGCTTTGTCTACTACAGGAGTGCCTGCCTGCAACCCTGCTTCTGGATCCCACCAGAGACCAGGACTTCCATGGCCCAATACTTCCCCCCACCGCTCCCCCCAGGTGCATACCAACTCTCCCCCACCATGTAGTAATACCATCTGGTGTGAAATCCCTCCTTCCTCCAGATGGGGAATGGCCCGGTCCTTGCTTTTGCTAATGGGCTCATTGATGGCCACTGTACTGAAGTCTGCAGATTGCTGTAGATGCCAGAGGCACCACCACTTCTATGGTGGCCGGTGGAGTCCGGGGGTCAGTTGAGGTGGATGGGCCTGGACCAGGGCTGGTTCTGCAAAATGTGTCGGTGGTAGCCCCGGACCTGCTGACTCCTTGGCTGTAGCCACCTTATGTGCCCACCTGCTACCCCACCTCCCCGGCTCCTCTCAGCCTCCCTCCGTTCCATTTTCTCCCCCTCTGGCATTCTTCTGCTCTTATTCCATGCCTTGGTTGCCCCTCCCCCTGCAGTCCATAATGACTCCGCCATCTCAATTTCAATGGTGGTCCGTCCTGGGCCCCTTGCTTTGCCACTTGAGCTAAAAAGAATCGCAGAAACCATTAATATTGCCCAACCACTCTCTTACAATTATCCCCTCGAACTCCCCCCTCGGGTTCTTTTATGTGCCCTTACCCTGTCCCCCATTGAAAACTTAATTAAAATGCCTTCTGCAAAATATATATATATTTTTTTTGGTATGACCCAGTCAGTCCCCTGCAGGCCAAACGGTTCCTTTACTGGAATTCCCTTCCCCTGGCCTTATTTTCCTGTGCATTTTTTTTCCCTATTTCCGTGATGTGATTCCTTAGTTGTCCCTTTTCTTTTTTTGCAGTTAATCTTTTTATTAATGGTTCAGCACGCCTGTCTCAGCAGGTCATACACCATGCAATAACAGTAAACTAATACCGTGTTATAAACAATACCTAATAGACTGGTTGTTATCCAATATATATATTCAGGCACCACATTATTTCAGACCATAAGTGATAGGCTATTTACTTCAGGGGGGCTTTAATAACTCTTTTGCATTTGGTGTCAGTGGTACAAACTGGGATTGTATAATCTGACCTGTATATGGCGCCCATATTTCCATAAACGCTGCACTCGTCTTTTTTGCATAATGAATTAAGTGAGTGTGGACAACTAATGATTCCATAGCGGCTAGCCAATCTTGGAATGATGGGAGGTATGATATTCGCCATTTTTTAAGAATAAGCTGAAAAAGCTCGACTGATGCTTGAATAAGCCATAACATTTGCACTTGGGACACTGACCTTACCTCCGATGTTAAACCAAGTAGCCAGAAAGAAGGTGAGTGAGGTAAGTGTATGGCTAACGTATTCGAGCAAAAATGTATTACATTTCCCCATAAGGGCTGAAGGGGTTTACAACTCCACAGAATGTGAAGTAAAAGTTGTCCCTTTTCACTGCGGCCCATCGCTATGTGTTGCCCCCCCCAGGTCCTGTCGAGTGCTGATGACCCCCCCAATGGGGCCGGTCTACTGTGAGAGTACTGTCCTCCTTGGGTAGCCCTTCAGTTACCTTAACAACTGATAAACTCCGAACCTGCCTGGCTCTGTTCTCGGCCCGGATAGCCAATTCCTACCCCCAGAAACCCAGGTGCACTGCACCATGTTGACTCCCCCGTCCCATTTTATATCAGTTTTACTATAATATTACTGTAATCTTCTTTTTATTCTTTCCATCTGTTGGAGTTCCTATGCCCTGGGTAAGTCTCTTCACAGCCGCAACCCCCACCTCGTTATCTTAAATTGACCAGCAGACTCACTAAAATGGTGGCTGGGTGGTCCATCACTCCTGTTCGTGGCCTGTCCACCCCCCTGCTCTGATAACAGAAACCAATTAATGTTCCTGTCCTATCCCTGGTCCCTCACCCGCTCCCCTGCCACCGGCCCTGCAGCGTGCTCTGAGCCTGCCGTGGAATAGCTACCATTCCAATAATTATGTGTATCCTCCTGTGCTCCTGATCTTGGCAAACAATCGCTCACTCTGTTCAAGACACCTTATCCTTGTATAAACTAGCATCAATTCTTCCTACATATGGGCCCTCAAATCATGGTCTCCATACAGACTGCAACTATCTTTTCCAGCAAGGCTTGCCTCTTGGCCCCATTCCCCAATGTCTAATGCTCCCCTTCCACTAAATCACTGCTTTTCACTCTCCATCAACAGCTCCCTACCCGAATTACCTTTCCTGTCTACTGTGCTAAGTCCTCCGTATCTAAAATGGCAGCCGCCTCGTGGTCGCCTACCCCCCCTTCTAATGGCATCATTGCACCACCTCCCAGGTTCCTGGGGAAGGCAGCCCTGAGTCCCTTCCAAATTGATGGCCAAGCATCTGGGTCACTACTGCATTCCACTGGATGGTCATCTGTCTGGCCACCTCTCTGAATTGCTGCACCCATTCGGCTTCCGGTGAAGAACCCCCTCCCCATATCACATTTTTTTTTAAACTTGCGGCACTTCGCAACGGCCTGCCATTGACCCTTGGTTTCCCCAATGCAGACTCCCAGGCAAACAAAATAAGAACTTTAATCACAAAATAACACAAAAACCCAAACTTAACCAATATCTTATAGCTGCACCGAGGAGCAACTAAGCCACAAGATAAGCCAACTGTCAGACGCACTAACTTTCTAGCAGGTAAAAAGTTTCAAATCAGCTCTCGACTTGACAAAATCTGATGTAAATAAAATTCATTACCTTCACCAAGGTGGGTCCAATCGCCCTGAACCAACAATTCCATTCCAGACAGTACTTGCATCCTACCGGAAACCGCCCACTTTCCGCTGACCTAGGGATCTCTTCTCCCCGCTCTGCCTCTGGCTAGCGATCTGTTCCCATAACCTCTAGTGCACCGCCAAACTGTCGCACACTGAGCTTGCACCTCCCCTACAGGCTGTGTCACTAACCCCTGATCCTGCTACCAAATCACTCCCTTGTATTAATGGGCAGCCATCCAGCCCACTGCCCCTAAGTGCCTTCCTGACTCCCCTGCTAGTTCCCCCCCCAGCAGTTACAATCGTGGTTCTGCTACCAGCCTCCTGGGCTATCCATCATGCTGCCTGAAAATCATTACCTGGTCCTCTTGGGCTTTGTGAAGCACCAACGTCCCCAAACTCTTCGTGCTGCTGGCCCACTCAGTGATGCTACCAGCAACCCCCGCTTCTCCTGCCATGTGGTTTTGGGTTCCCATGCCAAGACTCCTCCTAGGACTAGTCTGACCCCCCCAAAGACTACTCTGTGAACATCAGCCCACCCTCAGCTGCTCTACTACAGTTCTGCAGCTCAGCCCAGGCTGAATGCCCTATTTCCAGCAGACAAAAACTTTTAATGACCATGTGGCCAATGCTCCATTGTTCTCATGCTGAATCGGCCCCTCTAATACCACTTCTGATTAAACCAATGCATGATCCAGGCTGCCCGGTTATCTTTAGCGACCATGTGGCCACTCACTAACATACCAGGGTACCTGGTACTTTTCTCAATACAGCGTTGCAACCACACACACTTCAACTGCTCAAAAACGTCATGCTGCATTCCTCTTCTCTGCTTTCTATTTACCCCCGTATCAACAACAACCGACTCACCCAAGCCCTCACTTTCAGCATGCCCTGGAACAAATCAATTTCCGCAAATACCTTTGTTTGGAATGATACATCCTTGGCTGTCCGAATCTACACTAAATTAAGGTTAAATTAAGCTTAACTGAGCTGCCACACTGATGTGCTACAGGATTCCCATGAATCCTCATCTCCCCTAATTGCCAACTGATGTGCTTCCTGGTAAAAAAGATTTTACTGAAGCAAATTGTGAGTCCTCTCTACCTTGCACACCCCTTTTTAACCCCCCTTTGCTCACCCCTCTCTCTCTCTTCCTTACCCAGTCGCCTTCCTTCTCTCCTGACATGATGTCATGAGGCTCTGCCCCCTCTGAAATCCCCATACCTATCCTTCTCCCTGAGTGAAATGCTCTGAAGTTCCGCCCCTTCCCAGGCCAAACACCCCTCCCCCCCTTTTCCTGCCACTTGTCCCCTGCCTAGCATCCACTCTATTGTTCAGGGCCTGAGACAAATGAGTCTGCCTTTTAAGGAGGCAAACTTACTTAGAATCAACATTTCACACACAGGTTTTCTTCAGGAGCAATCTATAGAAACTAGCAAAGTTAGTCTATGTTAACTTTACCTTTTTCTTTGTGTAGATCTCGCCAGAAGAAAACCTATGGTCAAAGCATTGATTTTAACTCTAGTTTTATTTTCACCATTAATTTAATATTACCTTTTTGTCTATTTTGTCAAATTTATTTCATAAAATTAATGTAGGCATCGGTTAGGGTTGAAGCATAAAGCCACAAAAGTAAGGAAATGTAACATTTGGGTAAAAATTATTCAGAATCTCCAAAGCAGCTTTGGAATCACTCTAATTTTAGCATAGTCTTTCAAGGACCAGATATACTAACACGCCAATAAATCATTTTATAATTATTAGAGGGGATTTTTAATGCTTGGAAAACTGGTTTGTGAAGAATGGGTTACAACTCCCCAGTTGTAATTATGCATTAAAACTGGGTGGTTGCAATTGGCCTCTGTTAATCAAGCTCACACTGTAAGTGGTGAGTGTATTAGTCACACAACTTCCACAGTAATTAAAATTGCTCATTATTAATTTTAAAATACAGGACATGGTGGGTGGGTATAAACCAGAATTTTATACACACCTTCACTGTGGGATGCTTTTATAATCCCTTTGAGTTGTGTTCTTGTGGTTTACTGTATGTAGCATGCCACACCTTGTTTGTGTGCAAAATTCTGTTTACACTCAGCCACTCATGTATTATTCTGTATAATATGACAGAGGGTGACAGAGTTAGAGTAAAGCCAACAATGCATTTACAAACTGGTGGAAGAGACAGGAACATCATGACACACGACCACAAAGGTCCGGGGAAGTTATTGCCTCATCAATACAAATCATCAAAGACAGCACACAAAAGAAGATCCACTGATTAGAACTGGAGCTAAATTCAATTTATTGAACAAATTCCAAAACCTCATAGTCAGTTTGAATCAATAAAATAAAAAGCAAAAAGTACACAAGCCCAGGGACTCGACCTTTCCCCAGTGCTTCAGCTCTCTAATGAGTCTTACTGATTTTTTTATTTTACTGATTCAAACTGGCTATGTTTGAGGCTTTGGAATTTGTTCAATAAATTGAATTTAGCCTCCAGTTCTAGTCACTGACCCTTCTCTTGTGTGAAGTATTTGCTGATTTAGTTGTTAAATCAGGCTGGCTGCCCTGACAGCAGCATCACCCTGCACTGGTTATTCACAGCAGCATCACCCTGCACTGGTTAGTCACAGAACCTGCATGGAAGAAGTTATTGCCTTAACATTCCATTCCCCTAACTTGAGGCCTTTGTCCATCAGACCAAAATGATGGTAAACACACTTCTTGAAATTTATTTCCATCCTTTTTGAAAAGGATATTTTATAACAGATTTTCAGTAACTTGTATTAACATTGCAAGCATTCCCATCCTAGGTTGAGAAGTTCCTAGTTTTCAATTGTAATTCTCTTCCTTATGCTGTTACTGTGCTATGCAGTAACTAATGTCCAGTAGCACCCCTCCCTCAACCCACCCCATGCCTAGTAGACATTCTTATGCAGGTGACCCCCTTCCTTCTTCCCAATCTACCCAAAGTAATCCCGGGTGTTCAGAACATCTGCCATCTCCTACTCCATCCCTGGCCAAGCAGTCCTAACATGCAGTAGAAATCCCATCCTCACCTCCCCAAGCCATGAGGTGCCTGATGTCAAATGGCTCCCCCTCTCTCTCTCTCTAGCCATCCAATGCCAGGGAATCCATGTCATGCAGTAGCAACCTCCTTCCCTCACACCACCCAAGCCAAGCAGCTCCTGATATCAATGGAAGCCTCAACCCTCTTTTGTCTCAATCAAAAAATGCTTCTGGTAGAATGTGGCATCCCCTCCCTTTTTACATTCCAGTCCAATCAGTGCCTCATATCCAGACTAATATTCATCTCTCATGCTTCCCCATGCTTAGCAGTCTCTGGAAGCCTTGTATACCCCCGAAACCACATCCCATGACAAGAATGCCTTGATGTTCAGTGGCACCAATTTTTAACACCCTCCCCAAATCAGTATCTTGTGTTCAGTAGCCCAGCCCCTATATGTGCCCTTAACATCCTCTCCGAGATAGTGACTGGCATGGCTTCAGGGCTTGCTTAATTGGCTATCCACCATCTGGAGTTCATTATCACATATGCAGATGTATAGTAAGGAAATACATATAATGTATGGACAGTGTCTATTAACCCTTGTTTTCAATCAGTTTATATCCTGATAATCCCATTGTTATGACATCAGTATGCTATAAACCTTGCTTAACTATGTCATAAAGATGGGATTACAGGACAGAATATCACCACCAGTCAAAATTCTTGGAAAGCAAAGGTGATCTGCTGCTCAGACATTCATTCAAAACACACACATTCCATTTAGACAGTTACAGACCTGCTGCAGTATAGATCACAACAGCTAGTTTCAGCACTTCAGTTGCTCAACATACAAACCAGGAGGCATTCATAGCCAAACAGGAGAACAAATGCACATTGAAAACAACTGTATCCCCCGGCCCCCAAAGTGGCTAGTTTTTCCATATACTATAAAATACAATGCCTGAGTAACGGTGGTCAACCACGAACGTAATTACCTCTTGCAGTTGCCATGACAAATGTAAACCTCTCGAGCTGCACTGTCGAGGTTTATTTGGTTGTCCTTGTAACTGCTTGAGGTGATTACATCGTGGTTAACCACTGTTACTCAGGCATTATCCTCTATATCTTTCATATTGCAGTTAGTAATCATGGAGATTAGAAGGTAGCAAGCCAAGTCAGTGGTACCATTTTAATGGTCATCATCCTGGGGGAAGTAGAGGAAGAGGGCAGGGGGATCTATGGTGACACTGGCAATGGACCCCCATAAACACAGTCATTAGTAAAGGTAAGAGGATTTAGAGGATAGTGTCAGAGCATGGATTCAAAAGGGGGGTGTTGTGTGACATGAGGGATGGGTTTCCAGTGTCTCATTATGAAATGGTGGGATGATGGTTACATAAAATTATTGAATGTGGTGACAGATAAAAGCCCCTTGGCACTCCCAGTCTATGCAATACAGCATATTTATTTTTTTCTACCTTCATTTTGACTGTAGACCCACTTGATCTATGGTGCAGTTCCTTCCTTACCCCAATGATTCCCTTGTGCCCATCCCAGGCATTTTTGACCCCCTCCACTGTTTCTGTCCCAACCACCAAAGCTAAAAGACTGTTCTAGGAATCCACCTTACTTTCTGTGCAGAAATTATTTCCTCACATCACTATTGAACCTACCCCACCTCCAGTTTCATAGCATGTCCTCTTGTTATAGAACACCTTTTTTTCTGAAAAATACTCCCCAACTGTACCTAATTTATCCCCATAAGGTATGTATAGGTCTCTATCATATCCCCTCTGTCACTCCTCTCCTCCTGGTGTCAGTATTGAGCTCCTTTAGCTTCTCCTCAAGGGACCTTTGCAGCAGACCCTGCACCATTATGGTAGCCTTCCTCTGGACCACTTCCACTATATATCCTTCCTGAGCTGTGGCCTCCAGAACTGGATACAGTTCTTAAGGTGGGGTCTTACTAGAATAGTTGCTGATCAACTTCCAGAATACCTTGCTAACCACAACCTGCAATGTCAGGAGCAGCATGGTTTTTGAAAAGGACATAGTACCACCACAGCTCTCCTTGAATTCACCACTTACATCCATAATGCTCTGGATCAGGGACATCTTGTCGGCGCCACCTTCATCGATTAGACAAAGGCATTCAACACTGTCAACCACTCCCAGCTGTTTGAACAATTATCTTGCCTTGGCCTCTCAGATGACGCTGTACGTTGGTTCCAAAGCTGCCTTAGCGACCGAACTCAACAGGTCAGAGTTGGTGAGTCCCTCTCACCCTCCTGTCCGATTTGCTCTGGAGTTCCCCATGGGTCCATCTAGGGTCCCTTGCTTTTCAGTATTTTTCTGAACAATCTCCCTGCATCATGCCCTAATAGACTCCTGTTATATGCAGACAATGCAGTTATTTGCACCTCCCACCCTAACCCCTAACTCCTACAATTGCAACTGCAAACAAGCTTTACGCAAGTGGAGACATGGTTTAAATCTCAAAAACTCATACTAAATCACATAAAAACTAAAACAATGATGTTTCATGGCATCCATAACAAACATAAAAACAAATGTGTATCTATCACAAACAGTGAAAGGACGTTGCTCGAACATGTTCAACTGTTTAAATACCTGGGGGTTACCCTCAACAGCACCTTGTCTTACTCTGAACGCATTGAGAGTATTGCCAAGATCATGAACACCTGCATAGGACTTCTCTTTAGACATAGGCGCTGCCTCACCAATGATGCCCTAAGCATTGCCATTCAGAGCTCTGTTATATCAATAGTCAGCTATGGACTTGTGATCTACTGCTCTGCCACTGACAACGCACTTTGACGACTAGCCATTGCCCTTAAAAAGGCATGTCATCTACTGACCTCTGCTCCATGCCTCTCACATACCTGTGACATCTACAAGCAAGCATTATAAGAACCACCCGCCATTTCCCCAGCATCCAACAGAAAAACCTCGACTGCAGAGGGTAGTTGGTCCAGGAGGTTGGCAGGTGGTTAGGAGGAGCAAATCAGGTGCCCCATCACTCTCTGCTCTTCAACACATTACCTCCATAAACCATATAAACACTACAAACAGGTATCTGCCTCTATCTCTGAAATCATATAAAGAGGCAGAAGACACTGCAGAGCAGGACACTGCAGCACAGGAGCTAGCACAACAATGCACACCCAAATCAGGAACCAAAACTAAACAAGCACAAAGGAAATCCAAAAAACTTCTGATCATAGGAGACTCCATGATTCGGGAGTTGATACCCATCTCCAGCCAGGGTGATGGTCAGATGTCTCCAGGTACATCAGCATGGAGAGACACTGACCGCATTGCTAAAATTGTTCACAAAGCAGGAGAAACATTGATGTCCTAGTACAATAGGGACTAATGATCTTGCCAGTCGGTCAGTTGTGAGACCAAGGAACACCTGACTAGGCTGGGTGATAAACTATCATCTATTTCGTCCGGCATCTCCTTCTCTGAGATCCTGCCAGTCTGGGAGAAGGGAGGATGGACGGAAGGTCAGAGAAGGGAAGATAGGGGAGCTAAACACGTGGCTCAAGGACTGGTGCCAGGAAAAAGGACACAGATTTGTAGGGAACTGGCAACAGTTCTGGGAGCGAAAGTTCTTTAAATTTGATGGACTGCATCTGACTAAAGAGGAGTCAGTGCATTGGGGCAGAAGTTTGGCGTCTTTGCAGAATATTTAAACTAGCAAATGGGAGGGTGCAGCACCCCATCGTCAAATGGGAAGAACACCCCTCCCCCTCAGCTAGTGGTCAAACAGGAATTCAAGCGTGTTTGCTGTTCATTGCATCACCAGGTAAGAAAAAAGGTTTGTCTCCCCATATGATGCACAGGGTAATGCCAAACTTCACCCAACAACTAACACACCAAAATCTGGCCAATGGAAAATCATGTACACAATGCTCACAGCCTGGGAAATAAGATCCCAGACCTGCAGGCAATAATGTCAGAGGCTAAACTGGACATAGTAGCAATTAGTGAGGACGTGGTTTACCAGTAACCACACTTAGGAGACTTCAGTACCTGGCTATGTATTGTTCAGAAGAGACTGAGGTGCAAAAGGGGAGGAGTGGCCCTGTATGTTAATGAAAATATCAAAGCTACAGAAATTCAGAATACACATAAGGAGCCAGAAGAACTGTGGGTCACCCTGGAAACAGGAAATGGGACAGCCATAAGAACTGGGGTTGTCTACAGGCCCCCAGACCAGGGGAGGACATAGACACATTACTGTTAGAAGATATACAAAACATGACAGCTAAAGGGAGGTTCTGATAATGGGAGACTTCAACATGCCAGATACAGATTGGTCAATACCAGCAGGAACATCTGCCAGAACTAGACTCATAGTGGATTCCCTGCAGGGAGGGCCTCAAACAACTGGTACAGCAACCCACAAGAGACAGAGCTATCCTAGATCTAGTACTGACTAACAAAGAAGGGATCACAGATCTCCAGGTAGAAGGTCACCTGGGGCCAGTGACCATCACATGGTATGGTTCAATTTGGCTACTACATCTAAATCATCCCATTCCAAGGCAAAAATATGGGACTTCAGAGGAGCTGACTTTGATAAGATGGCCAACAGAGTTAAGCTAGCCCTGGCAAAAAGAAACACAGGTGAGGAGGTACAGGCAAAGTGGGCAAGCATTAAGGATGCAATACTTGAAGCAACATCCCATTGTGTTAGACAGAAAAGGAAGTGCAAAAGAAGAAGAAAACCACTTTGGTTCTCAAATACAGTAGCAGAAAAGGTCAGAGCCAAAGGCTGGCCTTCAGGAAATATAAGGGAACACAGCGGGATGAAGATAGGGAGGCATACCAAACTGCCCTAAGGGAAGCAGGTAAGGCAGTAAGGCAGGCAAAGTCCCAAACTGAGGAAACACTATACGAACAGTAAAAGAAGGTGACAAGACTTTCTATAGATACATTAGTGAAAGGAGAAAGTCCAGAGGGGGTATTGCTAAGCTAATGGAGAAAAGGGAGCATGTGAGGAGGAGGACCCTGTAAAGGCATCTATCCTAAATAGATACTTTGCTCAGTATCTACTGAAGAGAAGGTAGGGCAGGGCCCACAGCTCAGCATCATGGACACAGGGGAGGGAGGTGAGCACTACTCCCTTCACAAAAGAAAGGGTCCTACAGATTGCTAAACTCAGGGTGGATAAGGCAATGGGACCTGATGGCATACATCCCAGGGTACTTAAGGAGCTAAAGAAGGAACTAGCAGAGCCATTTGAAGAATTGTTTTAGTGAGTCTCTGAGCACAGGAGAGGTCCCAGAAGACTGGAGAAGGGCTCATGTGATCCCACTCCACAAGAGTGGTAGCAGGGAGGAGGCGGGGATCTACAGACCGGTCAGTCTTACCTCAGTAGTGGGCAAGATTATGGAGGAACCTTAAGGAAAGGATAGTGCAACACCTGGAACCATAGGAGCACAGGATCCAAGACAGCATGGGTTTACAAAAGGAAGGTCCTGTCAAACTAATCTCATAGATTTCTTTGACTGGGTAACCAGAGTGGTGGACCAAGGGGAGCAGTTGATGTCGCTTACCTTGACTTCAGCAAAGCTTTGACACTGTTCCACATAGAAGATTGATAAATAAGCTAGGTAGGCTCGGGTGGGTCAGAAGTTGGTCAACTGGGTGGCAAATTGGTTGACTGGCAGAAAACAGAGAGTGGTGGTAAATGGTATACAGTCAGAAGAGATGCAAGTCACAAGTGGGGTACCTCAGGGATCAGTCCTGGGCCAGTCCTATTCAACATCTTCATTAGTGACCCTCGTAGATGGACTAGAGGGTAAGGTTTGTCTATTTGCAGATGACACCAAGATCTGCAACAGAGTAGATGATCCAGACGGGTGGGCAGAATGAGAAGAGATCTGGATAAACTAGCAGAATGGTCAGAAGAGTGGCAACTGGGATTTAATGCAAGGAGTGCAAAATCATGCACATAGGAAGAGAAACCCTGAAGCCACTTATAGGCTGGGAGGAGTTGCTAGCAGTCACAAAGGAAGAAAGAGACTTGGGCATCAACATCATCACTGATGACCTGAAATCATCCAAGCAGACCTCTAAAGCAGTAGGTAAGGCTAGGGGGATGTTGGGGTGTATTAGTAGGGGTATCACAAGTCGTAAGAGGGAGGTAATAATCCCTCTGTACAAGACATTGGTTATGCCCCATCTGCAGTACTGCGTACAGTATTGGAGGCCACACCTTCAAAAGGACATTAACCAAATTGAGGCAGTCCAGAGAAGGGCAACCAAAATGGTGCAGGGACTGCATCAGAAGACATATGAGGACAGATTAATGGAGCTCAATATGTATACCCTTGAGCAAAGGAGGGAGAGAGGTGATATGATCGAGGCATTCAAACACCTTAAGGGCATAAACAAGGTGAAAGAGTCTAACATGTTTAAATATAAGAAAAATAGCAGGACAAGAGGACACAGCATGAGATTAGAGGGAGGCCGATTAAGGGGGAATGTGAGGAAATTCTTTTTCACAGAAAGGGTGGTAGATGCATGGAATGGCTTACCACAAGAAGTGGTGGCTATGAATACAGTGCAGGGCTTCAAACAGGCATGGGATAGGCATAAGGGAGCAATACAAATGACTATGAAAAGATAGGTCACTGACAGAGCAAAGGTCAATGGCACATTTATAAGGTAGAAAAAGAAATGGGCAGACTGGATGGGCCTTGCGGTCCTTATCTGCCGTCAACTTCTATGTTTCTATGTATGTTTCTAAGCAAACTGGCTCCAACTCCCCAGCAGACTCAAGTACCAGACCTGTATGTTAACAAAAAAGATTACCTTAAATCTCCTACCCTCAAGGGTTCAGTCTTTACTGGACCCCAGCTGCAGCCCATGTGTAACCAGGAGCTCTGAATATCTTGCTTTTTCTGTTCCATGCTGCTGCACTACCCAAGGACAAAGCTCCTTTACATACAGAGCCTCATCCTGGTACAATTTGCTTCCACCTGATGTTACCAATGACACTACCCTGGGCACTCTCAAGTGCTACCTGCATCAGCATCTTGTCACAGTGGCCTCTTGTGAATGTTTCTCCTAACTAAACTTACTCTTCTTCCCTCTATTTTCCCCCCCTCTAAGTCCCCCCACCTTTACCCCCCACTATCTCATATTTCCTCCCTTTTTATTTCCCCACTATTATCTACATTCTCTCCCCATAGCTTTCTCTACATGTATCTACCATCTCTCCTGGCAGTTTCTAATTTATTCTAGTGAACTATATTACAACTGTGTTTTTTATTGTGCATATGTTCTTGAATAATATATACATATTACTGTAACTTAACATACATACTGTGAATCATTGCACATATAGTAATTCCATATGAAAGCGTTAATGTCCCCGACAAAGCCTATGGCTGCTTGAAACTACTGCACTTGTTATTGTCCTCACTATGTTCTGTATTGTTTCCCCAATGTGGAACCTTTGTAAAAGAGCGTTGGCTGAAAGGTGTCTTCTGAAATAATGATAAACATACAGAGGAAACATTTCCTCCACTTTCTGCTAGTGATGTCCCTTCCTATGCACTCAGCATCCAACTAGTTTTCCTGACTGCCTTGTTACACTGCCTGGCCACCTTTAGGTCATCCGATATGACTATCCCCAGTCTCTTTACTACTTGGTCATTGTCAGTATCACTCCACCCATTTTGTACTCCACCCCCAGGTTTTTATAGCTTAAGTGTATTACTTTGCACTTTTTTGCATTAAAACCCAACTGTCATATCCTTGTTCTCTCTTCCAGTTATTTTCAGATCTCTGGCCATCCTTTCCAACCCCACTGGAGTGTTCAACCTGTTGCAGATCTTGGTGTCATCTGCAAAAAGGCAGGCTTTCCCTTTCAACTTCTCTGCTATGTCACTAATAAAATGACTGAAGAGGGCCAATCCCAGCACTCAACCCTGAGGTACCCCACTGGCCACCCTCTCTTCCGCAGAGCAAATTCCATTTACCACTACCCTCTGTCTCCTATCCCCTAACTAGTTTCTTACCCATGTTACCACCTTGTTGCCCACCCCCATACTACCCAGCTTGCTTACCACTCTCCTATGTGGAATGGTGTTGAAAGCTTCTGAAATCCAGGTAGGTGATGTCCACTGCTCCACCCTGATCTGACTTCTTTGCCACCCAGTCAAAGAAATCTATCAGATTTGTTTGACATGACCACCTCCCATGAATTTATGCCACCTCAGATTGTGTAACCCACGGGGTTCCAGATATTCCACAATCCTTTCCCTTAGTAGTGGTTCCATTAACTAACCCACCACTGATACCAGGCTGACAGGCCTAAAATCACCCTCCTTTTCCCTTTTATTACTTTTCTGAAGTGGGACTATATCTGCCCTTCTCCAGACCTCCTGGACCACTCTGGTCTCCGGTGGTAGGTTAAATCGGTCTGTCAAAGGTACAAATAGTACCTTGTGAGCTCCCTCAGCAGTCTTGGATGCACCCTGTCTTTCCCCATAGCTCTATCTACCCTCAGGTTAATGAGTGCTTTCTGGACTCTCTCCTCAGAGAAAGGGCTAGTGTCCACTTTCCTCCCATCGAAGTGACAGATGCTTTTTTGCAATCCCTCCCCTTCCCTTTCTACTGTAAATACTAACCAGAAATGCATTTGTTCAAGATGTCTGCTTTTTCTTGGCCCCCCCGCCATACAGTACATCCTCCCTCTCTAACCTTACAGTCCCTCCCTTAGTCTTCCTTTTCTTGTGAACATACCTAAAATATGTCTTGACCCATTTTGATACTTCCTCAGCTATTCCTTCCTCAGTTGGCACCTTTGCACTTCTTATTGCTTTCTCACCTCCCTCTCTTTTTCCTGATACACTTCCTTATCCTCCTTGAGAAGAACTTGAGGGTGACTCCTGGTGCTGCACTAACAATTCAGGGGGAAGGATTATTAAGGGACAACAAGGATGGGCCCCCAGTGGCGAATGTAGTTATTTTGGGGAGTTGATATGCTTAACAGTTCTGGGAGGGGATGTTTTCTGTGTTGCCTTACCAACATGAATGTTCAGTGGTATTTTGTACTGCCACAGATGGGCTTTCAGTGCCACCTTAATAATTTATTGATGGAAATCAGGGGTATTTTTAACAGTAAAAGTGTTAACATGGATTTATTTTGTTTTATTTAAAAGTTGTATAAATTACAGGATAAGTACTAAGAGAAGCAAGTCTCATTTGCAGAATATCCCACATTGGTTAAAATAACAATAAATACATATGCTGACATACACAAAATCAGTTAAAACAAGTACAGATAGATTGTCCCTGCAGCAACAGTTCTTTTAGGCCATGTTTGAAAATACCCATGGTGGGTGAAATTCTGAGCTGAAAGAGAAGTTGTTCCATGAGAATGGAGCAGTAAAGGAAAAGCATTCCATCCCAAGTGAGTTTGAAACTTAGGCAAAAAAAGCCACAATAAGACACTTCTCTAAGGCTGTATTTATGGATGGGAACTATAAGCCATTCAGATATGTAAGTGGGGGTCTGTTTGCGGTTTTGTAAATAAGGGATAACCAATAGAAAGTGCATCTGAAGGAGAGGGGGATGGATGCAGAGATGAATGGATCCATGCTCAGCAATCTTTTAAATAGATATAACTTTTCTGTGCTTATTTGTTTTGAAAAGGTACATCTTTGTGACAAGATCTAATGTTCCTGAAAATGTTCACGTTTCAAAATAAAAGCCATTTGGAGGGGGGGCAATACAGAATCTTAAAATTAATCATTTCAATATTTAACACACCTTCAAAGTTATACAGTAAATGTCACTACCAAATTTTATCAAAACCTGCGGGGTTTCAAATCAAGGTGAAAATGTTAAGAATGCCTATGTCCCTGTCCCTTCCTTGAAAGATGGACAAGTGAAAACTGGCTAGAAATCTTGATTTTACAATAAAATAAATAATCATCCATAATTATAGTGACACCACCAAACTACTATAACAAAAATAATTCATAGGTATGTTCTATTTTCAGAGAACAGAGCAGTCAAAAAAAGAAACAATAATTTATCCTCTTTTGCATTCTCCTTGTAGAAGGTACTAGACATTACTGGGCAGGATATTTTAGTGAACTGCTGCATTCCTATCAGTATTTCTGACATGTGTTGTAGCCAGGCAAATGAGCTTGCATGCTTACAGTGTATTTACAAACATCCTGATGCATGTGTGACAGTTCAGGCAGTTAATGGTACTTTCTGCAAAAACTGCAGGAATTGTATCCATTTTCTCAACAGAAGAGCAGAATTCTATCTAGAGAGTTGGACCAACATTTCTTTGTACTGTTGCAGTAAGGAAGAGACGGTGAGCCGCATATTAACTAGGGTCTACTGTATTGTATTAGGTAGGGAAAAGAGGCAGACTTGGTGGGCCTCACGGTTCTTATCTGCTGTCACCTTCTATGTTTATATGTTTCTAGTCTAATTTCCCAGGTGGATTTGGGTACCTGTGTTTGAAAAAATGGATGCCAGACCTTGAAAATCTTGCCCTCAATATAATAAATGAAGTCTGATTTTCATTAATATTCATATGGTGGAAGTAGTGGCATCATTAAACCCAGTAGTCCTTAAGGAAAACGTGTAATAATATATACTGTATATTGTTTGCCTATTTCAATATACTTCTATAATACGACATTGATTAGGTAGCTTTGTGGTGTTTGTTTCCATGCAATATGTATTGTATGGATTTTAATAATATACAAAGCTACCTCAGACACTCTTTTGGTAGTAACATGGTAAAATAATTTTCAGTATGCCATTAACTTCTTTTATTATCCTAGCCCACTACTGTCAGATTGCCAGTTGAGTTGAGTGAAATTAGGAATTAAAGTGCTAAAAGCAACACAAAGATTTACTACAGCACATTCCCTTGTGCAAATATTTTTGTCTGATAATTTAATCCCTTTTTGCAAGATTTTAGCACTTGTTTCCTGCTTGCTAGTACTGTAAGATGAGTATGTGCTCATTTGTACACAAATGAATGAACCATGCTGTGGTACAGAGGTTAAGTCACCCAGGTAGAGAGAATGCAATCTGAGGAACTAGAGTCTAATCCTACAGTTCCTTTGAACAAAAATATCAGAGAGGCTACCTTGCATCAATGTTTTTGAAATCCTGCAATATTTAGAGCTTCTTCAATCGGCTTTTTGTAGCATAAGGTTATAAAGTTAGTTAGGGGCTGTGGCATGAAGGTTAAGCATTCTAATCCCATAACAGCAGGTTGTAGGAAGGGCACCTGTACTACTGCTACACACAAAAGAAACAACTTCCATTTCATTGCTGTTTTTTTTTTCCTTTGCAGAAATTGCTTATAATTGCGTGAAAGCAGTGCCAATATTTTTCAGTTTCTGTGAGCTGACTGTTCATAAATAGCTATAATTTATAGAGTGAGCTAAGGTTGGGGTGTCTTTTCTTCAAAGCTAAGGTTGACCAATTTTATGGTTACAAAAGCATCTCTAGCACTTTGTTTTTAGATGTTGGATTTGATTTTCAAGTGCCCCCAAACTACTCAAGCCTCGACTGTGCTGAACATACGGCGCATGTGGCTTGTAGCATTCTCCTGGCTGACAATTGGAATTTATATCCTGTGTGCCAATTACCACAAGTTAGACCAACTTTCTCTGATGTAGCTTGCAGCAGTGCTGGGTACTCCTTCCACAGGGATTGTACCAAATATTTGGTTCAAGTTGCCATAAACCGGGTAAAGTGTCACAACTGCATCCCAACTGTGGCTAATATGTTTGGTGCAGCTGCACCAAAAAATGGGTTTGATGCAGGGCTTGTCACAAGCACTGTGTCACCCTTTGAAAACCTGGCCCATTATACTGACCTTATTTTTGAGTGTCATATCTGTGGTTTTGGAGGTGAGCAGAGGTTGGTGACCCCATGTGTTTGGCAGCAGTAGTAGAACAATTCCTGTCATAGTTGTATACTTGTGTGACAGTGCAATGGTCTTGCTCCACAGCAGATTTAAGTACAGTTATTTATTTTCAATAACCAGGTTCTACAAACTGGGTCTAAAGTAGAATACAGAACAAGAATATTGTACTTCAGTTCAGGCCTCATGGCCCACATGTTCATAATGAGGTAGTCACCATCAGTGCAAATCATCCCACACTGAGCCACACTGAAATGTTTTTCTAACAAACCTCCAGGACCACCATATTTTCAAAGTAAGTCCTCACACAGCTAAGTAGGTTGCTGGGAAGCACCCATAAGCTTTCGATGGAGCTGGTGGGAGTAAATTGGTTATAGAAGAAGGAATCCTAGAGTAGTTCTTCTCCATACGGGAGTTAAAGGAGTTTAAGAATTCCAACAAACAGGGTCAATGAACATCTTTGGTTCTTTTGCCCTTGTAGAACATTATCCATTTGCCATGGTCCTGCTGGGGTGCAGGTCCACCATTTGCAAAATCTCTTTGAGAAATGTCAGTATCTCTGTAACCTTCAAAGTCCTGCACCAACTACTTCAGCTCCAGATGTGTCTTGGAATCACCAAGTTCCTGGACTACCTCATGGAGTGCTGAGAAATATATCTGGCATATACTCAAAGAATCGTGTTCCTGAAATTTAGATTTCAGGGTTTCCAGCTTTCCCAGCAGATTGCGAAGGTTTCCAGAAGACTCATCTGCAAGGTATTCCTTGTTGAGCTCAAGCTACTGTATATCTCCAGCTTCTCATGGAGTTCTACTTTTTTTTTATCAGGAGAGACACGCTAAGCTGAAAGCTTGTTTACAGGTGCAACCTGGGAGTACAAGGAAGTTAGGTGACTTGCTCAAGGTCACACAGTATGTAAGTGGGAGCTATGGGATTCAAACCCAGGTCTCCAGGTTTGTAGCTCAGGGCTTTGAACCACTGCACTATGCTGCCTCACTTGTTCAGTGAAAGTCATTATCTCCCCATAAACTAAGTATGTAACTAAAGGGAAGTACATGGCAAACTTCGGACAACACAACAGAGTCAGCGACCATCTTTTTCCCAAAGGAAATAACTACAGTATGTAGATAATACCAAAAAAGGAATACAATATCATATAAAAATCTATCATGTAACAGCTGTAGTTATTTCTTTTCAGTTTGTTGATTGATTGCTTACATATCTCTGTCACTGGAGGTAAATAATTTAGCTGGGACTGGGGTCCTTATATTTTGTTGCTGTGCCACAGCTGAGTCAGGAGTACTGTGATCAAATCCTTTAAGGAGCTAGTGGAACCAAAACAGACAGAGAGGAAAATAATAAAACTTTTAAGTAGTAGTCAGTTGTAACTTTTGATTTATGAAGTATGTTTCTTTTATCTTTTCCTCATTGGAAAGTTTTCCATGTGATAATATTGTGCTGAATTGTGAAACAGCTCTCATCCAGGCAGCTGACATATCTATCTCTATCCCCTCAACTACATCATCAGCATTGTGGTCTCACTGACAGTGACATCACAAGTGACTGACCTGGCAGCTACTGAGTTGCTGTTCCTAAGCAGCAGTGATGTCACAGTCAGTGAGGTAACAATGCTGAATATGTAATTGGGGAAACAGAGCTAGATATGTCAGCTGCCAGACAGAGTCCTGTTCCACACATCACGGATAGTAACATCAGGTAAATAATCTCCTAATTAACCAAAGTTAAAAGAAAAAGTACCGCAGGTATAAAAAGCAATGGTTGACTGCTTTTAAAAAGTAGTATTCATTTTAGGCAGTACACTAGCTCTTTAATTTATTTTGTTTATAGAATTAAATAAAAATAACTAAATCTTAAAATACAGTACATATAATATACAGAAAAAAGTCATATATAGGGATACAAATTTGTCTTCATGATTTCTTGGTGGAGTGATAATATATCTATCTGTTTCTTGATGTGAGTTGGTTGGCTGGGATTGGAGTTTTCTAAAATATCTGTTTTGCTGCTTAGTCAGTGATGCATCGCCACATTTTTTTTCATTTGTTTACTAAAAGGAAATAAATATGATTAAATATCAACATACCTATATATACAGTGAAGTCTAGGCTAGGAGGATAAAGCACTCTGTGTTAGATTTTACAGTTCACTGCATAACAAATTGGGATACATTCCAGCAAGAGATCACAGCAAAAACTGCGATGTAAGCAATTTATCCTGGCAGGTAGTACTGTAAAATATAAAAATGATTTAAGAGATACAGATTTCACATTACGGTTTCTTGACTAAGTACTTGTCACTCAGTCAGTGTAGTGATCATGGTATATACATCCCGTACCAAGCACTCTACCAATAGTCACTATACATCAGCACAAAGGAAAGACAGACTGAAAGCTGTGGGATTGGCTGCTGGCATGGTTGTAGTTGACGCAAGTGGCAAGACTGATACCCAGTCTATTCCCCAAACCAGAACAGGGTTGATTATCTGATATAGAGATTACCTCATCTTCCTGGCACACTGTCAGTGAGGGAAGAGTAGTTGGAGAAATATGGTCATTCAGAGGAACTTAATAAGTGTGGTAGTTTTGACAAATCAAGGACGAAGTTATTCCCTTTTTGTCACATTAGAAATCACTAATATAACTGCAACCAGTCAGCATGCAGAGTTACTGTACTCTTTAGCCTACGTACAGTGTGACCCCACGTGGGAGCATAAGGTGAGATCACTCCACTTCATCGCTGGGGGAGGTGCAGATGGCATAATAAAAATAAAAAAAAAAGACTGTAAACATATTATAAGTCAGTTAACCTAAACTTCAGTAATTTATAATAAAATAACAGGGCCTCTGAAGGGTGTCTGTTATGGTATACAGTAAGAGACTCCTCTTATGAGGTTTGGGCAGACTGCAAAGCTGAGCACTGCTTCATGGTTCTCTCACCAAAACCTCACAAGATGAGTCTCTTACACCATGAGAGATACCCCTCTGGGGCCCCAATAATGTATATCATGGTTTGCCTTACAGCATGGTCATGTACACTTTCTTGACTGGGCTATGGTCAAGCTCTGTGCTGTTGCACACTCCATCCCATTCAAATGTTTTCTCATACTCAGCAGTTGAAACACTAAATTTGGCAGTGACACTGTGTGGAGTATGGATTTCTATTCTGCAATGTTTTGTTATATACATAATAACAACATTTCTTTGTGTGTTGTGGCAGGCATTATGCAACCTGCATTAGCAATCTGAAGTCAGTGATGTTTTTTTTTTTTTTTTGCCTGCAGTGCACTCATAGAACACATGCAATCACTATGTGTAAAAGTAGCACTCAAAATTTATTTGAGACACCACAGAGCACAACTCAGCAACCTCATTAGACCTGTGGTAAAAATGTTACCACTTGTCTCCAATTATACAGTTGCTTGGAGAATGCTGCAAGCTGATTGACTGGCACTTTTCAGCTGTGGTAAATCCTAGTATTACCCATGGAAAAAGATGCCAGCCAGCTGCATCTAGAAACCCCCCTATTTAAAATCACTCTGAGACCCCCAAACATCAAAGGAGAAAAATCATGATGCTGTCTCCTTGCTAACCCACCTGTAAACTGAAATGCTGAGCCATGAGTTACAAAATAGACTGCAGTTTGGAATGAACATATCCTGAACAACTTGTACTATTTTCCACTTAATTACTGGTGCCAGAAATCAAAGCAGGTAGCAACACATAAAAAGGACATATTGTAACCACCTGAACTCAGCTCACCTCTCAAATGTTTTTCACTATTGCTGGGGCTCACTTGTGACGTTTCATTCCCCGGACCATCACAGATGGCAAATCCATAGTGTGTAATCATTCACAATAAATAAATGTGCTGATCTCCTCCATAACAACAAAACCAAAAATACTCCGTTTCAGTAAGAAGCTCAAAAAAGAAACTAACCACATAGACGTGCAAAATAAACCCAGTAGCAGACCACTGTTGAGGGAAATGCGGAGACAGGGGCGAAGATTAGAACGCTGTTGTCGCAGATCCGCCAGTGATACCGACCACCTTAAATTGATGGACCATTACTCTGTCTATCAATCTGCAATCTCCCATAAGAAGGCGAATTCCTGTCCAGGGAGATTGCTGCTGCTAGGAACCGACTGGCTCAGCTGTTTCGAACTGTGGATAGGCTGTGCAACCCAGCCTGTCTACAAGTTCGGAGAGCTTTTTCACAGTTAGAGTGTGAGGAGCTCGCTCGCTTCTTCGCTAATAAAGTGGCTGACATCAGGGCGAATCTGCGTCCTGCAGCTTCTAAGGGGGATGCAGTTGAACAGCATGAGTTCACAGTGCCTCAATTTTCGTGGTGTTCCTTCAGCAGACCTGATTTTGTGGATGTCATGAGGATTATCCATGGCATACGCCCTACGAGCTGTAGTTTGGATCCTGGACCGACTGCCCTACTATTGGGTTGTTGTGACATCATCGGTCCAATCCTTGTGCAAACAGTCTGGTGCTCCCTGGACTCGGGTGAGTTTCCTAGCTCCCTGAAAGAGGCGGTGGTGACACCACTCTTGAAGAAAGCTACCTTGGACCCAGACTGTTTTGCAAACTACAGACCTATCTCAAACCTACCTTTCATTGGGAAGGTGATTGAGAAAGTAGTGGCGGTCCAATTGGAGAACCATTTAACCATCAATGACATATACGAACCCTTCCAATCCGGTTTTCGTAAAAGACATAGCACCGAGACTGCGCTGGTTCAGGTTCTTAATGATCTCCTGAGGGTGAGAGATCAGAAGAGATGTTCTATTCTGGCTCCGCTTGATCTCTCTTCAGCTTTTGACACCGTGGATCATGTAGTGTTGTTAGCATGCCTGAGGCAGATCTGTGGAATATTGGGAACCGTCCTCGGATGGTTCACCTCATTCCTCACTGTGAGATCACAAAGAGTTGTGTCGGGGATTTTTTCCTCTGGCCCAATTCCTTTGTTGTGTGGGGTGCCTCAGGGTTCTGTGCTATCTCCCATGTTATTTGTGGTGTATATGCTGCCCCTCGGAGACATTATAAGATGGTATAAGCTGAGGTTTCATTGCTATGCAGATGATACCCAGCTATACCTGTCTTTTGCTCCTGACCAGGATGGAGCTCTCTTGGTGTTTAACAACTGCCTAAAAGAAATCCAGGATTGGATGGATCTAGTTGGCTGAAGTTGAACTCAGAAAAGACAGAGGTTTTGGTTGTGGATCCGAGTTGTCGGATAGAGAGGTCACCTGTTGGTGCACCCTCAGGAATTTTTCTTGGGGGTGCATCACTTCCAACCTCTGAACGGGTGCATAACCTAGGGGTTATCTTGGATGACAGGCTGAAACTACAGTCACAAGTGTCAGCGGTCATCAAGACTTCCTTTTACCATCTTAGGAATATCACTAGAGTGAAACACCTTGTTCCGTCTGACTCGTTACCAACGTTGGTCCATGCCTTTGTGTCCTCACGCTTGGACTACTGCAGCATCCTGTATTTTGGGCTTTCTGGGGTTGAAATCCACCGCCTCCAACTACTGCAGAGTGCAGCAGCACGAGGTTTGACTGGGACAAACAGGTGCCACATCTCCCCGGTGCTGCGCGATCTACACTGGCTTCCTGTTAGGTGGCGGATCACCTTTAAAGTCTGTTCATTGACTTTTAAAGCCCTACATGATCAGGGTCCAGCTTATCTGAAAGATCTCCTGGTTTCTTACTGCCCAGGCCGATTACTCCGCTCGGCCGATGAGGGGTTGCTAGAGAGTCCAAGAGTGAGCTTAAATTCATCTGGTTGCAGAGCTTTTTCTTATGCTGCTCCCACTCTTTGGAATTCTCTACCCCGTCAGTTGTGGCAGTGCACCTCCATGGAGGAGTTTAAGAGGGATTTAAAAACTTATTTGTATCAGTCTGCCTTTTTAGATTATTGATTGTGATGTATTATTCTGAGATTGAAGTTTTTATCTGTGTTTTATTATGCTTGTAAGGCACCTCGGAAATTTGAAAAGCCCTTTAGAAATAACATTTATTATTATTATTATTATTAGGTATGGCACCCAGCAGGGGGCCACAAAATGCTCTCACCAGACCTTCAGCTCCCATCAGGACTCCCACTGTGCTGACAGATACTCAGAAGTCAAACATGCTGTAAAGGACTTCCTCAATCCCCAGGTCTCCAGCAAATGTGTGTGTGTGTGTGTGCGTGTGTGTGTGTGTGTGTGTGTGTGTGTGTGTGTGTGTGTGTGTGTGTGTGTATGTGTGTGTGTGTGTATGTGCAAATGTGTGTGTGTGTGTGCAAATGTGTGTGTGTGTGAGTGTGTGTGTATATTTGTGTTGTGTGTGTATGTGCATGTGTGTGTGTGTGTGCATATGTGTGTGTGTGTGAGTGTGCATGTGTGCATGTATGTGTGAGTGTGGGTATGTGGAAAGAATATATGTCTATGGTATATGTATGGTATTGAATCGAATGTGGAGATAACTTTAACCACCAGACAGCATCTCCCTAGTAACAAGAAATTAGTTTTTTTCAGGTGAAGCATTAAAATCAATAAAAATAATTTAAAATACAAAAAAAATATTTTTATTTATTTATTTGTTTGGCACCAAAAAAAGGGGGGGACATTGCACAATCACAATATGCCACTGCAGGGTATGGGTGATGCTGGGGTTTACCTGCTTCTGGTGTGATTTACACACTCGGCCTGCACCCTCATGACCAGACCACATCAGGTGTGTACAAATCCCAGCATCACCCACACCCTGTCATGGTATATTGCTTATTACAATATAGCTTCTAAAATCCTGAATGCTGATTGGCAAGCTGGCACGATTTACACGTTGTAAATCATAGTATCACCCAACAGTAAAAAATGCCAGCCACTAGTCAGCTGCATCAAGACCCACTTTCTGAAATCACTCCATGCATGGCAAACCCAAGACGGGCAAACAGACATCCCTCACTACATGACGATGAACTAACAACTCTGTAATTTCTGTCAGTAAAAATAAGGATATGATTAAAGAAGTATGGAATGCCTAAAACCTTACATAGAAAAAACATTCTCATCCTTGCAACTTAATATCAGGGCTCAGCTTAACTAACTCCCTTCTGTCATCTCTTAATTTCTTCACCCTCTGGTATCCCAGGAATGATGAATAAGGAGACTGGAAGGCAATTACAGCAAGACTCCTCAGTTTAAACGTGCAGCCATTGCTGCTCAGCATTGTATAATCTCAGACCTTCTATACAGTTGGGGGGTGAGGCAGAGGCCATATTACAACAAAAAAATGGAAAACTTTGTTGCACCGGGCCAGAACCTGATGAGGGCAGGGGAACAGTTATTGCAACAAACTGCGGACTGTCCTCCGAGACAATTCAAATTTTTCAGCAGGCTCACCTCTTGCCCCATCTTTTCAACTACATGCTGCCTTTACCGTTCTGAATAACACGAGAGAAAAAGATTGCTTTCTGTGGTACTAGTAGTCTGTTTTCCCTGCAAAAAAAATAATAAAGACACTGTCGCTCTCTCACTTCTTCTGTGTTCAAACAAAGGTACTGGAGTCGCAAGTGGGAACACAAGTGCCATGTTAATTACAAACTGTCACTGCCTATTGTTCTGTGTCTAGAGCTGCACTAGAAGCTGGGCAGCAACTTGGGACTCTTTTTCCTTGTGCAGCAATGAATTAAAAAAAAATTACACATAAAAAAACTATTTTTTATTACTTTTTTTCTCAACAATAAAGAGGGCAATTGCATAATCACAACATCCCACTTGAGGGTGTTGATAATGGCAGCATTTACCCACTTCTGGTGAGGTTCACTCACTTGGCAGATGGCTTCATGACTGAACCACACCAGCCAAGGGTAAATCCTGCCATCACCCACTCCCTCTCGTGGTATATTTCTTAAGTCATTTAAGGGTGGGGATGCACGTCAGACTCAGAAGGTGAAGGATTAATCCTAAGAAATCACAATTCACAATCATTTAGAAATCTTCTCAATCCTAGTGCAGTGTAACTAGTTCAGTCACTCCAAGCCTCATTCTCCTTACATGTTGTTTGAGCATAATTGTTTGAAACCCAGACGGAGAGCCTACTCTGTGGCCTGCTGTATCTGCCATTCTAAAACAGATATATTGCTGCTTATGCTTTTACATGTCAGACAGACAGAATTATCTGAATGCCAGATAGTTGGTCAACCCTATGGGCTACTATTACTTGCAAACTCAATTCACTTCATGTTCAGTCATAGCAATCAGTACTAGTAGCGTACAGTAAGTAAATGCAACACTATCTTTGATAAAGCAGTTTGAAACCCAGCTCTCCTCTTTTCTACCACTGAGAGGGAGCACTGCATAACTGTAATTCATGAACATCTTTACAGCAAGAAAGTTTTTTGAATGAAGCCTGTCTTACTTCTAATCACACATCCCCTCCCTATCGCCAAACTTGATGTCTCCCTCCAACAATAACCAGGTCCCCCTTCCCACCAATGCCTCGTTCTCCTTCTCTCCTGTTTCACATTCAGATACTTTAAGTGCCCTCCTGGCTCTCAGCATGTCTAAAAGTACCTCACCGGATGGTCTCGACCCTAAACTGATGTTCCTCTCTGCTCACACTGTCGCTAATCCACTGTCTGCTTTTCTAAACCTCTCCTTCATATCTGCCACCATCCCTGATGCATGGAAGCATGACATTGTTCTCCCTCTACTTAAGGGAGGTGACCCAATCTATCCTGGCAACTATTTCCCCATATTGCTCCGCCCAATTCTCGCTAAGCTTCAGGAGCATGTGGTCTTCTCTCAACTTTCCACCTACCTCTCTGCTTCCTCTTTTTTCACTCTGTAGTTTTTAGAAAGACCATTCCACCATGACCTTCCTACTTAGGCTCACTGATGTCTTTCTTTCTGGAATGGACAGTGGTCTAATCACCTCAGCCATCTCTGTCAACCTTGCCAAGGCTTTTGACACAGTCTCCCATCCTCTACTCCTAAGTAATCTATCATCAGCTGGTCTGTCTAACTCTGCCACAAACTGGTTCCAATTTTACCTAGTGGGTAGGACCCAGTCAGATAAAATTGACGATTCTGGGTGGGATATTAAGAAATGCACCAGGCAGGGGCACAAGCCAGGCACAGCGCAACTGGGATGTGCCAGGGCATGGACTGGGCGATAGTCAATGGTGCTGTGCCATGGTTCAGCACCGTTGAATATGGCACCGCGGCCCCCGCATTGCACATGGTGCAGTGGCACTGTGCCAGCTCAAGTGGCAAGAGAGGAGCAGGGGGATGCACCAGCGCAAGTGCGGTTGTGCTAGGTGCAAGAACCATGATATTCAGCAGTGGGTATGCAAACAGAGCCATTATGCATGCAAGGCACAAATGGGGCCATTTGCATGTCATTATGGCTCCATTTGCATGCAGGTGCGATGATCCCTTGTGACTTGCGCCTGGGGCCCTGCCAGGCTGCCGCCATTGGGGAAAGACACTTCCTGTCCCTCGGCAGTAACGCACCCTGATACCCGATTGCAGGCTTAGATAAATAAAGGTATTCACTGGTGGTCCAGTGGACCAAATCCCTGCCCGATTGCGGGCTCCCTAAATGAAGGTATACCCTGGTGGTCCAGCGGTACCCCCCTCCCCATCCACCCACTCAGATCTGCCACCCTGCCCCCCATCCCAGTCAGCGGTGGGTGGCAGCTCCCCACATGCAAGCTGCCCGCAGACTGACAGCATACAGTATGGCTGTACACCCATTGGTCCACTGCGTGGGCCAATGGGAATGCAAAACGTACTGTACTACACAGTCCCAATATGTGAATGGAATTCATTCACATATCAGGACATTGTAGTACAGCATGTGTCTGTACGCCCATCGGTCCACACAGTGGACCGATGGGCATACAGCCATACTGTATGCTATCAGTTGGAGGGTGGCCAGGCGACTTGCGGTTGGGGAGTGCCACCCACTGCTGACCGGGAGGAGTGGGATCGCGGGTCTGAGTGGGTGGTTGGGGAGAGGGGTACCACTGGACCACCAGGGTTATACCTTCATTTAGGAAGCCCACGATTGAGCAGGGATTTGGTCCACTGGACCACCATGAAATGGATATATGTATTTATGCCCATGATCGGGCTGGGGGGGCAGGTCCACTGGACCACCAGGGCTTCTATTTTATTTACTTAGCCTGCGATCAGGCATGGGGGGCCTCATCACCTGGCCTGTGCCATGGGAGATTGGGTGGCCACCCACAGCAGGCGGCTGCCATGTTGCACCCAGCAATATGAAGGCCGGCCTGTGAGTGGACAGTCCTTGCTCCTGTTTCTTTTGGGCACATCTTTGCACCCCCCTGTGTGGCGCAAGGCAGGTGTGTGCCTGCATATGTGCCGCACATCCAGGGCTGAATATCAGGTGTGCCGCATATGCATGGGCAATCCCGGGCAATTGCGCCGCACACAATACTGGTGTGCCCCGGTGCATTGGGATTTGTGTGGAGCAAATTCCCCTTTTGAATATCGTGCTGGGGTGCATCCATGGGTGTCAGTGGGTTGGGCATTGTGCAACACTGTTGCACCATGCACAACCCCTTTGAATATCCCACCCTCTGTCTCCCCTCTGCTCCTGAGAAACACAGGTGTGCCTCAAGGCTCTGTCCTTGGTCCACTATTATTCTCCATAATTCATAATGGTCTCCTGTCAGTATGGTCCTCATCCTTGATCCATATGTATGCTGACAACACTGTGCTTTATTTCTCTGGCCATTCTCCCTCAGATGTAGCTTCCAGTCTTCAGAATGACTTTGCTAAAGTTTATCTCTGGTTAAGCTCTCACCAACTTTTTCTAAATGCAAAGAAAAGTGTCTCCATGACCTTTGGCACTAGGCAGAGACTTTCTAGGATCCCTAAATTGCCCACTTTCCACACCACTGATGGGTTCACTCTTGAGAACACATCCTCCTTCAGATACCTTGGGGTCTGGCTAGACCAGCACTTCAACTTCACTGGGCATATAAACACCATCCTAAATAAACTGTGCCCCAAACTTTGTGCTCTTTATAGGAATCAAAATTGTCTACCACTTATGGCTAGGTAGGAGCTAGTTCAGAAGACGATTTTACCTATCTTTGACTGCCGGGATGTAGCCTACAGTGCTGTGCACAAGTCTTCCTCAACTAGTCTGGATACCCTTTTCAATGCCAAGGTACAAAGCCAGTATCTCATAGCATTGGAGGCTAAGTACCACAACAATTGTCTAGCTCTTCTACTGGTAAGGGCTGGATGAGCCAGTGAAACTAGCATTGAACAGACAGAGGAGAACATTGATGTCTTCACAAGAGCATTTGATATGCTTCTAAACCACATTCAGAATGACTTAACATGAGGCAAGGCATTTGATATGACATTCCTGTTGACAAAATGCAGAGTATGTTTTGACACATGTGGTTATGCTGAATCAGGGACATACCTTGCTGAAAAGTTAAAGAAATATCTTGTTAGACACTTTGAAGGTACAATTACATTCCATCAGCCTCATTTAGCAAACAAACCACAGCTGATATATAGTAGCAAAATAAATTTGAAAGAACCATCAACAAGATTGCTGAGTTTCAAAGAAAGGACCAAGAAGAAACAACCGAGGCAGACCTGGTATTTCCTGATGATAATATGAAAATCTCAGAATTTTTCATGCAGCAACAACACTTTGTGCATCTGCCAGAAAACTATAGGAGATTTCCACCAACCCATGCATTGACTGTAGAAAGATTTGTTTTAAAAGAGCAGAGTCTTTAGTGACTGCTGATCTGTACCAGTTTCTGAGTCTGCTCATGATGGGTAAACCAACAGAACATATCTGAAACACTTGTAATGCAGACATAAGTCTTAGCAGTAGCCCAAGATATAATCTACAGCGCTTTAAATTCTCACTGTAAAACATCAAAGCATATTGGACTAGCCATATCAGTCTACCATTTGGCTATGAGTCACCAATTGTTGGATATGTTACACAGTCAAGGGCATTCCCTGAGGTATGATAATGTTTGCAGAGTCGAGACATCCACAGCAAGTACCGTCATGTCCTCAATTACACAACAAAGTGTAACATTTCTTCCAACAAACATCATGCCTGGAATATTTGCACTTGCCACAATGGATAACACAGACATAAATGAAGAAACTTGGAGTGGTCATGGAACAACACATGTTCTAAGCAATTCCCTATATCAGGACAATTTGAAGTCCAATGTGGTGGTTGGATCAAGACCTAAAGTAGTTGACATAAGGGGAAAGCTGTGAGCAAACTTAAATGCCTTGGTATTCTACAGTGTCCTAACCAATTCAAGAGAAAGGGCCCACTCAGTCGCCTGTCTGATGGAATTGATGTGAAGTCTTTGATTTTAACAAACCAATCCACATCTTTGACTCTCAACAGAGGTATAGCTCAAAACCGGAAACAAACTGAAGACCCAGTACATACCACTGCATATCATAGCTGTGAAACTTGGCTGCTCAATATGTAAGTTACTTCTGCCATTCCACATCCTTACAGGCTGTGAGAGCATCGATTATTTAAAGAGCAAAGGCAAAAAGAAATCCTTGCAAATACTAAGAATGAACCATGAAAACCTGCAGAAGTTGGCTGAACTTGGAGACTCTTTAGAAGTCATGAATTATGTCATTGATGTCTGTTACAAGTTTGTATGCAGACTCTACCAACCAACAGGACATATTAGTTCTGACATCAGCCTACTAAGGTACAAACAGTTTTGCAAGCAAGCAAAGCAGAATGACAGCTTGCCACCATGTATGGACAGCCTAGTACAGCACATAAAGAGAGCTAATTACCAGTGTGCTGTTTAGAATGCACCACTAGTGGCTAAGCCATTTATTGCATCACCTGATGGATGTGGCTGGACACAAACAGAGAATGGTCTTGAGCCTCAACTAATGACACAAGAATCAGGTACAAAAGACTTGATATAACTTACCACATGCCAGTGCACAAAATCTAAATGCTCCTCAAAGAAGTGCAGGTGTGTGATGATAGAACTAAAATGCACACTAAGTTGTGAGTGTGAAGGACACCCTAACACATGGACAATAGCCCCTATGACCTATTGGGGTCGAAGGTATGCACCTAAAGTGTGTACCTACACAGCCTGGAAAGGCACAGGGTGCATGGTATGTGTGATTGCATTCACCCGCAGGGCACCTGTCCATGACCCCACCTCTTCGGTGAGCAGGGTCACATGGGGATGGAGCCGTGGACCTGGGTGAGCATCCAATCAGATGCCCATCCCAGGTCCCACAGTGGATCCCTTGTACCCATGCAACAGGTGCACAGCTAAGCGGAAAGCTGTGTAAAGTGGCAACATTTTGATTCTTGCCAGACACTCACCCAATCCGCTGCCCCAGCCATCCCCAGAAGCCCAGTAGTATGGGGCAGCACTGAGGTCCATAGCCTGGTGCCACTGCACCCAGCAGATGAAGAACACAGGGGTGCACACTGAGTTATGCCTGGGTCCCAGCTGGCATAACTGGCAACCCCAATGCCTGGCATTATGTTGCTTAGTGAATGCCGTGTAGTGCAGGCATGCCCCCTATATGCCCCCAGCATGAAGTTGCCCATGGAGTGAGGGAGGAGGCTGCATAAGTGCCTTACATGCCCTTGGTGAATGCAACTGGGGGTCCATGGGACCCCTGCTGCATGGCATTCACACTTAAGGTAGCCTATGTGTCTTGGATACATGGCGTGTAGACAACATTTTCATTTGTGCATAGGGTCAACTATGCATAAAACAGGCAAAAACAGTATCAGTTATGAAAATGGTGATTTGGAAACAGATTATGACACTGACAATGATGGTTCTGAGTAAACACGTTACATGTGCCTCCGAATTAAGAATACTTGCTACAGTGGAAAGTTACATGATGATAAATGTGGTCATACATCTTCATTAAAATGTCATCTCAAACAATAATATATTTGTTGTATTGGAATTAATAGTTTAATTTATGCTCAGGATGGACCTTATTACAATAATAACATCTTGTAGTAAACATTTTGTGTATCATTTTTTGGCAGAAAAAGACATTTGCATTTCTATAGGTGTCATTATTATTCAAAAGTAAGTGTTTCACTCTTTCTATTTAGCCAGAAATAAACTTATTGTTTGAAAATTGGTTTCTCTCTATATGTGTACAGTATGTGCCTTAAGGAATGAGATCTGGTTATAGGAATGCATAATTGGCCAGCATCCTTAGTGTGTACAAATCAATTGTCACAATGAAATTGTGGTATAATTTCTGAGCAAATGGAAGAAAAGTGAGAGCAATAAACAACATAATTAGTTAAGATGCTATTGACATGATTACTGGACATAAGGCATGGCAAATTAATTTTAGATGTACTTTTTACTTAAATTTAGGGTTCAATAGGGGCATTTAGGTTCACATTATTTAAATTTATTTTAGTAATTTACAAAAATTGGGAACTAATACCCAAACTATACAAATATGATGTTTAAAATAAGTTTTACAATTTCTTCAAAATTCAGGCTTTACTTAGTTTCCTCTTTTTCAGCTATATATTGTCCAGATTTTCACTTCAAAATTCATCATTATAGGCCATGTGATGAACACCACAACATACCTTTTCTGAACACTAATGAGTAGAGCTATCTTATGCAACCATCAAACCTTATCTAACAGGGATGTGCAACAGGATGAATATTTTGAAAACTGGCTGCTAGAGTAGAGAGGATATACTGTGATGCCTCAGTGGCTTTGAGTAAGTTATATTCAGCAGTAGTGAGTAGGGAGCAGGAAGTAGGTACTGTGCTGACTGAGTGGCCTTGTGCAAGCCCTATTCAACAGATGTTAGGAGGTGCTGTGCTGCCTCAGTGGCCTTGAATAAGCCACATTCAATGGCATCGAGTTTGTAGTGTGTTGTCACAATGGCCATTGCCTTTTTGGTTGGCATATTATTTGCAGTAAAGTTTCTAACATTTTGGATCAGCTAACAATGGAAGATGTTGAAAGCAGTGCTCAAGAGTTCCATAAGAACTTCACAAAACAAGGGTACTCGATCTCAGAATCTTCAATTTGAAGAACGAGATGCAGCAAGAGATGGACAAGTGACAGAGCATGGTGAAGTACTGTGCCCAGTGTTCACATTTTCTTTAAAGACATGTTATATATGTTGTGACCTGTATATGGCTCTTAGCAGGTAAAATCCTGGATTTCATTGTTACTGAGGTGCACCTGTTTTGCTTATCCCATGATAGTGGCAGACAATTTTTATGTCTTGCAGCACATGCCCTCTCATTTGAGAAGTTAACAAAACCAAGTGGTTGGAGTGGGTAAGGTTGTAGATGGAAGCAAACAAGACAGAGGGAAGCTAATGTTGAATACATCGAAACCCTTATCAGGACACTATTGCAGAGGGACACTAGCTTTTCGAAGGTAACATATAGTATTGTACATTTGTATACATTTTTTAGGAACTTTCCAAAACTATATGCTTTTTGTCAGCATTTTCATTATATTTTCATTATAATCTGTAGTATTTGATATCAAATAGGCCACTGAGAAATGTCTCTGTTGAAGTTTCTGGTATTTAATACATAGATATGAATAAGCAACCTGATTAGAGATAAGATGACACACCTAGACTGGTAATAATCTGAACAGTTTGGTAACAAGAGTGGTGTCAGAGTAGCAGTTGTAGAGAGTGTGTTGAAAACTGACATTTCTGGCTACACTACTAGTACTGTGCACAGTTACACTGTATGCAGGGTATTAGACATTCTGAGTAGTTTTCTGTGGATGTGATGTATATAACTCCAGAATTCATTTAATTTGACAGATAATGACCTAAATCATACAGCATCAAGATTCTTTATAAAGGAAAAGGGGTGAATTGTGTATGGACACCCACGTAGTCACCAAATCTAAACCCAACTACAATAGTTTGGCAGCATATGAAGCAGTATCTCATTAGAAGTGCCAAGCCATGGAGTTGTACACAGCTGGTATTAGTGATTGGACACTTCTGGAGGACAGTGCTGACTGTGGATGATTGCAAAAGAGATATACAGTAGATCACTTGGGTAAAGTAATGCCAATCGTTACCACAGTGATAGAACGCTTATAAAAACTCCCTATGTGACTATGTGAAATTGTAATAAATAAAACTGTGAAACTCAGTTGTGTCTTTTTTTATTCCAAAGCACAGTAGAATCTTCTCTAACACTTATGCAATACAATAGAGATGTTATCAGTTTGAAAACAAGCTTCCTTTAGAGGTATGATAGCACCATTTTAGAACCAGGATAAACTAGCCAATGGGGAGGGCAGATAGGAGCAGGGAGACCCAAGCAGCCCACCCCCACATATTAGAGTGGCCAGCAAGGAAGACCAGGAAGTTAAGTTCTTGACAGGTACACCTGAACCAGTTACAAGGGTTACAGGGGAGGAATGGAGGCAGCAAAAGAAGGAAACCTGGGCTGAAGAGAAAAAACAATAAGGCAAAAGCAGGACTAGAAGGTGAGCAGGCAGTAAAGTGTGGAAGGCCATGTACACAAGTGCCTGCAAGCCTGGGAAATAAAATCCCAGACCTGGTGGCCTAGATGGCAGAGGCTGAACTGGACATAGTGGCAATAACCGAGATGTAGTACAGCACACTGTAAACTATGACTGGGAGGTGAGTGTACCAGGTTATGCTCTGTTCAGGAGGTAAAGGAAGAGTAAAAAGGGGGTGGTGGTGGACCTGAATGTCAGGGAAGGTATAAAGGCAGCTGTGGTACAGGGCAGACAGGGGGAGGCTGAGGCACTGTGGGTCACGCTTGAGTCTGGATATGGCACAGCAATTTGTACAGTCATGATCCACAGGCCTCCAGCTTAGGGGGAAGAGGTGGATAGATTGCTAGTGGAAGAAATACATGAGATGACAACAACAGGGGACGTACTGCTGCTAGGTGATTTTAATATGCCAGATGTGGATTGGACCATCCCGTTGGCAGCCTCAGCCAGGAGCCAAGACATTTTGGACTTCCTGTAGGGGGCAGGTCTCAGGCAGCTAGTGCTAGAACCCACTGTGGACAGGGTGATTCTGGACCTAGTACTGATGAATGGAGACAGAATCACAGATGTCCAGGTGGAAGGCACCTGGAATCCAGCGACCACCACACAGTGTGGTTTAACATGGGTACGGGATCACAGTCAAGCCACACAAAGGCAAGGGTCTTGGATTTCAGGAAGGCGGACTTTGTTAGTATGGGGCTAGGTATCAAAGGAGACCTAACAAGGAGGGATTCAAAATGGGGGGGTGAGGAGCAGTGTGCACACCTAAAAGGAGCCATAGTTGAGGCAACAAACCAGTGCATTAGGCTGAGAAACGAAGGCAAGAAAGAGAACAAACCACTATGGCTCTCTAAAGTTGTAGCAGAGCAAGTAAGAGCCAAAAGGAGAGCTTTCATAAAATACAAGGAGATACAGAAGGAAGTGGATAGGGTGGTGTACCTAAATTGTCTGTGAGAAGCAGGGAAAGCTGTTTGGAGTGCAAAGGCCCAAACAAAGAAAAGATTAGCACAAACGGTAAGGAATGGGGACGAGACATTCTATAGATAGTGGTTACATCATTCAGTGGCGGATCACCTTTAGGGTAGGTCTATTGACCTACAAAGCCCTACACAGACAGGGTCCTGATTACTTGAAAGAGCTCCTGGTTCCTTACACCCCCCTGTCTCCTGGTTCCTTACACCCCCCTGTGACAGCTCTGCTCGGCTGACGAGGGGTTGCTGGAGATTCCGAGGGAAAGTTTAAAGTCCTCGGGTGTGCGTGACTTTGGGTTTGTGGCACCTACCCTCTGGAATTCTCTGCCCCATCAGCTACGGGAGTGCAGGACAGTGGGGTGCTTTAAGCAGGCACTGAAGACGTTTTTGTGGGGGAAAGCATACCCTGAATTCCTCTGATTTTTATCTGTATTTATTGTTCATTGTTTTTAGCTGATTGTGCAGCACCTTGATGCGTGAAAGGCACTATACTAAATAAATGTATTATTATTATTATCATCATTGAGAGAAGGAAGGCCAGGGGTGGGATTGCAAGGCTTCAAAGTGAGGAAAGGGAGTGCGTAGAGGGAGACCTGGAAAAGGCATTAATACTGAATAAGTACTTCTGCTTAGTTTTCATTGAAGAAGGGGAGGGACAGGGACCACAGGTAGATATCAGAATACACGGGGGGGGTGAAAACCATTCCATTTGCAGAAGATAGAGCCCTAGAGGAGCTCACAAAACTGAGGGTGGACAAAGCAATGGGACCAGATGGCATACACCACAGGATACTAAAGGAACTATAGATGGAGTTAGCAGCATCATTGTCAGCCATGTTCAGCGAGTCGCTCAATACAGGAATAGTTCCAGAGGACTGGAGAACGGCACATGTAGTCCCTCTTCACAAAAATGGAAGTATGGAGGAGGCAGGAAACTATAGGCTGGTCAGCATCACCTCTGTAGTGAGTAAGATTATGGAGGCACTGCTTAAGGAAAGGATTGTGGAACACCTGAAATCCAACTGAGTACGGGATCCAAGGCAGCATGGATTCACAGCAGGAAGGTCATGTCAAACAAATCTAGTAGATTTTTTTGACTGGTTTGATGAAGGAGGTGGATCGGGGGAGTAGTAGATGTTGCCCACCTCAATTTCAACAAGGCCTTCAACACCATTCCACATAAGAGACTGGTAAATAAGTTGGAAAGCCAGAGCATGTGCCACAAGGTGGTGAATCAGGTTAGAAACTTGTTGGGGGATTGGGGGATCCAATCTGAGGAAAGACGGGTGACCAGTGGGATACCTCAAGGATCAGTTCTGGGGCCAGTCATTTTTAATGTCTTTATTAGTGACATTGTGGAAGGGCTAGAAGGCAAGGTTTGCTTGTTTGCAGATGACACCAAGATCTGCAACAGGGTGGACACTCCAGATGGGGTGGAAAAAATGAGGAGGGACCTAGGAAAGCTGGAAAAATGGTACATAGTGTGGCAACTGAAATTCAACATAAATAAGTGCAAAATCATGCACCTGTGGTGCAGAAACCCTGCAGAGAACTACAGGATGGGGAAAGTTGCTGACACTCACTAGGGAGGAAAGTGATTAGAGGATTATCATCTCAGATGACCTAAAGGTGGCCAAGCAGAGTACAAAGGCTGTAGGGAGTGCCAGTGGCATGTTGGGGGTGCATTTGAAGGGGTATCACCAGCAGAAGGAGGGAGGTGGTGATACCACTATACAAAACACTGGTGAAGCCTCATCTGTAGTACTGTGTGCAGTTCTGGAGGCCACATCTTCGTAAGGATGTAGACAGGGTGGAGGTGGTTCAGAGAAAGGCAACTAAAGTGGTGCAGGGCTTGCAACAGAAGACTTATGAGGAGAGTTTAAAAGACCTCAATACAGTATGTATACACTGGCAGAGAGGAGGGGATGAGAAGATATGATAGAAATCTTCATGTTTCTTAAGAGCATAAACAAGATGGAAGTGGAAGACATCTTTTGGTACAGGAAAGGTACAAGAACAAGGGGGCAAGAAATGAAATTGGGGGGGCAGGATAAGGGGTAATCTGAGAAAGTTCTTTTTTACAGAAAGGGGGATGGATGCATGGAATAACCTGCCCCAGGAGGTGGTAGGAGCAAGCACAGTGCTCAGTACGGAACTCAGGCTGGCACAAGGCATTAAGAAGGGGGAGAAGGACTTCTTTAAGTACATCAGGGAGAAAAGGAGCTGTAAGGACCACATAGTAAGGATTAGGAAGAAGGAGGGTTGCATGGAAGCAGGGTGCGATAAGGCAGAAGCACTAAATGAGTACTTCTGCTCAGTATTTACTAAAGAGAAGAGGGGGGTGACACCCAAGGTGGGAGAAATGGCAGAAGCAGGGGGGGAGTGGTGACAGATGGGGAAATCATGGAGAGCAGAGTTTGAGAGGGTTTGAGGCACTGAGGGTGGACAAGGTGCCAGGCCCAGATGGCATCCACCCCAGGGTACTGAAGGAGCTGGCAGAGGTCCTTGTAGGACCTTTGGCAGACCTATTTAATGCCTCACTACATTCGGGGTGTGTACCTCAGGACTGGAGGATGGCTCATGTGGTGCCCCTCCACAAGAGTGGCCCCAAGGATGAACTGGGAAACTACAGACCAGTGAGCCTCACATCCATCGTGGGTAAGCTAATGGAGACTATCCTGAAGGAGAGGCTGGTGGCCCTCCTAGAGGCCAAAGGACTACAGGACAGCAGACATCATGGCTTCATACGTGGCAGATCCTGCCAAACCAACCTGGTCGAGTTCTATGACTGGGTAACTAGGCAACTGGACAGGGGCCATGCAGTGGATGTCCTGTATCTGGACTTCAGTAAGGCATTCGACTCAGTGCCACATAGAAGGCTGGGAAGGAAGTTAGTAGGCACAGGGGCGGTGCAAAGCTGGTGAGATGGGTAGCAAACTGGCTGCAGGGAAGGCAACAGAGCATGGTGGTGGGTGGGGAGCTCTCACACCCAAGGGCAGTGACGAGCGGTGTTCCACAGGGCTCAGTGTTGGGACCAGTGTTGTTTGGGATATTCATTGCAGACATATCATGGGACATCAAGAGCAAGATCAGTCTGTTTGCTGATGATGCCAAGGTAGGCACAGTGGTGGATGACCTAGGGGGATGGCAGGGGTTGCAGGATGATCTGGCAAAGCTTGAAACCTGGTCAGACACCTGGCAACTGGGCTTTAATGCCAAAAGTGCAAGGTGCTGCATTTTGGGATGAAGAACCCAAGGAGGAGTTACCAGCTAGGGGGAGTGCAGCTAGCCCAGACAGAGGAGGAGAAGGATCTGGGTGTGCTCATTACAGGGTCAATGAACAACTCGGCACAATGTAGGAAGGCAGCTGCAAAGGCCAACAAAATGCTGGGTTGTATTGCAAGGGTATATCCTCGAGGAGGGAGGAGGTGATTCTGCCACTGTATAGGTCATTAGTTAGACCACACCTGAGTACTGCGTGCAGTACTGGTGTCCGGTATCTGAAGAGGGACATTAAGTTATGGAGGGTGCAGCCAAAACGACAAAGATGATCAAGGGGCTGGGGACTTATCATACGAGAGGAGGTTGAAGGAGTTGAACATGTACTCACTGGAGGAGAGGAGACGGGTGACATGATTGAAACCTTTAAATACATGAAAGGAATAAACAAGACGGGTACAGAGGGGCTGTTCAAAGTAAGGAGGGAGGGCCACCAGGGCCATGATATGAGACTGGAGCGAGGAAGGTTCAGGAGGGAGATGAGGAGACACTTTTTACAGAGAGGGTGGTGGCCGGTGGAATGCGATCCTGCTGAAGTGGTATGCAGTAGAACAGTGGACTGCTTCAAACGAGGATGGGACAGGACAAGGGGAGGTTAATGAAGGAAGGGTGGGAGGGAGGGCAGCAGCAGAATAAGGGTGCTAGTTGCACATTTGAGCAGACTTGATAGACCTCTAGGCCTTTATCTGCTGGCAAATTTCGTATGTTCGTATGTTAGTACAGTGGCAGGATTCAAACATGCATGCATGGGATAGGCATAAGGGAACCCTAGAGGTGGGAAGGAGAAGCTAAACTTGATGACCAAGTAGGATCAGCTGCTGCTGATGGGTCTAGCAGGCCTTATCTGCCATTAACTTCTTGTTTCTATGTAGGATTTGGGGTGAGGGTATTGGAGGAAGGCAAGGCTGCAATAAGTTTGTGAACGGATCAATCAGGTACAGAACCTTTACTTTGATGATGTGGGGGAGGGAAAGCAAAGTACTTTGCCCTGGACTTCTCTTGAAAGACACTCATGTACAGTATGTTTGCTGAAACTATGTAATGATGTGGATTACAGTCCTGTATAATGGCCAGTGTCCCACATATTTCCAGACACAGAACTGAATGTCTGAATTATGAAAATGCAGGGAAATAGAGTCATATTCAGGGACTGTTCCCATAGACTTGCACTGATTATACAGAACAAACAAAGCAGTTCTGCTTCCATAGAAAATGATGCAATCCACAGGAAAACAGTGGTAAATTGCCTTGGAATTACAGTAAAAATATCAAGTCAGTCTGGGAGCACTGTGAAAATGTGGACATTTGAGCCCAGTGCTTAAGGAATGTCTCAGGAATTGTACAGTGTTTTGATACAAGTGGTGTCAAGGGCCCATTAAACAATACACAGCATGTTCTTGGCTTCCTTGGAGGGGGACCACATGCTTATACTAGTGCTCTCTGCCTTGCTGTCACACCTCAGATTATTTAATTTATTGACTGAAATGTTTCACCAGGAAGGCACACTGAACAACAAGTTTCTCATCTCCTGGTGTGACCTGGATGACAGTTGGATGAAGAATTACATATACAGTTTACCTTTTAACATACCAGAGAAATTAAACATTCAATTACATTTGTAGCAAGACATAGAGTTAAAAATATCATTATCATACAATCACATTTGTGACATAACACACAGTTAAACATATCATACCTGTGGAATATGCATTTAATTACAAGTGGCATATCTGAGGAACATAGTACAGAAATTTAATGTAGCCTTGGAGCCAACTCCTTGCAGGAATGATCAAAGTTAAGAGGCAGATCATTTAGTAATTATTGAATGAATGAGGTGCAGTGAGGGGGACATCAAGGAGGGTAGAGGGGTAGACAGGGAAAACAGCTGGGGGAAGGAAAGCATAATGATAGGGTAACATTACTGGAGCAATCAGTTGTGAGGGGCAAGTTGACACAGGGCTAGTGCCATCTGGGAGCACCTCAGACAGAACAAAAAGTGCAAGTTATTAGCTCAAGTGAACGAATTCCTTTAAGTACGGGGGGTAGAGGGGGGCTCAGGAGGGAGGTGGGGGTAACGGATAGGGTAGAGAAGGATGAGTCATACCTGAAACTGGCCCCTTCAGAGTGCAGAGATCGCTGCCAGTGATGGAATGAGGGGAGGACTTCGAATAAGGGGCAGGAGTTAGGCGAGAACAAGTTGGGTAAAGATAGTAGAGGGGATGGTAAAGGGAAGAAGGAGGAGGAGTGGGAGAAGCTTGCCTAAGACTAGGACTCTTCAGGATGCTGCAAACTCTGCTGGAGAGCAGAGTCAGGCTAGGACGAGTTATTTAGAAGGGATGGAAGGGAAAGGGGAAGGAAGGAAGAGTCATTTCCCAGTGCTGGACCCCTGCAGGATGCTGAGAACCCTGCCAGGGGGCAGAACTAGGTGAGGACATGTTGGAAAGAGAGAAAAGAAAGGATGAAGGGAAAGGAGGGCAGAGGAGGTAAAGAAAAAGCTTGCCTAAGACTAGGCCACTCCAGGATGCGGAGAACCCTTCCAAAGCACAGAATCAGGTGAGTACTAGTTGGGTAGAAAGGATAGAGGGGGAAGGGAAGTGAAGGAAGAGTAATTGCCTAGTGCTGGTCCCTTCTAGGATGCATTGAACCCTGCCAGGGGATAGAATTAGGCAAGGACATGTTGGTCAGAGGGAAATGGTGGGGGGATAGAAGAGGGAAGGAAAGAAAGGCGGTAAGAAAGAAGCTTACCTGACAGTAGACATTGCCATGGTGCTAAGAATCCTGACAGAGGGTAGATTTAGGTGAGGACAAGTTGGGTAGAAAGGAAAAAGGGGGAAGGGGAAGAGGAAGAGGAGATTTGTCCAGTGCTAGACCACTCCAGGATGCTGAGAACCCTGCCAGAGGCCAAAATTAAGCAGGGGCAAGTTGGTAATGGAACAAGGTTGGGGTATGAGTGAGGGGGTAAACGGTGAAGGGAAAGGAGAGGAGAGCATACTGAGAAGTAGGCTTGGGGGAGGAAGGTTTAATAGGGGATGTGAGTCATGGAGAGGAGCAGAGATATAGGAGGACAGTTAAGGAGGGTTAAAGCAGGAACAGTTAGATGAGAGAAAGTTGTGTAAGGCACAGGCAAGGGAGTAGGAGTAGGAGGAGGACCGTAGTTGGGGAGGGAGTTCCAGATTTGTGGGAAACAATGTGTGAAGCCTGACTGACCAATGACAGTGGCTTGATGGGGGACCAACAAAGTGCGAGTGTCAGAGGATCTGAGAAAGTGGTGGTGGGGGGGGAGAGTGAACATAAGAGGTAGGAGGGAAGTTCTCCTAACCAGAATTTAGAGGTGAGTTTGGCACAATGAATGAGGTGCCTGTTGGCAAGTGGAGGAAGGGACAGAGCATGGTAGAGGTCACAGTGATGTATGCATGATGGAGCATCAAGGGCCAAACAACAGAAGTAGTTAAAGAGAGTGTGCAGTCTGGTTCATTCTGTAACATGGCCACCATTATATGGGAACATGGACAGGATGTGGGAGAAGCAGGGGCTGACCAGGCCACAGCTGAAGAGAACCTGTTATATGTAATAGGCAGAGTATGGCCACTCCTCTATGAGGATGCTATGCACATTATAGCATGTCAATGGCTGGAAAAACATGGGTGATATGTGTCTTACTAATATGATCTCTGAGGTATGGTACTGTACTTGTTTGTCTGCTTCATGACTGTTAACTGCTCTCCATTGCTTTGTCTCTCAGGCATTCAGGGGTCATCCCGTTATCCAGGACCATGCAACAGTCACCACAGTGGATTAGGAGTAGCCTACAGATGGTGTAGCATATACATCTCACTGGAGGCCAGTGCCTGTGGACAGACACTACCTGAATAAGTATGGGGATGAGTGGTTGATCAGTGGCACACCAAAAGTAAGAAACGTATCAGTTAAAGCAGAAAGAAGCAGGGAAGGCAGTCAGAATAGCAAAGGCCCAAACTGAGGAAAAGATAGCCAACTCAGTTAAGAAGGGGGATAAAATCTTTTATAGGTACATTAGGGAGCAAAAAAAGATGAAGGCAGGGATACTGAGGCTGAATAAATAGGAAGGTGGTTGGGCAGAGAGTGACAGTGAAAAAGCAGGGATACTAAATGAATATTTCTGCTCAGTATTCACAATGGAAAAGCAGGGGGAGATCCCTAACCCAGTCAAAAGAAGCACTATGGATAGGGGGTTGATATTAGTCCTTTCACAGAAGAAAGGGTTCTGAAATAACTCTTAAAACTGAAGGTGGATAAAGCAATGGGGCCTGATGGAATTCACCCCAGAATTCTAAAAGAACTAAGGGAAGAACTAGTAACACCACTGACTACCCTTTTTAAAAAATCATGGGAGGATGGTGTGGTACCTGAGGACTGGAGAAGGGTGGATATGATTCCCTTCACAAAAGTGGGAGCAAGACAGAGGCAGGAAACTACAGACCTGTCAGTTTGACCTCAGTGGTAGGGAAAATGATGGAATCACTTCTGAAGGAAAGAATTGTTGAGTACCTAGAGGCCAGTGGGGCACAGGACCCAGGCAGCATGGATTCACAGCAGGAAGGTCATGTCAGACGAATCTAATAGATTTCTTTGACTGGGTGACCAAAGTAGTAGATCAGGGAGGGGCTGTGGACATGGTCTACCTAGACTTTAGCAAGGCATTTGACACAGTCTTGCACAAAAGATTAATAAACAAATTAGCCAGCCTGGGAGGGGATCCCAGGGTGGTAGCCTGGGTAAAACACTGGCTGGACAACAGGACACAGCAGGTAGTAGTAAATGGAGTCCACAGTGAAGAAAGGAGGGTTACTAGTGGGGTACCTCAGGGTTCAGTACTGGGGCCGGTCCTTTTTAATGCCTTTATAAGTGACATTGCAGAGGGACTGGATTGCTCCAGTCTCTTTGCAGGTGACACAAAGATCTGCAACAGGGTTGATATATGCAAGGTAGGGTGAAAAGAATGAAAAGGGACTTGGCAAGGTTGGAGGAATGGTCAAATGTATGGCAGCTTAGATCCAATGCAAAGAAGTGCAAAGTAACGCACCTGGGAAACTTAAACCCAGGGCAAGAGTACACGATGGGTGGTGAGATACTGACTACAACAAAAATGGAAAGTGACCTGGGATAGTCATATCACATGACCTAAAGCTGGGATAATAATGTGAGAAGGCAGTAAGAAGGGCTGAGGGGATACTGGGATGCATAGGGAGACGCATCACCAGTAGAAAACAGAAAGTTGTTGGCCCTCTCTACAGACAGTTGGTAAGACCACATCTGGAGTACTGTGTATAGTTCTGGAGACCCCATCTCCTCAAATACATAGACAGGGTGGAGGCTGTCCAGAGGTGGGCAACCAAAATGGTGCAGGATCTGCACCAGAAGACATGTGAAGAAAGACTAAAGGAGCATATGATGGATAGCCTCAAGGAAAGGATGGAGAGGGAGGACATGATATAAACTTTCAAATACCTCAAGGGAATCAACAAAGTACAAGAAGGAAGCATCTTTCAGAAAAAGAGATGTGCAAGAACAAGGGGGCACAATTTGAAGATGGGGGGGATGGCTCAATGATGCCTCTCCCTATGCCTCTCCCTATGCATCCCAGTATCCCCCCAGGCAGTACTGAGATTCTGTTTAACCTACATATTTTGGCTTATTATGCAGTACATCGAACTGTGCCTGCCACTCATTTTATCCTTAAGTGCCCCTTTATTGTTGCATGGGATCTAAGAAAGATATAAGAAAGGTCATTTAGCTAGGTATTGTGTGGCCATGTCCCAATTTACACTCCTATAGCGACACCTGATTGACGCTGGCAACTGTGATCTTTTTCCCCTAGTCTTCCACTAGGACAAGGCTGATGGACAGGGAAACAGCCACTAATATAAAACAAGGGGTTTCTCCCACAGGCACCTACCCCAAATTTTCAACTTAATAACTGATTCCACCAGGAGATATACTGGTCTTCCAACATGGCCCCAGAATACTCTTTATACAACTATGGCACCACTTGCTTTAAGTCCTGCTGGACTAGAAACTCACTGGCCTCTCTCCCAAATAAGGGTGTACTCCTGACCCTGGTATATATACTGTCTCTCCTCTGGGTGGACATGTGCTCAGGGGAAGGACTTCTTGACCCCATGAGGCAAAATCTCAGTGACCCTGAGCCTTGTGGTCATTACTACTGGACCTCTCCCACAACAAAAAATGAAAGCCTCATAGCACACGAGTTGGTAAAGCGTGGCTCCTGTTATGTGGTGATCCATGATGCATGCAGAAGGCTCCACAGCCTCTCGAAACCTTCAATTAGGCAAGTGTTAGCTCGACTACTTGTTCTTCTTCTGTTCTGTGGAGGAGACGTTCAGCCTAACCCAGGGCCCCCTCTTGACAATTTCCTTGTATCTACACCCCAGGATCCTCACTGGGCATCATCAAAAGGCTTAAGGATAGTGCACATGAATTTATGCAGCCTTAGACCTAAAATCCATGAGGTCCAAGCCTGGCTTAACCTCTACAAGCCAGATGTCCTTGCAATCTCAGAGACCTGGCTCAAGGCCCATATTCATGACCATGACATCATGATCCTTGGGTACAATACCTTCAGATAGGACAGGGCAGGAAAGGGGGGTCCTAATCTATATGAAAGACACTCTAAATGTGAGTCTACTAAAGCCCAACCTTGGTAGCTGCCAGGACGGGGAGTCTATCTTCATCTGTCTAACCCTTGGTAATGCTAAGCATCTCACCCTTGGCTGTGTCTATAACCCTCCTAAGAATGCCCAACTTGCTCTTGTGGGCATCACCAAATTGGTTGGCAGCGAATTCCCCAATGAACTCTTAATAATGGGAGATTTCTACCTGAACTGGGCCACTGGCCCCAACAAGGTCCTCAAGGTGTGATCCAAGACACAAACCTGGAACAGGTCATCTCTCTATCTACCAGGCTTTATAATAAAATGGGGAACCATACTGCTCTCGATTGGGCACTGGTATCTAACTCCCTCAACATACAGAAAGCAGGTATGTTGACTGACACCATTAGTGATCACTCCCCAATATTCTGTATTTGGAAGAACAGAGCACCAAAGATTCCCCAGGTATTCACAGTACATGACTTCTCCAATTTCATGCCAGAAAAATTTAATGACTACCTAAGTAGCCGGGACTGGAGCCCGATTAGGCTCCTCCTGACATTGGACGAGGACCTTGCCTACTTCCAAAATTGACTCCTCAATGTGGCATCTCTATTTTCCCCTTCCAAAAAACTTTGTACAAAAGGAGGCTGCCATAAATGGATCTCCCACTCTGAGAAATCTCAGATGAAAAGAAGGGACAAGGCTTGGAAGGATTCTGGCTCTTCCACCTTCCTGTAGACCTGGTTACTTACAAAACACTAAGAAATAAATGTAAGCTAGACATCAAATTTGTCAAAAAAAGAGTATGTAACCCGCCTCCAACTGTCCACACTGGGGAACCCTAAGCTTTTCTGGGCACAAATCAATGGACTGCTTAAGGGCAACTCCAAGGAGGCACAAGGTCAAATTGAGGGACAAGGGCAGTGTATCAGTGATGGCCAGCTTATAGCCTCAGCAATCAACCACCACTTCACCAACCTTGACACATACAAGGTAGGGCTACCAGCACCCATGCCTGTACAGACCTTTGATGAATCCCCCTGTCTGAACAGACCCCAATTTCACCTGTGAAAGGTCAACTTGAGTGAGGGCCATAGACTTCTGATAACCCTCAAACACAAAGGCTCTCTGGTGGCCCAGGTGGAATCAGCCCAAGGCTACCCCAGGAAGGTGCACTGTCCCTGGCCAAACCTCTGAGCTGGAATATCAACAGGTCTTTACTTGAAGTGTACATTCCATACTAGTGGAAGGCTGCCAATATGGTCCCCATTTACAAGGGTGGCTCTAGTGAACAAATTGGCAATTACAGGCCCATCTCCGTGCTGTGTACCCTGGCCAAATTGCAAGAAAGACTAGTTTATGGGCAACTGAGAGACTACCTGGAGCTCCACCAAATCCTAGCCCCTTCACAGCATGGCTTTCGGGCAAACCATGGCACAGACACGGCACTCATCAAACTCACAGTGGACCTATTCAGGGCAATGGATGAGGGCATGTCAATGGGTGCTCTCTTCATAGACCTGTCCAAGGCATTTGACCTTGTGGACCACAACCTTCTTCTTACTAAGCTTCAAGGCATTGGGCTTGATGCCCAGGCCCTAAACTGGTTGAAGAGCTACTTCTCAGGCTGCACCCAGAGGGTCATTTGGAAGGGAGAGCTTTCCACCCCTTTACACATCAAGGATGGTGTGCCTCAGGGCTCAATTCTTGGCCCACTCCTGTTCTCTCTCTTCATAAATGGCCTAAACCAGCACTGTGGGGATAGCTCAGTAGTTCAATATGCAGATGATACTGTCATCTTCCGAGCCAGGTCTACACCACATGATCTGGGCCCTCTCCTACAAGGGGACCTAAACACATTCGAGGCATGGCTCACATCAAACAGAATGATCCTCAACACAGCAAAAATGAAAGCCATGCTGTTTGGTCCTAGGTCCCTTGGCCAGGATTGGACCAGTTCCCTAAAACTTATTACCCTTGGGGATAAACGAAAAGCTATAGTTGACAACATAAAATACCTAGGGCTAACTATTGACCAGAGTCTCACCTTTAAGCCCCACATTGACCAGGTAACAAGGTCTATCCAAGTCAAACTTGGCACCATGTATAGGCTAAAAAACCAACTTATCCAAGAGGCTAGATGAGCAATCGCCTCCAGTGTCCTCCTACCCACATTAACCTATGCTGCCCCGGTAATCCAGGGCATGGCAAAGGGCGAGGTTAGCAGGCTTCAGGTGCTGTACAACAAGGTCATGAGATTTGCGACAATGTATCAACCAAGAAGCCACCCCTGCATCTCACTAGCCCAGCTGCAATGGCCTTCTTTAGAGGCTTGTCTACAGTATCCCCTGCTCTGCCATGCATACAAATTGCAGAGCCTGGTGGACCCACCAAGCCTAACAGGAATAATCATGGTTAGCCCAACCCTCGAATGCTCAGGACCTCGGGTCGGTCCCTACTGGCAATCCCAAAAATCAAGACTCACAAAGGAGGCAATTCCTTCACTCTTACAGCCCCAAACTGTGGAACACTCTCCCACATCTAGTACAGGAAACTCCCTCGCTACCAGTCTTTTGCACTAGGTTTAAGTTCTATTTGCTTAGGACAAGCTCATGCCACCATGGGGGTATAGGATAATCACCACCGATCCTAATCACAACACCCATCCCCCCTCTCTTCTCACCTTAACCTACATTAAATCATGCCTTAAAACCTTAAATCTTTCAAGTGTTGCACTTATGGTCTAGAATTTGAATAATTACCTGTACTGTCATCCTCATTATCTTGTCTACTTCTCGTAACCCTGTATCACCTGACTGTATGTATTGTATTGCTTCTGGATCACCTGATTGTATGTATTGTATTTTGTGTCTTCCCCAGGTCGCCCCTGAAAAAGGGACCTTCGTGGGCCCAGTGGGCCAACCTGGTCATCAAAATTCAATAAACAAATAAATGTGAGGAAGTATTTCTTCACAGAGAGCGTTATAGATGCATGGAACAGCCTTCCTGAGGAGGTCATGTAGTCAAAAATAGTGGGGGAATTCAAGAATGCAAGGGACAGGCATAAGACAATTCTAGTGGGGGGTAGGAGGAAGTAGGCTGTTGGTTAACTAGGATCTGCAGCTTATCCATTAGGTAGGGAAATGGGCAGACTAGGTGGGCCAAGCCGTCCTTATCTGCCATCAAATTCTATGTTTCTAATTGCCTAGTGGTTGTGTGTTGCAGTAAATACAGTGTTGATAGACATTGATCCCTGTACTTTTTTATTTATTAAAGAATCAGAATTACAAATCTTTGGGCTAAGAGCTCATTTACAGAGGGTTCTCATCAATCAAAGGAAGGAAATAATTATATGAGTTGGGAATAACAAATGCAGCTAACAGGCATTGTCATAAACAAATTAGTTACACATTAACAAACTAATATAATACAAGAAATTGAATATTAAAGACAGAAGCAAATTGTAAAGTACAGTCTTAACACAGAGTACATAAGGAACAAAACACTGAGAGTATAAATAAGGTGCAAACAGTTCAGTTATGTACTCACAAATAGCAGCTAAAAAGCCCTGTCATAGGCAAGAGGATGTCAAGGTAGAAACATCTCAGTGAATGTGTAGTGGGCAAGAGAGTGGGGATGCCAATTCAGCAGAGTATGTATGGATATAGTCTAGCAGAGTACACGGGTAATGCTCCAGGGGTTAGGAAGAGCAGTAGCAGTGTGTAGGTGGGGCAATGGAATTCCGACGTTCAGATTTGAGGTGACTTTACAGGCCAAAATTATGCCTTTTGAAAGGTGTTGTCAGCATGGCCTGCACCACTGGTCTGCACACTCAAACAACAGAAGATCACCCTGCAGGTTTAGATTAAGACTTTTGAAAACTTCTTTGAAAGAGGTTACTGTGACGTCTTTTTTTTTCCTGGAATAATCAATGGTTTTGTAAATGGCCTGCACTCTATCAGTCTGAAAGCACAGATAGCATAAAAGCACTCTGCTGGCTTAAAGTACTTTAGGTCTTCTAAAAGATGTTTGGAAAGATGCTACTATAACTACAGTACAGTATGTCTATTTTTTTTTTCTTTCTGCAATAATATGTGGTGTTACATGTGACCTGCACACCATCACTCTGAAAGCACAGATAACTAAAAAGCACAGTGCAGGTTTAAATTAAAACTTGTGAAAGATATTTTGAAAGATGTTACTGTACAGTCCATTTTTTTCTTTATGTAATAATCTGTGTTTTTTTACATGGCCTACATACTGATATTTGGAAAGCAAAGATGACAGAAAAGTACTGTGCACCTTTAGATTAGGATATGAGAAAGATATTTTGAAAGATGTTAACAACTTTTGTCATTTTTATTTCTTTTATTAATAATCCATTCTGCTATTTCTGTCTTGCAGGAGTCTGCAGGATGGGTGACAAGACTGCTGCTGTGACTGGAGATGGTGGGAGAGGGCATCATTGCCCAGAACATATAGCACCATTGTGGTACTGGAGCCTCCACCAGGGCCAAGGGCCCAGAAAGTAAAGGAGTAGGTGGCTGTGTCTGAGGAACCATGAAGCAGTGTGCACACTAGGATGATGTGCAGACTGTTTGAACTAAAAATGGAATAAAATGCTATTTATTTTATACTGTATATTAGTCAGACTCTTTTCAACTTCAATTTTGATTTAAACAATGTATACTGAACATACTGTGCTGTATCCAGTTTACTGCATCGCACTCCACTGGCATGAGGTAATGCGGGGGCTAGGCAGTGTTGTGCACACCACTGTTTGGCTGAGGATCAGTGGAGTGTACCATGGCCCCAGCCCTCTACATTGGTGGGGAGCAGGGGGCTGGGGTACATGGTGCACATCACTGGCATGAGGCAATGCAGTGGGGACATGGCTTCGAGGGGTATGATGCACCCAACTGGTGGAGTGAATCCATTGGTGTTTTCCATTCTCCCAGCCCCCCACCCATCATTACTTCATATCAATGGTGTGAACCATTCCCACAGCCCTCTACCTCTCCACCCAGACATTACTTGATGGTTGAGGGGCAGGGATTGAGGTGCATGCTGACAAGAAGTTCAGGAGGATGAAGCTGCATCAGGATGATGATGGAGAACCATAAAACAATATGCACATAATTTATTTGACATATTAATCTGCATCTTTTTGATTTTAATACTGAAAATTGAACATACCGAACTATATGCAGGGGACTGGGGGGGACACCACTTGCATGAGGTAATGCCAGGGGGCAAGGGACTTGGTGGCACAGTGAAACACATCCACCATCTGGGGACCAGTGGTATGCTTTATGCCCCTGCCCCTTCCCTGGGAAGGGTTGGGGGCATGGAGCATGCTACCAGTGGACTGGACCAGTGGAGTGTACCTTGCCTTCCAGCCTCTCTGAGGGTGGGACGGCAGAGGGCTAGGGGGTATGGTGTATACTTCTAATGGACAGGGACCTGTGGTGTGCAGTATACCTGACAGTCACCTCTCTGGGTAGGGCAGATTGCCGTGGTACATGGTGCACAATGCCACCCAGCCCCCTACTCCCATCATAGAAACATAGAAACATAGACTTTGATGGCAGATAAGGACCGCTTGGCCCATCTAGTCTGCCCATTTCCCTACCTACAGGATAGGCCGCAGATCCTAGTTAACCAACAGCCTATTTCTTCCTACCCCCTCCCCACAAGAACTGCTTTATGTCTGTCCCATGCATTCTTGAATTCTCCCACAGTTTTAGACCCCACAACCTCCTCAGGAGGCTGTTCCATGCATCCACTACCTTCTCTGTGAAATAATACTTCCTCCCATTGCCCCTGAACTGCCCCCCATCTTTAAATTGTGTCCCCTTTGTTCTTGCAATGCTCTCTTTTTCTGAAAGATGCTACCCTCTTTGACTTTGTTGATTCCACTGAGGTACTTAAAGTTTGTATCATGTCCCCCCTCTCCTTCTTTCCTCAAGGATATACATATTAAGCTCCTATAGTCTCTCCTCATACGGCTTCTCTTGCAGACCCTGCACCATTTCACTTGCCCTCCTCTGGACTGCCTCTATCCTGTCTAAGTCCTTGCAGAGATGGGGTCTCCAGAACTGGACGCAGTACTCCAGATGGGGTGTCACCAACTGTCTGTACAGAGGGATAACAACTTCCTGTTTTCTGCTGCTGATGCCTCTCCCTATGCATCCCAGTATAGCCCCAGCCCTCCCTACTGCCTTCTCACATTGCTTGCTAACCTTAAGGTCATCTGATATGATTACCCCCAGGTCCCTTTCCTTTGTTGTTGTTGCTACTACCTCCCCCCCTTTGTGTATTCTTCCCCTGGGTTCTTGTTTCCCAGGTGCATTATTTTGCACTTCTTTGCATTGAATCCTAGCTGCCATACTTCTGACCATTCCTCCAACCATGCCAAGCCCCTTCACAACCTTTCCATGCCTCCTTGTGTATCAACCCTGTTGCAGATCTTTGTGTCATCTGCAAAGAGGCATACTTTTTCTTCCAGACCCTCTGCAATGTCAATTATGAAGACATTAAAAAGGACTGGACCCAATACTGAACCCTGCGGTACCCCATTAGTAACCCCTCTTTCTTCAGAGTGGACTCCATTTACAATTACCTTCTGTGTCCTGTTGTCCAGCCAATGTTTTACCCAGACTACCACCCTGGGACCCACTCCCAGGCTGGTTAATTTGACTATTAATCTTTTGTGTGGGACTGTGTCAAATGCCTTGCTAAAGTCTAGGTAGGCCATGTCCACAGCCCCTCCCTGGTCTACTATTTTGGTCACCCAGTCAAAGAAATCTATTAGATTCATCTGACATGACCTTCCCGCTGTGAACCCATGCTGCCTTGGGTCCTGTGCCCCACCTGGCCTCTAGGTGCTCAACTATTCTTTCCTTCAGAAGTGACTCCATCACTTTCCCTACCACAGAGGTCAAACTGACAGGTCTGTAGTTTCCTGCCTCTGTCTTGGTCCCACTTTTGTGAAGGGGAATCACATCTGCCTTCCTCCAATCCTCGGGTACCACACCATCCTCCCATGATTTATTAAAAAGAGTAGCCAGTGGTTTCACTAGTTCCCCCTTTAATTCTTTTAGAATTCTGGGGTGAATTCCATCAGGCCCCATTGCTTTGTCCACCTTCAGTTTTAGGAGTTCTTACTAAACTCTTTCTTCTGTGAAAGGACTGGGATCGACCCCCCCTATCAAGAGTGCTTCTGTTAATTGGATTAGGCACTTCCCCCTCCTCTTTTGTGAATACTGAGCAGAAATATTCGTTCAGTATCCCTGCTTTTTCACTGACCCCCTCTGCCCACCCACTGTTCATTCTATTCAGCCTCACTATCCTCCCTTTGTTTTTCACGCCGCTGATGTACCTGTAAAAGGTTTTATCCTCCTTCTTAACCGAGTTGGCTATCTTTTCCTCAGTTTGGGCCTTTGCTATTCTGACTTCCCTCCCTGCTTCCTTCTGCCTTAACTGGTACAGCTCTCTGTTCTGCTCCTTATGTGTTTCCTTATACTTCTGGAATGCTATCTTTTTCTTCCTGACTTTCACAGTCACCTCTTTTGAGAACCATAGTGGCTTTTTCTTTCATTTTGATTTGTTTATTTGCTTCACACAAAGACTTGTTGCCTCTGTGATGGCAGTTTTGATGATTCCCCATTGTTGCTCCACCCCTCCTTCTATAATGTTTGCCAGTACTTTTCTAAGGCACTCTCCCATCTTGCCAAAGTCAGCCCTCCTGAAGTCCAGTACCCTCACTTTTGCATGGCTTGACTCTGTAGCTGAGTTTAACGTGAACCACACTGTTTGATGGTCACTTGTTCCCAGATGGCAACGCACTTCTAGATCTGAGATCCTCTCACTGCCCCCATTTGAGAGTATGAGGTCTAAGATTGCTCCTTCACGAGTGGGTTCCGAAACTAGCTGTCTGAGGCCTGCCACCTGTAGGACATCAAGAATGGCCCTGCTCTTGGATGTGGCTGCAGTAAATGTGCTCCAGTTAACATATGGCATATTCAGGTCTCCCATCAACAGTATCTCCCCTTTCTCTGCCATTCTAAGAATGCCTTCTATCATATCCTTGTCCATTCCCTCCCCCTGACATGGGGGTCTGTACACAACCCCTGTGTGGATTGTGGTGCCCTTTCCAGTCTCCAAGGTGACCCACAGTGCCTCCTCTCCTACCTGTTTACTCTTTTGTTCAGTTGCTTTAATCCCTTCCTTTACATAGAGAGCCACTCCTCCCCCTCTTCTCCCCTACCTGTCTCTTCTGTAGGTTATGTACCCTGGTATGTTAACATTCCAGTCATGGTTCTCTGTGTACCATGTTTCTGTGACTGCTATGATATCCAGGCATCCCTCTTCCATCAAGGCTACCAGCTCAGGGAGCTTGTTGCCCAGACTATGGGCATTGGTACTCATTACCCTCCATTTCCTGATGGCCTTACTCCTTTTTGCCCCATCCCTGTCCTTCTTGCCTTTGTCACTTTCTCCATTTACCCCTGCCCTTCTCCCTATCAACACCTCTATGTTGGTGTTTACCGCACTTACTACCATGATTTTTTTTGGGGCTAGGATTTCCCTTCTTCTTTCCAGTGCCTCCCACCTTGGCTAGTTTAAATGCTTGCCAATGAAGCATTTAAACCTATCACCTAGGATCCTGGTTTCCCTCCTGGACAGATGCAGCCCATCATGCCTGTATAGGCTTGCATCACTCCAGGTGGACCCCCAGTCCCCAGTGAAGCCAAATCCCTGAGCTCCACACCATTTTTTCAACCACTGATCAAATCCCATGGTGTGGAACACCCTAGCCTCTCCTACGCCATAGATGGGCAGCACCTCCGAGAAGGTTACCATGCATGCTACTTGTCTAAGGCCCCTCCCCAATTCCACAAACTCTTCCTGCACTTCTCTAATCCCTTTCTTAGCCAGGTCATTTGTCCCTAGGTGAACAATGACATCCAGCTCCCTCCCCTGTGCAGCTGCTCTGGCAATCCTGAGGATTCGCTCCCTGTCCCTCCAAGCCATGGCGCCAGGCAGGCACCTTACCTCCCTCTCCCCTTCCTCCCACAGTTCTACCTTCCTAACAATGGAGTCCACCACCAGAGTTGTTTCCTTCCCCTGCGGGGTCCCCTGCCACCCTCCTGTGGGTTTCCTTTGTGGAGGTTCCCAGCATCCTCCTTGGTCTCCACTGTGGGTGCCTCCATAGAGGAACCATACTTTGCCAGAATGGCATAGGAATTGTGGAGAGGTACAACTGGAGGGATGTGCCTCTGTTCCACCACCCTCACCCTCTCTGAGCCCACTGTGGTCCAACTGCTCCTCTTTCTTGGCAACCTCTGAGGCAACAGTTGTGGCACTGGTGGTCCCTGGATGGAAGAGGAGGTCCCACAAATCCTGGCCAACTCAGCCTGGAGATGAGCAACCTCCTCCCTCAGCCCAGAGTTGTGCCTGCAGATGGGACAACACCGCATCCTCCAGAACTTCTCCCGGAAGACTGCTGCTCCACAGCCACTGCACTGCACCACTCCCATCATGTCTTATTTCTGGCCCCTTAACTGTTTGCAATCCTTACTCTTTCCTCTGTTTTTTTTTTTCTCTCTCTCCTTACTTTCTGCTTGTGTGCCGTTTAAGCTCCTGATTGTCCTGTTCTGAGACAAGAATATCCTATATTTCTCAGTAGATTCCTTACTTGCTCAGAGGCAGACCTCCAGCAGCTAGAGGGGTCTGGAGAGCTACTCTTGCGCTTCTAGGATGGTGGGTCTTTGGTGGCTCTGTGATCACTCACTTCCTGCTCCCAAACAGGAAGTTCCTGTTGTCAGTCAAATCCCATGCCTATAAAAGTAGAACTAGCTTTGGGGGGGTGGAGGGAAGGGAAGGAGGGCAATATAGTCCCAATAGAGAAGTCCAGTCACACAGCAGTCCTTTCTCCTGGTGTCTTCTGCCAAGCTACTAGCAGAATCTTTCTAAGGCAGTCTTTAAATGTAGCTTCCTTCTAGCTAAGCCACTTCCCCTACTTACTAGATCTTTCTACAAGTAATTTAAACCTCGCAGCTATCAAGTCCTTTCAAGCACCTGAGATTTACACCTAGATAACTTTTCAGATAACCATTCATTACCTCATGTCAGACGTGCTCATGAAGTGGGGATTGCAAGGAGTTGGGGGCATGCTGTGATAGGAGGGCCTGAAGGAGGTCCATGTGGAAGAGCCATCACTGTGAAAGCCACTTGGTGGCAGGAGTGGGCAGCATTACCAATGGCATATAGTTCCACTGTGGTGCAAAAGCCTAACATGGGATCAAGCCAAACATGTGCAGTAGAAGCCAGTAGCATCAGGATGATGATGGGGTATCTGATGCAATATTCACACTGGTATCACAGGGCTGCCACTTTATGAGGATTCCAATTACACAGTATGACATATCATGTTATGCATGGTGCATACTGAACATACTGTGTGCAGGGTACTGGGGGCAAGACAACTGGCATGAGGGTATGTAGTTTGCAGGAAAGGGGGGGCATGTTGAATATCTTCAGGGAATGAAGACCAGTGAACTACACCATGCCCACCAGCCTTCATACCAATGGGGCAGGGGACTGGGAGACACTATGCCCCTAGCATCCTTTTTCCCTGGCATTACTTCATTCCAAAAGAGGGGCAGTATCATGAAGAGTAGTAGGCAAGAGCATGGAAATGCTGTGTGAGAGAAAGGGTCTGACAAAGCTGCAGCCGAGGAGGCTGTGCCACATGCAATAAAGGGTGGCAGCAAGGGGGCATGGTGCACAGCACTGGTATGAGGTAATACAGGGGAGGCAAGGAACTGGGAAAATGATGCAACTGTGGATGGGGACCAGTGGTGCACATCATACCTTCCAGTCCCTGTCCAGTCATCAGCGTTATCTCATGCTGCAAGTGTGCACCAAAGGGAGAGCAGGCATACTGTATCTTTTAGCCTGGTGCACTCTATCCAGGTGGCTTTAATGAGAATTAGGATATTATCCCTTTTCTGTAACTTCTAAAAGTTTACCTAGCTTTAGTCATCATTTATTTTATTATACCTATTCAGGTGACATAGCAGGAGCTTTGTAGAACTATGAATTTTTTAATTTATTATAATAATCTTGTTCCAATGGTTGTTTATTTCTAAGTTAGTTGCGGCCTATCCATCCCAGCTCACATTTTAGCTTTTTATAAATTGAGCAAATACAGGCATCTAGTTTTTGGTTTTGCCAAATAATAAGAGGAAAACTACCCCATTCATTAAATATATATGAATAGTGGCTGCTGTGTGCATTAATGTTGCCACAGTTTAAGGGAAGCAGTCATTTGCAGGGGTCCCTCCCCCGCAAACTTTACCCTCCGGTTAAGTTTTTTTGAGAAAACTGCCTCGTTTTTTGTGGCACAAAGTAATTTAATTTAGTTTTGAAAAGTCTGCTACCCTGAAGTATAGCGGACACTGGGACAGCTCCATTAAGTGTAAAGGTACGGTGTGGCACAGCTCCTTTACACTTAAAGGAGCCACCCCAGGGTCCGCTTTACTTCCAGGTAGCGGACGTTTCGAAATTAAATTAAATTACTTTGCTCCACAAGAAAAAAGGCATTTTTCTCAAAAAAGAAAAACTGGAGGGTAAGGCTTGCAGGGGTGGGAGCTAAAATAGAATGAAACTGACCCTCTAGCTCAGTTTCCTAAATATGCTTCACACAAAAGTGATAACTACCACATGGATTTTGCAGGGATTACTAACAGTTTCAAAATCTTATTAACTAGAAGTTATCAGTGTAGCAAGTAGATAAATAAATAAGTGAATAACAAGAGTGAATACATAAAATCAATACAGGTATCCTTTTGTGCTTCAAGATCAATGGCAAATACTGTTTGCTGGGATTCTGCTTTGCCATTTAACTTGCTTATTTTGTGTTTTTTACAGTAAAATTCTATTTACATTGCCATCTGACAGTTGTTCATTTCTATTGGGTGTTAGGCTTTGTTCTCAGTGATCATCTGTTCACCGTAAACCAAGCATTCTATTGAACACTGTTTGCTCATAACACAAGATTTTTTTTTTATTTGAAAGAAATAATTTGCTAGTTTCACCCTTATTGAAATATCCACAAGTTACAGCTTCTGTCATCATAATTGGGTAAGGTATAGCTATAACCGTGGATAAAATTAATTTGTATGATAAGCTCCAGTGATAGTTTCTGTATTTGTTTCACTTCTTTTTTTAATATCAGTTTATTTAGTTGCACATCAACCCCACCACCCAATTGTCAAACTGCATTCATGAGTGCTGTTACAGAGCTGTTATTGCCTTATCTTGAGTTTCAATATATAGAGACTGACAGACACTATAAATTGAAGAACAGTGTATGTCTGTGAATAATGAACAGCATTTGATATTACATACATTTTTATACGTTTTTATGCATACAGCAGCACCAGCCAGGATGCAACAAAATGCTGCAGTATACTACGTGGAGCAATGTAATTCACTGACAATGAAACCCTTTTATCATGCAGTATTTTGTGTCATTTCCCTTACTGCAATTTATTGTGTTGCATCCTGGCTGGCTCCGCTGAATTTTGCTGACTCAAATGAGACTGGTCCATGGTACAATTGATGAGTAACCCATCTGACATTTTTGTTCTGTTAGTTTGTCAATTAATGTTATTTGTAATTTCACTTTTTTGTAATCGCTATTAGCTGATTACGCTGCACATCACGCACATCTCCTATCTTTTGTCAAACTATTTATTTATTTATTTAGTTTTTGTTTACCAGGTAGGTGCACAAGCCATACAGATGACTATTTTCAGGCATGACCTGGGAGGTTACAGGATACAACAGTACAGAGATTCAACAATAGGTAGTTACAGCAAGGTATATACAAGGAAGGACATGTCAGGTTTATACAGTACAATTAATAAACAGGTTTTTAGTGGGCAGAATACAACGTGATAAAACAACATTGACAATCGGTTGATACAATTAAGGCAGTAGGCCAACACAGTGTAATTACAGAGTACAGGGAGCATAACAGATACTTGAGTATAACAACATAATAAGAAAATAGCCAAACAGCAGATAAGACCCTACATTAAGACACAATTTAAGACAGACAAGTAAGATGCAAGACATAATTATTGGTAAGTGCACAGGGGGTTAGGAAGCAGGAGAAAGGGAAAAGTGGAGTAAATAAGTAAGTGAAAGGGCAGGTTTCAGAGATATAACAGCTAAGGCAGGAAAAGGTGGTTGAAAGGCAGCTTAGACAGACTACACAGGAGTAGGTAGGTGAGTGTGTCTTGCTTATAGTAATAAGATGACAGAGCCAGGTAAGGGCAAGGGGTAGTGAGATGCAGGCGGTAGGCTAGAAGAGATAGATATGCTTAGGAACTAGGATTAGTATAGGAGATGCAGGCCCACCAGAGTAGGTGGGTGCACCTGGAGAGAGGCAAAAGAGAACTATGGGCAAGAGTTTCCTTATACTGAGCAGTCACTGCCTCCGCTTTAATTTTAGTCTCTATTTAACTTACACTATTTTGACTGCCTAGTTTTCTTCCGCAACGATCCTTCTTTCCCACGGAGATCAGAACCAGGCTGGTACAGGCCACATTCCTCCCCCTTCTTGATTACGGTGATATAATCTGCAACTCCTCTGCACTTACCAACCTTCATAAGCTAGACATTCTCTACCACTGTGCCCTTCGATTCATCACAAACTCCCTGCCCCGAACCCATCACTGTGATCTATATGCCACAGTTGGCTGGTCCTCACTGACCATTAGACAGACACTCCATGCTGGTATCTGGACTCTAAAACTTCTTCTGAATAAAGTTCTGCAATATCTAACCTCCCTAGTACACATATCTCGCAGTGTCTACTCCCTCAGGAAGTCTGATTTTATCCTCCTCGATGTACCCAGGACCTGTACCTCCTTTGGCAAATGTGCTATCTCATGCTCCCTGCCAACTATTTGGAATCGATTACAATCCTCACTGAAATTATCCAGTATTGTCCCTGTTAACTTTTTCAGAAGGATAGCTGTTGATAAAATAAAAGACACTTGTAGCTGTCATTAAACTTGTCACCTTTATCGTGGTTCCCATGCAGCTACCACACGGTACCATAGGTTCTCACTCTCTGTATCATCAGTGTTACTTTTCATCATGAACATTTTGTACCCGGTGGAACCCTTTATGTATGCTATGTATTGTTATGTAATTTTCTTTATGTATTGTATACTTGTCTGTATACCTGTCCCAAGACCTTCTCGTGAATGAGCTTGCTCAATGAAGATTTCCTGCAATAAACTTGAACTTTAACTTGAACATGGATTCCATGGCCTAAAGCCATGCTGTGTAGCATGCAACAGGCCAGGAATATAACATAGGCCTTCTCTGGGCTATACTGTAGGGTACAGCCAGACCTGTCCAGGCATCTGAATCTCATCTTGAGCATGCCGAACACACACTCAATGATGTTGCGTGTTGCAACGTGTGCCTCATTGTAGCATTGCTCCAGCATGGAAGTGGGCTGGTATACGGGTGTGAGCATCCATGGCCGTAGGGGGTATGCACAGTCACCTGTGGAAGAGAGATACCATTATGTGTACAGCTGTCTTTTACAGGTTTCCTCAGCCCAGTGTTGCTGCATGTCTGCCACTACTCTGTGTGGCCCACACCCTGCCCCCCAACAAATGGCACACAGGGCATGCACGCATCATGATGTCATTGTGTGCACTGCATTATGTGTTGCATGATGGGCATGTGTCTGGTGTGCCATGACCTTCCACAGCCAGGCACTGCTGTGCATGTGCCCTGCCCCTGCTGGTGACAGACACTGTCCTGTATGGGTGTAAATCTCTGTAGCACAGTGGCACCTGTGTATGACCCATGCCCTGTGGCAGTGTCTGCCTGTATGCATGTGGTTGCAGTGTGTGACACCGGAGATGCCCCCCTCACCAGCACACACCTGCCACATGTGGTTCACAGTGCAGTGGCCACATATGGCCTGTGGTACTGCTTGCCTGTTTATCATGGCGGGCCCTGTCTGTTTCCTGCACTGCACTTACGCACACAGTATTATGTGTCATTGTGTGCTGTGTGGGCCCATTGTCATGCCCCACTCACCCACTAAGTGGCCGCTGGGTATTCCCCCATTCTCAAACAGGTGCCAGATGTTCTGCACTTCCAGTGTGCATGGCACACACATTGGTAGTGTGCCTGTGGCATTGCACACCACCTGGCAGTTGACAGAGTGATAGCCCTTTCTTTTTTATGTATGCCACTCCCTCTGGGCCAGGTGGTACATGTATTGCCACACGGGTGCAGTCTCTGGCCCCTAGCACGCCTGGCATGCATGCCACCCTGTGGAAGTGCTGCATGGTTTCTGTCCACTCGAACTGTGTACTTGGGAATTTGATGTACTCTGAAACATGCGGCAGGTTAGTGGTGAGGAATTGGGTGAGGAGACGGGACATGGTGGACTGTGTGATGCCAGTGGTGTCACCCACCGGTGTCTGGAAGATGCTCATGGTGAGCAGGGACAGTGCTGCTGTCACCTTTGTCTCCACCATCATGATGTGACTCCTGGGTGTTGGTGCTTGCAGTTCATCATGGAGCAACTCACAGAGCTGTCTCAGCAGTGCCCTGTTGAGTCTGTTGAGTCTGTACTGGCCCACAATCTCCATGTCACTCAGGTGGTCGAATGTGACATGGGCATGGTACCATCTCTGCTGGTCATAGCACCTACGGGCCCTTCCATGTCCATGCTGCTGTTCCTCCTGCCTCCTCACTCCCCTCACAACTGCTGCCATCAGCAATGCTCTCCCATCCATGGCTGCTATGTTGTTATCTGCCTGTGGGTGGACTGCACTTAGGTATGCTTCTTATGTGCCCATCTTTGCACATCTCATCCTTGATGAATATGTGGCTGTGAGGCACATTCATGGGAACACCCACTCACATGCATTGCATACATTATAGTTGCGCTCCAGTACATCTGGCTTTGAGCTGTGCCTCCCTGCTCTTTCAATATTGCCCCACGGCACATCTTCTGGTTTGCGCTGGCGCATCTCGGGTTGCACAGTGCATCTGCTTTGAATATCTAGGCCCCGTGTTTAGTTTACATTGATAATTGTATGATTTAGATTATTACTGAAGTTATGTTTACTATAATCTTGAATAGTGAATGTCTGATGTCGGTATCTACAACCTTCAGATTTATGTATGCCTTTTTGTGTCCATATTGATTCCATTTAATTTTAGCAAAATACGTATCAAAGAAGTACTAAAGTATACAGTATATGTTATTGCACTACTGTTATGCAATGCTTCAGTCCAGTGGTGGCTTTTGCAAAATATGCCCACTTCCCAAAGAAGAATGCATCTGCAAACTCATTCTGCTTATTATAAAGTTTACAGAATTTACAGTATGTGTCTTTTCGTACATGAACATATGGTGCCGTGTGCTCAGTGGAGGGGTGGTGCTAGCCATATCCAACTTAAGGCAAACCAAACACAATTTCAGCAGCACTCTTGCAGAAAAAGAAATAAGCAGGTCAAATCTCAGAGGCAAATCTATTTAGTTTTTAACAGCTCGAGAGCATGGCACAAAGCCAAAGTGCTTCACCTCATAAACAGGAGGCCTCCCATTTATGAGGTAAATCACTGGGGCTTAGTGCCATGTTCTAGAGCTGTTAAAAAATAAACTGTACAAATAAATATATTTGCCTCTAAGATTTGACCTGCTTTATTTGTTTTTCTGTAGAAGTGCTGCTGAAATTGTGTTTAGTGTGCTTTGTAATAGTAGGCAAACTATATGTAGCCCCCCCCAAAAAAAAATTTGGCGGCTTACCTTATGCCCATTCTCCTATTTCTGCTCTCTCCTCCTAGAGTGCCTTCTGGCTGCCTGCCATTTTCTTCCAGTCCAGGTCCCTGTTTCAGCCCAAGTCCTGTTGTGCCATGTGTGCCTCCATAACAGCCCCAGTATGTTTCAGCCCATTTCGAGCTCCAGAACTTAAGCTGCACCTCCCTGCTGTTTGCTTTGGCACTCTGGTGCTTCAGGGATCGCGCATGCACAAAGCTATGCCCTTGATCTTCTGACTGCTTGGTTTGTGGTCCAGTAGGAGAGTGTTAGGCAGACCCAGTCCCTGCGTTAGGCAGAGTGGGGACCGATGACCTAAACAAGGGTGAAGAGAGCCCTCTTCCTATTTTTAATAAAGAGATCCATGAAGCACTTGTCATCCAGGCTTATGAATATTACTGAGCAGAACCATGATCCTCATGAATATTAATGAGGGTTCTGTATGCCCTCAGGAAATGGTTGTTTTGGTGACTGATGCAGGGACAGAAATATAAGTAAATATAACAGCAGCAGCTGCTAAGGACACAAAGGGTATATTGTGAAGGGGGGAGTTAAATAAATAACTGTATTTTTCCTGGCTGCACCAGTAATGTTGGGACTCAGATAAACAGCCTGCCTGCTACAAATCAAGGGACGTTAAATATTGGCAGAAGTGACAGGATCAGGACTGACATAAACAGCTAAAGCTGGACAGTAATCTGGACATGTGGCTACTGAACTGTGGGGCAAATGGGCAAAAATAATAATAATTCTGGCTGCACCAGGACTTTTATTTGGGACTGTGTTAAATCTGTTACAGGGACTATGTGTTTAGCAGCCATTACAAAACAGCAACAGCCAATCTGAAAGCTGGGATTTTTAAGACAGAACTTCTGGGACATTTGCCAAAGCTCATGGGAAACCACCAAGTGCTTATGGGGAACTGCAGGGACCAACATTCAGGCACTAAAATAGAAAACCAATAGTACATTGAGAAGGCTTTATGAATAATTCATGTTTGAGTTTGACAAGCCCTTCAGCCAACCATAGCCAAAGCATCAAATAGTTTCAGCCAGTAGGGAGCTTCAGGAGAGCCCCATAAAAGACAATGATTTCTGGCTGTTCAGGCAGATATAGATTTGAGCAGGAGCCCCCAACAGAAGTGGGGGTTCAAGCCCTTAGCAAACCTAATGGGACTAGTGATCCAGTGCAAGCCCTCCACATTGGGAGGAGTGTTTTCCTCTGCCAAAAGTGGAAATCAGTGGCTACTTAAAGCTGCACCTGCTAGCCTGAGGGTTGCAAAAAATGTACTCCAGGGGCTAGTTTAGCCTTTGCACGTTTAGAAAAATACATGGATCCTGCAACTTCATGCCAAGCCAGTTGTGAGAGAGCAGAACCTGCTTCAGCGGTGAGAGAGCTGACATCTTCAGGAACCTCAGATGAAGGTGAGCCATTCCTATGAGGATGTCTGAATGAGTAAACTTGTATCTACAAGAATCACTTAATGAAAAGCTTAATGGGGCAGCAAAGCCCTAAAGAACTGCTTGGAACTGTTGTTAGACTGCTCCCTGCTTCTGATCAGTTTTTGGAGAGGGTGGTCCCTTATAAATTGAGTGACCATGTATGGTCCAGTATATATATAAATGTGTTTGAATTGAAAGAGTCCAAGTGAGCTAATGTTAAATTGCAAGTTGAATTAAAAGAGCCCAGTGAGCTATAGTGAAACTGTTATTGCCAAGAGCGCAGTTTGCTTCAAAAAGGAAATAAAAATGTGCTGGTTAAAGTAAGATGTCCTTGGTTTGGATGAATGTTGTAAATAAATAAATATGCTGAGTGTGAATGGAAAATATTAATGTACTAAAAAAGTAAAAGGATGGTCTTTGGATTGGACGAATGTTCTAAGTGAATAAATGTGCTGGATGTAAACTTGAGAAAAATAAATGTGCTAAATGTAATTTAACCAATCTGGTTATAATGCAAGTGTTGTCAGCCTAGGAAAAAAATAGCTTAGTCTTCAGAAGTTAAAATGTTGTTTCCATAGTCAAGTTTTGAAATCTCTGCAGTCAGTTTAGGCGGTACCTGGCTGTTGGCTTGCCTGCAGTTTACCCTCCAGGGATTGTGCCTACTTGCTAAGAGCACTCAAAGGCAAAGTGCTTACAGAGAAGCCTTCTGTGAGTAAATGCAGGGTCTCCCCTGCATCAACCAAAGGAATTGTAAATAGTTTCAAAGGCTTGATTTCTAAAGCATCATTCTTAATCTCCCTAGTTAGCTGGCCTACATACAGCTGTGCCATCCATCAGGCCTGCACCATTTTATGGACTATGGTCACTGGGTACCCAGGTTAAGGCTGAGGCTGGTGGGTCTCATACAAAATATGGGGACTGGTAACAGTGCGGGTATTTAATGATAACTATGTTAACTGATTTATTGCAGGACATTAGATAGCCAGGGCTCTGGCTATTCACAGAGGGTGGTTGGTCTAATGTGATTAAAATGTGATTTAAAATGTAACTGTTTAATATTGATCAAACCAATCAAAGTGAATGTAAATATTAGAAATGCCATAACCTCTATTCCTGCTTCACCCTTCCTAGTCCTCCCCATGTAAATAAACTTGTTATTGTTGTTTTGCAGATACCTGCATCATGAGCATATTATTAGCAATTAGCTCCTAAATGGTAAAATGTATTGAATGGGGAAAAATGTTATTGGGTCATGTTTGTGGTGGCTGGTGGTAAATGTGGGTGGGTACATCATCCCAGAGAGTTGTACCAGGTTAATGCTAGCCCACTTAAAGTTAAATTCTGGGTGGAGGCTTTGCGTAAATGTAATATCTTTGGTAAGAACCAGTTTAAAGTTAATCTTGGGAACCCAGACCCCTTAAACTTGTATGGGCCCACAAGGCAGGGGTAGCAGCCCTTAGAGTACTACCACCCAGGGTTACATATAACTACACTAGATTGTTTCCATTAGCATTGTGGGGTCAGCAGCAAGAAAATAGTGTAGCTGTGGGATTGGGTGGGTGAAGGTAGCACTGAATGGAGACAGCAGAGTGTTTCAACTAGTGGGCAAGAAAATAGGGTTGGGGTGGGGTGGGGATGGAGGGAGGCAGAATGGAATAGAGACAGTGAAGTGCTTCAAATAGTGGAGTGATTTTGCTTCAGCTCCAAAATGTTGTACTTCATTCAGAATCTGGTGATGTGCGGAGCTCCCTTCCCTTTCTGTGTTACAGCAAGACATCATAGATAGCTGTGCTATGAAACCATAATTAAAGTCAGCATTTTTCTTGTTTTTTCTATTTAAATGGTCTTTAGAGTCTTGTTTTCCAATCAAATAAAACACAGTGGTAAGACTCTAAAATGCAATCTTATAGTCTGCAAATGAACAACTAATTATTTTTCCAGAAATTTTTTTAAAGGGTTCAATACCTGTTGATCATGTACAGTTCTTTCCATGGAAGCATGCTGTATAAAGATTCCCAGATAAAAGTACTCTTCTGTTATTTTGGAGGTAATTATTAGCAAAATGGGAAATGTTCACATGCTGTGAAAATATACTTGGAAGGAACATTTGTAGATACAGTACTTTATTTTTCATTCACTATAATGCATTGTATAGCTTTTTTGTATGTTTGTTTGTTTAGCTGTACAGCAGTAGGGATGGTATGATTTATAATAATGAGGCCTTCACACATCTTACCAATAGGAAGTACCTGTATATTCACAACACAGTATTATTTAGAAATTTAGTCTGGAAAGGTACATTGAGCCAAAGCTTATTCCCAGGTACCACCTGTTAGAAGTTATGCATGAAGAAATTCAGTGATTTGTTCAAAGTCACCCAGTAAGGAAGTGGTGGTTGTGGGATTCAAACGTTAGAGTCCAGGTTCATAGCTCTGTGTCCTAAACCACATGGCCTCCAAACTGACCTAATGCATCATTTTAAGTGTACAAAAGTTAGTTACTAAATTCCATTACTAAACTCAGTTACTTCTTGTGACTAAAGGCATTGAACTTGTAGATAGGGCATTGTTTTAAACTCAACAGTTCTTTACTAAAATAAAGAAAACAGATTTAAACAAGACATTAGTTTATTAATAGCACTAATGATAGACATTTTTAAAACATTCAAAATGTATTTTTTATTACACAGTATAAGTGGGGAGCAAGAATGGCATGGTGTCTGACTGAGCTGTGCACAGACAGGGAACACATTGCACATGAGGTTGAGTGAGCGTGGGCAAAAATTAAAAGTTACCCTGTAAAAACAGGCACATTTTGTGTTTTTGAGCAGTTCTGCTATGGAGTTTTCAGAAGGGGTACTGAGCAGGGCTAGAACTTCAAAGGTGATGGGATTGGGAGAATCTGGAATCCACATTTAAAGTCTCTCAAGGTTCCTTTTTTCTTTTTTTTATATAGTTAGTTTGTGAAAAGATGAGGGGAGTGAGACTTATTCAATGGATATAGATAACTGAGTTCAAAATATGAGTCTCACTCAACCACAATTTATTATTAATGCTTTAATTTAAATCCAATATCATGAAGTTCCTCATATTGAAAAAATTATTAGTCCCAGGATATAAGTACATGATATTGTGGAGACAACTTGCTTCCATACAAAGTCTCTAAAACTGAATTTTCCTTTAGCTCCTGAAATGATTTTTGATCCAAATAGTAATGTTTCAGAACTTAAACAATTGTTCCTTCATCAGACTTGGAGCTTAATATTCACTGAAAAGTAGAGGAACAAAATCAATTATAAGAACAATATATTTCTAGTTTTTAAATAATGTGTTATTTCAAAAAGTATTATTTTAGCCAGATTTAATGTAGAAATCAGGTGGAACAAGCCTGATGGGACCTAAAATTAACTTAAGAGTATACGTGGTGCTTGGAGGTTGCGCTGTGTCTCAAAGGAGATCACATTTAAATTTCTGTAACATGGGACAAAAAGCAAAAAAACTTCATTAAGTCTCAGTTTTTAGCTATAATATAGGTAAATAACCATCTTCAGTTATATAGAAACTTACTGTGAAAAAGTTCTCGATTCAAAAGAACAAAGTCTAAACGACTTGCGCAAAGGTCAAGCAATGCTCCTGTGAAACACTGTGATAAAAGATAGTAACATTACCGAAAAGGAATAGTGCTACCGAAACTAAAAATAATTACTCTTCTGTTTCAATTACCTTAACCACACAGTTTTTAGGTATCTTATTTTGCGTTTGCTTCACAGGTTTAAGTCCAAATTAAGATTCAAAAAATGGCAAATCACGCAAATGCTCCCGGCACCATTGCTTTCTAGAGAGCTATGTGTAACATACACTAAACACCTCTAAGGTGAGCAAGAAGTGCCGGGCCACATATAAACACACCTGATGGCGTGCTGACATCAGCATGGATGTCACCTGTGTAGCCCGGTCAGTAAAGAAACTAAGTGGGTTGAAATTTCCCACTAAGTCCCCTTCTGCGTTTAAAATTTTCAAACATTTTACTATTGTGCTATATAGCTACTTTGATGCTGATGCCTATATGGCCATCATTACTCAGAAATGAAGAAATAATGAACAGGCTCACAAAAAACAATAACTATAAGGAATATGTGCATAAGGCTTGAAATGAATGCTAAGCAGATACAAAAGTGCTGTTGACATGAATTTTGAGGCATTTTTTTAAATGTTAAGTATTCTAACAGTTCCATACTAAAATATTAGGCTGATGTCAGTTACCAAATAATGATTTATAAACAAAAAAAGAGAAAGGTTCGAGTTGGCTAAATAAGCTCATTGGGAGAATCTGGCCTAGTAGTGGAGATGGTACTTTAGTAAGCTGGACTTCCTGGAGATGAAGACATGCTGCTGGCTTACACGATCTACTAGATCAGCTTGCCTTTGGGAGAGCAGGGGTGCGAGTAGCTCTCTAACAATAGAGAGGATGCTATTTTGATAAGACATTGCCATGTGTTGCTCAGTGGAGTGCACCACATTTCAGAAATTTAGCAGATGGTAGGTGTGGGTACTGAGCATCACAGAGGATGTGGTCTTCTTCCTACTCAGGAACAGAAGTTGGCTGTGTGCTTCTGTTGCTATATACCACCACCTGATGACAACAGACGGCAGTACATCCGGCACAGCATATCAGAGTGAAGATGTTTGGTCTCTGTGTGCACAGTGCTGCCCTCAGTGACAGCATAATGTGGGTGCTGGGAGTATTGAAAAAGGTAAAATCTCTTCAGGCTTTAAAACGATGGACTCAGCACTCTTCAGTCCCACACTCTATAGGCCTTGATTAGATGTGTCTCTGAAAGGAAGATGCTTTCCTAAGGCCCAGCCATGAAGGTTGAGTTGTTGAAATTGCTGGTAGGAGGTGAGATTATCAAGGCTGAAATGTTGGGCAGATGATCCCTCAGTGGTCAGTCACAGGCACACTGAGAGAAAAAGAGAGTGATTAGAAAAACAGTTATGAGACATCAGCTCATCAGTGCATCAGTAGCACTGTTTCTTATGATGTTGGTAACCCATGTTTGAGAATGAATGTGAAGCACTGGGATCTGGCTGGAGGGGAGGAGGATTGACCATCCCAGAGGATGCTCTCTCCCCTATGGAAGGAGGATTGCAAGCTTTGCTGGTCCACTGCCACCTGGGTGACCACAGGTGGTAGTGCAATCACAGTGGCATGGGGGAGGGGAGGACACGCAAACAATAACACATGACAAGGTGTGGGTTATCTCCTGATAAGAGCACACCCAGGTGTGTTGTTAGGCATGAGGCGCTTCCGCCGAGTGCCTTATGCACCTGGGCATGCTCTTATCAGGAGATAACCCACACCTTGGAGTGTGTTATTGCGCTTATAAAATGGGCAAAACATTTGCAAGAGAGATTTTAATAAAGTTAGTGCAGTTTGAAAAGTGAGATGCAATTTATTAATTTGTTATGTCTTTTTTTTCTCACTTTGAAGAAAACAGTCCCTTTTACTGTCCCTGTACTGAACGTTTTAAAAGTAATTTTAAGATGTTAGGGAAGGTGATGCCATGTCTGTTTGTCTATCTCTTGTCTTCACAGTATTTCTTATTTATTTATTTATTTATTTGGAAGGTGTTGACATGGATCAATCCAGAGGATCAACAGAGGGACACACGCTAGTTTTTTGCAACTTGCTTCCAGGCAACAGTACCCCCCCCCAGCACTCGTCGCTAAGCACACATGCAGAGATGGGCAGACAGCATATTTTTGTTTAGTTTTATTTTAAATAAATGGTATTGATATGTTTTTGTTCAGTTTACTGGAGCGTCGTCTCTGTGGTGCTGCAAGCGGTTGATTCTCAGTGGAGCGCGCGTGTCTCTTTAGAGCCATCATAGTAAACAGTTTTTGCTTCCTACTTCATGATTGTACTAGTGAAGTAGGAAGGAGAGGCTTCCACTGTGGTGTATGTCTGTATTTTTGGTACTGCTAGTTTTTTTTACTTTAGTTTACTTTTTGTGGGGTTTCTGTATTAATTGCAGCCACTGGCCCGCTTGTGTGTAAGCGGCAAGCGTGTCCCGTTGCGGCCACCGTTCATACCGCTTTTACTTATTACGTATTTTGAAAGTCGCATTTTTTACTTTGTGCCGCGTACTGGACAGGGATGGATGATTGGTAAACATGAAGAACACATACACAGGAGATGTAGGATATGTACAGAGACAGCACAGATTCTGGTATTGTTTATGGACGTGGTTTCAAATAGCGGGAGGAGAAGCGACAGCCCGAATGAGAGCATCAGTTCATAGGTACAGATGAACAGTGAAATATCTGAATGAAGTTATTAAATTTGTTGTCATGCAGGAAGGGGGGGTGGAGGTTAGATATATATTTTATTTTGTGATTTAAGGGTTTTGGAGACGGACGTGAATGCAAGTGTTCCGTTACTGTGCTGCCGCAAGTTTTGTTGTGTTGTATTGCTGCCGCTTCAGTGAGCTATGCCAGTCAGCGTTTCTGTTGATGCTTGGCAGAGCTCACTGATTCCTTGTTGTTATGTGGCATCTTGGTGGGCAGTAGTCCCAGTTGTCTAGTATATCATCTGATAAGGACACGGCTCAGATGATGTAGTAGCCAATCAGAGACTTGGATTTCTTAAGCCCATTTTATAAAGGTGGATACCACACTACTACTCACGATCACATGCTTGTGCATGCACACTCCTGCTGCTTGTGTCCTGTGGGAGAGGAGCAAGAATATGGAAATGCCCCGGCTGGGCAAGATGAACACCAGCTCTCTGCAGGCCCCACACTGGTGATGTGGCACTCCTCCAATCTGGGACTTGGTCTGTGTGATGAGAGGCTCAACTCACTAACCCCCCACAGCTGGGGATGAGTGAAACAAGTGGAGGACGGAGTAAACAGTAAGTCCATCAGAACCCATATGACAGCACTGGGGGAGCCAATATGAAGGAGGGCCTGCACAGGAGAGGCCAAAAAAAAATAGAAAACAATTCTAAGTCTAATTAAATAATCACTTAATTGTGTCACACTGCCCTCACAGCTCAGAACCTAAAAGTAAGTTAAAAAATGGTAAAATGGAAATTGTTATTGCTATTAGACTTATAATAGAGACAACAACATTGAATACATTAATTTGACTAATGAGTTGCTGGAGGAAACAATAATCATTTTTATGTTAAATATCCTCCTTAAGGAAAAATGGATAAAAATATGATTGTGATTTACAGTATGTCACAGGCATAACCACAGAGAACAGAGGCACAATTCCAACTGGATATTACCTGAGAAGCACATTAAATACTCATTTTAGCAAAAAATGTACAGTTCAAAGTAGTCTTTTTGCAGTTCACACAAAATGTACTGTGCCACAAAGCTGGTGCCATTTGAACAGTCTCTTAATCTCTGCAGTTACTAGTCAATATTCTGAAAGTTTAAACTATGCACATTGTAAATTTGGTAATCATTTTTTTTAATTTATTTTCTTAAGTATTTTATCAGTTAAACAATACAGAGACTCATAGAGAGTACAGGGTCACAGTAAAATAAAGAATAGTAACAAAAATCAAAGGCAATGAAACACATTTTATTTATCAGACACCCTATCCAAAGGTTCAGTGCACTGTACAATAACAAGAAAACCCATAAATTATAGCAATATTAAAAATACAATTGCCGTAAAAATACAGATCTTACCAAAAGATTAATGAAATAAATCATTAAATATATAAATTAGTAGGCCTTGTGAAAAAGTAATGCTTGGAAGGAGTCTTTAAACATCTACACCATGTGGCCAGCATGAACATTCACAGGAAGGGAGTTCCATAAGGCTGGGACAACAGTTCCAAATGCCCTACCCCTAGACTACTTGCGATGGGATCAGAGGAACATAAGCAATCCCATGTAGCTGGAGTGGAAGAGGTGGATATGGATGTAAGGCAACATGAGAGCATTGAGGTAATCAGGACCCAAACCATGTAGGGCCTTGAATGCTAACAAGCAAATCTTGGAAGTCATGACCACCAAATTGGCTCTAAGTGCAGAGAGCATGAGCCCAGTGCTCACTTTGAGAAGTTCCCACTACCAGTCAGATAGCCTCGTTCTAGACCAACTGCAGGGAACGTATCAAACCTCCAGATAACTTTAAGTAAATAGTGTTGCAGTAATCTAGTCTAGCAATAACAAAGGAGTAGACTGTGGTTGCCAGGTTAGCAGGTGATAGCTATGGCTTGATCCTATGATGATATGAAAATGGTGAAAGCCATTACGCACTACAGCAAACATCTGTTGTTCTGGTGTCAGCTTGCAGCCTACAATGACTCCTGTATCCTTCACCATACCCACAACTCTAAGTAGTTGGCCATTTGGAGACGGTAAAAAGCATCTGTGTTTGTCATCACTGACCCACGCTGAGGCAGTTTGACCATCAATACCTCAGTCTGACCCTGGCTAAGGCAAAGCCAGTTGGAGGCCATCCAATCATTGGTCTCCTAGAGAAAAGCCTTAACACTGAGGTTGAATTCCTCTTATCAGGAATAAAAGACAGAGCTAAATATCATCTGTGTTGTAGTGGAACTCAGCACCACACTTTCTAATGATTTCACTCAACAATAATATGTAAACGATGAACAACATGCATACAAGGAATGAATCTTGTGGCACTCCACAGGTTAGCTCAGTTTCTCCAGGAATGTAACAGCTGACAGAAACATGCTGGATTCTCCTAGTAATGTACTGTAGGACTCAAATCAGCTGAAAACATTGCTGGTGAGTTCCACAAAATTCCTCAGGTGATCTAAAAACACTGTGGTCCACTGTGTCAAATGATGAGAGAGCAAGAAGGACCAAGATGGAACAAAGCCCTCAGTCCCTTGTAATGAGGAGGTCATGAAACACCATGAGACAAGCATTTTCAGTGCCACAATGGGCCCTAAATCCCAATTTGAGGGGCCTACAGACATCAATTTGAGCCTTGAGCTGTGCCACAACCACCTTTTTAATTACCGTCCTCAAAAAGGAGATGTTCATGATGTGCTTGTACTTTGCCAGATTGTTGGGTTCCAGGGATGTTTTTCTCAAGAAAGGATTAAACACTGCTCTTTTCAGTGTGGATTAGATAACACCGTCCATCAAAGAACACCTAACAATCTAAGTATAGATCATCACTTAGTATTCCAGGCAGTCCAACAGCAACCAGTTAGGGCTAGGATCTAACAAGCAGTATGTACTGCGCAAGCCTGAGATACTGTATACCAGAGCACCTCCTTTTCTACAACTGACTGACATTCTGACAAGTTTGGCAGATTGTCAGTGGCCCTCATTGCTTGGCTACTGTGAGTCTCTGACAGATCACTTAAGAAAATCCCAGTTCAAATGAAGGGCACCTCATCGTGAAGGAATTTTCTAAATGCTTTGCATTTTTTAGTGGGAAAGGCTCAATCAGAACCCAGACAAGGGGTTAATGAAACTGACCCTGGTGTTAAAGAGCTGAGCTGTCCAATTGTTTCTTGCAGGAATGATCAATAACAGGAACTGTCTTTTTTTGTTAGGATATTGCCTACTACTACTCAGCATGAAAATCCTCAATGCCAATTTATCCTCCATGCATTAGGATCTGTGCCAAACATGTTCAAACTACCATTTGTTCATTTACAACTGCACAGCTTAGTACAGAATCATAGTGAGCTGTGGTGGGATGTCACGGGATGGACATAATAGGATGTGAGAGAGTCCAAGGCAGTCAAGAGAACTGTATTATAGTCTTGGCCCCCTTGAGGACAAGAAACAAACAAGAAAAGTCACACTTAAGGGATCAGAAAAGAGAAACAGCCAGCCAAAGGGTAAATTGCATATATTTGCTGCAAAAAAAAAAACAGCAAACAAGAGAAATAGCATGAAGCCCCAGTGTTTTGACATGGGATGATTCTTTGTAAAATAGGATGTTTCTTTGTCAAGGTGTCAGAGCACACGCTGTCATCATGCCTAAGATATCCAGTACTTCCTGGAGTCTGTGAAGCTCCAAGTTATATTTTGGACAGTAATGGATCATCTCTGAACAAAGGGTATTCATACATAGTGGCCCACAAAGGAAAAAGATAGTGTGGTGATCTGACCAAATGACTGGATCAGCCTTAATTGCACCAATGTCCAGACACAGTGAGAAGACCACATCCAAGGTGTGACTGCAGGTGTGACAGAGGCAACTGCCCATGTTAGGACAAGTCATGACATAAAGTGGAGGAGCTGTTGACCAAGGTGAGAGACATCAGCATTGACCCAGGAACTGAAATCTACCAGCACCAGAAGTTTTGGGGCATCCAACACCTGGTCAGCAATGAAGTCCCCCATTTCCTGCACATAATTACTGCCATAACCTAGAGGCTAGTATATGAAGATGATCCTGCAGCCTAACCTAAAATTGTAAACCTTAACCATAACCTGAGCCACTTTTAACCACAATACATTAGAAGTACCTAGAAGTCCCCATGGGGTATGTCAAAAGTCCCAGATCTGATCAGAAAAAGATGGCCATCCTGCCAGCCCTGCAATCCTACCTTGAGTAATACACCACTGAGAAAACAGCCAGCATCAAAGCCTCCAGCACAGGGCCAATGTATTTGAGCTACCAGGCTTTGGTAATGCAAGGTCAGCAGAGGAATCGGTGATGAATTGCTTCATTACTGACATTTTATTACTCAATGACTTTGCCTTGCATAGAATGGTATGAAGATGACAAGCAGAGTCATTTGGAGGGACCCTAGGGAGAGGAATCATGCAAGAGGAACACCTACCTTGGATACATCTCCTCCAAACGCCATCTCCTTGTTCTTACACTCGTAATTCTGTCACCCCCATCAGTTCCAAACCCCTCCTGCAGTTACTGCACTGCCCCCAAAGAATCCCTATCTACACACAATGATTTTAACATGCTGTAGACTGCAAAATGGCTTTATTAAAGAAAGATTTATAAGATCTAACATTTGTTGTACCATTAATATCATGGATTACTGCAGAATTCTAATCTTTCAATGATTCTAATTGATGCAGAAAAACCTTTGACTAGGTGGGGTGGCTGTATATTAGAAATATAATGATTAGATGCAGGTTTGGTTCTGGGTTTTGTAAATGGGTAAACATGATTTACTCGGGTCTGGTGTCCAGGATAAGAACAAATAGGGATGTATCTGCAATAATTCATCTACAGTGTGGCACTCATCAGGGGTGCCCTTTGTCACCCCTGAGTATTGCCTTGGCTATTGAACCCATGGCCATAGCACTTAGAGCATCCCCAACAATACAGGGCCCCATAATAGAAGGGCAAGAGCAACACATCAGCCTTGATGCTGATGACACTCTGATTTTTGTAGAAAATCTTAATAAAAGTTTTCCACATATTTTGGAGCTATTGTCACAATTTGGGCAAATCTTGGGCTATAAGGTCAACTGGTCTAAGACCAAGGTTTTAGAGTCCCCCTCACATATTGATCTGTTTGTTTCTCACTCACAATACAATGTAAAAAAGGTCTCTGAAATAGCGTATTTGGGTGTAAAGCTGGGTAATAAGCTTCAGGACCTACATTCATTAAATTATGATTCCCTAACGGAAGAAGTTAAAAGACGTCTACTACACTTGGAAAAGCTCCCATATTCATTGATGGGTAAAATTAATGCAATTAAAATGTCTATTTTACCTAAGTTCATGTTTCTTATCAAAACAGTACCTATAATAACAAACTCTAGCCAGAGCTGATACAGCTGTGGCAAGCTGACAAATTACCAAAGTTACACTTGTGCATAGAAAATTTTGAATGACCAGGTGAAACTCGACCATTGTTTGGAGATGTTTCACCAGATTTTTAACATGTCCTTTTTGGGACCCCACCTCATGAAGAGTGCCACTGTCATTTCATTCACTTGTCCTGAAAGGTGATTTTGCACAGCAACTGTGCCATTCTGTGCCACAAGTGCAAAAACATGTTTCGGGCAGGATGTGAAAAATGACAGTTGTACTGTTAATAAGGAGGTGTGCAAAAATGGCAATGTTGAGATTCTGGAGTGAACATATTAAAAACTGATGAAGTTAGGAGTGTGCATAGAAAATGCACAATGCACACTCATAACGCAGTCATTTTTTGGAATTTTTTCACCAAAGTTGCAACATGGACTTTATGTGACCCCACCTCATGAACAGTGGCACTGTCATTTCATTAATCAGTCCCAAAAGGTGATTCTGTGCGGCAACCAGGAAATCACCTTTTGGGACTGAGTAATGAAATGACAGTGACAGTGTTCATAAGGTGGGGTCCCAAGAACCCTATGTTGAAAATTTGGGGCCAACATTCCTAAAAATGGCTGATATATCAGCGTAAGTTGAAAACCCCTTTGACTGCCATTATAACATGCTTACCTTTGATTCTTCAGTTTGTGGTTTGGCTTTAATGAGTACACTTGTGTCCTGGTCCAGAAAAGATGACAAAGCCAACCTCTGGAGGTAAGTATGGGGTAAGGGGGGGATGCAGGGAGGTGGGTACTCATTGAGAGGGTGGGGAGGGGGACTGGGGTGATGACGAGGGACCATTTTATTTTTTACGGGTAAAAAAAAAGACTTCAGGGGATGGTTTTCTTTATGTACAGGAAAAAAAGAAAAACATACATTTGGGAACACTGGGGTGGGCTCCCAGTGTGCCTCATGAGTTGGGTGGTACATGATGCTGACATGGGGACTGGGCACCCCAATGTCAGTGTGGGGACTGGGAACTGAGGGACTGGGGAGGACAGCAGCAGTGGGAGAGAGCAGGAGGTTTTATTTGCTGCCAGTGCTTGGAGGGAATGTAGGGAGTGGAGAGGACAGGAGCAGTGGGAGGGTGCTGGAGGAGTGCTGTCTAAAAGATGGTTGTGACAACGCAACTAAGCATGTGCAGCATTTGCACATGTGTAGTTATGGTGAATGCCATTCTGCCATTCCCAAGATGGCTGTACCAGCAGGACTGCACACCGTGCGAGGTGCACATGCACAGTTCTCATACCAGAATGCAGAAGTAACAGCTGAAACAGTGCAGCTGTTACTCCATAGCGGCCGACCATGGTGGAGTGCTCCCACCTCTGTTGAACTTTCAGAAGGATACTTCCAAAAGTCCATTGGAAGCATGCCACAATCAGCCATTTTCAGGCTACAGATTGCAAAATGGCTATAGGCTCAACCCACAGCCATAATAATAGATAATTTCTTTAAAAGGTTGGATTCTTTGATTAAAAGAATTCTGTGGAAAGGGAAGAGGCCCAGACTTAAGACTGATACATTAATATTACCATATTCTGAAGCTGGACTGGCCTATCCACATTTTAAATACTGTATTATAATTTTACAGCTAATGTGGCCATTATTTCAACACGGTTTAGAGAAAAGTAGCAAGATTCATCATACTACATTGAAACTTCATGACCCCCCCCCCTTTTACTACATTAAATTCGCTTTTTACAAAGCTTCTAGTAACCTTATACTCAATCTAGCTAGCATTCATGTCTAAAACCACTTTATATATTTAGAATAACATTTTTAATGTTAAAAGACACAAAGGTCTGTTTTCAATGGATGCCCCAATTTACTTAAATGATCACTTTCCACCTTCAATGCAGAGTATTATTTTCAAAACCTGGTATAATAAAGGAATATGAGAAACTGGGCAATGTATGGAAGTTGGTAATATACAAGATTTTGAGGTATTAAAGGAAACATACAATATCCCTAATACTCATTTTTTTGGTTATTTACAATTACAGGATTACATTAATAAAAACATAAATACAATGGAGGATGTAAAACTGAGAACATTGGAAAGCTTTTTTAGGCAACCCTCCCATATAAAATCGATTTCTCAAATTTATAAAATTCTTTTGCCATCAACTCTACAGTTAAAAGCAAATTGGGAGGGTAAACTCGCTGTCTCTATTCCTTTAAATATATGTAAAAAGATCTATCAAAGTAAAAAGCTGGGGACTTAAGTCAATCAGGATGTAACAAATTATATTTAATATATTGCACCATGTTTATTACACACTGAATATTCTAAATAAAATAAATGTTGGCATCTCATCAGCTTGCCTTAGATGCCAAAATGAATCTTGAACAGGGGCGCAAGCCTGGACACAGTGAAACTGGGCTGTGCCAGGACATGGACCAGGAGATATTCAACGGTGCTGCGCCATGGTTCAGCACTGTTGAATATGGCACTGAGGGCACATGCACTGCACATGGTGTAGTGGCACTGTACCAGCGCAAGTGGCTGAAGGGGAGCAGGGGGATGCTCTAGCACAAGTGCGGTTGCGCTAGGTGCATCAACCGCGATATTCAGCACTGGATATGCAAATGAGGCCATTATGCATGCCAAGCACAAATGGGGACATTTGCATGTCATTATGGCCCCATTTGCATGCGGTGTGCCAATCCCTAGCGACTTGCGCCTGGCGCCCTGCCAGGCTGCAGCTGTCATGGACCAATGCCCTGCTGACTCTTGGTGGTCTCTGTTCCCATTTGCCTGATCATGGGCATATGTATATTACATCCCTAGTGGTCCAGTGGACCACTGTCCAATGCCCGATCGTGGGCTTAGGTGAATGATATCCCTGGTGGTCCAGTGGAACCCAACCCAGCACCCAATCATGGGTAGCATTACCGAACGACACCATGGTGGTTCAGTGGTACCCCATCCCCACCCACCCACTGGGGTCCCCTGCCACCCAACACCCCTCAGTCAGCGGCGGGTGACAGCACCCACCCACATGTCACCCGGCCACCTGCTGACTGACAGCATATATTAGGGTCTGTATGCCTACTGGTCCACTGCATGGGCCAATAGGCATGCAGACCTTACTGTACTACACAGGCCCGATATGTGAATGAACATGTTCTGGCATTGGAAAGTGGTCCACTGGACCACCAGGGATGTGATATACATATGCCTGTGGATGGACATTGGGGGGGGCACAATGCTCCCTGGGCTGGCAGCACGTAGACTGTGTTCTGGGTGGGCGGGTGGCCACCCACAGCTGGCAGCTGCCGTGTTGTGTCCTGCAATATAGCAGCTCACCTGTGGGTGGCCTGGACTTGTTCCTGGTTTTACCAGGCACAACTTTGCACCCCCCTGAGTGGCACAAGGCAGGGTTGTGCCAGCATCTGCACCGCACATCCCGGGCTGAATATTGGGACGTGCCACATATGCATGGGCATGCCCCTGCACTTGCATCGCATGCATTACTGAGTTGTGCAGTGCAACTTGCCCCTTAGAGTATCGTGCCGGGGTGCATTGGTGGGTTGCACATGGAGCAACCTTGTTGCGCCATGTGCAACCCTTTTGAATATCCAGGCGCCTATGTCCTAAATTAGATCTGTGGTGGGACTCAATCCTGACATTAATTTTAGATGCTATTAAAATCCTATTAGATAAAAATACTTTATGGATGATATTGAGAATAGGTCCACCATATAATCTTTTACTTACTCCTAAACAAAGTCTGATTAGCATTAGTTTAACACAAGCTTATAAACAGATCTTACTAAAATGGAAGGATCCTGACCCTCCTGGGTTAAAGGCATAGCTAAACTCAATTATTGGGATTCATGCATTGGAATGAATTCATTACATAAGTGGTAAGTAAATGAAGAAGTACAAATTGTTACGGCAATTCCTTAAAGTTAAATTCAAAACCTTGAACGACTTCTAAGGGTAGTATTTGTTGATAAGGGGCATTTTGAGCTTTGATTTTTGTGGGGAGACAATTTCTCATCCAATGAGCTATGACTCTGCTCTATATTAGCCCAAGCATCCTATAATGAGTTATATACATTCATTGTGTTGTGTCACAATGCTGTGCAGATCATTTTGTGTAATGTATTATGATTTTAACTTCAATAAAAAAAAAACATGCTGCAGATTGGGCACACAGGGGCCCTTCAAAGGGAAGGAGCTGCTGTAGGTGGTCCACAAAGTAGACAAACCTAAGTGAAATTTGACCACTACACATAGTGCCTTCTACAGTTCACAGCAAAAAAACACAATATAAAACACTATCCCCCCTTATAAACACAATCCCAGCACAAACAGAAATATGTACAAATGGGCGTGCAGAACGTACTGTACTACACAGTCCTGAAATGTGAATCAACCATTCACATTTCGGGACTGTATAATACCATCTACGACCTTGCCAATCTGTGACAAATAAGCATAGCCGCATTTTGTACACTGTCAGTCAGTGGATGGCCGGGTGGCTTGCGGGTGGGGAGCTGCCACCCACCACTGACCGGGGGTGTGTGGGGTGATGGATATCAGTGGGTGAATGGGGAGGTGGGTACCACTAGACCACCAGGAATATCATTTAACATGTATGCCCATGATCAGGCTGGGGATCAGGTCCACTGGACCACCAGGGAATGTATTTAGTCATATGTTCGGATTGGGCAGGGGAGCAAGTCCACTGGACCAACAGGGATATTTTGAACACTTATGCCCACAATAGGGTGGGAGAGCGGGTCCACTGGACCACCAGGGATAGATATTAACACTTATGCCCGAGATCGGGCAGGGGGCAGGTCCACTGGACTACCAGGGATATGTTTGTATTATGCACATGATTGGGTGATGGGGTAAGGTCCACTGGACCACTGGGAATATTTTCCTACTATGCCCCTGATCGGGAGGGGACGATGCCCGTACAGTGTCTCTGGAGGTTGGGTGGCCACCCACAGCAGGCGGCTGCCATGTTACACCCGGCAATATGGCAGCCCACCTGTGGGTGTCCCCTGACATGCTCCTGTTTTTTACGGGCAGATCTTTGCGCCCCCCCATGTGGCGCAAGGCAAGTTTGTGCCTGCATATGTGCCACACATCCCAGGCTGAATATCGGGATGTGCTGCATGGGCATGCCCCCCGCACTTGTGCCACATACATTACTGGTGCGCCCCAGCACATCGGGAATTGTGCAGTGCAACAACCCCCTTTGAATATCATGCCGGGGTGCATCAGTGTGTTGCTCATGGTGCACCACTGTTGCACCATTTGCAACCCCTTTGAATATGCCACCCACAGTGTACAGTGCAATTCAGTTTCAATATAATACAATTTACAATACAGTACAATACCATATAATACAAAACAGTACCATACAATACAATCATACTGCCTTAATGCATCATCAGATGCATAAGAGGCAATAATATCAAGTGTTGAGGGATGATGAGGAATAGTATGATGGGTTACATTTGGCAATAGTAAGGAAGCATTAATATCTGACAGGGTGGGCAGTATTGGGCAATACCCGACCACCCAGTGGTATAATGAGGCCCAATGCGACAAGTGGAGGGCATTATAGCCCCTGGAAGGTCTGGTATTGTCCATACTGCCCACTCTGGAGGGAATTATTGCACTTAGAAAATGGACGTCATGTGTCATTTTTTTAATAGGATAAAAAAATTAAAGTAATGCTATAAAAAAATGGCTAGAATTGTATTTTTTTCTCCTTTTTGGTGAAGTAGTCCCTCTTGTACTGTCATTGGACAGTGCTGGTAGTAGAGGATACTGTTATAGTTATTTATGCAGTGTCAGTCCCCCCACACACCCCTCTACCCTCCATTTGTTGTTTGTTTTGATGCTGCTACCAGCTTGGTGTACATTTGTTAAAGCCCTGCCAGTGAAAGAGAGAGTGGAGCTCAGGAGAAAGAATCTCCTCTGCTTAGCTAGTCTGCGACCAGCATTAGATCAGAAGACTGCAGTGGGGATTCTGGCCGACAGACTGTGGTTGGTTTATTGGGAGCAGCACACTAGAGTTGTAAACAGGTGATTTTTTTTTATTGACGTTTTGAGAATACTGGATGATAAATCCTTATTTACTCAAGTAGTGAATCGGAACTGACTTTCAGCAAGCTGGACATTTACACAGTAACGATTAGCACATGGCTTGCAAGCTCTGGTACTTGAAATGGAAAAAAAACTTGTTTTTTTTTCTCATCTGAGTAGAGCTTAGTACCAGACATGCTAGCACTCATAATTGAAAAACAAAAAAGTTTTTCATGGAAATGGAATGCGAACTGGGCTGGGGTGGAGAGAACATTCCTCACTATGTGAAGGGCAAATAATAGCCTTTCCTGAGTTTGAAAATTTGGGGTGCCCATGTATATGCTCAGTAATGGGACACCCCAAACTGGCATGTCTTTTCAAGCAGGCGTCTATGTAAAGTTGATGTACTCCCCTGCAGTAGCTCTCATCCAATCAGAGAGGTCCTAGTATCTGGCCCATTTTCTAAGCAGCTGATACGGTACAGTGATGTGAGTACTCAGGTTACCATTTGACATTCTAGCCAGAGGAAGTGCAGCAAACATATTATATTGAAGCTAAACGTTGTCTGTCATTGGAAACAGTAGCATTTCCTGGGGGTGTAAGTAGAGAGTGCAGTTGGGTTTTGAAAAACTTGATGGAGCAATCAGTTTTTAGGGAATTCAGGCAGGTCATTCCATTGTTTTGCCAAGTGATACTAGAAGCAGGATAGGCCAACGGAAGATTTTTCTGAGAAAGCAGCAGGGAGTGTTGCTCCACCACTCAAGTGTAGTATTTGCTATCCACAGTGGTAAACTTTTACTTTAGGTGAGGGCACAATAAGCCTTGTATTGCTTTTTTGCCAGTGACAAGGTGTGGCAAAGCATTCTCGTATCTAGGTTCAGCCAGTTTAGGCTGTTGTAAAGCATACAAGTATGTGTGCCAATGTTTAGGCCAAGGGCATATTGGCATGCCCTATTGAGAAGGCTCCTGACTCTGGATAGTACATTGTCACTAGCAGAGCCATAGACAATAATCCCATAGTCAATGATACTAGTGATGAGACACTGCATAAACAATTTCTGGGAGAAGGTTATATCTGTGCCTATATAGCAGACCTAACCTGGAGTCTGCTGTCTTGATCAAGAGGTCGACATGTGCACAGTAAGACATACAGCAGCACTGTCTAGTGTTACCCCAAGGTATTTAAAAGTTTGTACTTGTTCAAGTGGGGTACCAGTTTTGGTGATGATGGTCATTATAGAGGAGGTGCAAAGCTTCTCTGGGTGCCAAACACCATGCATTTTTTTTTTCATGTTCATCACTAGTAAATTAGCAGTGAACTATTCCTGTAAGGCACTGAACTTGGACTTCAGTCTCAGTCTCAGTCTGTCTGGACTTTTGTCATTGGTGAAGATGACAGCATCATCCATGTAGAGTATTATGTTGGTTGACCTACAGATGGCTGGGATATTGTTACTTAATAGGCTGAATAGGAGGGTCCTAGTATTGATACCTGGGGAACACCCCTCAAGACAGGCCTAACCTGGGAGAGAACTCTGCAGCACTTCATAGCTTGGATTCTTTCTGCTGGGTAGTTTTTAAATCAAGTGACCAAGTCTTTAGAGAGGCCAGGATTTACTAGTTTTTGACAAAGGAAAGTGTAGTTCACAAGGTCAAAGGCCTTGGTTCAGTCTATGAAGATGTACCTGGCCAGTTCTTCTCTGTCCAGGGCACAATGAATAGAGTCTGTATTCTCAAGAAGTGCAGCCAAAGTGCTGAACGTTTTTCAAAACCCATGCTGCTCCTTTGCCAGTAATTCATGCTGGTTCATGTATTGGCTGAGCTGATCATTTACTACCCTCTCTAAAGTTTTAGATAGGGGGGTAGTATAGAGATAGGGTGGTCAGTGGATGGCAAGTGATGGTCACCCCCCCCTTTTAATTCTGGGGTCATGTGGGCTTTTTTCATACTTCTGGGACTATCCTAGTTGATAGGCACAGATTAAAAATTACCTGTAATGGGTAGGTGACCTCTCTAAGCACTAATTTGAGCCATTTCAAATCAATGTTATCAGGGCAGAGTCTTGCTTTGATTTTAGTTCTTTTTAGGTAGTCATGTACTTCAGTCCAATTCAGCCTTTTGAAGTAAAAGGGAGATCTCTTAGGCAGATCAGGGGTTTGTCCTTTTGTGACCTGTTGGATGATTGTGTCCGGAGTGTATGCCGATAGGCAGTGTTGGGAAGTAACTAGTTACTTGTAACCAGTTACTGTAATCTGATTACTTTTCTATGTAACTAGTAATAGTAATTGATCACTTTTAAAGTAAAGTAATGAGTAACTGTAATGATATTACTTTCCCCTTAAAGTAACTAGTCACTGTAGTATAAATAGTAATATAAATAGAAAAAGAGAAGAGCATCCATCTGTTATGGCTGCTGTAATCCATCAAGGGGTTCTTGTGACTTCATAAACCTCAAGAGTGAAGCTCATGAGGATTATGACATCATAGAAATCCTGAGATTGTACAGGTGTATTTTGATATTGAGGTTTCAGTCTAAACAAAGGCTGCTCAACTGACTGCATGCTCGAATTATGCAACACTTCAGACAAGCACTACATGAGCACCCAGCATCTTCACCTTGCCCATTGAATGCAAGTTGGCTATCATTTTTTGCCTTTTTTCACAATAAAAAGTTTAGGCAACATTTCATGGCTGTGAGGTGGTGTTTTTTTGTAGCCTTGCTGATATTCAGGTTTGAGTAGTCACAGTGTCCTGGTATGATGAGCTGCCAGGAGTACGGGTGCTGTAAACCTGTGGCACAACAACTGGAGCAAAGACATTCAGCCTTGTAACATTAAGCCTAGGAATTCTGATCTAATACTGGTTTGCCCTATGAAATCTTTGCTCTAACACAGTGGCTATGACTACAAGGTAGCCTCATTTATCACACCACTGCTTTCTACATGGTTACAGTCTCACTGCCATTGGGTGTCTGGGTTGTTTTAGCCAGTTGTCTTAATACAGAAAATATTGTTATGGTGAATGGCTCTGGTGAGCTGTCATTGCACTGGGTGTCCTTGTACCATTTGTCACATATTTGGTGTAAATCACTGGCCCCTGCAGTCTGAGTATTTCTTTTATCTGTAGAAAATGAAAATGAGTGTGCACACATAGCTTTCATCTTTCAGCCTTTTTACTAGTTCCTGTTAGTTAGTCCCCACTTAAGGACTCCTCAGCCCATTCACTTCTACTCTGCCTTTTCATACCTATCATCACCTTTTCATTTTCCAGATTCTTTTCTTACCTATTATAACTTTTTAGAAAATGGGCAAATAAAAACTCACCTCCTGATTGGTTAAAACAGCCTGGCACCTGGGCTGTTATTTCCTGACAATGCCCAGTGAAAAACAAGTTCCAATTCAGGGTGCCCTATTATTAAGACTATCCTTGGGCACCTTGAATTTCAAAACTGGACAGCTGCCATTTTTGCCCTACTCACTTAGCGAGATTGACTTTTGTCAACACTGTCACAGGACAGTAAAAAAAAAGCCTGCAACAACAGTAATTATTTTCTATTTAAACTAATTTAGGTTTCTTTACTGAGCACGATTGCGCTCCGTGTCAACACACAGCTGACTATTACACTAACTTGCAGACTCGCGTGACTCCAAGAGTACAAGAAAAACAAAGTACCTTCTTCAAATGTAAATAGCCATGCAACATCCCCTGTTGTAACGAACAACCCAAGCATCTAAAATAAACATCTCTCCTCTCTGTGTGTTTCTGTGTGCCACTGAGTGACAAATGAGAGACAAAGCGAAATAACAAGCTGAAGAAGCAGCTCTCATTGTCGGTGAGACAGTGCATAAAGAAAAAGATCAAGTGAGTAAACTCATGCCACACACAAACACAGCAGCACCCTCCTGTAGTAATTCAAATAACACTGATTATTTTACTGTAAAGTTTACTTTTTTTTCTATTTATGTCTTAAATATGTTTATTGTTTTTTATATATACATATTTTTTTTAAATCACACCTATATCCCATTTTCTAAGTGTAATAATTCCCTCCAGGGTGGGCAGTATGGGATATAACGGACCTTCCAGGGACTATAAGGCCCTCCACCTGTGGTGTTGGGCCTCATTATGCCCCTGGGTGGTCTGTTATATCCCAATAGTGCCCACCTGTCAGATATTATTACTTACATAATAACTGGCTAGAGTTTTTTCCCTAAGGGAAACTAGATTATAATTTCCCATTATAACCCATGGGTTATAATGGTGAACACATGCCGGCTTTTTCTTGGTCAATGCTCATGCCAGCCTCAGCTCTTCTCTCCCTCTTTGCCTTTCTGTAGCATCGCACACCCGCACACTTCACTGCGACTGGCACTCGGTACGTTAAGTGAGAAAAAAAAAAAGGAAATAACTGGCCTATGTCTATTATTATGTTTAAGCTGTAAAAAACAATGAAAATAGGGAGAAAGAAAATGTTTTAGCAGCAAAGCTCAGCCTGCGGACTGCATTGAAACCCAGGGATAATGGCTCCACGGGGATGTGGCTTTATTTTATATAATTGCTGTGGTGAAAATATGCTACCCAGCAATTATATAAAATAAAACGTGGAGTGGTGTGTTTAACTCAACACACACATAATTGATGTTTGGATGCTTAAATAAACCTCTCAAGCTTTGCTTATGGGATTTAAGTGCCATCCAACACCTTGAGTGTGTAAAACCTTGTTAAACACACCACTCCATTATTCTATATCTCTTCTATAGCCTCCCCCAATTTTTTTCCTCACAATTATGTCTCTTATTTTCCATACTGCTTTTTTTTCTTTTAGATAATTCCTGAAGAAGACCTATGGTTGAAACATTAATTCTAACTCTATGTTCTATTTTCAGCATGCATTTAATACTACCATTTTGTTCTATATCTGTAACATGTGCTGTGGAAATACAAGTCAGAACATTTTTATTTGTCAGTTTATTATTAAAATATATCATTTTACAACATTTAATATACAAATTATGTTGCCTGTGCCTCACTACATGGTACAACTAAGAATCGCTATAAAAATTGATGAAATTTGTTTGAGGGGGCAACAGATTGGCCAGTTGATGTGCAATTTATAGATAGCTTGCTACACCCTTGCATGTTGTCAGTCATGGCCTTCTATGGTTGCCATTGTGAACCCTGTGGGAATTGGGGCAAGAATAGCTGCTGTAGGGAAAAAGGCAAGTAATCCATCTGCAGGCAGGGCTCAGGGCCCATTTATATCAACACCACATGTGCCAAGCTGCCACAGCAGGTCATTTGATTGTCTATTCACCCACCTGCAAGGTTTGTCACCATCACCAGTCCCATCTCAAAGAAAATCTTCATCAAAGGTTTATGCACTGGAGTGCAACAAGTGTTTTGTGTTGGGTGATAATTTTATTGTTGTAAGTGACACTCTGACTTCAGTTGTGGCATACTGGCAGTGGCATAATAGTCATGGCAGTCTTAGTTATAATTATACCTGTGTCTCACTGGCAGTGGCAAGTCAAGGTTCAGCTGTGGGAAAGAGTTTACATTTTGTTGGGATAAGCAGGTGTGTGCTGGTGGAATTTATTGTATGTGATGTGGGGTGGATCTATGGCTGGCAATGGCAAAGTTAGGATTCTGGCTGCTGTGGGGAAATGGGAAAATATCACCAAGGCAAGGAATGGCAGTAGATCTTCAGGATGCATGTGTGTGAGTGTAGGGGAGCTATGTGAGGGTAGGATTTTATTTTAGAACTTTAAAGGGGTAGTTGTGGCTCTTGCATAGTATGGAGGAGAATACAGGCTAGATGTGGGAAAGATCATCAATTGCAGAAGGTGCAGCAGGGTGTGTGGGTGGCAGTGGGTAACAGTGGGATATAAAGGAGTAGTTGTGGCTGGCATTGTCAGGATATACAGCTGCATGGGAAAGATCACCAAGGGCACTGGTATTAGATGCAGTGTGTGTCTTGGAGGGTGAGTGTGGGTGTTATGGAAATGAAAAAGGTCAGGGACAGCAGTGGCTGGCAAAGTCATGATTCAACTGTGAGGGGAAAATATTGGGGAGGGCAGCAGTAGATTCAGGGTGTGTGTTTGAGTGTTTTTTATTTAATAGAGCTCTTACTTATGGAAATGTAAAGGGATTTTTGTGGCTGACAATGTCAGATGAGTACTGTATTATAAATTAACATATTCATTGTCTTTACAATCTGTTTTATTTCTTTTATACACTTCTTGGGGTTTCATGAGCACAAAGCTATGTTCAATGCGTAAATACAACCACGTTAACAAAAGTAATACAAAGTAATATGAAAAGTAATATGCATTACAGTTACTAATTACTGTTTTATATCAAAGTAATAAATAACTGTATCTGATTACATTTATTTGAAAGTAACTAGTAACTGTAACTGATTACTTTTTAAAAGTAACTTACCCAAAACTGCCGATAGGTCACTGAAGATTTTGTTGAACATGTCAACTATGTTCTTATCCCCTATAATTGTACAGCCATCCTCAACAATAGAGTAGGGGAGTGATTTTTAGGGCTGCAGTGGGTGGATCCCTGCAGACCTCTTGCACTGAGAAACAAGCACTCCCACATTCCTTGCAAACCAACAACTTGGTAGAGTGTCAAAAAAAGTCACCTCTGCATTCAGAACACTCTTAGCACCCACCACCCCACTCCCACCCCCCAAGAAACATAACAGTGGTACTGGGGGGATGCCAATTATCCCAATGCAGGAATCCTCATCACCCCCCCAACACACATACACACACAAACACACACACACACACACACACACACACACACACACACACACTATCGCACACTTGGAGTTATTTTTTGTTATTATTTTTACTTTGTTTTCATTTCCTCTCCCCACCTGAGCCTCCCTCATATCACCACCCCCAGAGACATAACAGTATCACTGGTGGGGTGCCCAATCCACCAGTGCAGGAATCCTCATCATCCCATCTCCCCATACACAATATCATGCATGAACAGTTGTTTTTTGTTATTATTTTTACTTTGTTTTCATTTCCTTTCTCCACCTGACCCTCCCTCCTAGCACCCACCACCCCACCCCACCCAGAAACATAATAGAGACATTGGGCTGCCCATTCTCCCCGTGTCGCAATCGCCATCTCAGTCATTTTTTTAAATTTAGTTTTAACCTGTAACAAGAAAACCATCCATCGATGTAGTCTGCACCATTTCAGACCCGACACCTGACCCTCCCACTGAACACCCACTGCCCCACCCTCCACCCCAAGCCCTTACTTACTCATTGGGGTTCAATGCCATCATGCTCTCTGGACCACAAACACGTCTTCACTCTTCAAAGTCTGACTATGAACTGAAGAAACAGGTATGCCATTCAATGTATTTCAATGGGGTTTTGAACTTACAGCCATAACTTGTTTAAGCTGAGGTAACACTTCCATTAAGCATCATACACATTGATGCCAAATTCTAAATGCAGTTTAAGCCAGGCAGGGTAACTGAGCTGCACCTAAATCACAACTTTCTCTTTAATTTCATTTATGATTGCCCTGATCACCAATCTTTTATTCTGCAGCTCTGAGGAAAAGTCTTGATTCCCCAAAAATTATTTTATTGTTAAAAGATGAGTTCCTTTTGGAGCTAAGCTTCTACTAGTATGTACTCCTTTGTCTGAAACTGGAGGATACAAACTATCCATGAACTACTGTAGATCTGTCACTGGGTTCCATTGGTCAGAGGCCTAAGGAATGATGTGCCCCTTCAAAATCTAGTGCAAAGTTTGCTGAAATGGACAGGGTTGTATGCAGCAAATGTTGGATAGTCTTGGGGTGAAGCAAATCCCTCCTCTGCTCTCTCTGGCACCCCATTTATGCAAATATTGTTTTGCCTAGCATGATTTTCAGCATTTTTGAAGTAGTTGTGAGTATCTCTAACTTTTTCAATAAATACAGTAGTAGTCAGTTGCGAGAGTCCTGAATTTCAGTCACCTCTGTGACCTGGGTTTCTGTAGCCGTGACCTTCTTGCTTAGCGTTTTTAAGTCCATTCTTAAATCTGCAAAGGATGATTCATTTTATTCACTGTTTTAAAGATTTTTTGAATGGTAATGTCAGATTGAATCAGTGGATCATTGTCTTCCATATCCATTGACAAGACTAATGTGTGCACCTTCTTGGTGTTTCAACAGTTATAAACACAAGCTGATTAAAAGCAGTTGTGTAGCAGCTACCCAAATAGGAGGTTTCAGCAGCTACAAGCACAGGTTGATTAAAATCCTTTCTTACCTTAATCCCCATCCTCCCTTACCTTATGTGAGACCAAACATAGGACAAAGGGTTTTATATTTTAGAGCAGCAAAGGTTTGGAATTTACTTCCATTGAGATCTGTGATTATAATACTTTATGAAATGAGTCCTTAAATATAAGCAACCTGATTGGCTAGTACCTGTGTGCAAAAGTGTGTAATGCATCGGTAAAAGACCCGGCAATGCCCAATGGGCATTGATACCAGTGATATTGCCCACAAGGGTCCCTAAAAAAACAGCATCTTGGATTCTGCCAACTGTGGTGCCAACCCAAATGCCAAACTGTCAACATGTCAAGTATGCCAGAAACCAACTTTGAACTGAATCTCAGTGAACAAGATTTCCTAGTGTTCCTTCAGCCTGAGAACAAACCCCTTAATGTAAAAAATACAACAGATGAAACTCCCACAGAAACAATACAAACTCCATTGGAGACCACAGTAAGTAATTAGTTACAAAGCATGAAATCTCTTCAAAGTCATATTTTTTTTGGTCAAAGAGTATGAGATTACGGTCACACTAATGGCAACTTTTATTTTTTTTCTTCACAGGAAACTGAAAAATCACTTCAACAAAATACCACAAATCAAAGTGTCACAGAAACAAGACAACTTCCATCAGAGCCCACAGTGAGTAAGTGTTTTAAAATGTACTATACAGCTTGGCTCTTTAGAGGTACAAAGAAATGAAAAAATACAGAAAGAGCAACACAATAGGCACACCGTGTATTCGGAGAGTGGGCTGCCTCAACACAAACTGGGGTGGACTGGAAAACAGTGCTAAAGAAGAATTAAACAGCATACCAAGAAAGGTTTACTCCAAGGTGTGGATGACCACAAGTCAAGAAAATGCCATATTGAGCTTCTATAGTCTCCGCACAATGTTTAACCGACATCTAGGCTCCATGGCTGTGGGGCACCCTATAAATCTATTAACAGACCCTAAATTCCACTCTAGTAACACAATTTTTACTGCAAAGATGAAGAACTATAGACAAGCTCAAAAAGACATGGCTCAACATCATGAGCCACTTACCCCTGCAGATCTCCATAAACTAAGACGTTCCTATGCTTTGTCTCCCCAGACCATACCTGGTCTAGTGAGAAAGGTGTGGGTAGACATTCAGATATGCATGGCTAGGTGCAGTCAGGAAGGTCTCCGGCAGCTGAAGCTGGAACACTTTGCAATAAAAAGAGACAAAATTGGCTGTGAGTTTATGGTTCTACACATCAATTAACACAAAAAAAATCATATAAATCCTCTTGAAGTTGGAAAACAAGAACACAGGGGACGTATGTATGCACAACCTGGTCACCCCCTCTGCCCTGTTGAAAGTTTCAAGCTGTACATAAGTAAATTGCACCCAAATCCTCCTGCGCTTTACCTGCACCCTAGGACACAGTCTCAAAGCCTGCTGGATCACTTACCTGTATGGTACTCCTTGGAACCAATGGGACTTAATTATCTCTCCACTGTTATGTTCCCACTAAGCAAGGAAGTGGCTCTCACTAAGTGCTACACAAATCACTGCTTGAGTGCAACAACAGTGCAGCTGCTTTCCAATGTGGGTCTAGAGAGCAGAGAAATAATGTGTATAATGGGTCACAGAAATAAGAGTAGCTTGCAGCTATTTTGATGTTTTCACAACATGGCTGATAGGGAGGCAGTCAGGTACTTGGTTTTCCATTTGCAGATAGATCAACTGTACTGTTGATAGTTGGTGTTTCCCTGCTGGCCCAGCGGATTAGCTGATGTGCTGTGATGTAAGATGCACCTTAAATCTCATGCAATTTGGGTAAGAAGACGATATGCAAAGTAGATCTATAAGTAGGGTGTAGGTGAAGTATAGGTCAAGAAGCATAAGCAAACCAGGAGAAGTTGAAAACTTTGCAAGCAACATGTTATTATCAATAACAATAAAATAAAAAACAATAAAATTGAAAAGATATCTCTTCATACAGGCAGTACAAAGTTCTATGCCTGAAAGTCTCTCTACCTCTCTCAATTTAATTTTCAGTCTCTTTATATTTCTGTAAACAAAACATTACTTTCTTTTTATATGATATATTTTCCTGGCAGCTTAAATTCTGCATTCAGAGTGTTTTAAGTTTCATCTATTATTTGCAAAATGTACCAGAATGTTGTCAATTTCTTTCCTGAGACTAATCTGAAGAGCACATCTAATCTTTAAGAGGTTCATCAAATTAGAACATTCTGTCACAGTGCTGGTCTCCTGTTGATAATTCTGTAAACAAGCTTGTGGAGGTCAAAATGAAGGTCAACCTGTAATAAACCCAAATAGCTTTCTGCAATCATTTCAAGAGCATAATTATATACATTTGCAAACCTGTATATCCAAGTTTTATATAAATAGTCACATATATTTTTAACCACACAGAAGCAAAGGTGAGAAGGAAAGAAAGGATAGACACAGCAAGTGAAAGAAGAGAGATAACAGGGAGAAATTGTGGGACTTTTGAAGCAGCCGATTCCTTGGTGTCACAGGAAAGATTTGGTTGTGCAATCAAATAGGCAAAAGACAGACACATGGCAAAACAGGAGAGGACAAAATAGATCATTGTTTTATAACTCTCTCTGCATAACAAATGGGAAACTGTCTTACCCAGCTTTTTCACAGAGGTATTTTAACGTTTTTATTTATAAAAATAAACAATACAGCTCACCTGGACATGCTGGCAGTAACTCTGATAGCAAGCAGCTCCTAGTTACTTGCTCTACAATTGCCTTGTGGATTGCTATTCAAAAATCTCAAAGGGCACACTATACAGTATTTGATCACTGCAGAAGTGGATTATTTCCTCATCAGAAAAACATCCAATTCACTGCCTGTGTACCAGGGACTTCCTGAATCGAGAGGGCTGCATACTGTAAGCTTACATTTCCAATTATTGCTATCATAACCAATATGCTTTTTTCATCATGAATTTCAGGACCTCATGTAAAACTGTATGCACCCACTCACCCTGTTGTATGTTTTCTTTTGTTTTGTTTTCATGCTTCATCTTAAAATAGTGCTTTGACTCCTCCTCACCCCATCCAAGCCCTGAACCTCCCCTCATCTCTTCTGCATCTTCTACCCATTTCTGAAGCTGGATAAACTGAAACACTGCAAGAGTAAATAATTTTCCCAAGCTCATACAGTTAATATTTGATACTGTTCAGGTCGTCGAATTGGTCTGACTACACCACTTGACTGCACTGCTTCCTAAATGTAGAAATGTTTTTTACAGCATCAGCAGCACATGATCCCTCTCATAGCTAGCCAACAGTCTTTAAGTTAAAAAGTAACTTCAAAATCAGATCAGCAACCCAGGTCGGAATACTCTGCTGGGGAGAGCCTTAACACCATTTTTAAAGGTTCCTAGTCAAAACAGTGCATTAAAAACTGTGTGGAGCAAAAACAGCGAGTCAAACACGGTGAGATCCATAATGGCTCTTTGCAATACAGTGCTGAAAAATTACAGCAAAACCCCCATTATGAGTCAGTTGTAGGTGGTTGTGACCCCAACGCCCTGAACCCCCTTAACTAAAAATAACCATCTCCGAGTCACAAAGAAAGTAGACCAGAACAGCAATACCCCTTACAGCAGTAAACTTAATATGCACTGTGATTACCATATCACTGAAATTATGAGCGCTGTGTTTGAGTCACTGTTTTTGATTCACCCTTTCTGACTCGTTGTTTGATGGAACACCACTTGGATAATTGAAAAAGAAGTTTGGCCTGGATCTGGGAAGTTTATTTAGTTACTATCCATCCATCTATTCATCCATCCATCCATTCATCTGTCCGTCCGTCTGTCCATCCATCCATCCATCCATCCATCCATCCATTCAACTATCTATCTACTGTATCTCTCTGTCTGTCTGTCTATCTATCTATTTATTTTTATATTCTTCTATTTGGTACTGGATCAATCTGCTCTATACATAACAGCAAAGTCAATACCGTGCACCACATACAGGGCTGGGAACAAGATCATCAGGGTACAAAACCCTGCAAGGCACAAATGCAGCAAACGTAGTTTTGTACTCTGTCATGCATGGCTGGTAGGGAGAAGTGATGCAGGAGGTTAAGATATCTGCTGGGGAGATGGTCTGCCGCGTAGCCACCATAGCTCAGAGGGATGAGTTATGACAGTGCAGGTCAGCTATGTGTTCATGGATTTTGGCTCAAATCTGGTCCCAGACTTTTGCCAGCTACATTGTGCAATTTTATTTTTTGCTGCCCCAATGGTATTTCTCATCATCTCCATGTTGAACACCCCCCTGGAGTTGATTATATTAATAGGAGGGTTTGGGGAGCACAGCCGCCCATAACTGGGTGCATGGGGCAGAGCCCTCCACAGAAAACAATGATGTTCTCTGCTTTCTTCACCAATTTTGCTGTTCGGCATTGTTTTTCAGTGCCTGCAATGTATCCACTATATTGACAGCATGGTACATTGCTGCACTGTTTTTGTTTACAGGGCCATGACCCCATGCCCTTATCTTGTGTTTTTGAAAACTCAATGAACATCAATTTCTGAAGCAATACACTATTCCAGTTCTGAAGAAATGCAGCTAGGTGAGGACTTCTGGCAAGAAGGACAGCAAGATGGCTGCTTAGGGAGTGTCCTCAGATTGCTGCCTTTGATATTGCTTCATAGATTTCTTCAGGTTGCCATTTTTGTATTTAAAACCTGACCGGGCTGTAGACCAAACCTCAGGTTAGCTGGTGGTGTGGTTTGGATGCCTAACACTTACGTTTTTCCCACCTATTTGGATTGCTGCATCATTTTCTCCGTCTTGCTGTTCGGGTCACAGTTATGGAGCTGCCAGAAACCTCACTGGTGGTCAATAAAGAAGTTATTTATGATATTTATTCCATGCTCTGGGTCCAGGACATTCCATCATTGGAGGCATCTGTGGCACAAATGTAGGACTGGGTAGATGCAGCAGAACAACAAATTTCTAGTGCTGAGCTTTTCTGCATGCAGTTAGATTCATTGGCTGCCCACCAGCAAGACAAGATCACTGCACTGGGGTGGCAGGTTCACGCATTAATCTTACAAATAGAAGATTTGGAAAATTTAGGCTGCAGAAATAATACTTGGGTTATCAGTCTCCTGGAAGGGACAGAGAAAGATGATATGTGTGGCTTCTTACAAATTCTTTTTTCACGGCTTCTGAATTTTGTGTGGAACCAGCCATTAGAACACTGATCTTTGGGCTCTCCCTGTGCCCCATAATAGCCTGTTTTCTGCACTTTTCAGTAAAGGAAATGATCCTAAGGCTTGCCAGAGAATGGGGCCCATTGAAATCGAATGGTCACAGCATTCATATCTTTTAAGATGTCTCCAAGGCAGTTGCAGACCAGAGGAAAGCCTTTGCTGCAGTGAAAAAGGACCTAGCCTCCAGGCGTATAAAACTTAATATGAAGTACACAGAAGTTCTAAATGTTTGGTGGGATGACCACTGGCTACAATTCTCATCATCCCAAGATGCTCAGAACTTTGTGCACTCTCTCCCAAATGCCTCCGGTAAGAACATTTCTTCTGCTAATCCTGCTTCAAATCAGGATTGTGTGGATTGGAGCAGGTCTGTGTCTAACTCCCCGCCAAGATCCAGTTCTTCAGGAGGCAGCGTACCTTTCATGGCTTCAGCCCAACTGGGATCTGGGAGCATTTCAGAAGAAAAACCTTTTGGTGGTCAGCTGCCTAAACAAAGTAGGGAGCAGAGGAGGAGGAGTGTTACTTCTTCACCACAAACTTTGGGGACTGTTCATCATGCCACTGTACCTCCTTCCTATTGTGGTTTTGCCTTTACTACTAATGAACGTTCCCCTACCCCAGACCCCAAACACCCTTCACTGCCTCCTGAGGTGCACAGCTGCCTGGATGGTTGGAGGGATATGGAATGGGTGGACTACAGTGAGGAAGACCTGTTAGCTGCATTGCAAGTGGCTTCAGCTGAAATCCCTGCTTTGCTCCAGGACTGTGAATCTTAATGCGATGCTGTCTTCTAAGCTGGTTCAAACAAGTATGTGTGAGGGATAGCTGCTTTCCCTGGACTGCCAACTTCTATAGTGATTTTGACTTCTGAACAGGACATTTTCACTGTTTCTCCTAGCAAATGGTTGGCAGCATTACAAGGAGGATTTAACTTCAGGAATAGGTTTATTCTATTTTCTACTTCACCGTAAGAACAGAGGAACTGAGGGTATTCCATTCATTGTTACTGCAATGTGAGAGTAATGGTTATTAGTGGGCTGTATTATACACATAAGGGGTTACCTTCAGTGATGTTATCATGTTACCTTTGAGGTCATTTAATAGGAGAAGATGGAAGGTTTGATACCTTTTATTGGACCAACCAATGTCTTGTATAAAGATGGAATTATACACAAGCTTTCGGGGCCACACAGGTCCCTTCTTCAGGTGAATAACAAAACTGAGCAACAAACAGTATTTATATCCACTGTGGAGCATTTAAAAATCAGGAAGCGAAGTAGGAAGGTGATAAAGGGGACTAGAGATGAAAGTCTAAGATGCAAAAAATTAAAACATGAGAAGAAATGGGGAGGGGGCATAGTAGGAACAGATCAGTAGGAGATCAAAGGAAGCTAAAGGGAAGACAAAAGCATGCAGATAGGATCTGAGATCAGAGGCTGGCTGAAAGGGTAGAATGGACAGGAGATGCTAAAGATGCAAGGAAATCAAGAAATTAGGAGAAACAAAAGAACAAAGGTCTAGATAAACAGATGTGTGAAAACAAAAAGTAGTAGGTGGGACTGAGCTCAGGAGTTAACAGGAGAGGCAGGGAGGATGTGAGGTATAGGTAAAAAGCAGAACAGGCAGAACTCAGAGAAAAAAATATTATAGAGAGATACAGAACCAAAGTGTGATAATAGACACATGATTTAGTACACAATAGAAAAGAATTACAGTTTACCATAGTGGGTCATGAAACCGATGTCCTGATTCAGTCCAGAAATGTTAGATTTAAATTGTTTCATATATTTCAAATCCCATGTCCTTCTGTCCTGTGCTTCTGAAGTTGCCTCTAAGTATCAAGACAGATAAATACAGGAGAGTGTGATCTGCTTGTGAAAAATGGTTTCCTACTGGAGTGCTGATAATCTGGTTTACTAAAATGTGATGGTGGTGATTCATCCTGGTTTTCAGTGGTTGACTAGTTTCCCAAATATAGCAACCATTAGTGCACTTCTTGCATTGAATTAGGTAAACCACATTGCTGGACTGACATGCAAAGGATCCATTAATTTGTATTATGTTATTCTGGCTTGTCTTAATGGTGGTCTGTGTGCACATGTGGGTGCAGGTCTTACATGTTGCCATGTTGCATGGTGTTGTCCCTCTTGTTTTCTGGTTGTTTTGATCTGCTGGGAGTTTGTTATGAATCATTATGTTCGAGAGGTTGGGGGACTGCTTAAAGGCAATGACAGGTGGTTCAGGAACGATGTCTTTTAGTGTTTCATCTTCTCTCAGCATGGGTTGCACGGCTGAAATCTCTTTTTACAAAAGGTCATTTAGTATAAATGTTATTCATAATATGGCAATGTTTACCTTGCTGTCTCTGCTTGTGTAGTTTTTTATGGCTGCATGGGCGGAGCCCTGCAGATGTTTTGCTTGTAGAAAAGGGCTGATGTCATGTTTTTCCTCTGCCTGACCCTCACCCAAGAAGCAATCCACCCATGTTGTCCCTATGGACTACACAGTGGGTGCTTTTTTTTTTTAATGGCCATTTTTTTTTTGTACATTGCTGCATCCCTGCCATTTCTGTCCCCTCCTCTCAACAGCAAGGGCCCCCTCCTCTTAACAGCAAGGGCGTAGCTACCAATACATCTGGCACACCATAGCATGCAGCACACCAGCGTGTGGGGGGGTAGCAGCCCATAGCTCAATGGATTATTTTCTGCAGCTCCCCCTCCTCTCCAGCTCCTTCCCTGTGCTTGCAAAACTGTACCCTATGATCGATGTGTCTATCCTGTCCTTCCGAGCAGAGGAGAGTGACATGGTAAGAGGATTCACGGTAACAGCAGAATCTGCAACAACAGCACCACCTCCTTTGATCATGTAACAGCTTAGGGGCGAGGATTAAGAAGCAGCCTTGGTTAAAAAGACTGGCGAACAAACCACCTGTGTGCTGTTTAGGCAATCTAAGAATGTTTCTTCCCTCTCCCATGACACCCACATAAGCTTTTCGAATCCGACTGGTGCATACCCCTGTCCCCCTCCCTACCCCGCTTCACCCCCTGCTGGCCCTAAGCACTTGCATTACAATGCGTCATTTTCAAAGCAGCCTAGTTAGAAATGGTGAGCTTGCTTTGTGTTATTGAAAACAAGGGTCTGATCACTGGAGATTAAGCCCCCTAAATGACTGACCCACACTTCATTAATTTGGAGCCTGGAGGGAGAGACGAAAACCTGGGGTATCAAAGTTGGGAATTGAATGGGTGGGGATGGGGGCTAGGATCCTTGAGGAAGAACAGAGCACAGGGCTAAACTCAACAGACTGGATGAAGCTTTGGTATTTTGCTGCCATCAGTGGTATCTATGTTTCCAAAACCCGTGGCAGGCTGAGAAAAGCTGCATTTAATTGCTTAGAAAGATTTATGTAGGCAATTGTGTTGACTGATCATGTAAGCTGTTATGACACTGCACGCTGCACTGTCTTTTTTTTCTTCCTAAAACTGCAAGATCTAGGGCCCTGAATTGATTTTCAGAACATCAACAGCTAACCTTATAAGCCTGCTGCCCCCACCCACCCAAAAGTCACTTCTAGGTTTTGGCCTGTGGTAATGAGATAACAGAGGAGGGCAAGATGACCTGAGGCTGAAAGTGGAAACTATTCTGAATAGTTGTGAATTGGCCTGCTGCCATATTCCAGATTTTAAATCAAGGGGACACATAACTGCACAGCTCAGATACCAGTATGTTCTTTCTATAATGCAGAATAGTTTAATATCCCTTCACAAACCTGCCCCAGAGAAGCAAAACTACTTCTCTTTGCTTGTCCTGCCCAGAGCTCGGTAGTTGCCCTCCCTCCTGCAGCTGTTTCTTTCCCTGACTTGCGCAAGTCATCCCTAGCTGATTTCTCCTAAATTCTGTTCTGGTGATCTCAAACTAGTACCCTTCCCCATGCAACTTAAGGAGATAAGAAAAGAAAATACCTGAAATCAATTCTCATTAGGTGTCCGGTCATCAATGGTCACTACAAGGTTGTCAACCAATTAGTTGCTTGTGAAAAAAATCTATTTCCTTTCATTTTTACACTTTGTGAATTGGGCACCAATGATCACCAGTAAGACAGATTCTGTCTCAGCTTGTACATGCATTCTCATTACACATTACTTCATGCAACTGTGTGACTGATCATGTAAGCTGTTATGACATTGCACGCTGCACTGTCTTTTTTTTCTTCCTAAAACTGCAAGATCTAGTGCCCTGAATTGATTTTCAGAATGTCAACAGCTAACCTTATAAGCCTGCTGCTTCCCCCCAACCCCAACCAAAAAGTCACTTCTAGGTTTTGGCCTGTGGTAACGAGATAACAGAGGAGGGCAAGATGACCTGAGGCTGTAAGTGGAAACTATTCTGAATAGTTGTGAATCGGCCTGCTGCCATGTTCCAGATTTTAAATCAAATTAGGGGGACACATAACTGCACAGCTCAGATACCGGTATGTTCTTTCTATAATGCAGAATAGTTTAATATCCCTTCACAAACCTGCCCAAGAGAAGCAAAACTACTTCTCTTTGCTCGTCCTGCCCAGAGCTCGGTAGTTGCCCTCCCTCCTGCAGCTGTTTCTTTCCCTGACTTGCACAAGTCATCCCTAGCCGATTTCTCCTAAATTCTGTTCTGGTGATCTTAAACTAGCAGCTACCCCATGCAACTTAAGGAGCTAGGAAAAGAAAATGCCTGAAATCAATTCTCATTAGGTGCCCGGTCATCAATGGTCACTACAAGGCTGTCAACCAATTAGTTGCTTGTGAAAAAAAATCTATTTCCTTTATTTTTTACACTTTGTGAATCGGGCACCAGTGATCGCCAGTAAGAGAGATTCTGTCTCAGCTTGCGCGTGTATTCTCATTAAACATTACTTCATAGACTCCGATCCATGTCATTGAACTTGTCCCATTCACAGAAATGGCTGAAGCTTTCCTTGATGGAGTGCCTTACCGTGAAAAGGAAATCCCTGACTCGTGGTCAAAAAGTGAAGAGAGTGGAGAGCTTTATGTGTTCAGTGCCGCTGACCAAGTAGTGTAGCCCTATGCATATGAACCGCTGGCTGTTAGAAGAGTCAATCCGGTTGCTGTTGGTGACAACGGTGATATATCGTCAGAGGACAGTGATTCATCCACTGAACAACAGCCAGTACAAGCAAACTCATTTTTTGAGATGGCTTGGGAAACAATAACCATGTTGTCAGCTAATGCTGCTTTTATACTTGTTATTTCTGATCGTATTTTTTTTTTTAACTATCGGTCTTGCCTAATGGCAGTTCTATGGAATACTGACACTGAGATGAAGAAAACTGTCAGATTATTTTATGAGTAAATCTTGCTATATTTAACTTTTTTTCCTTTTTAACAGCAGTTTAGGTATGCAGCAAAACACAACAGCTAACGATTCATGTACTGATTTACTGTTCTTTGTTGTTTCACGTCTCAACCCACATGTTCATGTCTGTTGTTCCTGCGGGAGTTGGAGGCAGAGGGATTTAAAGAAATTATAGGTTCAGCTAATTAATTGATCATGCTTTCTTATGATAAGTTTTGTAACTTCACCTTGTTTAACCATAAATGTGTGTGCTGGTGGTGTTTTCTTGGTTTGGATGTGGCTTATGAATTCTCCTCGTTGGTGCCCATCAGAAACTGCATAGGTTTCTGTCACCTAAGAAGTGCATGTTGTTAATCATCACACTGACATCCAGGTATAAAATGAACATCAATTCAGTGGCATAGATGTTAGCATTTTTTTCATCAGTGTCTTGTCTATCAGCTGTTAATCATTGCCCCCCACCTCCCCCAACACACACACATGCTCACACAAATGTCGCTGTAGACAGAACTAAAATGATTAATTGGTATCTAGTGATCCCTTCCCCCACTGCAACCTATTATCTTAATTTTAATATTTATTCCCCTCAATTCCCTAGATGTCCATCCCTCTCTTCAGAAACCACGCTCGTAGTTTTCAAAAACTGAACCCTTGTGGCTACTGAAACCTTTTCGTTTTGAACCCATGCCTGTGATTCATAAATTTCTTTAATTGTGGCTAGTTGTCCTTCTCCTGGTCTCAAACCCATGGCAACAGTTATATAAATTAATCTCTTGGGGCAGTTTGAACCTCCCCAATACTGAATCCATGACAGTAATTTTAGAATGACAACTTAGCAACTGGTGTGTGGTGGACTTCACAACTCACCAGACTAAGACAGTCATCTAACCCACTGCTCTTCTCCCCATCTCACTTACCACACTACCAGTACAATTTGGTCGACCTGCACAGTTTATCTCAGGTTGACCCCACTCCTTCCGTACTACTGAGCTTTCAGTGAATTAATGAGCGCTTACTAGTATAAGTACAAGCTCATTCATTCAGTGTCATTTCAGTCTCTTGGCATAGGGTTTATGTATCTGTCAAAATGATGGGCATTAGGTCCTAAAAAAATAATTTTAATGAAATAAATGTGCTGCATCATAGAATCAGCAGCTTAGTGGAATAGACAAATCACAATATGAATTGACGTAGGTACCACTGCCCATAGCTGGATCAGGAAAGCATGCAACTGAACAATAGCTCAGAATGAAAAAAACATGCTTCAACTGTGAGTTGACTACACAAAATGTTTCTACACATTACAGGTGTGTCTTATTCATCATAAGGGAAACAGTGGAGTACATAAATGGAAAAAAATGTTTATGGGCACGTTACAGTGACAGTCATTTACATGACGTAGTAAACATTTCAAAAGTATTGCCATTAGAAAAGTGACAGTATTAGTCTGAACCAATTAGTGAATATGAAACAGCTGTTTAGCACAATAAACTGTGTGCGACATTTTCCGCCTTCAGTGGATTACTCTTGGCAGTAAGAATGTTAAATGTTTTATTAAAATAATCAACAAATAGTTGTTCCAAAATCTGTGATGGCATATGAAGACTACTAACAATAACAGGATTCAGATAGAGAGAGCAAAAGAAAAAAGCTTTTTTTCCTGGGGGGGTGAAGTCATTATACTTGACTCATTGCACCTCAGCTAATGACACAGATAATCAGGGAACATAAATTTGTGTGTCAAAAACAGCATTTTAACAATTCTTATCACTGCTCAGCTGTAACCAGATTTAGTACATTCTCGTAGAGAGAAGCTACAAAGCATAATGCTGTTAAATTTCAGTTCTGCCTTTTTCATACACAGGCACCAGTACCATACATTTTGTAATGATGTAGAATCACAACTACACAGTTATAATACACCTACATAAAGCACCAAAGACGTCAGCATCTGTTGAGTTGCAAATGCTGTTACTGCCAAAAGTATGCCTAGCCAGTGAGTGAGCTTGTAGTTTATGATGTAAAGGCAGACCTGCTGTCTCGCAACTGAAATAACAAAATAAAAAATGGAGCTCCCATTTAGCGAACGGCGGCATAATCAGACGCTAACTGTATGGTGAAGGGAACACAATATACAGCTGTCAGATACAATAAAAAATCAAAGATATTAGCATTTTTTTTATCAGTGTCTTGTCTATCAGCTGTTAATCACTGCCCCCACTTCCCCCAACACACACATGCTGACACAAATGTCGCCGTAGACAGAACTAAAATTATTAATTGGTGTCTAGTGATCCCTTCCCCCACTGCAACCTATTATCTTAATTTTAATATTTATTCCTTTCAATTGCCTAGATGTCCATCCCCCTCTTCAGAAACCACACTCGTAGTTTTCAAAAACTGAACCCTTGTGGCTACTGAAACCTTCTCGTTTTGAATCCATGCCTGTGATTCGAAAATTTCTTTAATTGTCATTAGTTGTCCTCCTCCCGGTCTCAAACCCATGGCAACAGTTATACAAATTAATCTCTTGGGGCAGTTTGAACCTCCACAATACAGAATGTTCCACATTTGGGGGACAAAATGTTGAGAAGTACGCACCCCCCATTGTAACTTACTTGCTTGCTGCTGCTTCATATCACTTTGTTGAAGAAATATGATTTATTGCTTGTAAGAAGAAATACACATCCTAAACTATATGCAGTACTAAATTTGTATTCTCTATGTAAAATGTAGTAAAGCAAGATAATATCAAACTTTATAAAGGAGTAAAGAAATTTGCATATCAAGATGCACCTCCATCGTAAAATCCCTGCCCATGTCAAATTCAGTAATGTTTTGCCAAGTACTTGATGGTCATCCAAACATTTAAAATCCCAAACAAAAACCATGGGTTTTGCATGTAGAAAAGAGCTGACATCATGTTTTCCATCCGTGGAACTGTTTTCCCTCCCCCAAGAAGCAGTTCGCCCATGTTGTCCCTATGGACTGCAGTACTGCACTATATCACAGTGGGTGTTTTCTTTTTATGGGTGTTTTTTTTGTACATTACTGCATCCCTGCCATTTATGTCCCCTCCCCTTAACAGCAAGGGCAAAGCTACTGATATGTCTGGCACGCCATCGTGTGCAGCACACCAGTGTGTGTGTGTGTGGGGGGGGGGTAGCAGCCTATAGCTCAATCCAGTTTAAAATTTAAAAAAATCAGTCTGCCCATTTTCTTTACAAACTTCATTAAGCAGCCGTAGTGGATCTGACAAGAATTTGTTTTTATTTGGGAAATCATTGTTGGGGGGTTTGTTTGGGTGTTACATGGTGTTATTATTTAAGGTTCCGAGCTTGTCTTCTTAGATGTTTAGAGCGGGCTGGGAATTTACCCTAATTTGTGGTATGTCGGCAGGAGGGCGGGTATGCTTTAGGTACAGCCTACCGCAATTTAGTATGGCTACCTCTGTTTCAGCTGGGCAGTGGGTGGGTGGGCAGTGGCGGGAGGGTTCTGCCAGCCCATTATCTCTTACTCTTCAAGCTTGTAATTGGAGCTTTTTGGCAGTGGGGGATTTGCACTATGACTGTCATCCATTTTGGATTGGTTAAGTGGGTCCAGTCTGACTTGGAGTTCGATGGTGTATACTGGATCACTATTTGTTAGCTGACTGGGGGTCAGTAGCATATTTCAATTATGATAGTTCTTTACTATGGGATAAGTTAGGTAGGGGGTTGTTTGGGGATCTGTTGCAAAGGGGGTACTAGATTTGATTTTGAAGATGTTGTTGGAGATTTTTCAAAGTGTCAGGGGCTTGCATTGTGGGAGGGGGAACATGTTTATAAAGTCATGGGGGACATTGTTGAAACATTCACGTGCTGATGGTATGGGGTTCATTTATTTTATAAGATGTAGGTTTTTATGTGTTTACATCTTGTTCAATATATGGAATGGTATTATATATGACACAAATATCTTTACTATCATGGAATGTTCAAGGTTTGAATATCCCCATAAAACAGAAAAAATTCCTTTCTGAGGTCTAATCATTATGATATCATGTTTTTGCAAGAGACTCATTTATTGAAAAAAATGTCAGCGCTTTAATTTCTGGGTGGATAGGCAAAGCTTATTCCAGTTCTTTTAGTTCTAAAAATCAAAGATTGTCTATCCTTCTGAGATGGGGTTGTCCACTTGTTGTTGAGAAATGGGCTGTGGACAAAGAAAGCCATTGGGTTTTAGTACTGGGCCAGATTGATATGGATTGAGTTCTCTTGGTTAATTTATATGTGCCCAATTTACTTTCCATTCTCTGAAGTTTAACTCCTGTAGTAGACTAGATTATTTCTTATGTAGCACCCCTGTGTTATCAGATGTACTGGATGCATGGCATAAACCTACTCTGTTGTCTGACCATGCTCCAGTTGAGCTGGCATGGAGACCCCAACAGACTATGGTACAAACTCCATGTTGTCAGTTTAATTCTGCTTTACTCTGCTCAGGGGACTTTCAACAATGGTTGGGGTGTGAGACTGATTTCTATTTCAGGTTGAATGCAACCTCCACAGTTTCTTTTTTTATTTTATGGAATACTTTCAAGTCATTCATAAGAGGTTGTATCATTTTGTATGCCTCTAACGTGAAGAAACAATGATGAGCAGAAGTGGAGTGCCTTTCAGTTCAAATAAGGCATGTAGAAGAGGAGATTTATACATCCCTGTCTGATAAGGATAGTAAGATTCAATGACTTGTCAGCTACAAAGACCAGCTCAACACTATTTTTTCCCAAAAGGCTATCAGGGCTTTGCTTTTTACCAGGCAAGCTTACCTGGAACCTGGGGAAAAGACAGGGAAACACCTCACCTGTAGATTATAAAAAGGCAATTGAGGCCCAGGTGTCCTATTTAAAAGGAGAGGGAGGTGTGGTAATTTCTGAGGCAGGGTGAATGGCTGAGGAATTTCATGGGTTCTATGCCCAGCTATATACGTCCTCAGTGTCTCCCTCTGTACATGATTTTGAAGCCTTTTTCTCAAGGCTGGCTTCTCCCTGCTTATCAGAGGAAACTGCCTTCTCCCTTGAGGATATCTCTCTGCCAGAGGTACAGCAGGTGATTGGAACTTTAATCCATGGCAAGGTACCTGGCCCCAATGGGCTAAACTCTGAATTTTAGCAGGAGTTTTAAGCATTTATCACTGGGAGATCGATAGATGTCTTCAGGGCCATCACTGATTCTTGTACTTTGCCCGCCACCATGACAGAAGCGGTTGTCACTGTGCTACCTTAACCTGGAAGGGACCCAACTTTATGTGCCAATTATCACCCAATTTCTTTGTTAAATGTTGACTGCAACATTTTCATGAAGATTCTGACCATGTGATTAGAGAAGGTTCTACCCCTATTGACTAGTAAAGTGCAGTCCAATTTTATGAGAGGTAGGCAGGGCAGTGACAATCTACATATGGTTCTTGATCTTATTCAGGTGGCAGTGAAAGGTCTAAAATCTGCTGCATTGGCAGGGTTGAATGCTTAAAAAGCATTTGACTCTGCTGAGTGGCAGTATTTATAGTTTGTTTATTTTGGTTTGGTGTTGGTCCTAAGTTCCGTCGTTGGGTTGAGTGCCTCTACTCTAATCCCTGAGCACGAGTTTTAGTTAATTGGGTGCTTTCAGAATATTTTTCCTTATTTTTGGGTACTCGGCAGGGGTTTCCATTGAGCCCTCTGTTATTCCTTCTGGCTATTGAGCCCTTAAGCCTAGCTTTAACTCAGCATCCAGATATTTTTGGTATACCGGTAGGGGAGAAGACCTATACTACACTATTATATGCTAATGATTTACTTCTGCTCATGACAAAGGTAGAGTCTTCACTCCCCAAGGTTTGGGAGGTTATTAACTCCTTCAGTGCAATCTTGGGCTTATGAATTAACTGGGGGAAAACAGAAGTCTTGCCTCTTAATAAAGCAGATAGATCCTGGGCATGTATGTGACCTTATACTTTGAAGTGGTCCCCTTCAGGGGTGAAATACTTAGGCATGTTCATATCCAGTAACTTCCATGAAATGGGGCTAAAAAACATACAAGAGGTATTGGAAGGGATTAAAGTGGATTTCCATAGATGGAAGCAGCTGGGCCTTTCATTAGCATGTAAAATTGCCACCATCAAGATGACAGTGTTTCCTTGGCTTTTTTACAGATTAAGTAATTTACCCTTACAATTTCCCAGAAGTATTTGGATTAAGATGGATAAGATGTCAGATTTTATTTGGAAAGGGAGTCCTCCCCTATTTAGTTGGAAGACTCTCTGGGCACCAGGGGTTGCCAGGGGATGGAGCATGCCTTGGTTGTGGGCATATCATGTTTACCTGGGGGTGAAGCAAACTCTAAATTGGGTGTCTCTGGCTTTTTCAAATTCTCCCTTATGGGTTGAGATAGAACAGTTGATCACTAGAGAGACGTCCTTATCCATTCCATTGTCAAACCAGAGTGTATCTTTTACTATGGAAACTTTGTCAATGGCTTTCTTCCTTTGGGTGTGGGGGCAGTTTTTCCAAAACTTAGGCTTGGAACGTTCTTTTTTGTGCATTGGCAAGCCATTATGGTATAACCCTTTACTTTTGGTGGGAGGACGGCCAATTACTTGGGGTAGCTGGAGAATGAGGGGTGTCTGAGTAATTGTTACTGTGATTGATCAAGCACACAGTCTCCTTTTTTATTTTCAGGACTTGCAAGATAGATGTTGTATCCGCTCACGTCATTGGTGGAGATACTTCCAATTATGTCATATCCTGTCCTCTGATTTTTTGAAGTCTTTCTGTGTCTTGCAAACTCAGGTCACCACTTACTTGCAGAATTGGTTGAAGGCCTCCAAATGTCATATTAGCTTACTGTATAAAGAGTTACAAAAAGCTTTCCTACCCAGTTGGGATCCTCATAGTCTAAAGTGAGGGAAGGATATGTGCCTGGTTTTGGATATGGAGCTGTGGTCAATGTGCTGGCCAGAAGTGCATAAGGCATCTCCAGACCCCAAACTTCATCTATTGCAGAAAAAGGTATTGGGAAGATGGCATTGCATTCTGGTTTCTTTAGTAAAATGTGCTTATTAAGCTCAGATATTGGGAACACGGTAGGATATATCACATTCTATGGGAATGTTCAATGCTTACGGGTTGGTGGAATTATATCATTAAGTTTTTGGAAGCCACTCTACAACTCCCCACTCCAAGGTCCCCCTTATTTTGGATCTTGGGGGACTCAAGCACTTTGAAATACACTAATTTTAGTACATAAGGGTTTACTTGTTACTGGTGCATTGGGAGCAAAGAGGCTCATTCTCTTAAACTGGAGGTCTACAGAAGTGCCGTCTCCATTCAGGTGGAAACAAGCACTCTCCAAAGCTGTGTCATATTATCAGATGATTTGCTGGAGGAGGAATGCCCTCTCAAAGTTCCACAAGACGTGGGACAAGTGTTTGACCTTAGTGGGATCCCAGAATGGGGATTTGGCAGGGAGTACTTCAATTTCTTCTGATTGTTTGCTTATTTTCTTGTATTGGGAAGAAAGGTGGATGTTTTCGGGTTGATAATGGGATTTGTACTGGTGACTGTATTTGTTTTATTCTAGTTGGCGTTTTGATTATTTAATATGTGATCCCCCATAGATTGTTTCCCCTGTTTTCCTTTATACTAGCTTGGTAATTTGTAGATGTGTTGTATTGCATTGTTTCAGTTTTAGTTCTTTGCATTGTATATGCTGGTTATTTGTTAATACAAATGTTTATATACAAAAAATATAAATACAGCTAGGCTCTTTTGCTGCACATGTGACAGAGGGTGTGGCTTGAATGTTGGTCAATTACTACCACCCTAGGCTCTGCATCACATTATGCAACTGATAAACACACCTTCAAAGTGAATTTCAAAAACAGACATTTGTATTTACAAGATACAATAGATAGAGAAGCAATCTGTAGTCAGCTTTTACTTTGCACAGTACATTCTGATACTGTTGTTAAATATCCACTAAATGAGTACAGTGTTGAAGTTAAAATTATGGATAGAAATGACAATTCTTCAGTTTTAGCCAAAAACAACATTAGCTTACCAATATTGTGTTTCCCTTTGGGAAACACAGATGACCTGGACATTGGAATAAACTCAATTCAGGATTACAAGCTCAGCCACACATTTATTTTCTTTCTGTTTTGAGACCACAGTAAGTAGCGAAGGCAATAGGCATGCAGAGCTCATACCGAACAAAGAACTGGACCATGAACAACATGATAATCATTTTCTAATTCTGACAACAGTGGCATATAGCCAATAAGGCAGGCAGGCAGGCAAAATTTATTTAAAAGACGCCCGATCCCAAGGGCTCTGGGCGCCGTACAAAACATTAAAACAAGCATTTTAACATAATAAATATAAAAATTTACACATAAATACAGATCATTACAGAACTAAACATTTAAATATAAATCTTTATCGAAACATTAAATTAAATTAGATTAAATGCCTTAGAGAAGAAAAAGGCCTTTAACTGGGCCTTAAAAACATCCACCGATGAAGCCTGTCTGACCATAGTTAGTAAGAGTTCCACAGAAAAGGGGCCGTGCACTAAATGCCTATCGCCGGCTGATTTTAGCCTAGTTCTGGGAATGGTCAGGAGGCATTCACTGGAGGAAGCGAAGAGGCGCGTGGAGAAAGCAGGTGACAGAAGGTCTAACAGGTAACCAGGGCCCTGTCCGTGTAAGGCCTTATAGGTAAGAAGACCTACCTTAAAGAGGACTCTCCACCTGACTGGCAGCCAGTGCAATTCACGCAGAACCGATGTAATATGACAGAACTTTTGCTGCCCGGTCAACAACCGGGCAGCTGCGATTTGCATCAGCTGCAATCTGCGGAGAGACCTTCCCGTGACCCCGAGATAGAGCGTGTCACAGTAATCAAGCCTAGATGTGACTAAGGCATATATCAAAGTAGGGAGGTCCAGAGGCGGAACAAGGGATTTGATTCTGGCAATGTTTCTGAGATGGTAAAAACAGGTACGAACCACAGAGGATATTTGAGCCTCCATGGTTAAATCCCTGTCCAGATCTGGCTCAACCCAAATCCATATTATTATTCAAGATATTTATGATAATTCTTCTGTATTTAGCCAAGCAGTCTATAGAGTTAGCTTCAATGAAAACATAGGCAATGATATGTTCATTCTTAAAAATCCCAATGGAGATATAACCTAGTTTCAACAAAATAATAGACAGAGCTCATAAAAATATTTGACCTGACTCACACAACAGGGGGAAATCAGGCTAAAGGAATTTCTAGATTTTGAATTAGGTAAAATGTACATCATGACTGTAAAGGCCACTGACGGCAGTGGACTACTGTAGCTGCACACTATAAGGTGTAGGTTGAAGTTCTTGATGTGAATTATAATGCTTCTCAGGTGACTGTTTCAACTGTTACTGGTTTACTATATGAGGTAAAGCAGTCTGTCAGCCCTGGAGCATTCCTCTCCTCTCATGCAGTGACCCACAACAGTAGCCTTGGATCCCTATCAGAAGCAGGACAGTCCAGTGGTTCCTTCCACTCTCTTAGTTGTAGCAACAAAAGAAAGAGTTTCAGTGGTGGTGTACCTTCTCTGTCACTCATGACAGTGAGAGTCACATGTCGGGGTGGGGGCAGATGCAGCAGTAGCATAGTGAGCATAGAAACTGCTACAGAAAGCCCCAAAGTGTGCAATACTACAGACCAGTTGCCTAAAGTATGAGGATAAGGCTCTGCCACCCAAGCAGCAGAGTAAGCAAATAACATTTGTATTCCCACAAAATAAATGAAAAAAACAAAACAAGAAAGAACACCTGCCCAAACTAAAGTTCCACAATCCAGTCCTGCCACCACAACGTTGCCTAAACTACACAGGATGGGTGGGGTTTAAACTACAGCTACCAAACTAAAAACAAATCCAACAAGAAGGAAAAAAAAAATTAAATATGTCATAATCCCCATTCAGATTCTAACCTAGACCAATGACTTGGAAAAACATCCTTGTAACTCAGCTATAGGAACTTATGGCAAGCAGCATCCAAAAAACACTCCCACTTCCAAAAATGATCAAAAAAGCATTCATTGACCTTCCATCCTCATCAAACATTTCAATCTGATGGAACTTTGGCTTAGTCTTAAGACTGATTGTGTCTTATTACACAGATTACAACATGACTGTTTTTAGCCATACATTAGATTGTTGATATTTCAACCATCTTGTCGTCAGGCTGCACCACCACCACCCTTGGTCTGCTTTTACTTATATAGGGAAGTAGGCAGTCATGTGGTGCGAAATTAACCTGTCAACCCACTTCTCCATCTGCAGCTTATACAAGCTCCCCACTAGTGGCCACTCTTCTCAATCCCAAATACCTAACCAACTCTACAATAAATATGCTACCACTTCACTGGATAGCTATCCTTTTAGCCTCTATGATCCCCCTTATGGCTCTACCACCCCCCCCAGGATCTAACACTAAACAACAGCCATTCTGCTGGCCAATATATAATTACCTGGTATTGTCCCATCTTCTAACCCTAAACCCCACCTACTCCATATTCACGCCTCACCACATACATACTCCCTACAGAGCCTATTTTCAACCCTCACACACGTAATACTCATTGTACAATTACCTTGATACCACACAGACCACAATCCCCTATTCATCCTTCTGCCTTTCTGCTGGGTACCCAGCCCTTTGTCATCATGATAACCCACCTCCTATGCACACTTCCTGTACATAGCACCAAGCTCCTCACCTTAGCCACACTACCCACCCCGGCCACTGACCCATACCTCCCACTCCACCGCTGGACCATGCATACCCTATGCTCCAATCACCCTACTGGTACTACCATGGTACCACAATGGACACTACTCTGCCAGACCTGTCCCTCCCTACAGGACCTATCTACTCCCACCTCCGCACAGTGCTGTTCCCCCTCCCTAATGGCTCCTAAGCTCATGAAGAAACATTTAAGGTTGGCCTCCCTGCGCATCCTACTACTACTTCTCCTTCTTTCTGGAAACGTACACCCCAACCCAGGACCAACCCTCCCCACCCCCAGGGTTACTACATCCAAGAGCCTCAGGATTGCCTCCCTCAATATATGTAGCCTCCTCAAGAAATTTGATTCCTTTCAAGGATGGGTTGCCCAGAATCGCCCCAATGTCATCTCAGTAGTTGAAACATGGCTCAACAACCACACCTCCAACTCTGCGGTCTCGCTTCCTGGCTTCACACTATTCCGAGCAGATAGAACCTCAAAGAAAGGTGGTGGTTGTGCACTGTATGTCCAGGAATCACTACAGCATCTCGCCCTCCCCTCCCGATCACTTGAGCACGGGGCCCAATCCCTCAAACTGAAGATAATTTTTGCCCATAACAGAGCCCCTCTGTTCCTCTCCTCTGTATACATCCCTCCCCAAAATCAGAAGACCGCTTTCCTCTCTGTCCTCAACCACCTCCATACTCTCCCTGACAATGCTGACATCATTGCCTCGGAGATTTCAATACAAACTGGCTGGCTGACATTTCAGCCCCTGTTAAGGATGCTGCAACTGCTCAAAACCTAACCCAGCTTGTGACTACTGCCACAAGAATAAACCAGAGGACTGGTACTGCCACCCTCCTAGATCTAGTGCTCACTAATTCCCCCACATAAAGCAACACAGATCAGGGTACTACCCGATGCTCTGAGCGACCACTCCCCAGTACTATGTCAATGGTCATACTGTATTAACAAGCCCCCCCCCCCAAAAAAACTGTCTTACAACGCCGCCTCAAACCTGGCAAACTACAATCACTTAAACAGTACCTCCTAGTTACTGACTGGTTCCCCATAAGAAATGCTCAGAACATTGACTCTGCCCTCAACTATTTCATTTGTATGTTCAACACTGCCTGCAACTGGTTTGCACCCCTAACCAAACAAATAATTAAAGGTGCCAACACACCTTGGCTATCCCAAGCCCATTTGGACCAGATGGCGTGAATGAGATAATCTGTGGCACATTGCACAGGATACCAGAAAACCCTCTGACAGGCAGCACTATCAGGAAGTGCACAATAATTGTACATGGGATATCCGTAAAGCAAAGGCTGAGTACTATAAAACCTTGCTCACCAACACATGGGGTGCAGGTAGCAAGTTTTGGGACTCACTCAAAATGCTAAGTGGCAAAGCCCCCACTGCCCCGCCTACCCATATCTGGGCCAATGGATCTATTGCCTCAGACCCAGCCCTTATCACTGACACATTAAATGACACCTTCTCTGACCTCTCTGGTGTCCCCCCCCAATTGTTTCTCTTCCACCCACCCCGCACCACACTGCCCCCTCACCAAACCCCCATTCTACTTTAAAGCAGTTTCCCAGCACGTAGCTGCCCCTCTCCTACTCAAAGCCCTCAGCAAATCCCGTTTCAGCAGTGACTCGCTGGACCTAAAACTGCTTAGACTCACATTCAACGAAGTTCTCCTCCCCCTTACCATGCTTTTGAACCAATCCCTTTCTCTGAGCCAGTTCCCATCCAAATGGAAATCTGCCCTCATCACTCCTATCCTTAAAAGTGGTGACTGCACCTGCCTGGGAACTACCGCCCAATATCAATCCTGCCTCCCCTCTCTAAAACCCTGGAAAAAATCGTGTCCGTACAACTAACAGACTACCTCACCAAATATAGTACTCTGTGTCCTGAACAACACGGCTTCCACCAGAACCATAGCACCACCACTGCCCTCTTGGAATTTACAAATGCCCTCCATACATCCCTGGACACCGGTAACACTACTGGTGCTGTCTTTATAGACATCTCAAAGGCTTTCGATACCATGCACCACTCGCTTCTCCTGGACTTCCTCACTCAGTTAGGCCTCTCCCATGAGACCATTGCCTGGTTTGCCAGCTATCTGTCTGAGAGAACCCAGACAGTCTGGATTGCCCACTCCCTGTCATCCCCCCACCAAGTCAGGTCTGGGGTACCTCAAGGCTCTATGCTTGGTCCACTTCTCTTCTCCCTATACCTCAACACCCTGCCCAATGCCTGCTCTGGGAAAATGCTATTGTATGCAGACGATGCAGTCCTGTACAGCTCTCACACTGATCTCACAGCCCTCCGCTCGGCACTCCAGAAATCCTTCTCTGAAGCTGAATCCTGGGTCTTTCAGCATAGGTTAGTACTAAATTATTTTTTTTTTTTTGCCATTAAGTCTTTATTCCAGTTTTCTTTTACAGAGAATACATACAAGAAACATAATTATAAACATAAAACATAAAGGAATACATTGATACGTATTACAATTACTGACAGGAGTCATTCTCTGCAATACCCTCCAATGAAAAACAAAAAACAAAGCCAAAAAGTAATTAAAATATATACCCCCCAAAAAGAACAAAATTCCCTCACCCCCCCCATTCCACCCCACCCCTCCTCACAAGACCTTTTAAACTGTTTTCAACCAAAGGGGTACCCATATCTCTTACAGTGAGTAAATAGTATAAAAGGGCCCCCATATCTTATCAAACCTGGGAATCTTATTTTGGAGGATAGCTATCATCCTCTCAATCCTAAGGCTAGAGAGAAGTTCCTCCAGCCATTCAGAGTAGCTGATCATGCTAGAATCCTTCCAATGTCTGAGGACCACTTTTTTCAGGGTAATCGAGATCAGGGCCATATAGAACTTCCTATTCTTAAACGTAGTACGGGACAGGTTAGTACTAAATTATAAAAAAACTAAATCCATGATGTTTGCACACCACCAAAATAAGAACCTAGGACAACCCTTGCACATTCTGAACTCACTAAATGACCCCCTTGAACAGATTAACACTTTCAAATACCTTGGCATCACCCTAGACACAGGTCTCACTTTCCATGACCATATCCAATTACTAAGCACTGCCGTCAACGTACACATTGGTCTTCTTCACCGTTATAAGCACTGCCTGCCTCCTGAATCTCTCCGTCTAGCCATCTCTACATTTATTCTATCCCTAATTGACTATGGTATCATCATCTATGGTGCGGCCGACAATAAGGCATGCAGACCCTCAATAAGGCCTCAATAAGGCCTGCAGACTTGCTACAGGCTGTCCTAGACTCACTTATACATGCAGCCTCTATGCCTCAGCAAACTGGCTCAACTTTGATGGGAGACTAAAGTACCAGGCCTGCCTCTTCACAAAGAAAATCACCTCAGGATTACTCCCTCCAGCCCTCACCCAACTACTTCAGGCCCCAATGTCTGGTCGCCTCACACGGCAGTCAGCAGCTACCCACTTTAGGGTACCTTGCTGCAAAACCACCCCTGGCCAAAGAACGTTTCGATATCTGGCCCCAACCTGGCTCAACTCACTTCCAAACTCCCTTCTCACTGAACCCAAACTTGGTCAGTTCAAGTACTAACTAATGGACCTTATTACCCAAGGATCAGTATGTGGTTACCCTAAACCTGACCCTCCATTTTTCTACCACCTCGCATCTCCCATGTCTACGGACCTATCTCTGGTCTGCCACCCCTGAGCATGCCTATACCATGACAATGGACATCTCTGTCCAGCTTTGGCCAACGAATAATGTGTGGGCATGGCTAGTGCCATCACCCTGAAATGCTATGCATATACCTGCAACCTTTATTCCCAGCTGCTATTTTTTGTATTCTTTGTATTTTCTGTAATCATCTGCAACCATTCTGTAACCGCTGTGTTTAACTACTATGTTACTTGTTACTCTGTACACTGTTGTCTCTTCTTATGTCTTTGACTCAAAGGTGCTATCCAATATTTATCAATAAATAAATAAAATAAATAAATAAGGCTAGGAAGACATAGACAGAGCTGCCAGGGCATCACAGAGCATCAGATAACCCCTCATATCATGGATATAGGAGGTCAAGAGACTGGGAAAGCAAGAAAGAAAGGGGCAAGTGAAACATTCAGTTTCAAAGGTTCCTGCAATGGAAGGATTTCTGAGGAGTCCCTAAAGTACACAGTATGTGCTACATTACAGCCACAATGACCATTTCAGTGATTTACCCAATAGTCATTGTACCCATACAATACTGTATAACTATGTAGCTACTACAAGATCAGCCTTGTTGGCATATGCCAACTCTTGTTATTACATTAGTGTATGACAGGTTGTTACAGTGGCTGAGGGATGCAGTATTCTTTGTTGCTAGAGGGAACAGTAGCAGGTAAGAAAGAGGTGGTGTTACTAACATTTGTTATGAGCACCGGTTTGCATTACAGAGACTATTTTTAGTAAATCAGAATATAGCCTGGTTGATGCAGCAGTGATAAAAATGAGAAAGCTATATTTGCTGTGTGTGAGCAACAGCGGTAAACAAAAAAAAATAACATTAAGAAAAAATACAAAGTACATTAAGCTGATTTTGTATTACCTTATTGTACAATAGCCTTGGATCTGAAAGTTTTTTGGTAGGATAAAATACATCTGCAGGGTTTTCTCCATTTTCAGGAGTAGAGGCCCTATTGGATTGGATGTTAGTTTCAAATTTATGTCCAGTTACTGCCATATTTCATCCTACTTGCTGTGCTTTGTAGTGAATGCTTTTCATTTCCATCAGACAGTTGAGTTACATTAGAAAGTCTTGGCATCCTAGAGGCTAGTAAACTGATGTTATGGGCTTACTTTTATATAATAACCTCTTATGAATCTAAAACGTTTGTTTGCTTCTGAAGAGGAAAAGGTAGAACTTCATCTATTTGGAAGTATTTTTCAAGGTTTTTTTTTTCAGTACAGCTATAAGATACTGAGGATCACTCCGCTGTGCACTGAATTATTATTATTTTTTTAGCATTTTGAGCAGGAAGGTACTTGGCATGTCTGTATAGTACAACATAGTCAATAAAGCAAGGTCAACATGCACACAAGGCAGTGTGGTAGTATAACAAAATAAAAAGCAAGTTCCATAGCATTATGCTGAGTGTAGGAATATCAATGTACAGTCATTTACCATCAAGCAACTGAGCATAATTACATCTTCCAGACAGGAAGTTTAGACTACCAGGTGAATGATAACTGGGACTGAAAGTTAGAGTCAAATCTATGTCCGGTTATTGCCATATTTCCTCCTGTTTGTAAACCAATTATATCTCTAATTCCTTGTCTCTGTCTTCCCTCTGTCCTGCTGGTCCATAGAACCCCTAATGCATAGTTTCTTACCTGAGGCCAACATGAGCTGAACCCACAGTGATTCTGTTTCCCATTTTCTCCACTGATGTATCCAACCTCCACTGGTTCAAAACCTTGCTTGACACAGAAGGACACTCATCATCTTTTCTGTTTTCCTTTGTCCCACCTAAACTGGTGTAAACTGGGAGTGTCAGGAGACAGTCGTTATTCCTTGTGGTACAGTTCCTTTAATGGCAATGATGCCCATTTTTGTGTCTGCCACTATTGCCTGGAGCTCACTGGTTTTATTTCCCAGACTCCTGGCATCATGTCAGACTAAGTTCCATCTTGCTCCTAATCCCCTCTTGTGTTTTACTTGTCCTCCCCCCTAAGTTTCATTAGCCTCCTTAGTTTCTTGTTTTTCTTGTTGTTTGTAGGGTCTGTGAACCCTCCCTTCTTGGCTTCTTCTCCTAGTCTAATTTCAACTCCAACCTTTCTGTTTTCCTCCCCACTGCTACTAGCCCCTAGTTCAGGGGAGCACTAGCCAGGTTCCCCACTCTCTCCCTTCTCAGTGGTTTACCGATCCTCAGCCTAGCCACAGTTAGTTTAACTGTACAACAATGTAGCTGTCAAACTTCTGCCCCAGCACACTGGTCCCCTCACTTGTTAGGTGAAGGTCATCGCCCTTGAAGAGCTTCCTTTCCCAGAAGCCTGCAGTCACCCACAAAGCAGTACCCCTCCTCCTGTACTATCCCTTCTACCACCCAGTAAGCTTCTCAGTCTCCTCCTTCACTCTATCATGCCCATTACTCCTATCCCACGTAGGGATGCCCTCAAAAAAGGCCAAGGGAAGCTGAGTATGACTTCAATCAGTCCCCCAGCCTTCAAAAGTTATGCATCGCTGTTTCCACAGGTTGGTTCACCAGATCATTGGTGCCCAAGTGTAGCAGTACACTAAGTTTTCCATCACCCTTCACCACCATCCTCCTGATCCTATCGATATCCCAAATGGCTAATGCCTGATGCACCATGAAGGCATGAGTCACATGGGTCAATGTGCCCATAAAGTACAACATATCCAACAAAACAAAGTTCATATGCATGATGGCAGTGTGACAGTATAACAAAATAAATAACAAACAAGTCACATTGCATTAAGCACAATATAGGAGTAGTAACGCAATTTACCATAAAGCAGTTGAGCATAATTACCTGTTTCACACAGAGATTATTGAATTCCCAGAGGATGCTGAATATGAGACACTGTCCTAGCTAGATTTGCAGTACAGGAAAATTGGTATTGCAGGTTCTCATATACACAGTGTGGGTGTGTTATATAGTATGTGTTAGAAACTGTGTCGTGGATATGACCTGCTTCTCTGAGATCAGAAGGGAGAGAATTCAGCTGCTTAGAAACCCTACTGAATATGAGAAGACAGATTGGTGTGTGCCATTGGTACATCTTGAGAGCTGGAAGCATCATGTTCATGATGCACTGAGTGTGAATTCAGACAACTGCAACAGGGATATTACTGTTGTCAGATAACTCAGTAATAAATTAATAAATGTAGCCAAAATATAATTTCTTGTGGGGTTTAAACATTGCATTTTAGTGTCATGATGATGATGATCAGAATCTATTCAAAGTCAGTCATAATCACTGAATATCAGAGTTAATTACCCCCCCACAAATGTTGATTAAGTCATGAGCTGTACGCAGGTCCATAACTAGTATTTATGCTCATTACAAAAGTTTTGTTATATTCATTACTTATAATAGACAATCAGTTGAAAATATCCATCTAAAGTATCACAAAATAATTGAACTGAAGAACAATCACAGATAAATAAGCATACTTGGTACTTTATAACTAAGTGAACTGCAACAAAAATAATGTCTTTGGGAAAATGCTATAGGACAGGGAAATAAATGATTGTTTAAAAATAAAGAAGAAAAAAATCTTTTATGCAGCATTCATGTACATATATGTACTTTGGAAATTCAGTTTAAATATATAAGGTGACAATGAGATTTTTTTAGTGTACTATTAGTCACTGCTAAGATATTATAGTGGCACAGTTGCACCCCTATATTAGGGTTCAGCCTTCAAGTCTATGTTAAAGTGAAACTTTTGAACTTTAATAACTTCGCAACAGTTTGACAGATTCTCATGAAATTTTGCAAGTGGCAATAAGTACCAATGATTTCCAATGGCGAGTTTCATTGCAATGTGTGGGTGTGGATATACTGATTGTCAAAAAATGTGAAAATTACCACTTTTGGTGAAATTCTTTGTCATGCCACTGCACAAAACTTGTGTGGAATTTTAGTTTTAATTTTTTAGGGTATATAGGTCTTGGATCACAGATGTGCCTTTTGAAGGTGTGGTATAAAATTATTAATCCACTGCAAAGTTATTACATTTTTAAGTTTCCCATTATTTTCAATAGGAACAATTAGATCTCAAACTCAAAAAAGGATCCTTTGTAGCAAATGTGTAATCCTTTGCCACAAATGGGTAATCCTTTCTCACAAATGGAAAATCCTTTTTCGTGCTGTCACCATCTTGTTTTCAGTTAGGGAGTGAAACAAAGTCAAATTACCAAACAAATATAGGGCTTTGGTAAACACTAACAGTTGTGTTTCCCTAATTGGGGCCTGTAGAATTGGTTTCTGGGCTCAGTTTTTTAATTTGTTGTTGAGAACTTTGCTTTTTAATGTCTAGAAATCCTTTGCTGCTAATCCTAGAAGACCTATGTCGTGAAAGAGGATCCATAGACACATAGATACTGACGGCAGATAAGGGCTTTTGGGCCACCTAGTCTGCCCAACTGCACATGCAGTTTTACTTCTTTAAGCTTCTCTTGAACTGGGTTGTCCCTTATTGTGATCCCTTTTCACAATTTGTGGAAAAGGATTTTCTTTTCCCGCAAATGCAGAAAAGGAATGTGACAAAGGATTTTTTCTCACAATTTGCAAAACAGGATTTGTTTTAGGGAGCTAGTTCTTTGTTGTTGTGCCGGACTTTTAAACATTTAAACATTACTGTCTAGTAGTCCAGTGGTCCCTTCCCCCCAACCCGATCATTGATGTTATGCCAATGAGTTTTTTGCCTGGTAGTCTAGTGGTCCCTCCCCCTTCCCCCAATTGCGCATCGCCCTGTGTTCATATTCCCTAGTAGTATAGTGGCCCCCCCCTCCCTCATCACAGATGGCCATTTCATTCCCATATTCATTCATAGTCTAGTGGTCCCACCCCTCTCCCTGATCACAGATCACCCACCCCTTATCCCAACACATAGTGCCTGGTAGTCTAGTGGTCCCTTCCCCCAACCTGATCACTGATCACCCTCCTGATATGCCAACAAATATTTTTTTGCCTGGTGGTCTAGTGGTCCCTCTTCCCTTCCCAATTGCTGACCACCCTCCCCATATCCCATCACTTAGTGCCTAGTAGTCTAGTGGTCCCTCCCCCCTCCATGATCACAGATGGCCATTTCATTCCTATATTCCCTGGTAGTCAAGTGGTCCCACCCCCCTCTCTGATTGCCCATCACCTCCCTTATCTCAACACATAGTGCCTGGTAGTCTAATTGTCCCTCCCCTCCCCAATCACAGATCACTTCCTGGTATGTTTTGACCAAAATTCCCTGGTAGTCTAGTGGTCCCTCCTTGTCCCATGAAATTCAAAAGCATCATAACTCTGGTGATCTAGTGGACCACTATCCCTATTTGTTACTCACCTACCTCCCTGCTCCCCCAGTTTGATCTGCAGCCAGCAACCAGCACACACCTCCTTTCACCTCTGTGCTGGACATTGATTGAGCTCCGAATGAGCATGTGTATACAATATGTGCTCATTCAGAGCTAGGTCAGTGACCAGCTGCTGAGGTGAGGTGAGGGGCATGCTGGTCACTGCCTTCAGATGGGTTGGGGGAGAAGGTGGTGGGTGAGTAGCTGACATGGTAGGGGGTCCAGTAGACTACCGAGGTTATGGTGTTTTTGAATTTCATGGGATGGGGTTTGGGAATGGGGAGGGACCACTAGACTACCAGGGGAATTTTGGTAAGTAAGCATACTGGGAGGAGATCTGCAACTGGGGAGGGACCACTAGACTACCAGGCATTATTGTCTATGTTTCTATGATTGTATGTTATATTTTTAGAGCGATTGTTGAACTGCATATTGAAATCTGTGTTAGTATTAAAGAACATGACTAGTAACTGGATGTAGCTGGATGAAGTGTGGAAACATCAATTACATATATTCTAAAAAACAGTAATTCAAACAGAAATGCAACATATTATACAAGCTCAGAGAATATATATTATTCATGTTGCAACATAACTGACTCTCAGATGCTATGAATTCTCTAAACAGTCAGTGGCTGCCATTGGCAATGTAACACAAAGTAGTATCAACAGAGATGGAAACCACACTTATATTTTGATAATTCAATATCTTGAAATATATTTACATTAAATTCAGTAAATGATAGGTTTTAGTACACATTTTATGCCTTCTGTACAGCTCCTGGATTTACATAAATCTGAAGTTAAACCAGAGGGGATCAGAGTGATGCCTCCATTTCTTATGCCCTCATCTACAGTATACCACAGTTTTTTAAACCTGGAAAAGCAGATACAGTATGACATCCATTTTAAATGTAAGTGCCATAGGACATCTTTCTTATAACTACTGTACTTAGGAGGCATTCATAACTTCTCTATTCACTTATCTGTGTTTTACGTGTTACTTATTTTTCCATAGTTTGCACTGGTATGTTGTTTTCCCTCTTGTATGCTGCCCAAAAGGACAAAAGAAAGGCTTCAACTCAAAACCCATTGCCTCCATCAAAGCACTGTGGGGTCTACACTTCCACTGACATTGTTTGTTAACTCTGTCCATCCTCAAGTGACTCTTCAGAGCTAGCCCCAGCAGACTAAATAAGCCTTTGATTATACTTTCTCAGAAACTAAGGAAATTCTCTGCAAACAAAACTTTGTTAATGCACCATTAGGGTTCCCTGTGATTGTATTTTCTCAAAAACTAAGGAAATTCTCTGCAAAAAAACATCATTAATGCACCATTAGGGTTCCAGTGACAAAAGTTGTGAATGCAGTCTTAGGGTTTCCAACCCTAAGACCCCCAAACAGTATGCAGTCTGAGGTAGGAGGGAGTCTTAGGTTGGAAACCCAAGACCACATTTCCCAGCTTTTGTAACAGGAACCCTAATGGTGCATTAACAAAGTTTTTTTTTTTGCAGAGAATATATATATATATATAATATATATATATATGTTTATAAAATGGGTAGGGAAATTGCTTGGGATTTATTGGAGGAAAAGCTTCACATGACCATGCATATATCAGAGCGTGACCTCACACCTGCACTTTTACCCCCTCCAAAACAATTTTTCCATTTTATAAGATAGATAACCCACTCTGAGGTGTGCAATCGCACTCTGATATATACATGCCTTGTGTGGTTGATACAATCGACCTGCAGCCTCATGCGTAACAATGCACACCAAGGTGTATGTATATCAGAGCACGACCACACACCTCAGAGTGGGTTATCTATTAAAGATAATTGACAAAAAAGTGCACTGATGCAGCACTTAGGGTTCAAGTTAGGGTGTCCAACACAAACTCCCCACCCCCCTCCAAGCAGCTAAAGGACAGGACCACAAAAACAATCATAGACAATCATCATATAGTAAGAGAAACAACATGTAACTGTTTCCAGATGACGCAAAAGACATCCATCATCATGATCTAGCACTTCTGTATCCATAGCATGTGCACACTTCAACACATACAATACACACTCACTTCTGCTGCAGATAGAAATTCACAATACTGATACCACAACATTTAGTTTCTGCAGCAATCGTATACATGCACACTTCATCACACACATCCACTTTTAACTGCGATACAAATTCATGATACTCATATCACAACACTACTTCTACGTGTAAGACCAGTACTATTACACTACGTATAGAAATCCTTCATTGCCATGGGTGTTTTCATCTACAAAATTGCAGGCCCCTCTGGGCCTGCACATTTGCACCTAGACAAGGAAATCTAAGATATGTCAATTTGCAGAGTACTTATGTCTGTAGAAGAACAGGCCCCTGTATATCCTGAAATTCCATAGACACATGTACAGTTGCATAGTATAACACCTGTACAGCCACCACTGACTGCAGAAGCACAGGCTCCTGTCAGTCCTATGCTTCTGCAGTCACATATATGCAAATCTGGAATACCCAGATTACAGCAGTACACCACTTCTTTCTGCAGAGGCACTTCTGAAGTCACAGATACCTTTGCATAATATAGACATACACACCTATTTATGTCTGCAGAAGGGCAGGCCCCTCTGTAGCCTGTAAATCTGTAGACACAAATATACTTGCATAGTGTAAGACATACACACCCACTTCAGGTTGCAGAAGCACAGGTCATTGTGGGACCTCTGCTTCTGTAGCTAAATATAGAAATCCAGAACACCATATTAAAAAAGTACTTCTGTTTGTTGAAGTGCAGGCCACTGTGGAGCCTACAGTTCTGTAGACACATACATTTGCAGGTTGTAAGACACACACACACATACTGTACTCAACTCTGTCTACAAAAACTAGAGCAACTGCAGAACCTGTGCTTCTGCTGTCACACATACAGTGCCCAAATTTAAACTGTACCTGCCTGCAAAAGCACAGGCACCTATGGACCCTGTGCTTCTGCAGCTTCATACAGAGTTGCTTACTGTAAAACATTTACACCTTCTTTTGTCACTTTTGTTGGGTACTGTGCATTTTTATTTGTGATCAGAAGTGGGTTATTTTGCGTTGAAGTGTCCATGTGTGTCCATGGCTGCAGAAGCACTGGATCATAATGATGGATGCCTTTTGTGTCATCTGAAAACAGCTGTATATTTGTCTTGCAAGATGTTCATCATCATCTGTGGTTCCTTGTGTGGTCTTGTCCTTTTGCTGCTTGGGGGACTGGAGAGTTATGGCTGGATATCCTAATGGCACATTTCCTTTCTTTTGTGGCCTTATCTTGAACTCTAACTGGTGCATTAATGTTGTTTTTTGCAATTAATTTCCTTTTTTTTGAGAATATTAATAAACTGGAATTACAAGAGTTCTTCTCTCTGCAAGATATATGCAGCAACTTCTGGCTGCAGAAGTGCAGGCCTCTCTGCAGACACAGATAGAAATTTACAATACCCAAAGTACAACCCACTTCAGGCTAAATGTATGCAAACCCATGAATAAATGAATTGATTGATTGACTCAGTTTTTTTATTTGAAAATTGGTGACTAGGACAGGTACACTGAGCTAAGGCTAGATTATATGCATGACCAGGGAAAAGGGAAAGGGAAAACACAGTTATGAAGAAATACAATTCAGGCTGATAATGATAATTACAAAACAATTACATAAAGTGCATAACTCATAGTGCAGTACAGATCACAATATCAAAAACTGTGTCATGATGTCCAGTAAATAGCATGCTGAGTTAAAACAGTTGTGAAAATTAAGTCAAAAGTGCAGAGGGCCTCAGATGATGGGATGCTGAGTCAGTAGTCATACTTGTGGTCAGGAGAGGTGAGAAAGGGTTTAAGAAGAGGGTAGGAAGGAATAAGAGGGAGGGGGGAGATACCTAGTTGGCATCTAATAGAGGGAAGGGAGGGAGAGAGACAGATGGAGGATGGTAAATTATTCCAGATTGAGGGGAAATAGAATGAGAAAGCATATTTTACAGTTAAGGAGTATAGCTAGGGAAGGAGTAGAAAGTGCATGAATGTTTGGAGTGCAGGTAGTGGGGGGGTGGCAGAGATAAGAAGGGATAAGTAAGAGGTGAAGGACCCAAACCAGTATTTATACTGTATATGAGGGAGGCACAATGGAGCTGGTGACATGTGGGGAGCAAGAGGATGGATAGGGAGAAATAGAAGGATCAGTGGTGTATGTGAGAGGGAGAGTTAGTAGCAAAGTGGCAGAAGGAGTTGCAGAGGGTGTCCATACTGGCCAAGGAGGTAGATGGGGCATTTCCACAGATCACACCCACATAGTTGAAGACTGGGAGAATCATTTTAGTAACTAATTCCCAGCAGACTAGTGGAGAGAGGCACTGCTTAGTGCGGTGAATGGCTCAGAGTTTGGGACAGAGTTTGGCACTGTTGTGAGATGAGAAGTCAAGCTCACTGTTTAACCACACACCAACGTACTTAAAGGTCAGGACAGCTTCAAGCATGGTGCCATCTAGTATGGATAAAATGGGGAGGAGTGAGACAGGCCAATTTCTGGCTGGTGCCAAAGGTCATAGACACATTTGGTTGTGTATTGACTCTGAGAAGGTCAGTTTGAAACCAGCACAGAACATTTTGAAAATCATGCCGGACAGAGACTTATACAGAAGCAATTGAGTAACTTAAGATGTAGAGGACTGAGTCTTCTGTATACATCTGAATATGCAAGTTGGCACAGACAGAGGAAAGGTCATTGAGGAAGACTAAGAATAGCATTGGACCAGGATGGAGCCCTGTGGGACCCCAGCCTGAATAGGGAGAGTTGGGGAGAGTGCACCTCCTACCCATGCCGACTGTTGACAGCCCATGAGATAGGAATAGATTGGAATCAGTTGACAGTAGGAGTTGTGAGGCTGACAGTGCTCAGCTTATCTGGGAGGAGAGAGAGTGGGACACAGAATCAAGAGCTTTGGCCAGGTCGATGAAAATGACCACTGTGATGTGCCCAGATCCCTCCCTGAGAGGATGGAAACAATGACCCTAAGTAGGGAGCTGACAATGGAGTGATGCTTCCTAAAACCAGACTGGAAGGGGGCAAGAAAGTTGAAGGAGTGGAGGAATTCAGCAGTCATTGAAAAGATCAGTTTCTCTTGCAACTTCCCAGGAGAAGGAAGGCAGGAGATAGGGTGGTAGTTACCAGCAAAGAGTGGATCATCCTCTTTGTGGAGTGGGAGAACCTTGGCAAACTTTCAAGACTAAGGTACAGTGCAAACGGTGATGGAGAGGTTTAGGAAGTGTGTGCAGGGAGGCAATGGCTGGAACTGACAGCTGGAGGAATTTAAGGTCCAAACCATCTGGGCTAGATTTCGAAAAGTTGAGTGAGGAAAAGGTAAGACTAGTTTCCTGGAGAGTGACAGGTGGAAAATCAAAACCCAGGGCAGGTGGTGTGGGGGGAAGGAAATAGCATTAGTGGTGAAAAACTCATTAATGTGAGCAGCAACAGAGGTTAGGCAGATAGTGGTGAGTCATTAATTAATAGGACTGGGGGAGTGGACTGTGCTGGATGGTCAAGAAGGAAGTGATTCATCTTCCAAAATGTAGCAAGGAAGTTAGTGTTATAATGGAAGTTGGCCTTGAAATAGAGGAACTTAGCAGTTTGGGTGGCCTTATTGCAAGTGTTCTTAAGTGCCCTGTAGGAGAGGAGGTCCAGTAGGGTATTTGGACCAGGCTTGTCATGGGTCTTGCATGAGTTAATGGAATCACAGGTGATCAAGGGGTGGTGAAATAATTTAACCCTACCATCTGAAGCTGGAGGGACAATGGGGGATCTGCAGGCTTGGCATGGGAGGTAGAAGCCACATAACCAGATTTTGCAGTGAACAACACTAAAAGGCTGTAATCACTTTATTACAAGGAGTTTACAAGCTCAGGAAAGGGATTGAAGAATGGACCAGTCATGAGTGAGGCTGGGTTCACAGCCCTTCAGATGAGCCAATCGAGTGCCACACAACTCAGCCCTTTGTTCCACAGAGCTTGAAGAACCACAAGTAAATGCAGGCAGGAACCATCTGAAGCCAGAGGGACAATGGATGATCTGCGTGCTTGGCACAGAAGATAGAAGCCCCTCAACCAGATTTCAGAGCAAACAACACTAAAAGTCTGTAATCGCTCCATTAGAATGAGCTTGAGAGCTCAGGAAAGGGCTCGAAGAAAGGACCAATCATGAGTGAGGCTGCACCCACAGCCCTTCAGACAGAACAATCAGGTGCCAGCCCTTTGGTCCTGTGCTTCCCTATTTAACTAGCTAAACATCAAGTGGTCCCCATGCTACAATCCCCCCATCCAAAGGACCCCCAAGACAAGGACAGCACAGCAGAGTCTGCCCTCTGGAGTCAGCCCACTGAGGTAGCTGGCTGCTGATCACCCTGCATCTGGACAGACAAGCATAGAAATAACGAAGGCATAAGGAAGGAGAAAGCAGGACAGCAGGATGTGTTTGGAAAGCGTCCTGTTTAATTTCCTGTAACTGCACACAAATACAGCAGCAGGGGAGTGTGAAGGGTCAGGGACATGCAATACGTAGGATACTGATGAAACACCATATATAGGATAAAAAAACCAAAACAAAAAGAAAATATAGAAAGGCAGGGTAGTGATGAGTTAAGGTATATGTTAGGGATAACAGTTTGGGTACAGGTGAAACACTCTATCTAGAGCAGGCATAAATAAGGATTTAAAAAAGAGCAAAACAAAGACAGGGCACAGGCGAGTTAGGGTCAAGCAATAGTTTGAGTACTGATGAAACACACAATCTCAGGAAGGTGTAAAAGAGGGTCTAAAGGGAAACAAAACAGGAAAGCAGGAAGGGTAGCACATAGAGATGCTTGGAGTGGTGCAGTGCAATGGCTGTGGGGTGGCAGTCTTCAGGGAGACTTTCTGCAGACTGCAATGCTGCCCCATCTGTATGCACCCCTCTAGGATGAGGGGAAGGTTGCTATACTCCAGGCCAATTTGGCTATGATTAAGGGGGCATCCTCCTCCACCTGGGGACTGCCATGTCTGCTGCCACAGCTCAAATAATGCCAAGGAGGAGGAGTGGCTGGACTACGTTTGGTTTAAAAAGGGTAAGGTTGGTGGGTCAGAGGCACATCCCCAACATGGTACCACTACACAACTCCTTCACTGCTCTGGAAAGGTGGGACTGTCCCACAAAGGAACCAGCAGTATTTACCAGGGAGGATGTGGAGGTCCTCCTTAGTGAAGACCCCAATGATGGTGGAAGAGGACCCCAGAGGAGGAGGGAGCAACTCCTGGTGGGGAACTCAGTTGTTAGGGGGATAGATTTGGGAACAGGAAGGGAGAGGGGGAGAGGGAGGTTACATGCCCACCCAGTACCACTGCTCAGAGAGATGGTAAGTAGATCCTGTGAATCACAATGGTGGCAATTGAGGAGGGAGAGCTGGAGGTCATTGGGGTTGATGACCTCATGATTGATCCAGTCATTTGGTTGGATCATAGCACCATGAGGTTCACATTCGGGCCCCCCTAGGGTCCATCCTCTGTGGAGATGGTCTGGCACCACCCTTTGCATTGATTGTCCCCAACAGGACTACAGGCGGTGCTGAACCTATGGAGTGTGGAAAATGCATGCACAATAGGTGTGGAGAATGCAGTGGCAGCCTATTACAGGGCTGCTACTGCAGCCTTCCACTCTATCATGCCTGTCTGTGTGCAGCCCTTATCTACTTACCAAAGGCCCCCTTGGTTTGATGGGGAGCTCAGGGAGTTAAAGATAAAGGGCCAGAGGCTGGAGAAGTGCTGGAGGAGGTCAGGGCTCATGGAGGATGAATTGGCTTTGAGGTCACATTATGGTGACTATCAAAGGGCAATCTGCTGGAAAAAGGCAGATTTTCTGTCAATGGAGATTGCTGCAGCAAGGAACAGACTTGCTCAGCTTTACTGTATGGTGGACAGGTTGTTGCACCCAATATGTCTCCATAATGGGGGAACAAGTTCAAGCACAAGGTGTGATGAGTTTGCTCTGTTCTTTGCCAACAAAGTGTCCTCCATCAGGATCCTCCACTACTGCTCAAAGAGCTTGCGGGGTTGGACCTGTGATCTGCCAGGGCACCCCTTTTGTGTGGGGTGAGTTTGATCCAGTTGGAGTGGATGAGGTAGTTGAGATAGTCTTGAGGCTGCAACCAACCCATTGTGATCTAGATCCAGGTCAAAACCAACTTCTGTTTGGCTTAGTTTACTTCACTGGACCTGTAGTTGATGGGATCGTCCAGTGTTCCTTGGGGAGTGGGGTCTTTCCAGTGACCTTGAAAGAGGCCCTGGTGAGACCACTTTTGAAGAAACCCACTTTGAACCCAGAGTGTCTCACCAACTACAGACCAGACTCAAACCCCCCCACTTTTTAGGGAAGGTTTTGGAAAAAGTTGTGGCTGTTCAGCTTGAGACTCATCTCACCTCCTCTTCTACTTTTGAGTGCCTCCAGTCTGGATTTAGACCTGGGCGTAGCACAGAGACTGCCCTGGTGAGTGTGCTGAAAGATCTCCTTATAGCGAGAGATAAGAGAGAGAGCATACCATCCTTTTTCTCCTGGATCTCTCTGTGGCATTTGACACCATGGACCATGATGAGTTACTGGATCAACTGCAGAACTGGTGTGGACTAACTGGCAATGTCAGCAGCTGGTTTAGGTCCTACCTGAGGAGTAGAGTGCAGAGGGTGACAATGGGTTTATCCTCATCTGACCCAATGCCGCTATACTTTGGAATTCCACAAGGTTCGGTCTTGTCGCCTCTGTTGTTCATGGTGTATAAACTGCCTTTAGGAGAGGTTATCAGGTGGTATGGGCTAGGTTTTCATTGCTATACCGATGACACCCAGCTATACTTGTCCTCTGCACCTGGAAACCAGATGGCGGCTTCTGTGTTTAACACCTGCCTGGCTGAGATCCAGAGCTGGATGACTCAAAACTGGCCATGATTCAACCCAGACAAGACAGAGGTCTTGGTGGTGGATCCTGGTCATCGGCAGGATGAAGGAGGGTTAAGGAATAATCCTGGTTTGAGACTAGGAGATGTTCCCTTGACCCCCTCCATTTGGGTTAGGGATTTGAGCACGGTCCTTAACAATGGTCTGACACTTGATGCTCAGATGTCGTCCATCATCCAAACTGGCTTTTGCCATCTTAGAAACATTGGCTGGATCCAGGCCCTGATACAATCTGATGACTGTGCCTCCTTAATACATGCATTTTTCATGTCTAGGTTGGACTACTGCAATGCTCTGTACCTAGGCTATCTGGAGGCAATCTCTGCCATCTGCAGCTGGTGCAGAATGTGGCAGCCAGACTGTTAACAGGTGCATCAAGATTTGATCATATCACACCAGTTCTCCACAGACTGCACTGGTTGCCTATAAGGTGGAGAATTGCCTTCAAGATCAGATTACTGACCTACAAAACCCTGCATGGCTAGGGACCAGACTACCTGTAAGACCTCCTAGTTCCTCATTGCTTGGCTCACTCTCTCCATTCTTTTGAGGGATGCCTTCTGGTGGTTCCCAGGGCTAGGTTGTGGCAGTCAGGAGAGTGTGCCTTCTCCATTGCCGCACCAGCTCTGTGGAATTCATTGCCAGACTATTTGAGAGGCACTCTCAGTGGAAACCTTTAAGAAAGGGCTAAATACATTTTTTATTTTTATTTATTGAGATATTCAGAAAGACCTTTGAGTCAAAGACTCATTTACAAAGGTTCCACGTCATACATAGAAGGTACAGGGACAATATTTGTTACATTGCAGTACATTACATTACATAACAAGTATTTGATACACATTTGTTCAGTGAGTGACTACCATTCCAAGATAACATGATTTACAATGATTAGCACAGCCATAAGGTAGCAGAGAGGTCCTGAAGAGGCTGTTTGTCAAATAATTAGCTCGTAGAACATTAGATATGGAGAACACAAAAAGTTGTTCTAGGTCATCAGTGGGGGAGTGTCAGTTGCAGTCACATAGGTTAGAGGCCTGGAGGTGTTTCCTTAGCCTGGATTTAAAAAGGCCAGGCCTTGTTTCTTCAGTTATTAGGCTTGGGAGCGAGTTTGTCCAGTAAGGGGCTTTGTAGCTGAAGGATCGTTGGAACTGGGAAGTCCAGCAATGGGGTACTCATAGCAACGGTTTGTACAAGCTGCGAGTGGTTCTACCAAGAGATATTGAGAGGATAATTTTGTCAAAGGCAGGGATAGTGAGGCCTAGAATTATCTCTTTGGTCATTAGGCAGGTGTGGTACCTGATTCTGTTGTCTAAGTTTAGCCAGTTTGTGGTACTGTAGAGAGAGCAGGTGTGTGTGAAGCGATCATATCCAAGGATGAGGCGGCAGACCTTGTTAAGCATGAGCTGCAGTCTATTGAGGGTGGATGGGTGTGGCACTGTAGATGAGAATACCGTAGTCTAGCAGAGAGAGGATAGAGGAGTTTATGGTAAGTTGTAGTGCTTCAGGGATGAGGCAGTGTTTGTACCGATAAAGTAGGCCTAATATAGCGCTATGGGCAGTTGATAGGTGCAGGATATGTTGATTAACGTTGAGGGCCGGGTCTAGTGTGATCCCTAGATATTTAAAGGTGCTTACTTGTTCTAGGGGGGTTTGATTAACAGTAAGAATTTGGGGGCAGAGGCTCTTGAGTGGGTTCTGGGGATGGGAGAAGATCATGACTTTTGCTTTATTGTAGTTAATTATTAGATGCTGGGTGGTGAGCCATTGTTCGGTTTCACGGAAGGAGTGTTGGAGAGTTAGGTGGCAGTTAAGGGGGTCAGGAACAGAGGAGAACAGGACGGCATCGTCGCGTATAAGAGCAGGCTGCCGGGGCATGACGATGGGAAGGAGTTCAGGTATAGGCTGAATAGAAAAGGGCCAAGAATGGAGCCCTGCGGGACACCGGAGTGGATTGGGAGGCTAGGAGACAGGACAGTGCCTACCTTGACCAGCTGTGTTCTATCAGAAAGATAGCTGGTGAACCAGCTCATGGCCTCATTGGAGAAGCCACTGTAGGTGAGGGTGTTCAGTAAGAGGGTATGGTTGATGGTATCAAATGCCTTAGAGAGGTCCATGAAGATGGCACCTGTGATGTGGCCATGGTCCAAGGCTGAGTGGACATGGGAGGTGAATTCAAGGAAGGTGGTGGTGGTACTATGACCCGTATGGAAGCCGTGTTGCTGGCTGCATAGAAGGTTATATTTAGTAAGGTGGTGAGTGATTTGATCGGTGACTATGAGCTCTAGTGCTTTAGATAGGGGGGGTAAAATGGAGATGGGGTGGTAATTGTTAGTGGATGTGTGGTCCCCACTCTTATGTATGTATGTGATGGAAGCCGATTTCCAACGGGAGGGGATTTCCCATGACAGAGGGAGTGTTTGAGAATGTGGGTGAGCGGGGCTAGAATTTTCAGAAGGGTGAGGCGGAGAAGTCTCAGGTCAAGGGTATCATTACTATAGTGAGAGTGACTAAGGGCATTGGCAAGGTAGGGCTTGGCTGCCTATGGGGTAAGGACATGTAGATAAAAAGGGTGGAGCAAGGGGTGGTTGGGGGTTGATTCGGGCAGGTGGGGGTTTGAAGAAATTAGGGGGGAGGACATGGCTGACATCAGTGAAGGCAAAGTTTAGGGCCGAGGCTATACTGAGGGGGTCTCAGGAGAGGTTACCATCTACTAACATTTGGTCTGGGGGCAGATTAGGGGCTTTGCCACAGAGTTCCTTAATGTTATTCCAGAATTTGTGCCCGGTGCCCTCGGTGGAGGTTAAGGTGGCTTTGTAATAATCTGCTTTGGTGGTGCGTATGGCCCATCTGCACTTGTTACGGGCCTCCCTATACCGTTGCCTGTCCGTAGGCTGTTGGGTCTCATTAGCTAGATGCCATAGGGTGTCACGCTGTCATAGTAGGCCCAGGATGTGGTCCGAGAACCAGGGGGCATGGTTACCTTTGGACATACTGTTGGTGAGGGGGGCAAACTTGTCACAGGCAGCATTGAATGTGGTGGTAAATAGATCAAGCGCATGATCTGGGTCAAGGGTGTTTGCTAGGGGTGTCCAGTCCCAGTCTCTGAGGTGGGCCTTAAGTTGGGCTAGTTTACCAGGCCTAAGTTTGCGCTGTGAGGTAATTTTAGGTGGGGTTTTGGGGGCTGTGCAAGGCCAGTTGCAGAGTACTGGAGAGTGGTCACTTAGTGCATCAGGGAGTACCAGGGTGCTGGTTATTCTGTAGGGGCGGTTTGTGAAGACTAGGTCTAGAAGAGAGGATGTCCCCGTGCTGGTGTTAATGGTGGTGGTGGTTGTGACTACCTGCGTGAGACTGAGCACAGCAACCTCGTTAATGAACGGGGCAGCTGTCTTGGCCAGCCAATTTATGTTGAGGTCACCCATAAGTATTTTTTCATGCTGTGGAGGAAGAGTAGAAAGATAGGACAGGATACAAACATACGAAATTTGCCAGCAGATAAAGGCCTAGAGGTCCATCAAGTCTGCTCAAATGTGCAGCTAGCACCCCTTATTCTGCAGCTGCCCTCCTCCCACCCTTACCCTTCATTAACCCTCCCCCTTGTCCTGTCCATCCTCATTTGAAGCAGTCCACTGTTCTACTGCATACCACTTCAGCAGGTAACGCATTCCACCCAGCCACCACCCTCTCTGTAAAAAAGTGTCTCCTCATCCCCTCCTGAACCTTCCCGCTCCAGTCTCGAATCCATGGCCCTGGTGGCCCTCCCTCCTTACTTTGAGCAGCCCCTCTGTACCCGTCTTGTTTATTCCTTTCATGTATTTAAAGGTTTCAATCATGTCACCCTTGTCTCTCCTCTCCTCCAGTGAGTACATGTTTAACTCCTTCAACCTCCTCTCGTATGATAAGTCCCTAGCCCCTTGATCATCTTTGTGCTGTAGCGCTGCACCCCTCCAGTAACTTAATGTCCCTCTTCAGATACGGACACCAGTACTGCACGCAGTACCCAGGTGTGGTCTAACTAATGACCCTATACAGTGGCAGAATCACCTCCTCCCTCCTCGAGGATATACCCTTGCAATAAACCCAGCATTTTGTTGGCCTTTGCAGCTGCCTTCCTACATTGTGCGAGTTGTTCATTGACCCTGTAATGAGCCACCCAGATCCTTCTCCTCCTCTGTCTGGGCTAGCTGCACTCCCCTAGCTGGTAACTCCTCCTTGGGTTCTTCATCCCAAATGCAGCACCTTGCACTTTTGGCATTAAAGCCCAGTTGCCAGGTGTCTGACCAGGTTTCAAGCTTTGCCAGATCATCCTGCAACCCCTGCCATCCCCCTAGGTCATCCACCACTGTGCCTACCTTGGTATCATCAGCAAACAGACTGACCTTGCTCTTGATATCCCATGATATGTCTGCAATGAATATCCCAAACAACACTGGTCCCAACACTGAGCCCTGTGGAACACCGTTCATCACTGCCCTTGGGTGTGAGAGCTCCCCACCCACTACCACCCTCTGTTGCCTTCCCTGCAGCCAGTTTCCTACCCATCTCACCAGCTTTGCACCCGCCCCTGTGCCTACTAACTTCCTTCCCAGCCTTCCATGTGGCACTGGGTTGAATGCCTTAATGAGAGTCCAGATACAGGACATCCACTGCATGGCCCCTGTCCAGTTGCCCTAGTTATCCAGTCATAGAACTCGACCAGGTTGGTTTGGCAGGATCTGCCGCATATGAAGCCATGCTGTCTGCTGTCCTGTAGTCCTTTGGCCTCTAGGAGGGCCACCAGCCTCTCCTTCAGGATAGTCTCCATTAGCTTACCCACGATGGATGTGAGGCTCACTGGTCTGTAGTTTCCGGTTCATCCTTGGGGCCACTCTGTGGAGGGCACCACATGAGCCATCCTCCAGTCCTGAGGTACACACCAGATGTAGTGAGGCATTAAATAGGTCTGTGCTAAGTCCTGCAAGGACCTCTGCCAGCTCCTTCAGTACCTGGGGTGGATGCCATCTGGGCCTGGCGCCTTGTCCACCCTCAGTGCCTTCAAACCCTCTCAAACTCTGCTCTCCATGGTTTCCCCATCTGTCACCACTTCCCACCCTGCTTCTGCCATTTCTCCCACCTTGGGTGTCACCCCCCTCTTCTCTTTAGTAAATACTGAGCATAAGTACTCATTTAGTGCTTCTGCCTTATCGCACCCAGCTTTCACCCAACCTCACTCCTTCCTAATCCTTACTATGTGGTCCTTACAGCTCCTTTTCCCTGATGTGACTTAAAAGTCCTTCTCCCCTTCTTAAAGCCTTGTGCCAGCCTGAGTTCCGTAGATGTTTGGCTCCTACCTGCCTTGTCCAACTCCTTGATTCTGTCAAGTACTCCTCCCCTGTCTTCCCCATCCCTGTTTTCTTGTACTTCCTAAAGGCAGCTCTTTTCCTCCTTACCTTTTCCATGACCTCCTTGCTCAACCAGATTGGTTTCTTAGCCCTAGCCTTCTTGCTCTGGGCTTTGCAGCAGGTTTCGGTTCCCTCCACTATCCCCAGCTTTATGAGCTCCCACCTCTGGTTAGTGTCCATACTAGATTGAATTCTGGCCAGGTACCCTTTTATCACTTCCCCAATCCTCCCAAAGTCAGCCCTCCTGAAGTCCAGCACTATTGTGCCAGATTCCACTCTTTCCTTGCCCATATCCAATGTGAGCCATACTGAGCGGTGGTCACTCCCTGACAGTGGTTCCTCCACTGTAAGTTCTCACACAAAGTCCCCATTTGCCAGCACAAGGTCAAGGGTATTTCCTAACCTGGTTGGTTCACTGACCATTTGCAGCAGGAAGCTGTCCTGGAAGGCATCCAGCAGTACCTGCTCCCTTCTGTTCCTGGTTGTTGGGGTGCTCCAGTCCACCCTGGCATGTTGAAGTCCCCCCACAATCACCACACTATCCTTCTTGCAGGTCCTCCTGATCTGTCCCGCTAGTTCCCTGTCTAACTCCTCCATATGAGATGGTGGCCTGTACACCACTCCCATTCTAAGAATCCTATTCTTGGAGTCCTGGATTTGCATCCAAAGTGACTCCTTACTACCCTCCTCCCCTTCCTTCCTTACACACTTCAGTCCTTCCTTCACATATAGTGCCACCCCCCCTCCTTTCCCTATCACCCTGTCCCTACGAAATAACCTGTACCCTGGTACAGACAGGTCCCAGTCACTGTATTGGGTGGCCCATGTTTCTGTGATGGCTGCAATGCCCACCTCTCCCTCTGCCATGAGAACCTGTAACTCTGCAGTTTTCCTCCCAAGGCTCCGAGCATTAAGGGTAACCACCTTCCACCTTTTCCCCCTCCCATCCTGCCCTCCTTTAATAGCATCACCAACAGTACTTGCCATTTGTCCTTTGTCACTGTTATGGGGGGTAAGCTCATATGGTTTCCCAGTCTGTGGTCTCTGCATATCTCTTCCCCAACTGCTACCCCCACTCCTAGTTTAAATTCCCAACTTCCTCTATGTACTCCCTCCATCCTCTGTTTCAACACTTTCTTTCCCTCCTCACTCCAAGTGTAGTCTGTCCTTGGCATAAAGACTACTGTCCTCCCAGGTCCCTCCCACCCCCAACAGCCCATACCCTTTAGCACAACACCAGGTTCTAGCCATCCGTTAATTCCTCTATTCTCAGCTTTCTTGTTGTGCTTGCCTTTGGCACGGGAAGTATCTCTGAAAAAGTTACTGATCTTCCTGCCCCCTCACATAATTGTGCTAGTTCCTCAAACCTCCTCTGGACTGTATTTACTGTCTTGTCAGCCAGGTCGTTTGCCCCTAGATGTAGAATTAAATGAGGCTTGTCCCTACCCCTTCTAGCATATTTCAGAACAGACTGTTCCACTCTTTTCGCTGTCATTCCTGGCATAGCCTCCACCCAAATGCGACTATGCCTCTCCCCCTTGCTACCCCACCTAACTCCTCTTAGTATTGAGTCCCCCAGCAGTAAGATTCCACCCCTCTTACTCCCTGCTTGCTTCCATTCATCTCCCTCTCTCATTTCCAGCTCCTCTTCTTCCTCCTGCACATTATTTCCCCCCTTTTACCCCTGTTGCAATTCTCCCAGCAGAACTTCCCCCCGCTCCAGTTTGGTCCAGGCATTTATCAATTACTCCTCTAATTTCATCATTTCCCTCCTCCACCTTCTTCCTCTCTAGCAGTGCACAACTATTTTCTGAAGGTCCTTCACAAATGCCCGCTCCCTCTCTCTTCATAGTAACCTGTTCTCTCCTTTCCACTCCATGACTTTTGCCACTTCTTCGTCTCCCCTCACAAGTCCCTATCTCATCCTTCCATTTGTCTTTTGTCTCTTGACCTGGTTTCCCCATCAGATGATGGCTTGGAAGGCTTGCTTCTGGTCCTGGGGAGGGATGTAGGCAGTAGTGAGGAGGAGAGAGGAGGTTGACTTGCCTAGAGTTAATTTTAGGGTGAGGGCCTGAGCCCTGGATGTTAGTTGGGGCAGAGGGAGCAAATGGCCTGAAAGCGAGTCCTTAAGGTAGAGAGTGCAACCGCCCCCTCGCTTACCCACTCTGTCAGAACGAAAGAGGAGACATCCAGTGAGGTTAACCACCAAGTCAGTTACAGAGGGGGAGAGCCAGGTTTCAACCAGTGCTATGATGTCAGGGTGATGCTGGAGTACCCACCGCTGAAAAGAGTCCCATTTTTTTTGGATGCTGCAGATGTTGATAGAGGCAATGCGCGCAGCCCATTTTCTGATGATGGGTGGGACAGTGGAGCATTCTGTGGGCCTGGGATGGGGTGGACATTGCCCATCAGGAGTAGAAGAAGGATAAGTGACCTGAGTCGATTGCTACTCACTCGGGTAGTTGGTCATTGGTATATTTGCTACAGGTACTCCCTGATGGGTATTGGAAGTTTCAGGGTATGGGGGGCTGACAGGAGGAGAAAGTGGGGAAGGGGGGAAAGGCGCTGTGGTATGGATATGGTAAGTGGTTGGCAAGAGAAAGAGGGACTCCAGAGGGTCACTTGCCGTGGGAGATGGCATCTATGGTGGAGGCAGAAGATGATGAAGTTTATGCTTATGTTAGTGGTGTAGTGGGGGGTGTTGTCACCTGGGTACTTGCCTGTGCTTGTAAAAGCTTGCTGCCCATGTGCAGCATGGGGAGGGGGGGCAAGGTGGGGAGTGCCAGTCTGCATGAGGATAGGGTGTGGTAGTTATGCCCCACTTTCCAAAGTTTGGAGAGGAAGGGTGGGATGTTAGTGGGAGCAGTAGAGGGAGAGTAATGAGGGTATGCAGGAGCATGGTGGGGCTAGAGAGCTTAGTTATTGCACTAGGAAGTAAGGTCAGGAGCATAGAATGGAAATGGACCTCTAGTGGTGTGAAAATATAAGCAGCAAATGGGAAAGCTGGCTGATAGGTTAAAGGACTAGATGGGCGTGGTTTCTAGGCTATATATGTGCAAGTCCACCAAGGGTGGTGATGGGGGTGGCGGGGTAAACACAGAGAACCTCCTCATGTGGGTTGAGCATTTGAAATGGCGTCTACCTTGAATTTCCATGGGGCTTTCTCAAAATCGGGGGGGTAGGGGAGGGCTACAGCAGTAGTCCCTCGTGACCTCCGGTGACCTCCTACTTGGTTGCAGGCTTGAAATTCCGTCGGATTTTCTCAAAATTGGGGGGGCAGATGAGGGCTACAGCAGTAGTCCCTCGTGATCTCTGGCAACCTCCTACTTGGCTACAGGCTGTGGAGGCATATGATTTAATATAATTATTGAAAGCTTTATACTTTTACTGACTGCCTTGTCTTATGTGGTAGATAGATATATTATGATCTTTATTTATTTGATCTTGGATTTACATACCTTTGAGCTAGGAGCTCATTTACAAAGATTCCACGTCTAATGAGAAAAAACAGAAATACAATACGAGACATAACCATACATACAGTATCTAGGAAGTCTTAGTTACATTGTTTTGAGAGGTTTAGCAAACATGTTTGAAAACAGTTTTTGTCTAAGTGCAGTACGTGAGATTCAGGTATAGTTATGGCTATTGGCTTTACAGATGAAGAGATGGATTAGCCCGCTGGAGCTAGGAGGATTACAAGGAATAGGAGAGAGGACTTTCAGATAGATAGAGATCAGAGACCGATAAGATCTTGCTTTTATATATTCTGTAATGTGATTATGGAAATGTTTTCTGATGATTCTGTTTTTAAATAAATTGTACAATGCTCCGAGCCCATGGGAATGGGACACTTTATAAATAAAGTGTCTATCTATTTATCTATCTATCTAGCTAGCTAGCTATCTGTCTGTCTGTCTGTCTGTCTGTCTATCTATCTATCTATCTATCTATCTATCTATCTATCTACAGTGAAGCCCACTAAGATGAAACGCAGGGTCACAGTTTTACTGCATGACAAAAGGGATTAACTCCCATTGAAATTACATTGTTTACTGCAGTAACTCTACTGCAGAATTCTACAACACTGCATTTCATCTTGGTGGGCTTCACTCTGTCTGTCTGTCTGTCTATCTATCTATCTATCTATCTATCTATCTATCTATCTATCTATCACTTTCCACCTAGGGATGAATGACCTGGCTAGGGATGAGGCTAGGATAGTGCAGGAAGAGTTCAGGGAGTTGGGGGAGGGATCGTAGGCAGGTAGCATGCTTAGTGGCCTTTTCTGAGGTACTACCAGTCTATAACAGGGGGAAGGATAGGGTACTCCACACCAGGAGTTTCAACACATGGTTGAAGGTCTGTTGCAGAGAGGAGGGGTTTGGCTACATTGGAGACTGGGATCCCACCTGGAGGGACAGGGGCCTATACACGGGTGATGGCCTGCGTCCATTCAGGAGGGGAATCACAATCCTCAATGAATGGTTTAAATGTTACATTGGTGAGCATTTAAACTAGGCAAGGTGGTGGTGGTAGGAAACAGGGAGACACAAACTGTCCCCCCCCAAACTGAAGTAGGCAGTAGGGAGAATCCTAAGGAAGAGAGATCCCCAAGGCTACCCAACAACAAAAGAAACAGTATGGGAGAAGTGAAGAGAGACAGGAATAAGATCAGAGGGAGTACAGACAGAAGGTAAAAGGGGACAGAGGATGTTGACAAACAAGGTGGTAGCAGATTCTAAAAGGCCATGTGTGCAAATGCTTGGAGTCTGGGAAACAAAATCCTGGACCAGGAGGCCATTATTGTAGCGGTTGACCAGGCTGGGTGGCAAACTATCATCCACTTCATCCAGCATCTCCTTCTCTGAGATCCTGCCAGTCTGGGAGAGGGGGACAGATGGACAGAAGGTAAGAGAAGGGGAGATAGGGGAGCTAAACATGTGGCTCAAGGGCTGGTGCTAGGAAAATGAAAACACACATTTGTAGGGAACTGGCAACAGTTTTGGGAGTGAAAGTTCTTTAAATTTGATGGACTGCATCTGACTAAGGAGGGAGTCAATGCATTGGGGCAGAAGTTCGATGTCTTTGCAGAATATTTAAACTAGCAAATGGGGAGAGGGGCGCAGCATCCGAAACATCGAATGGGAAGAACACCCCTCCCCCCTCAGCTAGTGGGCAAACAGGAATTCAGCATGTTTGTAGTTTATTTGCAGCACCAGGTAAAAAAAAAGATCTGGCTCCCCATATGATGCACAGGGGAAACGCCAGACCTCGACCAACAACTAACACACTGAAATCTGACCAATGGAAAATCATGTACACAAATGCTCGCAGTCTGGGAAACAAGATCCCAGACCTGCAGGCAATAATGACAGAGGCTAAACTGGACATAGTAGCCATTAGCGAGACATGGTTTACCAGTAACCACACTTGGGAGATTTCAGTACCTGGGTATGTACTGTTCAGAAGTGACCGAGGTGCAAAAAAGGGGGGATGGGTAGAGTGACCCTTTATGTCAATGAAAATATCAAAGCTACAAAAATTCAGAATACACATAAGGAGCCAGCAGAACTGTGGGTCACCCTGGAAACAGGAAATGGGACAGCCATATGAACTGGGGTTGTGTACAGGCCTCCAGACCAGGGGGAGGACATAGACACATTACTGTTAGAAGATATACAAAACATGACAGCTAAAGGGTAGGTTCTGATAATGGGAGACTTCAACATGTCAGATACAGATTGGTCAATACCAGCAGGGACATCTGCCAGAACTAGACACATGGTGGATTCCCTGCAGAGGAGGGCCTCAAACAACTGGTACAACAACTCACTAGAGACAGGGCTATCCTAGATCTAGTACTGACTAACAGGGAAAGGATCACAGATCTCCAGGTAGAAGGTCACCAGGGGGCCAGTGACCATCACATGGTATGGTTCAATTTGGTCACTAGAACAAAATCATCCCATTCCAAGGCAAAAATATGGGACTTCAGAGGAGCTGACTTTGTTAAGATGGCCAATAGAGTTAAGCTAGCCCTGGCAAAAAGAAATACAGGTGAGTGGGTACAGGCAAAGTGGGCAAGCATTAAAGATGCAATACTTGAAGCAACATCCCATTGTGTTAGTGAGAAAAGGAAGTGCAAAAGAAGAAGGAACCACTTTGGTTCTCAAACACAGTAGCAGAAAAGGTCAGAGCCAAAAGGCTGGCCTTCAGGAAATATAAGGGAACACAGCAGGATGAAGATAGGGAGGCATACCAAATTTCCCTAAGGGAAGCAGGGACGGCAATAAGGCAGGCAAAGGTCCAAACTAAGGAAACACTAGCACGAACAGTAAAAGAAGGTGACAAGACTTTCTATAGATACATTAGTGAAAGGAGAATGTCCAGAGGGGAAAGTAGTGGGCAAGATTATGGAGACACTCCTTAAGGAAAGGATAGTGCAACACCTGGAATCCATAGGAGCACAGGATCCAAGAGAGCATGGGTTTACAAAAGGAAGGTCCGTCAAACTCACCTCATAGATTTCTTTGACAGAGTAACCAGAGTGGTGGACCAAGGGGAGCAGTTGATGTTGTCTACCTTGACTTCAGCAAAGCTTTCGATTCTGTTCCACATAGAAGATTGATTAATAAGCTGGGTAGGCTCAGGGTGGGTCAGACGTTGTCAGCTGGGTGTCAAACTGGTTGACGGACAGAAAACAGAGAGTGGTGGTAAACAGTATACAGTCAGAGAAGATGCAAGTCACAAGTGGGGTACCTCAGGGATCAGTCCTGGGGCCAGTCCTCTTCAATATCTTTATCAGTGACATTGCAAATGGACTGGAGGGTAAGGTTTATCTGTTTGCAGATGACATCAAGATCTGCAACAGAGTAGATGATCCAGATGGTGTGGGCAGAATGAGAAGAGATCTGAATGAACTAGCAAAATGGTCGGAAAAGTGGCAACTGGGATTTAATGCAAAGAAGTGCAAGATCATGCACATAGGGAAGAGAAACCCTGAAGCCACCTATAGACTGGGAGGGGAGTTGCTGGCAGTCACAAGGGAAGAAAGAGACTTGGGTGTCATCATCACCAATGACCCGAAATCATCCAAGCAGACCTCTAAAGCAGTGGGTAAGGCTAGAGGGATGTTGGGGTGTATTAGTAGGGGTATCACAAGTCGTAAGAGGAAGGTAATCCCTCTTTACAAGACACTGGTTAGGCCCCATCTGGAGTACTGCATGAAGTACTGGAGGCCACACCTTCACAAGGACATTAACCAAATTAAGGCAGTCCAGAGAAGGGCAACCAAAATGATGCAGGGACTGCATCAGAAAACATATGAAGACAGATTAACTGAACTGAATATGTATACCCTAGAGCAAAGGAGGGAGAGAAGTGATATGATTGAAACATTCAAACACCTTAAGGGCATTAACAAGGTGAAAGAGTCTAACATGTTTCAATATAAAAAAAAATAGCAGGACAAGAGGACACAGCATGAGATTAGAGGGAGGCCTATTAAGGAGTAATGTGAGGAAGTTCTTTTTCACAGAATGGGTGGTGGATGCATGGAACGGCCTACCTCAGGAAGTGGTGGATATGAATACAGTGCAGGGCTTCAAACAGGCATGGGATAGGCATAAGGGAGCAATACAGCTGAGTATGAATAAATAGGTCATTGACAGAGCAAATGCCTATGGCACATTCATGAGGTAGAAAAAGAAATGGGCAGACTGGATGGGTCTTGCTGTCCTTATCTGCCGTCAACTTCTATGTTTCTATGTTTGACATTGTCACCATTACTGAGTCATAGTGCAATGAGAACTGTGACTGGGATATAGCCATACCAGGCTACGCTCTGATCAGAAAGGACAGGGTTGGAAAGAAAGGGGGAAGAGTGGGTCTTTATGTAAGGGATAGCATAAAAGCTACTAAGATACAGTGAATTCGGGGTGGGAGGTACTGTGGGTCATACTAAAACCAGGGAAGGGATCTGTTTTCACCCTAGTGTGATCTACAGGCCTCCATCATGTGGGTGGGGGGAGGGGGAGGGGTAACTGGATAAGGGTCTGATGGAAACCATCCAAAAAATGGCAAATAAAGGAGAGATGCTGCTGGTGGGGGACTTCAGTCTGTCAGATGTACTGTAGATTGGAGCATCCCAGCTGCAGCTTAAACTAGGAGCAGGGACATCCTGGACTCCCTGCAAGGGCATTCGTCAGGCAACTAGTAAAAGAATCTACTCATGTAGGGGGCAATACTGGACCTTGTAGTCAGCTTTGGGAACAGTGTTGCAAAAGTCACAGTGGGTGGCCACATAGGGACCAGTGATCACCGTACAGTGTGGTCCAGTATAAAAACACACACACAGAAGGCGGCTGAAAATAATCCAGACTGGAGTTCAAAAAAGCAAAGCTACTCACAGAGTAGGCAGGCAGGCACAGCTTCTCAGTCACCACTTGAACAATAATTCCCCAGCAATGTTGCATCAGGATAAAGAAACCTTTATTGTTGAAAGCTAGCAGCACAGATGCATTATGCCCCTCCCATGGGAACAGACAAAGGTTTTCGTGCATAACTAGTGCTTTCTCAAGACAAAAATGTTTGGCTGTTCTCATGGGAGGGGCGTGATGCATCTCAGCTGCTAGCTTTCAACAATAAAGGTTTCTTTATTTTGATGAAACATTGCTGTGGAATTACTCTTCAAGTGGTGACTGAGAAGTTGAGTCTGCCTGCCTTCTTTGGTTCAGTATAAATACAGTGGTAGAATTGAACCACACAACAGTGAGGGTCCTGGACTTCAGAAGGGCCAATTTTAAAAATATGGGGAATGCGTCAGGGATGCCCTGGTGAGGGGAGGAACTTGAAAGGAGTAGAGAAACAGTGTTGAACTCTAAAAGGAGCAATAGAGAAGGCAACAAATCTCTGTGTCAGACAAGTGAAAAAAAGCAGGAGGAAAAAGAGACCTCTATGGTTTTCAAAAGAGGTTGCCAAGAAGGTAAGGGCAAAAAAAGTTATCATTAAGGAGGCATGAGGAGACAGAGACAGAGGAGAATAGTGTGGTGCAGCAGGAGAAACAGAGGGATGCAAGGAAAACAATTAGGACTGCAAAGGCACAAACAGAGGAGAAAATAGCACAGGCAGTACAGAAAGGGGACAAAGTATATTTCAGGTATGTAAGCAAAAAGTGAAAGACAAGGGGAGGTATAGTGAGGCTTAGGAGTGAAGGAGGGGAATGTGTGGAGGGGGACCAGAAGAAAAACAGACATCTTGAACAAATACTATTGTTCAGAGTTCACAGAGGAAGGGTAAGGTGAGGGACCACAGATAAGTGCCAGGAGCATTGAAGGAAGGGAGGTAGACACTAGTCTATTTACAGAGCAGAGAGTTCTGAAGGAGCTCACAAATCTGAAAGTGGGCAAGGCTATGGGGTTAGATGGGGTGCATCCTAGGATAATGAGGGAGCTCAGGGAGTTGCTGGCTGCACCTCTGACAGTCCTGTTCAACCAGTCACTGGAGACAGGAGTGGTTCCAGATGACTGGAGGATGGCAGATGTAGTCGCACTTCACAAAAGTGGGAGAAAAGAGAAGGCTGGAAATTAAAGGTCAATCAGCCTGACTTTAGTGGTGGAAAAATTAATGAAATCATTAATAAAGGAGAAGATTATGGAATATCTTGATTACAGTGGCCTACAAGATCCAAGGCAGCATGGAATCACTGGAGAAGAGGTCAAAACAATCTGATAGATTTCTTTAACTGGCTGACAAGGGAAGTAGATCAGAATAGAGCTTTGGATATGGCCTACCTAGATTTCAGAAAGGCCTTCGATACCGTTCAGCATAACAGTCTTGTAAACAAGCTGGGAAGCCTGAGAGTGGGTCCAGAGGTGGTAAACCGGGTGAGAAATTGATTAGGGTACAGGAAACAGAAGGTATTGGTAAATGGCTTTCACTTCGAGGAAGGGAGGGTAACCAGTGGGGTACTACAGGGAGCAGTACTGGGACTGTTCCTCTTTAATGTCTTTATTAGCGACATTGCAGATGGACTAGAAGGAAACATATGCCTCTTTGCAGATGACACTGAAATCTGCAACAGGGTAGACACTACGGGGGTGTGTGTGTGGAAAAATTATTAGAGATCTAAGAAAGCTAGAGGAGTGATTAAAGGGGTAGCAGCTAAGTTTCAATGTGAAGAACTGCAAAATAATGCACTTAGGTCACAGAAACCAAGGGGCAGAGTACAAAATGGGTGGAGTGGTATTAGCCATTACTAAACAGGAAAGAGATCTGAGAGTAATCATAACTGATGACCTAAAGGTGGCAATACAGTGAGGCAGGACAGTGGGGAGAGCAAGTGGGATGCTAGGCTGCATAGGGAGGGGTATCACCAGGAGAGAGAGGTGGTTTTTCAGCTGTATAGATCACTGGTGAGGAGTCACGTTGAGTACTGTGTCCAGTTGTGGAGACCACATCTCCTGAAGGACATAGACAGGGTACAGGCAGTCCACAGAAGGGCAACCAAAATGGTTCAGGGTCTGCATCACAAGCCCTATGAGGAGATACTGAAGGACCTCAATACGTATACCCTGGAGGCAAGGGGGGAGGTTATGATAGAACCTTTAAAATCCCTCACAGGTATAAATAAAGTTCAAGAAGTGTAGCAATATGGAGAATTTTGAAGCACAATCTAAGGAGTTAAAAAATAGTTTTTTACCAAACAGGACATGACAAGGAACGTTTAAAAAGTTTGAAAGAAAGAGTAAAAAATCCATATAGAAAAGACCTGTTAAATAAAAATCTTTTAGATATCTCATGGCTCCTAAGTGTTCTGAGACATAGTGTAGATTGACTTGAGAACAAACCTGGAAATAAGTACTGATCCACCTGGCTCTTAATGTGCATCAGCCTACTATCTCAACACTTTTCACTTCCCTATGCTATACAGCTGTTCTCCAGCCTACTTTGTATAGTCTCTGGTTCTTTGCCACTTTTATCTTGTTCCTATATTTTACTTGGGCTTTGTTTTCTATGATATGTTTGCTCTACAAATGTATTTGCTTTCAGATGCAGTTAAGTTCAAGTATATACAAATACTGATTAAACATATTACTGCCTCTCTGAAAGGTTGTTTACAGCACTAAGCAAAACAAATGCTAAATGTGCAGTAGGTAATGCATCTGAAAGTGCTGTTGTTCTGATTTTAAAACTCACATTTCACTAATTCTGTATACGTGCATTTAATTTCTAAGTTAATAATTGGTGCTGAAGAACTAACCTACAGGCATGTTTAATTTGAGAATACACATAAATAGTGATGTGTGCCTTTTGCAAACCATGCCTCTTGAGGAAGGGTTGCTGAAAGCACTGGGGCAGTGTAGTATCTGTCCTGCAGTCTCTATGTTTGTTACCAATTCAATAAAAGTTTTTGTTTTGAACTTCATTCATGTACTTGAAAGAGATAAATAAGGTTGATAAGGAGACTCTTGCCAGTGGCAACCACCAACAAACGGCCCAGTCTTAATCTGGAGGGGGAGGAGTTTTGGAGGGAGGTCAGAAAGCACTTCTTCACAGAGAGGGTGGTAGACAGTTGGAATGCACTGCCAGAAGAGGTCATCTCATTGAAGATAGTGAGCAACTTTAAGAGAGGCTGGGATAGGCGTAAGGGGAAGGTAAGGATCATGGTTGGGAGGATGGGAGCAGTGGGGAGGGAGGGCAGGGACATTAGCTCAAGCTGTGGACCCTGCAATACGTAGACCAAATGGCCTTCTTCTGCTGGTTTCTTCATATGTTCATATGTTTGCAGACATTTGGATACACAAACAGCTTCCAAGATGAGGACTGTCTACAACAGCATTGCTCTCATCACAAACGGGTACCTTAAGACATCGGTCTCTTACATTTTGCTCACACACTGGAGTGCATCCATTTTTGGTTTGCAGTGTTCATCGACTGGGGTAGCCCCCCCCCCATTAGTGTGTACCCTACAGTTCTGTGAGTTTGCAGACCCACTTTTGGTTTGGGCATGCTATGAAGCTGGAGAGGGGGAGGCTCAGGACAGATGTGAGGAAGTGCGACTTCACAGAAAGAGTAGTGGATGCCTGTCACAGCCTCCCAGAAGAGGTGGAGGGACAAAAATGGTACCAGGCCTCAAGAATGCATGGGATAGGTATAAGGGAACCTTAAAGGTAGAGAAATGGGGGGTAAAGCCAGAGATCAAGTAGGGTCTGCAGTGTTAAAGTAGGTAGGGAAAATGGGAAGACTAGCTGGGCCAAGTGTTCCTTATCCGCTGATAATATCTATGTTCCTGTGTTTCTATGTTTCTCTGATTTCCTGGTGGGGGTGTGCTTATCTCAGACAGAAGTAAATAACCAGTGGAAATGGGGTAGTCCCATATCAGTGTCTCGGGATGTGAGCAAAGGGGTCCAATCATGGCAGACAGTTTGCTCAGTAGAGCCTCTATGTTCAGTGTCCATAGGGCTCTAGACCAGATGTACCTAGGGGAGGAAGGAAAGAGCAGACTTTTTGTCATTGAGGCACAGGTCAGGAAGCATAGGACCAGGAGCAGGTATAAAATTCACAAGGAGCATTTTATTCTTTTCAATAACAGTAAAATAAAAAGTAAAATTGTTCAGTATAACTATTTACAAAGGCAGTACAAACACAGAAAACAAAGTCCTTCATCTGAGGATATCTTTAATTTCAAGTTTATGTCTTGCTCTCTCTCTCTCTCTAGCAGAAATATTGCTGCTCTTTTTATAAGTCTTTGTCTGGGAACTCGTTAAGAAGACATCCTGTTTTTCAGAAAATGTTCTTGTCAGTTTCCTTCCTTGCAGGTGCACCAAAATAGAACATGGTGTCCCAGAGCTGACCTCATGTTTACAGCACTGCAAAATAGTTTGCAAACCAGCATCTCAGGTTAACTCATTGAGCTCCAAATAGTGTTTTGCAACCATTTCAACAATATAACTTTATACATTTTCAAACCAAGGGATTCCACTTTCACAGAAAGATCCACCCATATTTTGTAACTTCAGATGCACAAGGGGAAGAAAAGATAGAAACAGCAAGTGAAGGCAGAGAGATAGTGGGAGGGGGGATAGTGAGACTGTTGGAGTGGCCAGTTCCTAAGTATCACAAGAAAATTTGACTGCATAGTCAGACAGACAAGACAGAACAGAAGGAAATAAAATAAATCCTAGCATTTAGCTCTTTTTACATAATACATTGTTCTACATAACAAATGGGACAGGATCTTATTCAACCCTGTCCCATACCCCCCAAGAGGGAACCTGTTTAAAAAAAACATGTTTCCAAAACTTACTTTAAAGTCTCCTTTAACATTCGCTTATAATCTTTACAGTTCACAGCCTGTGCAGTTTCCCTTTTCTCCATAACAACTATTACAGCAAACAGTAAAGTCTGAACTCACACACATTTTTTTCAACCTTCAGAATCCTCAATTCCTGATCCATATCTTGACAGAAAATCAGCATTGACATTATCTTTTTCAGATTTGTGCAACACTTTGGATTTAAATGGCTCTAGTGCTAGATACCACCTTGTGATTCTAGAATTGTTATCCTTCATTGCAGAGGGACTGGAAAGAAAAGTATGTCTCTTTGCAGATCACACAAAGATCTGCAACAGAGTTGATGCACATGGTGGGGTGGAAAGGATGAGAAGGGACTTGGCAAGGTTAGAGGAATGGTCAAATGTATGGCAGCTTAGATTTAATGCTAAGAAGTGCAAGGTAATGCACCTGGGAAACAAAAACCCAAGGAAGAGTACACAATGGGGGTGAGATACTAACAACAAAAAAAATGGAAAGGGACCTGGGGTAGTCATATCAGATGACTTAAAAGTGGGCAAGCGATGTGAGAGGGCAGTAAGGAGGGCTGGGGATACTGGGATGCATAGGGAGAGGCATCACTAGTAGAAAACAGGAAGTTGTTATCCCTCTGTACAGACAGCTAGTGAAACCCCATCTGGAGTACTGTGTGCAGTTCTGGAGACCCAGTCTCCACAAGGACATAGACAAGATGGAAGCTGTCCAGAGGAGGGCAACTAAAATGGTGCAGGGTCTGCACCGGAAGACATATGAAGAGAGACTAAATGAGCTTAGTATGTATAGCCTTGAGGAAAGGAGGAAGAGGGTGGACATGGTAGAAACGTTCAAGTACCTCAAGGGAATCAACAAAGTCCAAGAGGTAGCATCTTTCAAAAAGAGGTGTGCAAGAACAAGGGGCACAATTTGAAGGTAGGGGGCGGCTCAGAGGTAATGTAAAGAAGTATTTTCTCACAGAGGGTTGTGGATGCATGGAGCGGCCTTCCGGAGGGTGTGGAGAGTCAAAAACAGTGGTTGAATTAAGCATGCATGGGACAGCCATAAGGCAATTCTAGGGGGTGGGGGTAGAAAGAAGTAGGCTGCTGGTTAACTAGGATCTGCAGCATATCCATTAGGTAGGGAAATGGGCAGACTGGGTGGGCCAAGCGGTCCTTATCTGCCGTCAAATTCTATGTTTCTATGTTTCTATGTTTCATTTGGTTAAGCCAACAGAGAGGATTATGATTGATTAGAAGTACAAAGTCAGCTCCTAACAAATAAAACGTAAAGGACTCCATGGCCCACTTCGCTGCAAGGCTCTCCTTTTTATAGGTGGAGTACCTTTTCTCTCTGTCATGCAATTTCCTACTGATATGTAGAAGGGGATGTTCCTTACCATCTATACTTTGACTCAAAACTTCACCTAGGCCTACCTCTGATGAAACATAGAAACATAGAATTTGATGGCAGATAAGGACCGCTTGGTCCACCTATTCTGTCCATTTCCCTACCTAAGGGATAAGCTTCTGATCCTAGTTAAACAACAGCCTACTTCCTCCTACCCCCCCAACTAGAATTGCCTTATGTCTGTCCCATGCATTCTTAAATTCCCCCACTGTTTTTGACTCCACAACCTCCTCAGGACAGCTGTTCCATGCATCTACAACCCACTCCATGAAGAAATACTTCCTCACGTTACCTCTGAGTCGTCCCCCCTCTATCTTCAAATTGTTCCCCCTTGTTCTTGTACATCTCTTTTTCTGAAAGATGCTACCCTCTTGGACTTTGTTGATTCCCTTGAGGTACTTGAAAGTTTCTGTCACGTCCCCCCTCTCACTCCTTTCCTCGAGGCTATACATATTAAGCTAATTTAGTCTTTTTTCATATGTTTTCTGGTGCAGACCCTGCACCATTTTGGTTTCCCTCTTCTGGACAGCCTCCACCCTGTCTATATCTTTGTGGCGATTGGGTCTCCAGAAATGCACGCAATACTCCAGATGTGGTCTTACCAATTGTCTGTACAGAGGGACAATAAACTTCCTGTTTTCTACTAGTAATGCCTCTCCCTATGCATCCCAGTATCCCCCCAACCATCCTTACTGCCTTCTCAAATTGCTTGCCCACTTTTAGATCATCTAATATAACTACCCCCAGGTCCCTTTCCATTTTTGTTGTTGTAAGTATTTCACCCCCATTGTGTACTCTTCCCATGGGTTTTTGTTTCCCAGGTGCATTATTTTGCCCTTCTTTGCTTTGAATCTAAGCTGCCATACAGTTAACCATTCCTCCAGCCTTGCCAAGTCCCTTCTCGTCCTTTCCACCCCACCTTGTGTATCAACCCTGTTGCAGATCTTTGTGTCATCTGCAAAGAGACATATTTTTCCTTCCAGTCCTTCTGCGATGTCACTTATAAAGACATTAAAAAGGACTGGCCCCAATACTGAACCCTGCAGTACCCCACTAGTAACCCCCTTTCTTCACTGTGGACTCCATTTACTATTACCCTCTGTGTCCTGTTGTCCAGCCAATGTTTTACCCAGGCTACCACCCTGGGACCCACTCCCAGGCTGGCTAATTTGTTTATTAATCTTTTGTGTGGGACTGTGTCAAATGCCTTGTTAAAGTCTAGGTAGGTCATGTCCACAGCCCCTTCCTGGTCTATTACTTTGGTCACCCAGTCAAAGAAAACGATTTGGTTCATCTGACATGACCTTCTTGCTTTGAAGCCATGCTACCTTGGGTCATGTGCCCCACTGGCCTCTAAGTACTCAACAATTCTTTCCTTCAGAAGTGATTCCATCATTTTCCCCACCACTGAGGTCAAACTGACCGGTCTGTAGTTTCCTGACTCTGTCTTGCTCCCACTTTTGTGAAGGGGAATCACATCCACCCTCCTCTAGTCCTCAGGTACCACACCATCCTCCCATGATTTATTAAAAAGGGTAGTCAGTGGTGTTACTAGTTCTCCCCTTAGTTCTTTTAGAATCCTGGGGTGAATCCCATCAGGCCCCATTGCTTTATCCACCTTCAGTTTTAGGAGTTCTTTCAGAACTCTTTCTTCTGTGAAAGGACTGCTATCAGCCCCCCTATCCAGAGTGCTTCTATTGACTGGATTAGGTACCTCTTCCTGCTCTTCCTTTGTGAATACTGAGCAGAAGTATTCGTTCAGTATCCCTGCTTTTTCACTGTCCCTCTCTGCCGAACCACCCTCCTCTTTATTCAACCTCAGTATTCCTGCCTTAGTCTTTCTTTGCTCTCTAATGTACCTATAAAAGGTTTTATCCCCCTTATTAACCGAGTTGACTATCTTTTCCTAGGTTTGGGCCTTTGCTATTCTGACTGCCTTCCCCACTTCCTTCTGCTTTAGCTGGTACAGCTCTCTGTCCTGCTCCTTCTATGTTTCTTTATACTTCCTGAATGCTATTTTGTTCTCCCTAACCTTCCCTGTCACTTCTTTTGTGAACCATAGTGTTTTTTTCTTTTGTTTTGATTGGTTTATTTGATTCACACATGCATCTATCTGTAGCAAAAACTGTTTCTCAAAGTCTGGGCTGCATAAAACAAGGGCTGAACACAATGCAGCCTTGATGGCTCAAAAAGCCTCATCACACTCTGGGAACCATTTCACAGTATTTGGATACCGTTTCTTCGCAAGTTCAGTGAGGGGAATAGCTAAGGGGGCCAAGTTGAGAACAAATCTCCGATAGTAACCAGCAAGCCCTAAAAATGACCTGACATGTTTTTTTTTTGTTTTAGGGATAGGATTATTAGCTACAGCTTCTATTTTAGAAATCTCTGGCTTTACTTCTCCATTTCCCAAAACATAGTCTAAATATCTGGTTTTCTGCATGCCCAGTGCACATTTGGTAGGACTAATGGTCAGACCTGCATTTTTCACAGCTTGGATAACTGCTTGTAGGTGTTCCAGGTGGCTTTTCCAGTCTGTACTGTACACCACGACATCAGCCAGGTAAGCAGCACAATAACCAGTGTGAGTAGCTAAAATTACAACCATCTGCCACTGGAATGTAGTGGGTGCAGCATGTAAACCAAATGGCATGGTAGTGAACTATTAGAATCCAACATGAGTGGGAAATGCAGTTTTGCCTCTGAATTCTTTAGCTAGGGGAATCTGCCAATAACCCTTGGTGAGATCGAGAGTACTGATGTACTTGGCACTTTCCAGTTTGCTACCACATCATCTATCCTTGGCATAGGATAGTTGTCAGATTTGCACACATAATTACGTTTCCTAAAATCAAGACAGATTCTTACACCCACCTCTATTTTATTTACAGTCTCCATTGGTAATGACCAAGCATTTCTTGACTCTTCTATGACACCCAACTCTTTCATGTTTTGTATTTCCTTAATCACATCTGCTCTAACCGCTCTGGTAATCTTTATGTCTTTTGTCTACTAGGGCAGGCATTCCCTGTCACTATTACATGCTCAACCCCTTTTGCTCAGTCTGGCACTGTGGTAAAAATACTGTTACATGACTTTACTAAGTTATGAATTTCTGCAGTTTTTTCAGAGGTTAAGGAAACATTCACCTTTACAGTATCAGCAGTTATAGTTTGCTCCAGTCTGTCATATGCTATATCAATATCTTCTTTCTCAGTTTCTGGTAAAACTAGCAAAGCAGCCTTTGGCATTTTTTCAACCCATTTCTTCAGGAGGTTAGCATGGTATAACTTAGTAGGATTTTTCCTATTGAGGTGTCAATCTCATAATAAACTGTGCTAGTACATCTAAACACTTCATAAGGCCCTTGCAACTTTCATTAACAGTTTATTTTCCGTAGTGGGTAACAGTAGCAAGACCTTTTCACCTGGTTCGAAAATGTTTCTTTTACCCCATGGTCATAATATGCCTTCTGCTGGTTTTAAGCTTCTTCCTGATTACTATGGGCAATTTCAACATATTTTGCCAGTTTCATTCTCAGGACACACATATAAGATGTAATAGATTGTTTTTGTGTGGGCTTATCTTCCCATGTTTCTCTTATTACATCTACTGGCCCTCTAGGTTGTCTACCATACAGCATCTCAAATGGTGAAAAACCTGTTGAGGCTTGTGTAGAGATGCAGTGAAAATTACATTTTGCCAGCGAAATTCTGGCAAAATTGCAAATTTCACCGTGTGAAACATTTCACAAAATTCACAGATTTCGCTGATGAATTTCATGGGTCTGAAATCCAAAATTCTGCCAGAGAAATTGTGAATTTCACCCATGAAATGCAGAATTTCACTGAAAAGTGGCGAAATTCTGCCATTCGCAGGTGAAATTCATGATTTCACTGGTGGAATTTCACATTTTGCGCCTGTGATATATTTCACAAAACACGTAAATTTTGCAAAATATTTCATGGAACGAAAGTCACAGATTTTGCACATCTATAGGCTTGTTTTTTTTAGTTGTTTAACCAGGAGTAGCACACTAAGCTGAAAGCTTTTTTACAGGTGCATCCTTGGAGCACAGGGAAGTTAAGTGACTTGCTCAGGGTCACATAGTATGTAAGTGGAAGCTGTGGGATTCAAATCCAGGTCTGGACTGCTGGATGTCACTAGATTTGCAGCTCAGAGCCTTAAACCACTGCACTATACTGCCCGTGGCACTTATCTGTAAGCAAAAATCAGGTGATGTAAATATTAGTCCCAATCTTTCCCTTCCCCTTTTACAAATCTTTTTAACATGCATTTGAGGGTTTGATTAAAATGCTCAATAAGACCGTCCATCTCAGGGTGATAAGGGGAGGTTCTTATGGCAGTGATACCTAATAGTTGGTAGAGTTCCTTCAGTAATGCAGCACCAAAACTACTGCCCTGATCAGTAAATAATTTCTTTAGGTATGCCCAACCTGCTGAAAATTTTGGTAAGTTCTGCTGCCACTTTTGGGGCTGTGACAGTACACATTGGAACTGCCTCTGGGTGTCGAGTAGCACAGTCACATACTACCAAAATGAATTGATTACCCTTTTTACTTTTGTCTAGGGGGTCAACCATATCCATTGCAATTCTCTCAAAAGGCACATCTATCAATGGAAGGGGCACCAGGGGCATCTTGTGTTTTTTAATCACTGGGGCTACTTCTGACATTCAGCACAAGAACTGCAATAGGCAGCAACATCTTCATGAATTCCAGGCCAGTAAAATCTGTACAGTAATCTGGTAAGGGTGCTATCCCTCCCAGAGTGACCAGTCATAGGACTATCATGTGCTATCTGTAACAACTCAGTTCTATACTTTTGTATAACCAACTGTTCTATCTGTTCCTGTGTCTGAGTTTTAACAGAAACTCAGTACAGTAACTCATTACATTTTTTAAACATTGGTTCACCCAGTTTTTGTTTTACCCCAGCTGCTTAAAGTAACCTTGGAGAGAATCATCATTAGTTTGCTCTGAAACAAATCACAATCAGTTGTCAGTCTAGTTTCAGCATTTTCATACTGTATTTTAACCCCTTATGTCCATCAGTCTTTTGTTGCCACTGTTATTTCAGGTGTCTTCTTTCTTTCTGGACTTCCAGATCTTGGAGATGAGCTCAAAACAAGTCCCCATCAAAGTCATTGAAAAGAAAAGTGTCTCCACCATTTGAGATTTTCTTTGCCTGTGCTCTTGTTACCACTGCTACTGAAATTGCAGGTTTCAGTTCCTCTGAAATTAACTCAGTAAATCCTGGACAGCCTTTTCCAGTAATCACAAGTACAGGTAGCTTGGGTACTACCCCACTTTCATTTGGTGTGACACCCTGTTAATATTCAGTATCACTTGTGTGGTGGGATAGTATCACATTTCCCCGTGGATGCAGATGACACAAGTACCTAGTGCTTTTGCATAGTGTTTTCCCAGCACTTCAACATGCACTAGGGTCTGTCTGCTTCCCACATCAGAAAGTCCTTTCACAGCCTTATCTCCCACCTTGACATCTGTGAAATACTTGCCCCAATTTGCTAAGACCAGGAGCAGGTATAACATTCACAAGTAGCATTTTATTTTTTCCAATATCAGTAATATAAAAACTAAAATTGTTCAGTATAACTATCTGCAAGGCAGTACAAACACAGAAAAAAAATCCTTCATCTGAGCATATCTCTAATTTCATATTTCAGTCTTACTCTCTCTAGCAGAAGTATTGCTGCTCTTTTTATAAGTCTAAGGACTAACTAAGATGGCGGCCATGCTGGGCTAGCTATCAACACCTCTGCAGCATCAAGGATTTACTTTATTTAGTTTTTATTTATTTAATTTTATTTTACTTGTTTATTTGTGTTTTAGAGATAGTGATCTAGAGCTGAAGTAGTGACGTTTGTAGTGGTAGAGGCATTTTTTCGGGCTTTTCTGTTTTGTTTTATGTTTGTTATACATTTTAGCCACATCGTTTTTTGTGCCCTGAACAGCTAGCATTAGTCGTCGGGCTTAAAGTAACATTTTTCCTTTTATTTCAAGAAAACCTTCCTACTATCATGGATGTTCTCTTTCTGGGCCAGGTTCAGAGTTTGGAGTAAATCTGAAGTTGACCTACTGGCTGGAGTGGGGTTCCTATTCGGGAGCCTGGAAGATCTGGTGCAGCTGTCGTTCCTGTCACAGGAGTGCAGGAGTGGAGTGAGCGGACTACTGGACTACCTAACTTGAGCGAGTGGACTATCGGATTGTCTGTGTTAAGTTCTGGGGTGTTCACAACGTTTCCTATGAATTATTGCTTTGGACCCAGGTCTTGACTGCTGCCACACTGACTATGGTGGCTGTGTTTTTTCAGGGATTGTGAGATTGTGGCTTTGGTGTTTGGGCCCCGTATTTGCTGAGTGGGCCCTGTCTGAACCCAGGGTGGAATCCGCCTAGGTTGTTGACTGCACAGGAGGCTGGGTCCAGTGTTGTTGGAAGATGCACCTCGTGGTGCCTGGCTTTCCTTGGTTTTTCAGGGGTCGGACTGTAGAGCCTGTTCCTCATTGAAGCCTAGTTGTGTCCTTCTTTCCTGGGGGTGCCTCCTTGGGGGAATGGTGGGGCAGCACAAGGTAGCAGAAGGTTTATCTGCCTAAAGCCAGAGGATTCCCTGGAAACCTAGTCAAGTCTGTTTAAAGTCGGAGGACTCCCTGCAAATCCAGTCTATTTGAACTATAGTCTGAAGATTTTCTGAGAACTCGACAAGGACTGTGCCAGCTAGATGGTCTGACTTTTCTTTTGTTTATTCTCTGAACCTGTTGGGCAGTGAGAGTGCCCAATTTTGACTTGAACATCTTGTGATAATTCTGTTTACTGTACCCTAACCTAGATGGGAGATAGGTTGGGGAGTCAGTATTTTTTCTGGTGAGGTAAGAGCTCCCAGAAACCATAATTAACTCTTTTGGAGAGAGTTGTGGCTACTCTTTAGTTTGTAATTTAATTTCAGATTATATCATTGGTTGTTTTGTTTTCAGCATTTAAGTTTGAGCGATTGTGGGTGTATGGTGTGGAAGTCTGAGGGATTGATTGAGTAGTTGTGTGTTTGGGTGGTGGGTGTCTAAGTGTGGTGTGGATTATATTTGTAATTTTCATGGCTGTTTATTTTGGGTGTCTACAGAGTGTGATAGAGATGTTTTGGGAAGCTGTAGTGACTGTCAGGCATTATTTCCCCTTCAGGCTTAGGGACCTCTGTCCTTTTTCTTGTTCTTCATTGTCCCCAGAGGTTTATAGATGGTTCTGGGCTCTGGGGATTGCAATGAGGAGGAGGGCGGGGGCTGGGCCTGGAGGGGGAAGGAAAAGAGTGGGCAGATTTGGATGGTGGGGACAAGGAGATGCCCTGGGGCGAAAAGGGTCCAGGAAAGGGGTTCTCCCTGTCTGGTTCCCATACCCAAGGGCTCTGCTTGTAGCAGGCAGGTGACATGGTCTTTCTTGGGTTACTCATCCTACTCAGGTGGTGTTACATAATGCCAGGTCCATTAAAAACAAGACCGCTATAATAGCTGATTTTGTTGGGTCATCGGACCTGGCCTGCATCACGAGACCTGGATGGATGAGAAAGTTGGTCCAGTTTTGACATCAGTAATTCCAGCCAGGTACTCAGCGATACACCGCCTGAGTATGGATCATAGGGTCGGGGGAGTTGCCATCTGTTTTAGATTGGAACTGAACCTGGTGGAGGTACCAGTGGGGACCACCAACTCCTTTGAATGTATCATGGGTGAGGGTGTGGGGTGCAGGATTCTTCTTATCTACCATCCACCAGGAGATGGGAATGTTTTCCTGTGGGAAGTCGTGGACTTCATTGTCGACCTGACATTGGGATCCCCAAGATGACTGATCCTGAGTGATTTCAATGCCTGGGTCGATGATGAACTCTCATAATTTGGTCAAGACTTCCTACAGCTAATGAATTTGCTGGGCTTCATGCAGGTTATTTCCTCCTCGACCCATATTGGTGGTCATTCACTGGACTTGGTGTTTCTCCTGGGGATGGAGATATCTGACTTGGTGTTGGAACCAGTCGGGTGGTCTGACCATCACACCATTGGATTCAGTTTCATGGCCCCCCTGGTAACCCCTACGGAGATGGTCCAGTACCGCCTTTTGAGGGGTGTTTCCCCTGATGGTCTGATGGCAGAGCTGAACCTATCAGGTTTACTGAGTGAATGCATGGATCCTGGGGACCTCTTGCTTGCCTATAATAAGGCAGTGGTAGGGGCCCTGGATTCCATTGCTCCTGTTCATGTTCATCCCCTCACTCTTTGCCCCAGGTCTCCTTGGTTTGATGAGACCTTGAGGGAGTAGAGGAGAGTGTGACAAATGCTAGAGACGTGTTGGTGGAGGTTGGGCCTGGAGTGTGACAGACTTAGATTGCTGGACCATTATGGGGTCTGTCAATCAGCAATTACCCACAAGAGATCAGAATTCCTGTCCAGGAAAATTGCTGCCATGCAGAACCGAGCAGCCTAGCTCTTCTGCACTGTGGACAGACTGTGCAATCCAATCTGTCTCCAGCCTGGAAGTGCTTTTTCACAAGAGCGGTGTGAGGAATTTGCTCGATTCTTTGCTGATAAGGTTGCCACAATCAGGTCCGGCGTCCACTCGACCCTCTCTAATGGGAGTTGTGGTGGTTGGCAGGAGATGTAGGACACCCACTTTGTGTGGTCTGACTTCTGCCTGCCCATAATCAATGACATTGTGTTGGTCATCCAGTCATTGTGACCAACCAACTGTAGTTTGGACCCAGGCCCTACACACCTCTTAGTAGGTTGTGTGGATAAAATTGGCCCAGTCTATGCCGAGATAGTCTGATTGTTTTCAGAGAGGGGGATCTTTCTAGATCCCCTGAAGGAAGCCTTGATTTGGTCCCTCCTTAAAAAGCCCTCCATGGACCTGGACTGTCTGGCAAACTACAGGCCTGTCTCTAACCTGCCCTTTGTGGGTAAGGTTATTGAAAAATTGGTTGCGTCGCAGTTGGATGATCATTTGACCAGCCACAATGTCTATGATTCTCTCCAGTTTGGATTTAGGAAGAGACATAGTACCAAGACAACCCTTGTCTGGGTACTAAATGACCTCCTAATAGTGAGAGATCAAAAGACCCATTCCATCTTGGTCCTTCTAGATCTCTCTGCAGCATTTGATACTGTAGACCATGGTGTGCTTTTGGATCACCTGTGGTTCCTCTTTGGACTGTCTGGTATGGTCTTCAGATGATTCTGATCATTTCTCGAGGGTTGAACCCAGAGAGTGGTGTCTGGGATTTTTTCCTTGGCACCACTCTCCCTATCCTATGGGGTGCTGCAGGGCTCCATCTTGGTACCCATGTTGTTTGCAGTTAGGAGTGATTATTAGGCAGTACGTCTTGAGTTTTCACTGCTATGCAGATGACACTCAGCTGTACATGTCCTTTGTTCCTGGTCAGGATGATGCTGTTTTGGTCTTTAACAACTGTCTCGCCGAGATCCAGGATTGGATGAGTGTTAGCTGGCTGCAGTTAAATCTGGAAAAAACTGAGGTGTTGGTTGTGGACCCAGGTCATTGGGAGGTGGGTTTGTTGGCAGGATTACTTTCAGGACTATGGCTTGGAGGTGCTCAGCTGACTAGCTCAGACTGGGTGCGGAACCTGGGCATTATTTTTGATGACTGCCTCACGCTTAAATCTCAGGTGTAGGCAGTAGTCAAAACCTCTTTTTACCATCTGAGGAATATCGCCCGGGTGAAGCACCTGGTTCCTTCCGATGATCTTCCAACTTTGGTTGGTTCTATGTAATAACGACGAAAGCCTAAAGGTGATTGCCATTATCGCAAAGTCACAATGCCAAAATTCTTTTCAGCACTGTGACACCCCAGTGCTCAGAAAAATGGCACCAGGGACTTACTTTTAATGTTTTCTGTGGGGGGGGCTGTGCTCACCCACGCGGGGGGGGGCTTTGCCCCCCACACCCCCCTGATTAAAGGATTCTCAACTCCAGGGGGGGGTGCATGTTCCAGGGGTGAAAACATAAAAAAACAAGGTTTGGGCTGGAGCAATGAAAACACACCAGCACCCAGACCCGAACCCCATACCCTGCCGACCAGCACTGGCAACCCACCCAACTCACCATGGGGTTGGCTTGGCAACCACAGTGGCACAACCCCTCATGTCCTCTCCTGTGCGCACTCGCTCTCCTCCCTGTGCGTATACATATAGTGTCAGGAAGTCGCTATACTCCCCCAACCCCCCATCCAGCTGCCCTACCCTACCTAGCTGTCCCTGAAATGCACTGGGGAAGGGGTCACCATTATTGTAGCTGCCCTTTTCCCAGTGCCTACATCATGGCTACCCTTTGGTCCACACCTTCATTACTTCCCACCTTGACTACTGTACCGCCCTTTACCTAGGGCTACTGGGGGAAGATATCTGCCACTTGCAGCTAATGCAGAATGTGGTGGCCAGGCTATTAACTGGTACCTCTAGGACCAGTCATATAATGCCTGTGCTCTGCAGACTGCACTGGCTGCCAGTACAGTGGTGGATCACCTTCAAGATTGATTTGCTGACCCATAAGACCCTACATGACCAGCAACTGAGTTATCTGCAAGATCTCCTTCATCCCTACTGTCCCTCCCACTCTCTCTCTGATCCACCAATGAGGGATTGCTAGAGATGCCCAGGGTCCATTTAAAGACATCAGGTGCCAGGTCATTTAGTTTTATGGCCCCGACCCTGTGGAATTCTCTACCTCTTCGGGTGCAAGATTGCCTGACCAGCCAAAGTTTTAAAGCTACTCTTAATACCTTCCTATTTAATCTAGCATATCCTGATTTATAATGCCGCTGTTGTATTTATTGGTTTTAATCTGCTGTGTTTGTTATTTATTGATGTATTTTAGATTCATTGTGGTGTAGAAGCACCTTGATTTTAGTAAGGTGCTTTTTATAAATAAAAATTGATTGATTGATTTGTCTGGGAACTCATTAAGAAGACTTCCTGTTTTTCAGAAAATGTTCTTGTCAGTTTCCTTCTATAGAGGTGCAGCAAAACAGTACATGGTATCCCAGAACTGATCTCCTTTTTACAGCTTTGCAGATGCCTGTACTGCTGCAGGAATACAGTGGGACAAATGGAGCCTTAAAGAAAATTGCCTGCCTCTATCTGCATTCCATTCTCGAGGGGCATTAGCCAGTCATCTCTGAGCATTGACTGGCCCACTTACCATAGCCACCCTCCCACCAAAGGCAGGCTCCACATTTATTGAGCACTGGTGGTCACATGACCCAGTGCTCCTTTTTCAAAGTCACCAAATTCCCATTAGCAGGTTATACTGATTGGCCACTAGGAGTCAGTGTTGCCACTCTACTCTGCACACATTTCCTACTAACTCTTCTCTTCTCCTTAACTCCCTGCTCTATGCTAGCTCTCCCCCTTTTTGGGCTACATTAGACTGCACTCTCTCTGCTAGTTTTGAACCTTGTACCCTTAGCATCCCAGTCTGGAGCCCTACCACTGTACTAACTGGTCTGCACAGCTTTTGACTGCACCTTGTTAACTCTTATCTACTTCTTCACAATCAAAGACACCAGCAACCCTTAGGTCCATTACTGCAGTGCACACCATAAGCTCCCCTCATGCATTAACACTGCTGCTCTGCACAGTCCTCCACCATGTGACAACACCCACTTTGTGCCCTGAAAATCTCATCTCCTAAAGCAACCGCATCATGATCCTCACCTTGTCTTCCTACACCTGCTCCATGGTTTCCACTCTCTCACTCTGGCCCCCCATCTCAGCATGTAGCTTTGTACACTCTGGCACATCCATTCCATGCTTCCCCTCCACACTGCCATCCCTCTCCTTTGGGACCTCCCAAGCCCTGCCAGTGTCCATAGATGCACTCATCCATTCTCCCACAGCATTAGATCTAACAAGGTCCTTAAACTTTCCAGTCTCAGGGCCATCCTTCTCCTCCTTATACTATCTAGGAACATGCACTCTAATCCAGCCCCCCTCCACTTCCATCCCTAAACACCCTACATCTGATGGCCTTTGCATAGCTTCTATTAATATATGCAGCTTCTAAAAAAATTTGAGAGTCTGCAGGTATGGGTAGCACAGCAGTGACTAGATATCCTCTCCTGGGTTGAAACCTGACTCACAGACACTACCCCTGACTGTGCAATATCCCTTGCTAGTTATACTGTGTTCCAATATGACCACCTTGGTAAAAGGGGAGGTAGCTGTACAATCTACTTTCATGAACCTTTGTTGGGCCAAGTGCTCCCTATGCCCATCATGGAGCATGGTGCTCAGGCACTCTCTCTGAAAGTCATCTCTTCCACAGTAAGAGCCCCCCTTTACATCACCTCCATCTACATTCCCCTCAGGAACCAGAAAACCACTTTCCTCTCAGTCCTTAACCATCTCTCCCTCCTATCACCCAAAGCCAAAATTATTGCACTTGGTGACTTCAATACCAACTGGCACTCCACCTCTACTGCCCACCTGAAGGATGCCATAGCAGCACTTGACCTCACTCAGATTGTCCAGTTCTCCACCTGCATAAACCCTGCAACAGGTTCCTTCACCCTACTCAACCTAGTTCTTACAAATCATCCCAATAAATTCTCTAAGGTCTCTGTCTTACCTAATGTATTGAGTGACCACGCACCAGTGCTATGTCTCTGGTCTTGTAAGCAGGCTAAACCTGCCCCTAAAACAGTGATCCAGTGCTGTCTCAAACCTGCTAAGCTGCAGCTCCTGAAACACCATCTAGCAAACTGGGATTGGTCACCCACTGAAAACGCTCCTAATATAGACTCAGCCCTTGACTATTTCATTTATTCTTTCAGTGCTGCCTGTGATATCTATGCTCCCTCACCAAATGCGCTGTCAAAAGCCCTGATACTCCATGGATCTCCCAGGCCCCTTTAGACCAGATGTGTCAAAGAGATAATCTTTGGCACATTGCCCTGGAAACTGGCAAGCCCACTGAAAAGCAGCGCTATCAGGTTGCCAGGAACAAATGTACATGGGTCATCCAAAAAGCCAAACCTGATCACTATCGAGCACCCCTCACCTCCATCTGGGGCTCAGGACACAAGTTCTGGGATAACCTAAAGGACCTCAATGGTAAGCATGTATAAGCCCCTCCCTCTCAGCTCAACATTAATGGCTGCATTACCACAGACTCCAGTCACATTGCGAATTCCTTCAACACCTCATTCTCTTATCTTAGCGGCATGCTCCCCTCATACTTCTTTGACCCATTTAACCAAAGCCCCTCAGCATGCAGCTCCCCCCCTTTCATTTCAAAACCATTTCTTAACTAGAGGCTAGACCCTACCAGCTTAAAGCATTAAGCAAATCCTGTTTCAGCCGTGATTCTCTCAATCTAAAATCACTGTGCCTAACCCTTGATGACGTATTATGCCCCCTCATCAGCATCTTTAACCAATCCCTCTATCTAGGAAAGTTCCCTGCAAAATGGAAAACCCTCTCATCACCTCTATTCACAAAAGTGGTGACCATACCGAGCCAGGAAACTACTACCCCATCTCTATACTCCCTCCACTCTCCAAGGCCCTAGAAAAAATAATTGCTGACCAGCTGACAGATCACCTCACCAAATACAACCTTCTCTGTCATGAACAGCATGGTTTTCGAAAGGGTCACAGCACCACCTTAGCACTGCTAGAATTAACCTCAGCTAGTCACACATCCCTTGAAGATGGGCACCTGACTGGATCGGTATTTGTAGATCTGTCAAAAGCTTTTGACACCATTCATCACTCCCTCCTACTAGCTACACTCTCCCAACTAGAGCTCTCCAGAGATTCTGTTGGCTGGTTTGAAGACTACCTATCTGGGTGTTCCCGGAAGGTTAGGCTAAACAACATTATCTCCTCCAGTCTCCTAGTCACATCTGGGGTATCCCAGGGATCAATCCTGTGCCCCCTACTCTTTAGCATTTTTCTCAACTCCCTTCCCACAGCCTGCTCTGGATGTCTACTTCTATACATGGACAATGCTGTACTTTTTGCTACCCACCCCAACCCCGTCATACTACAACAGTCTCTTCAGCAGTCTTTTAATGAAGCTGAAATATGGTTCTCTAAGCACCATTTGGTCCCTAACTATAAAAAAAAAAACTAAAATAATGTTATTTGCTAATTCCTGGAACAAACATAGTAGCCTGACTCTGCAAATCCTCAACTCTAACCAGGTCCCCCTAGAACAGATAATCTCCTTCAAATACCTTAGAGTAACCATAGACACTGCTCTTAACTACCACAAACATATCTGCCTCCTTATCACCGCTGTAAACACATGCATTGGCCTATTTTACCATCATAAGCACTGTCTCACACCAGAAGCCCTACAGCTTGCCATCTCATCATCCATCCTGTCCCTCATAGACTATGGGATACTGGTGTATGGGGCTGCTGACTCCATTGCCCTTCAAAGAATCAGGATATCATTAAACATTACCTGTCTCCTTGCCACTGGCTGTGAGCACCTGACCCACACCCGCTCTCTCTACACTCTCACAAACTGGCTTGATTTTGATGGATGGCTTAAATACCAGACCTGCGTTTTTGCAAAAAAAAATCACTAATGGTAATGTGCATGGAAAACAGCAGCAAAAAAGGGTAAAGAAGAGTGAGTTTAAAATCTTCAGGCAGCAGAGCATTTTCTCATGCTGCACCAACTCTTTGGAATTCTCTACCATGCCTGTTACGGGAGTGCACCTCTGTAGAGATATTTAAGAAAGAACTAAAAACTTATTTATGGAAGCTGGCATTTTTGGAGAGTTAAGTTAGTTGTAATATGGTTGGAATTTTATTGTAATTTATTATGTTTTTATGATGTATTTTATGATGTATCCTTATATGTTTTATGTTTTGTATTGAAATTTGAATCTTTGATATTAATTTGTTCAGTGCTTTGATAGATTGAAAGGCATTATATAAATAAAATTATTATTATTATTATTAATGCACCTTGTGGCCTCTCACTCCTTCTTCAACCTGTTCCTGCCTTTAATTGAACCTGTAGCTCCAGTAAATCCTGTTACCAGATCCCCCTCTGTAGATCAGCGATGGACCAATGTACCTTTCATTACAGGGCACCCCTCTGGCTAGATGCTCTCCCAATACCATCCTCACTGAATCAAAAATTGGCCACTTCAAACACCTCCTTAGGGAACAGATTCAATGTGAAGGGGCATGCAACCACATCAATCCATACTCTTTGGTATGCCTCCCTGCCCTTAGGTGCACTTACAGACATTCCAACCATAAGTTTTATTGCCTCCAGGCTAAGGCACACTTGGAATGCCAGTCCTCCAACCTACCCCCTCCCAGCTTGGTAAAGTATATCCTAGTATAGACCATTGATACTGCCTGTGACTAAGTTACAAATGGTAGCTGCTATATACCTATAACTATGCTACAACTTGTACCTGCTATATACCTAATAGAACAAAATGTAATTTGCAATGTAATTTTGAATAAATATGTTCATTGCACAGCCTGATGTACTGCCATGCTTCCTGCTGGCAGTTGTAATTTTACTGTATATAAGACCGTGTAACCTGAATGTAATGTAAATAATGGATAATTGTCCACAATGTATAACCTGGATGCTCCCATGACAGTGCTACCTGCTTGCAGCTGCACTTCATTGTTTGTAACTAACTGAAATGTGTGAAGTTAATGTTGAATATCTGTATGTTTTCTGATGTAGAGCCTTTGTAAATGAGTCCCTGACTCAAAGGTATGCAATTCTGAAACAATAAATAAATAGATAAAAGAGCTTGCAAACCAGCATCTCAGGTTAACCCCTTGAGCTCCAAACACTGTTTTGCAACCATTTCAACAATATAACCATATACATTTTCAAACCAAGGGATCCCACTTTCACATAAAGATTTGCACATATTTTATAACTTCAGATATGCAAGGGGGAAGAAAAGATAGAAACGGCAAGTGAAGGCAGAGAGATAGCGTGGGGGATAGCTAGACCATCAGAGTGGCCAGTTTCTAGGTCTCACAAGAACATTTGACTGTGCAGTCAGAAAGATAAGAGACAGAACAGAAGAGGATAAAACAGATCCTTGCATTTAACTGTTTCTGCATAACAAATCTTTCTATTTAACAAATGGGACATGGTCTTATTCAATCCTGACACACTTTTCTGATACAGAATGTCATACAGTGGTCACTGAAAATAGCCAGCAGTATGCCTGCTGTGATAATGAAGTGGTGGTGAGATGAGAGAATCCAGTCTACGAGGGTGTAGTTAGACAAGTGGGGGCTGAGTCAGGTGGGATCTGAGATGAGTTACAAAAGGTTAAGGGACTCAATCCTATAGGACATTGACCTGAAAGATGAGGAGAGCCATTTAATGTTGAAGGCACCTAAGAGGATGAGCTTACCATCAGAGGAGTGTGAAGAGAGAGTTGAGAGTGAATACATCAGGGAAGAGGGCAAGATTCTCGGTGAAGCATGGAAAACAGTGGCAAAAAAGGGTAAAGAATAGTGAAAGAAAGTTTAGCTGGACATTGTCCACCTAGGGACAAATGACTTGACTGTGAATGGAATCAGAGCAGTGCAGTAGGAGCTTGTAGAGTTATGGTGGGGCCTTAGACAAGAAGCATGCACGGTAACCTTCTCAAAGGTGCTGCCTGTATATGGCATGGGTGAGCCAAGGGTACTCCACACCATGGGATTCAATGATTGGTTGAAAAACTGGTGTGGAGATTAAGGTTTAGGCTTCACTAGGGACTGGGGGTCCACCTGGAGGGATGCAGACCTATACTGGTGTGATGGTCTGCATCTGTCTGGGAGGGGAACTGGAATCCTAGGTGACAGGTTTAAATGCTTCATTGTCAAGCATTTAAACTAGCCAAGGAGAGCACTGAAAGAGCATGGAAATCCCAACCCCCACACACACAAAACAGGGTAGTTAGTGAGGTAAACACTAAGTCAGAGAAGTCGACAGGAGCATGACAAGGGTCAATGGAGAAAAAGACAAAAACAGTAAGGACAGGGATGGGGCTAAAAGGGATAAGGATATCAAAAAATGGAGAGTGATGAGTACCAATGCACATAGTTTGGGTAACAAGCTCCCTGAAATAATGGCCTTGATGGAAGAGGGGCAGCTGGATATTGTGACAGTCACAGAAACATGGTACACAAAGAACTACGACTGGAATATCAACAAACCAGGGTGTACAATCTATAGGAGGGGCAGGAAGGGTAAAGGAGGAGGAGCTCTCTATGAAAGGAAAGGGATCAAAGCAATAAAACTAAAGGGTATACAGGGAGGATAGGAGGCACTGTGGGTCACCCTGGAGACAGGAAATGGCACCACAATATGTATGGAGTTGAATACAGAATCCTGTCTCAGGGGAGGAAATGGACAAGGAAATGATAGATGATATCCTTAGAATGGCAGAAAAGGGGGAGATATTGTTGATGAGGGACCTGAATATGCCAGATGTTAACAGGAGCACCTTTACTACAGCCACATCCAAGAGCAGGGTCATTCTCAATGCCCCACAGGGGGCATTCCTCGGACAGCTAGTGTTGGAACCCACTCAGGAAGGAGCAGTCTTAGACCTGGTACTCTCAAACAGGGACAGAGAGAGGATCTCAGATTTAGAAGTGGGTAACCATCTGGGAACAAGTGACCACCAAACAGTGTGGTTCACGATAAACACAGCTGTAGAGTCAAGTCACACAAAGGTGAGGGTGTTGGACTTTAGGAAGGCTTACTTTGGCAAAATAGGGGAGTGCCTCAGAAAAGTACTAGCAAATGGGCAAGAAGATGGAGTGGAGGACCAATCGGGAAAATCAAAGCTGCCATCACAGAGGCAACAAGCCTTTGTGTGAAGCAAATAAACAAAATGAAGGAAAAAAACACTATGGCTCTCAAAAGAGGTGGTGGGGAAGATTAGGGAGAAAAGTATAGCATTCAGGATGTATAAGGAAACACAGAAGAAGCAGGACAAAGAACTGTACCAGTTAAAGCAGAAGTAAGTGGGGAAGACAGTCAAAATAGCAAAGGACCAAACCGAGGAAAAGATAGCCAACTCAGTTAAGAAGGAGGATAAAACCTTTTATAGGTACATTAGGTACATTACGGAGGGAAGAAAGACCAGAGGAGGGATAGTGAAGCTTAATAAAGGGGAAGGGGATGGGCAGACGGTGACAGTGACAAAGCAGAGATACTGAACAAATACTTCTGCTCAGTATTCACAGAAGAAGAGGAGGGGGAGGTACCTAAGCCAAATAATAGAAGCACACTGGATAGAGGGGTTGATACCAGTCCATTCACAGAAGAAAGGGTTCGGAAAGAACTCCTTAAACTGAAGGTGGACAGAGCAATGGGGCCTGATGGGATTCACCCTAGAATTCCGAAAGAACTAATAGGAGAACTAGTGGCACCACTGACTACCATTTTTAACAAATCATGGGAGGATGGTGTGATACCTGAGGACTGGAGGAGGGTGGATGTGATTCTGTTTCACAAAAGTGGGAGCAAGGCAGAGGCAGGAAACTGCAGACCTGTTAGTTTGACCTCAGTGGTAGGGAAAATGATGGAATCACTTCTGAAAGAAAGAATTGTTGAGTACCTGGAGGTCAGCAGGGCACAAGACCCAAGGCAGCATGGATTCACAGCAGGAAGGTCATGTCAGATGAATCTAAAAGATTTCACTGACTGACTGACCAAAGTAGTAGACCATGGAGGGGCTGTGGATGTGGACTATCTAGACTTTAGCAAAGCATCTGACTCAGTCTCACACAAAAGATTAATAAACAAGTTAGCCAGCCTGGGAGTGGGTTCCAGGATGGTAACCTGTGTAAAAAATTGGCTGGACAACAGGATGCAGAAGGTAATAGTAAATGGAGTCCACTCTGAAGAAAGGGAGGTTATTAGTGGGGTACCGCAGGGTTCAGTACTGGGACCGGTCCTCTTTAATATCTTTATAGGTGACATTGTGGAGGGACTGGAAGGAAAAGTATGTCTCTTTGTAGATGACACAAAGATCTGCAACAGGGTTGATGCATAAGGGGGTGGAAAGGATGAGAAGGGGCTTGGCAAGACTGGAGAAATGGTCAAAAGTATGGCAACTTAGATTCAATGCAAAGAAGTGCAAAGTAGTACACCTGGGAAATAAAAACTCAGCTGAAAAGTACACAATGGGGGGGGTATTAACAACAACAAAAATGGAAAGGGACCTGGGGGTAGTCATACCAGATGACCTAAATGTATTCAAGCAATGTGAGAAGGCAGTAAGGAGGGCTGGGGGAATACTGGGATGCACAGGGAGAGGCATCACCAATAGAAAACAAGAATTTGTTGTCCCTCTGTACAAACAGTTGGCGGGACCCCATCTGGAGTTCTGCATGCAGTTCTGGAGACCCCATCTCCACAAGAACATAGACAGGATGGAGGCTAGGGTTACCACCTGTCCTGATTTCATCAGGACAGTCCTGATTTGGGCAGCTGTGTCCTGCAACAAATCATGAAAAATGCTTAATGTCCTGATTTTATAGGAGAAAAAATGTTTTCTTACTTTCATTTAGAAATTGTAGAAAACTAGAATACCTTAACTAAAATATTTTAAAATGATAGCAAACAATATAACAACTAAACAGCTACAACATTTAATGGTAGTTGTGATTATTAATAGAAAATAAGCCAGTTGCATTGGCTGAGATTACATATTGTCCTGTGAAAAAATCAGGTTTCAGCATGAAATGTCCCACTCTGAGCTTCTTAAAAGGTGGTAACCTTAATGGAGGCAGTCCACAGGAGTGCAACTAAAATGGTGCAGGGTCTGCACCAGAAGCCATATGAAGAGAGGCTAAAAGAGCTTAATATGTATACCCATAAGGAAAGAAGGGAGAAAGGTGACATGATAGAAACTTTCAAGTATCTCAAAGGAATCAACAAAGTCCAAGAGAGTAGCATCTTTCAGAAAATGAGATGTGCGAGAACAAGGGGGCACAATTTGAAGATAGATGGGGGACAGCTCAGGGGCAACATGATGAAGCATTTTTCCATGGAGAGGGGTGGTGGATGCATGAAACGGCCTTCCTGAGGAGGTAGTGGGGTAAAAAATAGTGGGGAAATTTAAAAGACTGCATGGAACATACATAAGGCAATTCTAGTGGGAGGTAGGAGGAAGTAGGCTGTTTGTTAACTCGGATCTGCAGCTTATCTGATAGGTAGGGAAATGGGTAGACTGGGTTGGCCAAGAAGTTATTATCTGCTGTCAAAATCTATTTTTCTAAGTTTCTATGTCAGCTACCAGGAACTCATGGAAGGAAGGTGTAGCCTCCTTGAAAATTATGGTGCAAGTAAGGCTAGAACAAACTGGTTCTTGGAATAAACATGTGGACAAATTATGTGTGGTTCATAGCTCAGTGTTTATGTAACATATAGTGGAATGATGTAGATGGTTGTTGGATACAGAGGCCAGCACAGAATGACTTGTGCTTGGGTACTTGGATGCTTGAATTGAATCGTTTGATAATATTTGATGGTTTGGGCCTTTCTCTGTATCCCACCTGTAGGAAGGAAGGAGGCTTGGATTAGAATTATGGAGCCCCAAAAAAAGAATAAATATCAATGATTGTTAAGTAACTGAATGCTGAAAAAGTCATGCATAGCACCTTAATGATAAGAATAGATGACCACCTCCTCCAACTCCGGAGAGTGTGACCAGTAGCACTCAGGAGAGGAAAAAACCCCTTTGGGGAAACCTCTGAGGACCCATGGCTATTGACCTGCCCGTCCTTTTGGGCATACTAAAGAAGAGTGATCCTAATTAAACTAAATTAATCAGCTAATCTGAATTCAAATTTGTAGAATTCAATCCAGATGAATGGAGCTTAAGAAAGCTGAATTATAAATGTCCAGTGAAATAATTTCCTTCTAATAAATTCCGAGTCCAAGAATCCATGTATAATTCGGAATGATGGAGAGTAGATATATGAAGAACCGTCTTCCGTACTTCAGTTGATAGAGGGCATAATCCAAGGAATTGAATGATGGTGGATGAAGTTGATGACTGACGAATTCAATACAAGAGCAGAAATAATTGCATCCAAGCTTGATGTCTACGAGGCAGAATGAAATCAAAGTAGTACGACGTCCAGGTTTCTAATAGGGCTTGTGTAGTATGAGGAATGAGAGAAGGCTTGAGGCCAGGCTATCGAGTGAAGAATTCAGTTCTGATAGGAAATATAATCTTAGGAATTGATATGAAGCAATGGCTGTAGAGTTGAGCTGGATTAATGGCATGCTGTATATGATAATCAGAGACACTGGTGTGATTTATGAAGCATCCAAGTAGTATGACGAGGTGAGCCCAAATGAAAGAAGGCAGTCGAACTGAATCCAAAGCAAGAGGTAGTAGGAGCAAGTGCATCAACGTAGGCAAATGAGAAGGAACAGGATGTGGCAACCTGCCCCTGAAGAAAATGTAGCCAAGACAGCTGACAGGATAGGAAAGAGGCGGCTGATTCCAGTATGGGAAATCCAGCTAGACCCAGGAATGACCGTTGGCATAAATCAAGCGATTGAGTTCTTTGATGCGCAGGAATCCAACAACTGGACAGGTACGGAATCACCTGGAAGAGACTGAGATGGAGACATGGCAACTGCACAAGAGGAATAGGATGGAGAACTGAAGGCATGCAAATTTGAGGCATGAAGTAGACGAGACCCAAGGAGTCTGAGATGGAGATAACTGAAGAAGCGGAGTCCAAGGAAGCAGCAGAGTCACAGACCTGAAGATGGTAGAGCACAAGCAGGGTAATGAAAGTCTGCAGGAGATGCCAACCAAATCCTGGAAAGCAGCTGTAATTCCACTGTTGAGACACAGGGCGAAAATCCAAGATAGCAACCCCGGAAGCCGCCGAACAAGTCTGAGGCAATCTGAAGCATTTAAGTATGAGGACCAGCCACTTAGTCGTAGAAGTAGGAGTGACCAGGCATGTAGGGGGAGCAAAGTCGAGATTGTAACTAATGTCCCAAAGGTGAAGCAGCAGGGAGTCCTTGGCTAAGGCAGCAGAAGCAGGTAGGCATAAGTAAAAGAGGAATCACTAGGTCCTGAGCTAGGCGAGGCAGAAGGAGAACAGAAGTAGGTGAACCTCCCAGCCCGTAGGGCGAAGGCAGGTCAGAGAAGCAGGCAAGTAGTAGGTAAACCTCCCAGCCCGATGGGCGAAGGCAGGACGTAGAAGCAGGAATTAGTAGGTAATCCTCCCAGCCCAATGGGTGAAGGCAGGTCACAGATGCAGGTGAGTAGTAGGTAAACCTCCCAGCCCAATGGGCGGAGGCAGATCATAGAAGCTGGTGATCAGTAGGTAAACCTCCCAGCCCAATGGGTGAAGGCAGGTCGGAGAAGCTGGTGATCAGTAGATAAACCTCCCAGCCCGAAGGGCGAAGGCGAGGCTAAAGCCAAGGATGGTGGTAGGTACAAACGATTAATGCATAAGCAAGAGTAGATTTACACGTAGGTAAGTAGTAGTAATAGTCATTGTCAAACCTGCATGCAATGCAGAAGTAGTAGCGAGGAGTAAAGAATAGATTGTATAAGGTACTGTAAAATGGTAGCATAACCTGAGTGAATTCCATGCACAGTAGAAATATTCTCTAAGGCAGACTTATGAGAGCAGTAGGATGGTGCTGTAGAATGTGTTTTCATGATGATCGAGGATGGTAGGAGAAGGCAGTGAAGAGACCTGGATGGATGAGTTGGCAACTCGACCAGAGGTAACAACATCCCGATATTGTAGTAGATCTATGTCTTAGGCTGAAGTCATGATAAGGAAGGCAGTATGGGAAAGCGCTCGGTTGGGAGTTCTGACAGAAGACAGTAGTAGTAACTCCGAAGGATTTGAAGCAGCATGGCAAGCATCCAAGGGAATTGAGGCAAATATCCTGAGATGCAGTCCAGAAATAAATCCAGTGAAACAAAGAAGCTTATCCTTGACAAGGGGACGTATATGTGAGCAGGTAAGGTGAGGGCTGCAGAGTCCAGGATCCAAGTTGCAAGACTGAAGGCGAGGAATAACTGGCAGTGCATCCAACCCTAAAAAGTCGGAGGAGTAAGTCACCTGAAACCAGGGTGCCGCCATGGAGGGCCACCCAGAACAGTATGCATCCCAGAGGCTGAAGCTGAGGTAGTAGAGGATGGCAGAGATAATGCAATATAAGAACCAGTAAAGTAATGCTGCTAGAATGTCAGGAAAGCCTCAGCCATGTGGAGTGTTTCGACTGGGGCAGCAGGCAATAAGGGGCTATGACAAGCATGAGAAGCTGAATGGCAGCATAGTGCACGGTGACAGATGCTGGAATAATAAAATGTGTGGTAGTAAAGCAGGATGCCCAGCAACATGCTGCAGAATGAACCTACAGTGCCATTAAAGAGAAATATCATTCAGAAGCCAGCCAACAAGGCCATACTGGAGTAAAAGTGGCAATATCCAAGGTACCAGCTTGTAGGGCACGTCCAGAGGTCTATAGGTCTACATCACAGACTTTTGAATAGCTCCAGAGGTAGGAAGGAAGCTGCAACCTGAGGTCCGCGGTGCAGGTACAGGTTGAAGTAAGGTTCAGAGTGAGGTAGGGACAGTAGCTCATGAGCTAGTTGGCAGGGAACCAGAAATATGGATGGAATGGGGATAGTATGTGGAGATTAGCCCAAGCAGGGAAGTACCCAGAAAAGGGGCAGGACCAACCCATGCCAGAACAGCAACAGTGGCAAGTACAACGGCCCATGAGAAGGGTGGGTAATAAGCATGGGAAAACAACACTGCAGACATCAAAAATGAGCATTGAAAGACCATGCACTAATGCGTTTATATTGCACCAGCCAAAGTGACATTAAGAGTCCGTCGTACTGCAAGAAGTTCATGAAATGCTGTGTAAAAGGTATCCATGTACCTGTTGTGCAATCCCAAATAGTTGCACAGGCCAGTATGGAGCTGAAAGCCTTTCACCATACAGAGCCCTGGCTTAGGTGAGATACCACATCCAGCACTGGAAGCTTTAATGGTATAATGAAATAATAGCGTTAAGCAGGAGCGCTGCTTCCGATTCTGCTGGAGACGCATAGTTTTTAAAGTGGAGTCGGGCTGCTCCGACACAAGTCTGCATGCAAGGATGAGATGGACGAGCTGGAATGGAGTCCAAGGAGGAGGAAGGCTGATAGGCTCCGGAAGCAGATGGTTGAATGCGGAAGTAGCCGAGGTGTCCGCAGTGCAGCTGCAAAGAAGCGGAGCCTGTATCAGCGGTGGTGGTGGTGGTCTGCCACAATGGGGTGAGCAGAGTTTGCAGTAGAGTGGGTGGTCCAATACTCCAGAAGTACAGGACTGGGAACAATGCAGACCGAAACGCACATAACTTGGCTGTAGCAGGGCAACAGCTACTCAAGTGGAGAGAAATATAGACAGAAGCGCAGAAAGAAACAAGGTACACAGAAGCAGTTCAGGAAATAGCACCAGAAAGTGGAAGAAAGCAAGCGGCCACCAAAACAAGGGTCAGTAGGTGAGGAGCAAGCAAAATCCCAAAGAACTGAGGTAGGAAAACACACAGCAAGTGGGGGGGGGGCAACAAACAAACCAGCAAAGACAGGAGGCGGTGGGGGGCAAGCAGCAGAAGAAGGAAAGAGCAGCCGAGCCCCAGCACTGCCAACTAGTGAATGCGACTTGCTCTAAGCAGAGTGGGAGACAGCTGCTGTGATTAAATAGGTTGTGGGGGAGGAGCTCTTCCCCCATATAATTACAGGCAAGCCTATCAATTAATCATTCAAGTTGGCAAGAGGATGTTTTTTTGTATAGAAGCCAGTATTGTTTGGATTCAGAAATTTTAAAAACAATAGTTCAGGTCAAAGTCTTACCTTTGATTGATAATGCTGATATTCTATATGACAGTGCCTTTATGGATTGGCTTTATAAATTGGATGAATTATATAATCATTTAGACAGACTGATTTTGAAATGTCCCAAGAATGTGCATCACTGTGAATTGCATCAGCGGCTTGGTTGAATTTCTCTAACAAATAGGCAAGAATTAAACAAATGTATTTTTGCCTACAACAGTGGACTGGTACTTGTCCCTAATTTTTTTGGTAACAGGCTGTCTTTTAGAAAAATTGATCCCTCCTTGAGAAGTCCTCATGTACAGGAATTACTGGTATCATGTACCAAAACGAAAAGATCTTTGTATTTTTCAGTCAGTTTCTCCACATCTACTGCAATTTGGAACAAACTCCCTTCTGAATTTAGAAGATTACATACAAAACCTTTATCAATCTCAGTGTTGAAACATTGTCTAATATCTTCTCAAAGGGCCTGTAATTGTTTTTATTAATTGTACTTTATGAAGGTAACTGTGTGTTATGGTGTTTGTATGTTACATGTTTTTGTATGTATTACAAGGTCACCATTGTAAATGAGCTGTTGCTCAATGGTTATAACCTTAAATAAACAAACAAAGGCTTTGGCAGACACACTGGACAAATACACCCCCATCTTTATTCCTGTTCTGTCAGAAGAGGTGATAATCTAGAATGATTATGATCGAAACAGGGATCCTGGAGGAGAGTCTGGATTATGTGGCACGAAGCAGCTCTTGAGAGTGTGGAGAGGCTAATACCATAAGAGCATCCAGATATTTTTTGAGTGGGTGGGAGGGCGAGCTCCTTCCATTCATGTGAAAATAGTAGTGGTTTTTGGGATGGCGGAGGGAGAGAGACAAAGACTGAGTTTTATATTGCCAGCAATGAGGAGAAGCAGGGTAAGAAGAAGAAGAATGGAGTGGGGCCTCCAACCCCTGTACCAGAAAGGAGAACAGGGGAGGAATGAGCAGGAAAGGGATGGGAGAAATTGGTAGAAGAACTCCAGGTTAAGAGAGGGGAGGGGAGAGAATGAGACTAGGATGGATGTGGAAGAAGGTGGGGATGGCAGCAGGGAGGTTTGTGGAAGGGAAGTGACAGGAAGGAAAGTGTGGGGTGAGGGAGAAGAGGTAGTGGAAGGGGAATGGGTTGAGGGAAGATGAATGAACAAGGAGAGGCAGAGGAAGAGGAGGCCTGGTAGCATGATTTTCAGACAGAGTGGTAACCAAAATGATGAGTAATTAAAATAGACATTGACAAAGCATTAAAATAACCAGGAAGGTCATGGCAGATGAATAGTAATAACGGTATACACCCCCCCCGCCCCACAGTGACAAGTCGACAGTGACTGACACTACTGCAACAACAATGCCAGGTTGCTGTAGTGTCAACGTTGGACCCTGGCACTATTTTCTGGTTGTCTTGCACCACCTCCCATATTCAGTTCTGACTCAGAGTTGATTAGTTTAATTGGGGGGGGGGGGTGCAAGGGGCACAGCATCCCACTTGGGGATTTGGAGGATGAAGCCCCCAGAAGAAAACATGGGAGCAGTGATCAACTTTATGCTGACCACAAATGCAGTCGACATAAAGGTGTCACTGTAACAGCAGTCAACAAAATTTTTGTCACGCTGGCATTGTAGATACAGTATTAACAACTACTCAAATGTAAGGTGTAAACCTAGGTAAACACAAATAGATAAGCAGAGGCACTGGCAGACTGGAGAAGATAAGAAAAACAGTCACCAGAATAAACAGAAAAGGAAGAGTCAAGCAGTGGCTAAGCAGTACATATTCAGTAGGCCTAGGGCAGGTAAGTAGTTACTTAGTGTTACTCTTACATGCAAATAAAACCTTAGCAAAACCAAGCGGATAAGCAGTGATTCAGGCAAGCTGTATGAGAATACAGACCAGCTCCAGGATTAGGCAAGATGAGGCTAACAAAAATGACTGACCTAAATAGGAAAACTAGAGAATAAGTAAGCAGACACAGATAACCATTTAGGTTAACGAGAGGCTGCACCTAGGTGGCAACTATACAAGAAGTATGAGCGGCAAGTAGGTAGCAGTGAAACAGACTGTACTAATGCAATAAGCAGACTGTTGATTACTAACCAGATACAATATGGGAAGCACAAAGTAAGTATAAAGGGTGTACTCAGATAGCATGAAGCTGAAGGTGCGGCAAAATAGGCAAGAAATAATGTAAGTCACCTTCCAATGAGAAGTGCAGGGTAGGGTACAGAGTCCTTGGAACGCCGGGGAGGGGGGGTGATGTGAACATAGCAGTATTTACCTCTCATAGGTAAACGGGCACTCATTTTCATTTAATTTCATTTCACTTGTTTATTTTTATACTGGTAAGTCTGTAGGACAAGCCCATTTTCACAAACGACCAGTTTCTTATGAATTTTGGCATAAGGTTTATTAACTGTACTTTTATTTATTTATTTATTGGCTTTTATTTACCGGATAAGCACACTAGACAAGGAATGCCTATTTTCAGGTATGACCGGGAGATTACAAGAGCCTGGTTTAAAGACTAGCGTAAGGGAATTACAACCATGTGAAATACAATGTTTTTATGTCATTCACAGGCTCCCTGAAAGTAAATTCACAGAAGAAGCCCATTTCAGTTTATGGACTGATTACTGTTTTCTCTGTAATGTTACTTGGTTCATTATGTATATGTTTTTGTTATCCCTGGAAAGCTGCCTGCAATCTAATCTAATCTTCTAAGCAAATAAAAAAAAAATCACAGAGCTCAAAATAAAAAAAAAAATCACAGAACTCCTAGATAATCATCTGTATCCCGTCAAATTGACAAGTACATTTGGTCATGGCAATTTTTTCACCTCGACAAGGGCAACAGTGAAAGTGATGATCCTAATTTTAGATTGACCCTCACTCCTTTCGCCCTTTTCCCCCACTCAGTTTCTACCCGCACTGAGGCAAAGCCCCCCACAAAAGCCAATCGTTTGCCAGTTGGGCGCTTTGGTGCTGCACCTCTCAGGAGATGAAATACCTGGCCCTGCATTGCTTGGCAACATTTTGCCAGTGCCATACTCAGCATCAACACAATGTTTGTTGCTACAGCATGGGTGAATCATATTCATCAGAACTTATTTTAAAACCCAGTGTGTTTCAAGTTTTTCATTGGCATGTGTGAGCTGATGTAAGGCAGACTAGTGATATCATTCAGGGTATGCAATAAGTGTCATTTATTTTGCATCATTGATTAAGGGATGCATTTCTCTTTCATGTAAAACCTAATACCAACACAGCATTACTGATGCACATCCCCTTCTAGTCCAGTGGCCTTTTCACCTCAACCCTTTCATTGCTCCTCTGTTGAATGGATTCCCAGTTGCAGGATAATGGAGTTTGGCAGGCATATGACTTAAGTCCTCTGATTCAAGTGCTGCTAAGATAAAGCCTGCAAGCAGTGGGGGGTGTTAACAAAACTAGCCTTTCAGGACCACAGAGGATCTGTAAGCAGTGAGGGTTAACGCAATTAGTCTATCTGGGCTACGGAGTACCCACAAACCGGGATTCTGGATCAAAGCACCTCACCATGGGATGCTTTTTTATTTGAAACCACACACCCACCCACACAATGTTACTGTTGCACTTCCCCTCAGTAGTTCTGTGGCACGTTTGCCCCAACATCTCCCTTTTTTGAGTAGTTCCCTAATTGTAGAATAATGGAATTTAGTCAGATTAACATGACTGTATGGCTTGTGGCACAAAGCAACTCACCTCCTCCTCCTCCTCCTCCTCTGGTGACTCCTCTTTCTGGATTGAGCTACATCCTCCAGCATGTGGGACTGAAAGAACTCCAGCAATGAGTTTATGATATCCCTCACCACCTCCAAGTGCTTGTGACTCTTCTTTCTGCTCAGCTTTGCTACTACTTGCAGCCCTCCATCTGACCATAGCCTGTGGTCTCCATGGCTCTTCTCACTGCTCTTCTTGGTGTTGACTGTTCCAATGAAATCTGCAGGCCAAGCTTGTGCAGATCTGTCACTGTTTCCTCTATGGTGTCATAGGGCCTGACAGACAGCAACATTACTCAAGCTGTGCAGGATAGAGAATCTGACATTTAAGTCCCTGTGACTATAACGCGTGCCAAGATAAAAGCCTGCAAACAGTGTGGTGGGCGGCTAACAAAATAAGCCCATCAGGGCTATGTAGGACCTACATGCAGCAGGATAATTACAGCAACATTCAGCCTTCACATATTTGGGGGGGGGTTAAGAAATGCCCTGTGTACCTGACTGCAGGAGTTCCCAGTAGATGTGCCCATGATGCACTGTTGGTGGTGCTACCCATGAATAAGCATGTCCAGTTTTAAAAGAAGGTGGCTAATATTGCTTCTGTTCTTGTACAGCATATATGCTTGTATGTTATCTATCTGAATTGTTATGGATTTTACTCTCTGTTTTCATTTCTGGGGGGTCGTTTTACCCTTTAAGCAGTTTGTTTAATGTTACCACAGCACCTGCCTTCCTACAGCACTGCTAGTATGTCTGGCAGGAAGCAGTTGGTGTCCAGTAGTGAGTCTGGAGATGAACAGGACTATTTTTATAACTTCAATAATGATAAACTTTTTTCATATATCAAGGCAGTGAGCAGACAATACTACAATAGATAGAGATAGATAGATAGATAGATAGATAGACAGGTAGATTGATTGATTTATGAACATTTGTCTCATCTGGACATTCATTGGGAAAGGGAAAATTCTGTCAGTGATGATACCTGAAGTTAAACCACCAGCCTCACAGATGAAATGAGTACAGAAGTTGATTGATGTGTTCCTTTATTCTTTATTAATGAAAATAAATATTTAATCAATAAAATATAAAGGTTGTAGTCTAAAGTGTATTTTTGTTTCATTATCTGTGTAGCAAAATGTTCCATTTTTCATTTGAATTTTGTCACTGTATGAGATGCTGCAGTGTGTGTGTGTGTGTGTGTGTGTGTGTGTGTGTGTGTGTGTGTGTGTGTGTGTGTGTGCTGTGGAGGACGAATGTGGAGAGTCTGTCATGATAGGAAGGAGATTACCTTGAAAGACTACTGCTTCATTAATTAATTTTGTATTCCTGGCTTATTCAGCCATTGCAAATCACTGCAGAATGCATTGTTTTCTATATTTCAGGTGCCCCAGTCTATAATAAATTGTTTCCAGGTATCACTAAGCCTCAGACTCAGACTTTAATTGGCATGGCAGTTGAGCAATAAATTACTTGTTGGGTCAGTGAGTCAGCAGAGATCATTTATAATGTTGCCAACTGCGCAGTTCCTTCAGTCATTCCAATTTAAAGCTGCAAAACAAAATCTGATTGATAACACTATCTCCTCCCCCCTCCACCAAAACAAAAAGCTGCAAGTAAGACTTTATTATTTTTTTTTCACTTTACTGCCATTGCTAAGGCTGTTGTTTTACATACTATGAAAGTCCCCATAATTAAAAATGTGCTGGCAGGATAATAATTGTATTTTTTTTTGGTAGCCTGTCAAAACGGCGACTGTGGAAAGGCAACCCATGAAGAGTGTGACCAAACCACAGCACTAATATGTTTGGATGACCTTTGGTTCTCCCCATCCCTGAGGTATGCCCCCCTGGAGTTAGTATACTAAATAGAGGGGGTTGTGGGGCCCCCCCCTCAAGAAACAACTTTGACCCAGATCATCACTCTGCAGGATTTGCACCCACTTCACGGGTCACCGTTTCACAGTCACTGTTATGACATGGAACCATTTTCTTCAACTTAGAATTATTTTGACAAAAAAAAAAACACTTCTCCAGGGAAACTGGTTACATTAATAGCGCATATTGCCCAAGGTTGGTGTAGCTACCCATTACCTGTCAATAATAGCTAGTGTGTTAATCATACTGAACTTGTTGTTCTTCAGTCTGCATCTGACCATGTTGTTAAATGGAGGGCCACAGTTTACAGTGCTTTCAAATCCTCACCTTTTACTGGTAGTGTCTGTCCTAACCGTTACTGGTGGTGAGTTGGTAAAGGCAAATTCAATTAGCAACAAAAAAGTCAATCTGAGTCATAGTAAATCCTTTCTAGGGTACTACCACAAGGACCTTACTGGGACATTACTGATAGGGACTGTGTAAAGGAGTCTATAGTGTAACAAACAAACTAATCTGTTGTAATCTGCTGTCCATTGCAGACCAGTAGCATATGATGATGTAGGGGCACTCTGGAGGTATGGAGGAAATGCAGGGGTGTGGGACAGTAGTAAATCAAAGGGAAGTCTCAGAGTTTGGCCACTGTCTAAACTGCAGAAGTTCCAGGTTATGAGGCTAGAGTTGGAAGCCTAATGGGTTGCAGCCAACAAGCCCCAAAAGTTTCTACTGTCACAATGACCACCAAAGTCCATTTGGGCAAGGCTGGAGCCTGGACGTTGCTGGGGTAAAGAAAAGGGGGAGGGAAAGATGAAGCCTATGGAGCCATGGCAATGTACAGAATGAGCAACAGGTTCACCCTGTTGCAAACAGTGGGACAACAGGCAGCCCTCTCAAGGGAGGATGGGAACATCAGGTCCAATAGGAAGCCCTTTTCTGAGGACATGCCAAAGAAAGAGGGAAGCCCCAAAGGAGGAAGGAGAAAGATACTTATTGTAGTACATATGATTGTGTGAAATACTGGGAGGGAGATGGGTCTAACACCAGATGATAAAGAGGTGGTGCACTGCTTTCCAGGAGCAACAGCACACAAACTTACAGTCTAGATGGAATAACTCACAGGATGGTAGGATGGAAGGCTGGATCTGGCAGTTCACACAGGAATGAATTATGTTAGCAGGAGAATAATGGAAGAGGTAATGTCCGGTTTCAATATACTAGGGAAGGTACAGCAGCAATGGAAAAAGCAGGTGAAGTAACCTTTTCAGAGGTATTACCACAGACAAGCCTGAATGTGAAGGCACAGTTTCATGTGTTCCAGTTTAATGTATGGCTAAAGGAATGGTGCAGGGAAGATTCATTTTATTTCCTCATGGGAGTGGGGCCTAACTTGGAGGGGATGGAGGCTGTTCAAAAAGGATGGCCTGCACATTAATGAGGGGGGCAGAAAGGTGTACCATAATAAAGAAGACAGGAGGGTGCTGCTAGCAAAATGGGCACAGTACATTAGAAGCAGTGTAAACTTGGTTTGGGGAGTTACCTCAGTTAGGAAGACTAACAATGACAAAACCAATGGGTTCTGTCAGCCTTCCCCATCAAACGGCTCATAAAACATTTCAAAAACTGGTGGGGAGGTGGGATCAGTTGTTGGAGACTATTGTACTTCAGTGCAAGGAGTGTGGATATCTAAATGCCAGATCTGCAAACTCTGGTTACAAAGGGTAATCTGGACCTACTGGGTCTCACAGAGAGATGGTCAAACCAAAATAACTGATGAGACATATCCATCACAGAGTATACACTGCATAGAACCAACAGGGCAAAGAGCAAGGGAGGGGTAGCAACCTGTAAGAATAGGTATAGAATTCACAAAGCTAAATAATCTTTGTGACTCTGAATGTTTAGATACTCTGTGAGTATAATAGTAACCAATGGAAGTGGAAACAAATTGGAGTTGGGTTGGTTTATACAACACAGGTCAAGGTCATGGGCAAAGAGGGAACTTGGGGAGATCCTGAAAAGGCAGGCAAGTCTGGGGAGTTAGGGAACTTTAACATGATAGATGTGGACTGGAAAGTCCTGGTAAAAGCAACCATAAGGAGCCAGCTCCTGGTGGAAGCATGTCAGGAAGAGGTCCTGGCACAACTGGTCCATGACCCTACATGTGAGTTAACGCTGCTGGACCTGGTGCTCACAAAGCGCATGTATAAAATGAAGTAGTGCAGGAAATGTTGCAGTCATGTCACCACAAGATGTTGTGTTTAGAGGTACAATTGGAAGACAACAAAGTGACTAGCTCAGTGAAAGGGTGTGACTTCAGAAAAGCATACTTTGTCAGTATGTGAAGCTGTCTGAAGAAAATTTGAGGGAAATAGTGGGGAAAGTAGGGTACAAAGTCAAATGTAAGGTGTTTAAATTAAACATGCTAGAGATTGTGACACATTGTGTTGAGAGGGTTAGCAAGGTAAGAGAGCAAAAGGCCCACTCTGGTTCACAGTTGATGTGAAGGAAACAGTGTGAGTAAAGAGGAGAACAGTTAAGAAATACAAGGGCAGTCAATGGAAGGAAATTAGGGAGGATTATCTAACAACAACCAGGAAGGCTACCAGAAGGATCAGGAGAACTATGGCTGAGTAAAAGCTTTGAATTACAGGGGGTTGAAGTTTTGGGACAAGGTGTTCTGCCAGTACATCAGATGGAAAAACAATGTTAATGAATATACCATGACTCTAATGAAAGAGGAAAGATGAGCAGAGACAAACAGAAGCAAAAGCAGAAAAACTGAACCAGTTTTTTTGCACTGTCTTTACCAGGGAGGAGGAGGGGCCATTGCTAAAATGTAGGGTTGGTGTTAGAATGAAGAACGGCAGGAGCTCTAACAGGCAAGGTTCTGTCACAGAGAAAGGAGTGATGAAAGGTCTAAGAGTGTTGTGGGAAGATAAATCAAAGGGACCAGATGAGCTGCATCCTAGGATACTTCAGAAGCAGCAGAGGTAATAGCAGATCCACTTGCAGACATTTTTAACTGCTCTCTGGACACAGGACTGGTCCACAGGGGCTGAGCAATTACAGGTATGGTCCCTCTGAATAACAGCAACAAGAAGGATGAGCAGCCTGACAACTAAACACAAGTCACCCTGCCATCAATATTGAGTAAGATACTTGAGTCCAGACTGAGTGAATGAGTAGTGGACTTTTTCAAAGTAAATGGGTTGCATAAAATGATAGGCAGCATGAATTCCCCAAATAGAAGCCAAGAAAGACAATCCTAATAGAGTTCATCAACTGAGGAACATGGGCAGCCAACAAAGCACAGGCCATCAATGTACTGCAGCTGGAATTCACAGAGATTTTTGCTCAGTCACCTGTAGTAGACTGGTCAAAAAAACTGAGGAATCAAGTGGTATAAGAACCAAAAGCAGCAAGGCTGAAGATCTGGCTGAGAGGGATGACCCAGAGGGTAGTGGTGAATGGCAAATTCTCAGATGTTAAAGAAGTTATGAGCAGGGGGCTACAGTTCTCAGCTCCAAACAAACCGCAAATCCTTTGTACACTGCCGATGCAGGGAAGGAGCGGCTAGCCCAAATATCACAAAACAGCAAGAAACCTGCACTCATGAGGCAGAAAGAAACACACTTCACTTCAATACAAATTTAAAGCACTTTAATGCCATTCATAGTGAAGTGTGAACACAAACATTCACCACACACCACAGAACTGCCTCTGTGCTTTGAGTCAGAACTGTCTGTCAGGGAGGTGTCACGAATGCCATCAAAGCACTTTAAATTTGTATTGAAGTGAAGTGTGTTTTCTTTCTGGATTATGAGTACAGGTTTCTTGCTGTTTTGCCACAGGGATCTGTCCTGGGCCCTGCCCTCTTTAACATATTCTTATGTAACGTAACAGTGGGCATCCAGAGAAAAATTTGCCTCTTCACATATAACATTAAAATCTGTGCAAGGGTGAACACTGAAGAGAGGAGGAGGAGGGCACTTAAGATTCAATCTGAATAGACTGGCAAAATGGTCAAAGCTCTGGCAGCTGAGCATTAATGCAAAGAAAGTAAAGCTATGGACATTACAAAAAAAAAAAAAGAAGAAGATAATACTCAATGAAGAGTATAATACTGGAAAGAACAATGGATGAGAAGGGCCTCAGAGTTACAATATCAGAAAGCCTGAAGTCCTCAGCACACATGAACAGGGTTTCCCGAAAACATGCATTTATCTTCAGCAAAATATAAGGACAAATGGGACTTCATTAAAACTAGTAGGACAAAGATTCAGAAACGATATCTGTAAGCACTTTTTCACTGAAGGAGTGGAGGACAAGTGGAAGAGACTGCCTGTGGAGGTAGTGAAGGCCCACTGAATGGGGAGTTTCTAGGCAGAATGTAAGCAGAACTGGAACTTATTAATTGTGATGCGGGCAGAGGGAAGAAGATGGGATATGCACTGGGGCTCACTTAGTGTGGCTAAGCAGGGCAGACAGGTTAGATGGGCCAGTGGACTTTTTCTGCCATCATTTTCTATGTTCTTATGTATCACAGGGTGTACAGGTTGCAGGATGTCTGCACTGTACCTTTCCATACTGTACGTGTTCCTTGAATAAACAGATTTTTTTAGATCACAGTGCTGTCAGGCTTCGTCCTGCTATCAAACAATGCCATCATAATGTTGGAAAACCCTCCATGTACCTACGTACTCTGTACCTGGAATCTCTCAAATACCCATGATGTAAATATCGTACCTTTCAGCAGCCCCAGTTTCAGCAGTGTGCAAATGTTTTCCGTGAACCTGTCCACTGAGTATCTTGCATGTCTCTGTGCCCTTACGGAGCAAGTCCATCTGCCTGTGAAGCATAATTACTGTATGTATATCTTTGTCATTACCTCTCAGAGCTGTCTGCTATTTGGGTTCAAAAAGGATTCTTTCCCACAGAGTGTGATCTTCTGGGTTTGGACTTTGTCAATACTTCACAAAACTGCTTGCTATTGGAATAACCCCGCACTCAAGTTTTGATGTTCTGTTTCAATAGTCACCAAGTCAATTTGCATCAGCTGTTGATTTTAGTATTGATTAATCAATTCATTTATAGTGCTTAGTACTATTGTTTAAATTGCTAGTCTCTTTTAACAATTTCTTGTCCCATCTACTTCCTATCTGTGAGTAAGTGGGTGCTCAGGGAGTGACATAGCTGTTGTGAAAAAAGACAGCCTGTTTTTCTTTTCATTTTAAATATTTTTTATAGTCATACTATTTAACCATACTGTAGTTCTTAGGTTTGGCTCTTTTTGTATGACAGTCTAAGGTCCACTTCTATAACCTTTAGAGAGTTACAATGTATTAATGGTTACTGTACAACTATATTCTGATGTAGCCTTTATGTAGGCTTATCAGGACTTCTCTGCCCGCTTGGGTGCACCTCAGACCCTCTACTACCCCTCAGAATCAGCCCAGTAACAGCCCAGTAATCCCTGCATGGCGGTCCTGTGTTCAGGAGACCATCAGCCCTTGAATTTAAGTGGCAAGGACTTCTCCACCCACCTGGACGCACCTCAGACCCACCACAGCCCCTCGGAATCAGCCCAGTAACAGCCCAGTAATCCCTGCACAGTGGTTCTGTGTTCAGGAGACCACCCACCCTTCAATTTAAATGGCAAGGTAATCTGAATCTCCAGCACAGCTGTTTGTTGGAGCACACATCTAGCCAAGGAATTTATACTTTGTATTTGGCGTCATTTTCTCAGCATAGTCTTTGGGACACAATACTGCTGCTTACAGCCCCTCTTGGATGCCACTGAGGTCACTGCAGCACTAAACTTTTAATTAATTTGTACAGAAGCTCAATAAACTTTTAATTAATTTGTAGAGAAGCTCACTAAACTTTTAATTGATTTATACAGAACCTCATCTGCTGCAGTCTAACTTCAAATTGTACCTCTTGCATTCATCAGGACTTTTCCAGCTAGTAATACACTCTGTGCCATTCAAATGTTTTTTAATTTCTTGCTAAATATCAGAAGTATACTCAGGGTTATAAGATGTTAATGTAAACTAAGAGATTTAAGCTCCATTTAAGTGTAATCAGTGAGTGCAGCTGCTCCCCTAACGTCTGTGGGTTTTTTTTCACTTTTTTTCCTCTCTTTTTTCTTTTATTCAAGTCAAACAATTTTAGGCTCCTGCCTCTGTCCTGCTTCTTAACTTGTGCTCTCTTGTTCTAAACCCACCCAGTCTGCCTTTGTATTCTGTAGTCCTGCCTCCTATTCTTCCCTGCTTAACCTTGCCCTTCTCCTCTCTCTCCCAGGACTTCTCCACCCACTTGGGCCCACCTTGCACTCTTCATGGCCCCTCAGAATCAGCCCAGTAACAGCCCAGTAATCCCCGCATGGTGGTCCTGTGTTCAGGAGACTGCCCACCCTCGAATTTAAATGGCAAGGTAATCCAAATCATCAGCATGGCTGTTTGTTGGAGCACATATCTAGCCAAAGCCCCATCGGCTCTCTGAGCTGACACACCACCCACTCTCCACCTGCCCACCGTATCTCGGCATCTTAGCTCACTTTTGTAAGTTTCATCTAGTAACTAACAGGCCATTTCGCCATTTGCTCCTTATAAAAGTCTACCCCTAGGTGTTTCTGATTATTGCTGGTGCTCACTGTTTACTCATAGGAACTGTTAATTCTCTACTTTACGGCTGCTGACTTCTTCTCACATTGATGAATTTTCCTGATGCTACACATCATGTCTCAGATAATTCTGTTCTCACTTGTGACCAGCCTATTGCTTCACTCACTTGCAAAGCTCTCCCTGGTCCCATGCTCCCATAGAAATTCCTGGCAGCAACACCCTAATGAAGACTTCCATGTTTCTAACTTGCTGGTCAGACCTATTGACTGCTTTGATCTCACTCCACTATTAATCCCCAGATTCCTCAATTATCTGGTAGCTGCCTACTTAAGTTATACATTCAGCCCAAAAATCATGCTTATCACCCCGTTTATCCATCGCAAGCTCTGGTATCTTATGCTGCTTACTATCCTTTTGGCAGGCAATGTGGAATTGAACCCTGGTCCTTCACATCATCAGACATGCAACAATGTCTCCTGGGCTACTACTTCAGGGCTCTGCATAGCCCATCTGAACATTAGGAGCCTAATGTGTAATCTCTCTGATCTAGAGGCTTGGGTCTCCATCTATAACCTGGACATATTGTGCCTATCTGATAGGTGGCTCAAACCTTCTACTCCTGATTCTGTCTGCTTGTTAAGTGATTATAGTCTCTTCAGGCATGATAGGTTATCTCCAAAGTGGGGTTGGGGTGTTGCACTGTTTTATAAAGTGCATCTAAACATCTCACTGACTAATATCCCACAATCTTCCATGTGTGAATCCCTCCATGCAGCAGTGCCCCCCCATCATAATCCCCGACCTCTGTAGCTGCTCAAATAAATGTATTCCCTGGTAGTCTAGTGGTCCCCCCACACTCCCAGCATGATTCCCGACCCCCATAGCAGTGCTACATAAATAGTATCCCTGGTAGTCTAGTGTCCCCCATAATGATTTCTGACCCCCATAGCAGCGCTACATAAACAGTATCCCTGGTAGTCTAGTGTTCCCCAACCACCCAGCACAAGTCCCGACCCCAAATCATGGAATGCCATGATAGTCTAGTATCCCCTGCACCCAGCAGTGACTGCCCCCACTCCTCCCAATAACCATCCATGAACAGAGCCAGCGACTGGCTCAGCCCTCCTCTCACCACCACGGATGGCCGCTGACTGAGGTACGAATGAGCTGTAATGAATTCAGTACAGCTCATTCATACCTCAGTCAGTGGCTGGCCATGGTGGTGGGTGGAGGACTGAGCCAGTCACCGGTTCCATTTATGTGTGGTTATTGGGAGGAGGCAGTCACTGCTGGGTGGGGACTACTAGACTACCATGACAGTCTGTGATTTGGGGTTAGGGATCGTGCTGGGTGGGGGGACCACTAGACTACCAGGGATGCTGTTTATGTAGTGCTGCTATGGGGGTCAGAAATTGTGAGGGGGACACTAGACTACCAGGGCATTCTGTGATTTGGGGTCAGGGATCATGCCGGGGGGGTGGGGAGACCTTGGTTCTTTTAGCCTAGCAGTTATGTCAGTAGGTTTTGCATTGTGCAGCTATTTCACACTATATAGTGAGCTTTATTTCTTGTTCAAGTGTGTCTACTTTGACGTCTGTTGAATTATTGGGTTGGCTGACCACGTTTGAAGCACTGACTCTCTTGAGTTGGATCGTGGCAGTTTTCTGGAATTATTTAAACTGTTTATGTAGGGCTGCAAGGAGGGTTGGGAATCACGATGGGGTGCACTAGACTATCAGGGAGTTTGCACCTATGGGAACAGAGCCTTGACAGCTCAGATGGACTGCTTGGCCCACCCAGCCTTCTCAGTCCCCTACAGTATTGTGATGTTGTGGATTCTAGTATGCCTATGGCCAATGTCCCCCCCTTGCCTCATGCCTGTTCCATGCAGTCGTGACTCACTCCACTGTTACTGCACCCACGACTGCTGTGGGGTGCCACTGTTGTTGTGGGGGGTGCTGTCTTCCAGTGGATGTTTGGACTCAGGCAGTAAATATGTATATATGTGTGTGTATATATATATATATATATATATATATATATATATACACACACACACACACATATATTCTTTGTAAAAAACTGCATTAATGCAACAGTTAGGGTTTTCTACAGTGACAAAAGTGAGGAAATTCGGCATTAGGGTTTTCAACCCTAACTCCAACTCCCCCCCACACTACCACACATACACACGGACAGACAAAGAGACACCGAGACACAGCTAGAGACACAGAGGTGCACACACACACACACACACACACACACACACAACACACATACAAATGGGGGAGTCATACAAGGCAAGACAACTAATCACAAAACAAACCATAACGCAACAGAAATAACAGACAACCTTTTAAACATACCACAACAGGCATCCATCATCATGTTTCAACAACTGTTGTACTTTTGCTGCCATCTCAGTGTCTTGAATGTGTACACATACAGTACATGCATTAGACGCATGGGTAATGTTTACTGCATAAAATGTGTATGCTATTGTGCACAGTGCTTCACTTGGACAGAGACATGCTTTACCAGAGTAAAAACCAACATGCGTATGTGGTTATGGCTGCATAACATCAGATAGCATATATAGCACTATTTCTGTGTCTAAATAAATGGTAATGCTATGCCATCATAAGCAAGACTATTTTCTTATGTTGGAGTACAATATGGATACATTCATACATATCAAATGGTGGTGTGACTGCTATCATATAATGTATTCACTATGAGATAGCGATTTCACTATTCATGTAATTAACTTTCTTCACATTTAACACTAGAGAAAAAACTTACATAGATGTATTAGTGAAGTGTGAGTGATGTTACTGTGAATGTTTGTTCATCATAGTAAAGTAATACTGCACTTCATTACAAAATACTGTCTACTGCTATGTATTGCTGCTGACACAACTGGGAGCATAGTGAGAAAGCAAATTAGTTACTGTATGTCATGGTAACATCTGATATTGTTAACATACACTGAAGTGTTGTTACAATGCTACCTGATGCTATCGTTCAATAATGAGATGCACAGCTGATTTCTTTAGCGTCACATTCAGTACTGGCAGCAAATCTATGCCCATATACATACAGGAAGTCTTTATTAATATACTCTGTGCATGTAATTGTGTCTAACATAGATGTAAAAAACCATTTGGTAATACTGAGATACAATAAGAAAATATCAAACAATATATTGGTGTCAATTGTGCCTCAAGTTATCTGGTAATAGTATCATACTCATATTCTGTAAGATTGTCTCCAAATATTGCTATGTCACTGTTTCTATTCTGCAAGACATGGCAGCAAAACACAGTACTCAATTACTTCTTTTTGTGACTGCAGAGTTTTGTTCATAAAATGAATCTCAAATTGTATTTCACACGGGCACAATAGTATCAGCAAGTATGAACATATAAAAAATGTTGTGAAAAAACATGTATTTAAGTTTTACAGTCATAACGTGATGAGTAAAACTATTCCATTAATGAGTATTTTTTTCTAAAGATCAGGGGTAACACCCGACCATGAAAAGGTACAGTAAAGCTTTATATGAATGCTGTGTCATGCTGTGCATAGTTAAGCATATCCTCATGTTACTTGTTGTTCATGAAATGTAACTGCTTATTCATCAACACTGGATGGTAGAACAGCTTACAGTTATGCAGCAAGTAAGTGTGGATAATGAAACTGTATGCATTTGTTAATAATCGTGAACATAGTCAGGTTCTTCTTCTATAAGAGGTACTATCATGAAGGACTAATTTATAGTCATGGGTAGTGTTAAAGCTTTACAATGTTATGTGGCCATACATACTGTACATTGATATTTTCATATGCAGAAGTGCAACAGTTGTTATAACATGATGATGGATGCCTGTTGTGGTATGCTTAAGAAATTGTCTGTTATTTCTGTTGTGTTACGGTGTGTTTTGTGATTAGTTGTCTTGCCTTGTATGATCCCACCCACTTGTATGTGTGTTGTGTGTGTGTGTGTGTGTGTGTGTGTGTGTGTGTGTGCAAGTCTGTGTCTCTATCTGTGTCTCTTTGTCTGTCTGTGTGTATGTGTGGTAGTGTGGGGGGGTCAGAGTTAGGGTTGAAAACCCTAATGCTGAATTTCCTCACTTTTGTCGCTGTGGAAACCCTAACTGTTGCATTAACGCAGTTTTTTTGCAAAGAATTTCCTTACTTTTTGAGAAAGAAATAACAATGAGTAGGTTCTCTTACCACAGTACATGTAAACAAGATTATGAAACCTTTATAAAAGACAGATTTCTAACAATGTGCAAAATAATACATTGCTTTCAATGAATAAAAATATGTTTATGCACATACACTTTAAAACTCAAAGTTTTTGAGAAGACGTATGTAATAGTACATTCAGATAAAAAACATAACTTTTTTTGTAGACTGTTTAAATGTTAGATGATAGCTGTTCAATATGAATGAAACATACTGTGTAATAGTTCATAATGCAGAGGTAATTATTCATTCTTTCTGTGAGACAACAGAAAATGGATAAAACCTGTGGTAGCAACTTTAGCAAAGTTGTTGTGCCACAAAAGAGCACAACAATGTAAAGCTATGTTTCTGTTGTATTACATTAGCATCAAGGTTCACTAAATGCTTCACAAAATAATTTCAATGTATCCAACATCTACTTCATTTAAAGAATAATGCATGACAGGCGGTGCATAATTGTGCGATAACAACCCACTTTGGGTGGGGTACATCACAAGAAATACTGAATGCTTCCACCATGTGAGAAGGGCTATCAACCCAACATAACAGTCCCCTGCAGTAGCTAATAGGGGTAATGAAAAGGTTCATTTTTATAACATTTTATCCCTTTTATTAACATATGACTTTCAGGTGGGCCATTGTGCTTGCATAACAGCTGAGCTGAAAGGTGCTCTTATGCAATCAGAAGCATCCTTGTTTCTACCAGTTTCATTATGTGTATGATGCCAAATGTGTGGTGGAACTCAGCATCAATGCAACTTAGCCTGTTGATGCAATATCTAAGCCATTCTGACTCTTAATGGGTAAGGCATGACACACTTAAGCAATAATAGCTGATAGGGTGTCTGTTGTGCTGGGATAATGTCATGCCTCAGCTGGTTGGGCACAACGTTGCAAGGCAACCATGTCCAACACCTGAGCTGTGACATTATCCCAGTACAAAACACACCCTGCAGGGTATTGTTGGTATTATACAATGGCTAGTTGCAATACACAATAAAAAAAAGCATTTCAAAGAATATGTTCATTAGTCTGATGTTGTATACATGCATGTGCAACTGCATTCTGTAATGTTGATAACTCAAAATTCTAAATTCACTGAAATGTTCATGTCTATCAGAAAAGCATACGCAGTGTCACAGCTTATCTACTGTATATAAATAATACACAAGACAGATAGGATAAGGTTTAAAATTACTTTTATTTGTTAATTATTTTAATATTTTTAGGTTGAATTGTTTGGTTACTCCTGGAATGGGCCAGAAATCAGTTCCTTATAAATGATCATAATTATTTGTTCTCTTTTTAAGTATTGCTATTTCACATGCTAAATTTACACTATCACATTATGTTCCTTACTAGATATTTAACTTTGAATTCATACAGACTGACTAAGTAATCACCAATGTGACTTTATATAACAAAAGATGTATCGTAGTATTTCAGATTTCACTTATATCCATTGCTAAGTAGTATTAATAATGTCTCCATCAACACTATGACACAAATTCCATAGGCTACCTAATTACACATTTAGATAATCAACACTAACAATCAATAACTGCTCATGTGAATATCAGTATTTGGCATCTATTTAAGCCGAGTCATTAGAAGAAAAATTTAATTTGTTTCACTGAACAATTTAACAATATTTAGTTTTTCACTACATAGGTAGATGAAACACTAAAAAGAATTTTGTGGTTCACATGACCACATTAAGATATTGTTTTAAAGATATTCCACATGTGTGGCTGATGTTTACAGTGCTATAAGAAGCATAAATATTCTTCATATGATTAGAAAGGTTAAGTTTGAGGCCAATCACAAATATAAAGAAATAGCATATGTCTTAATTTATTAATTGCATATAAATAATTTAGATGTAATTGTTAAATATTCTATTTGGCAATTATCATACTTTTTATGAAATCTACCAACATCTTTTCAGACTCTTACTAGTTTATCACCAGTTATTTATTTGAAACTGAACCAACCAATAGCAAGATGCCAAAAGAAAAAAAGAAAGAGAAATAAATAGCACACTGTGTCCATGGCACAAACATTGTATGCTACACATCAATGTGTTCTTCTGGTCTTCAAATGTGAAGAGGCATCCATTACGCTAGCAGTAGATATGGAAAGAGCAAGTAAACCTAATAACACACAATGGTAGACACAGAAATAGCCATTGCTGTACTGTAACTAGCTCAGTAACAACAGAAAATAATTGGAAACATTCTGAACGATATCATGCGGTGGTAAACATATTACATTTCACAGCCATGTTGTGACCCATACTTGTAAAGGTTGGTTCAAGTCCAAATTCACACATTTTATGGGAAAAAAATTCCTCATCCAACCTCCAAAATATGGACGATCCTATAAAAGCAGGAGCATACCAATAGTTTGCATTGTGGTGCAGAAGTATACAATCATCATTGTCATAACCTGTCAAATGATGAGTTGCAGACATCTGCAGAGACATACAGAAATGTATACATAAACTGAAATGAGCACAGATTTCCACAGGTATACATATCTATGTTTAGTGATCACCAACATCACTTAATGCAATTCAATAACATTAAATGCATTACTAGAAAAGTTTTCAAACAGTAAACTTTAGAATCAATCAATCAACCAAGTCTTTATTTAACCAGGCGTTCATTGTTGAGCAGAAGCTCATTTGCAAGATGGACCTGGTTGGAGATGAACAATTGTATATACAGGTCAACAAAGGTATTTACAAGGCAATACAGATAATACTCTTTACAGAGAGGAAGAAAAAGAAGTTCATATGTACGTAGAATTATACAGATATTGTACAGATTACATGGCATTTACATACATAGAAGTGTCTATAGGAAGATAAAGCAGGTTATCTAAGGTTGCAGGAGGAAGTAACAGAAGAAAAAAATTAAAATAAAAATATACAACAGGTAGAGGTGAAGGTGGGGGAAAGGGAGGGAGGTTGGGGAAGAAAGGCTAGGAGGGCACGGTGCTCAGAGAGAAGGTAAAATGGGATGTAGAGAAGGTGGATGGAGAAAAGGAGTATGTGTGAGCCCCGGGATGAATGCTATAAAGTATGGGGCATGGTAGGATGTCACAACCCAGGGTAGTGAGCTCATATCTGAGGTTGGGAAAGGAAGAATAAGGGGATGGATGGGCCTAATGTTGATAAGACTGGGGGATAAGAGAGAGAACAATTAGGCTGGTGAGGAGCAAGCTGGGGGGTCAGTACTTAAAATTGGGTCTAGACGTGGATATATACCAGTGCAGACACTGGTACTGGGTCTGAGTGGGTGAAGCAGTTACATACTTCTCTGATTGTACAGAAATAAAGCATCTTGAAGGCAGAATGCATGACATTTTTTTCTCAACAAAGTAAAACAGCTATGAAGCAATATAAGCAACATAGCATAAATCTGCAGTTCAGCATTATATACACATGCACAAAACTGAGTTGCATTGTATAGGTAGAAGTTGTCATATCAAGTCTTAACACCATATTCCCAGAACAGTGACAGATAATGCAGTCACATACACTTCAACAAATGCAGCCCACTGCAAACAGATGGCATTATAATATAGAAAGTCATTCTGTTAATGTGAGTGACACAACTACATCTGCCAAGACATAACTTACTGACTGACATGTGTTTAATATCCAGCGCCCTCAAGTCTGCTTGGATTCGATGGGAGTCAATTCAGTAAGTATTATAGTCAAGGTCAACAATGTAGACAACAACAGGAAAAGAAGTCACAACTTAACCTGATGCAGATTGTTGAAAGAACTACAACTTCTCACACAATATGTAGAGAAGAGGACTTTAAATTTTCATAATCAGATGAGAATATTACTTATTCTGTCATTACCATGTAATACAGTACTGTGAAACAACTGAATACACAGTCACATGTGCAAAACTTACAAGATTAACTGAAACACCTGCAAAAAGAAATTACTTACTGACTGTCAAATGATAACTGTTCAATACCCTCAAGTCTACTTGAGCAGTAACATGGCAGTCATTGTAGTAAGTACATCAAAGTTGCAAATGCTTCATAAAACAATACAAATGGTTCTAGAAATTGTACTGTTATAAATCAACAAAACTATTCTGTTTTGCATACAGTGTATCAGCATAACTCTAAGATAAACAATTGAGTGTCTACAACACTCTATTACATAGGTGCATTATTGTGGTTGTGTCCTGCAATGACAGGCAAATCAGAGCAACACACACTGCCCATAGTAATACAGAAGAACATCAAAAAGACTTAGTTCACCATCACTGATATCGCACAGTGGTTGTTTTACATAAAAAGTCTCAGCTCTTCTATCAATTCAAAATCAATATTTAAAAAAAGGGAGAACAGGCATGTATCCATAATATACAGAAAGAGAATGATATATCTGCAAATATAGTGGTTAAGTGAACTGCCGTGTTCAGATACCATCACTCTTCCACATTTCGTGCAACATTTGTTCAACAGAGAATGATAACGTATGCATCTTTTAGATTCCTTGGTAATCATTTTCTCATAATGCACAAGGCCACTGATTTACAGTGATTAAAATAATGAAATTCTGTTCTCAAGACTTCAGATTCCGGAATTACACCGGTGATTGTTACTCTAATTTCCGGATTTTACCGGGATTCTGCTATCATTCTTTTAGTATGTGCATAAGTAATCAGACTTAAAGAAGGCTTAATATACAGAGCATTAAATAGAGCAAATTGAAAATAGTACAGGAAGGAATTAAAAGAAAAACACAAGTTTTGTAGATCTACTGATCTGATATAAAATGCCAGATTCCATGAAATCTTTGTTTTTAACGGTCTTCAGGCAGCCCTAATTCCGGAATTTTACCGGATTTTCCGGTAAAAAATGAAAAACAGTGGCCTTGATAATGCATGCTGTATCATTACACTCCACCCATCCCTTTCTGGACCTTCATCATGTGACATAGTGTCCAGAGTGAATAGATGGGCCATAATGGAAAATAACAGCATGTGTGTCAAACTGACTTCCTGAGAACATAGTTCTTCCAGCAATGAAGTCAGAAATCGGTGTTGTGACTTTCATGCCTTGAACGTTAAAATGTTGTAATACAATCGTAATGTATGAACAGAAAGATATAACTCTCAAAGAGCAAACACAAGACTGACCACATATTCAACACAGTCAACCAGTTTCTGTATTTGCCAACAACCTACGAAACTTCACAGATCTCTGTTCAGGAACAAAGACAGACAACTACAGCATGTCATGAGCTGCTTGTGATTCTTTGTGTCCACATGACAAACGTGTACTTGCACACATAATCAACTTGAAAGCATTGGCACAGATCAATACCATCATCTGCCAAACTGTTTATGATTCCCATAATGAACTCTGTGTCATCTTGTTGTGCATTGTCAGCAGACATCACTTGTCCTGCATACTTTGCGAGAGTTAGTTGTAGAGGAGTCAAATTGTGCAAATTGGGCAACTCCTCTTTACTAACTCTAAATACTCTCTTCAATACTTCAGACAGAGCTGTTGACTGACCTGAGTTCAAAATATCAACAAACTCAGGCATATGCAGAAGTACCTGCATTGTACCATTTTCATAACAGTTTACTTCTGTGCTGTTGTTAAATATTGGTGGTGTCTGAACCCCTATGCATTTCCTAACAGGTGGAGATTTGATCTGTTGACATACAGACTGATTACCAATAGAATGGTGTGGTGATGATTGTAGAGTGTGCTTCCTCTTCTGTTTGCGCTCTGCATCCATTGGCACATCTGCTGCTGACACATTTCTTGTAACTGGGAGCAAAGGAGCATTTGTTGGTACAACATACATAATCTGTTGTAAGCCGGCCCGCCGGGCGCAGCGGTTGGATTTACTATGACGCCGGCGCAATTCGGTTCGAAATGGACTCGGTCGCCGGAGGGTTGGCTGGGGAGAAGGATTGAGCATCCCACGGACTGCTCTCCTTCTCCGGGAAGGGCTTGGGTAGCAGTTGGCATGAAGGGGACCCCTAGCAGAGGCTAGGATCACCCGCGCCGTGCTTACATCAGGGGAGGGGAGTGAGGCAGGCAGACACTCAGCATCATTGCACGTCCCCGCCTCTCCCTCAGGAGCGGGCTAATGGGGTGAAAAAAACCACGCCCCAGCGCCTCCATAAGGACGCTTTTACCCGGACGCCTGATTGGTCACCGAGCCGCTTCCCCGACCAGTTACTAGTTCTGCGGTCCGATACCGGGGGTCAGAACCGTGGCCCCACTCTCTGGGGGGGGAGCCAGGAATGACTGGGGAGTCGGCAATGTCCGGTGACCGGGGATCCCAGAGTCCGTGACCAGGCTGAGGACGGACGTGGGGCGTGAAATAAAGAGCAAATTTAAAAAAAAAAAAATACATAATCTGTTGTACTCACCAATGCATTTATTATCAGCATGTATCATACTTTCTGCAAGATTCACTATGTGCAGTCCAGACAACCATCTCACATGAGACAAAGCAACATAAGATATGCCATCCTTGAATATACCACTGCCTATATCTACAGTGGCACTATCAAGGCTAAGCCCTTGTGACTTGTGTATAGACACTGCATAAGCAGCACACAATGGAAATTGCTACCATGTCACATATTTGTCTTTGACAATCTCAAACTTGACCATCACTCTATATTGGTAGAGCAGTATCACAGTTGTCAAATTTAACAACCACAAACTCCACAGTTGTCTTCTGGACATTATACTGGAACTCATGGATGTACCCCATGGCTCCATTCACAAGACCACAGTCAACATCAAGGTTTCTGTGAAGCATGACCCATGCATTCTGACACAGTTGTAACACAGCTTCCAAACAAGTGGTACGTGACACATCACTTGTGAGATATCCCAGACACTCAACCATTTTTGATACCATTGTGCATGTTAGACTAAGACCATCTATGGTATCTAAGGATGTAAGACTCACAATAGGTTCCTGTTCTTTCTGCATCATGATCTCATTGAACTCTGCACACTGCTTTAGTGTTGGAAATTGACATACAACATGTCCCTCAGATTTCAGCACATGTGCAAAGACACACAAGCATCCTGGATAGGAGTGTTATTTCTAGAAAGCATGCACTACCTTAGCATTTCACTGTGAATGGGTGACAATACACCACTCTGAGCCTCATCAAGCAATGCTTTGTAAGACATGTCACCTTGCTGCCTCATGTTCTGTAACAGTTCAACATATGAGAAGAACTCCCACAGATTGACACACCTATGCATCCAATTGTTTTCTTAGCCTCTTCAACAGAATGAGTACAGAAAACATACTTGCCATTCACAGGAGCCAGCTACAAAAGGTCCCCAAGAACAAGAATATTCTTTCCACCAAACCATATGTCATCATCAGTATCAAGTATCTCCTGTAGGCGTAGGTGAACATATGTAAGGAGAACATTTGAAACCATGCTGATCTCATCTATTATCAGCAATTGTATCTTGTCAAACATTGACCTCAGTGCAGAGGCAACCTCAAAAGGCAAGTTTCTATAATCACCACATTTGCATGTTCAACTGGCAACATAAACAACCTATGAAGCATGACACCACCTATGTTGTAAGCTGCCAGGTCTAAAGGAGTGGCCACAATAGCAGAAATTACAGAATTGGTAAGGTCACGCACACCCCTGCTAATAGTCTCAATTAAGAAACTTTTCCAAGTCCCAGCAGCACCACTGACAACCATACTTACTGGGTTCTGTTTGTCACAAACACAGTCTCTGCTACTGTGTTGAATAGCATGTCAAGCACCATGTATCACAGAGTGTTACACAACTTTCTAATGTGAATTCACTTCATCAGCAATGTTTGTAGCTGCCTCTCACAACTGCAGGTTTTGTTGCATTGCACCCTCTATCTCTGACATCAGCACAGCTGGGTCACTAGGAGGAAGAGGGACACCAAGTGTCCCTTCACCCTCAACATCAAGCATATCTTGTGATGTTACTAGGGTAATATCATCCAAAACCTCCCTTGCTCTCTCCAACTGATTTTTTTCCATTTCAAGTCTCTCAGTGTAAATATCAGACACCTCACTCTTAAAAGAATCATAAGTTAGCATGAACTTTTATTCATATGTGTCAGATGATCCTTTCAATTCAGTTTCTGAACTCCAAGGCTTGAAGAGAAACAGTAGAGCAAAATAGTAATGCTCCTTGCTTTCTGTTGTATTCAAGCTGAGTTTGTAGTGGTCAATTAGCCATGGCTTTTGCTTCTTCACAAGCAAACCATCAAACCCAGTAACTTTATATATGTTCTTCTCAGGGTCAGAAGAAACACCCCACTTATAATCATACCATTGAGTAACTTGATACAGACACAGATCTTCCATTGCACTGTGGCGCTGTGGATAGTAGTTGTCAATAAAGTTGCTCTTCAGAATATTAGTGGATGTTGGTCTTGTAGCAGCCAGTTTCTCAATCTCATCATGGCTCTTAAGCACATGGCATCTGTTCTGCTTGTAGTTCACATTCAAATAATGAATGGACTCTGACTTTCCATACAGACATATCCCTATAATGCGGTCACTTGCTTCATAAGCTCCACACTCACGGTGTGAGTCTTAAGCCTGTGCACTCACACTCCAATACCTGGTCTGGGAGGGGGATGCAGGCATTGCCTGTCTGAGGCCACACAGCTTGTCAGTGTCCTAACTTGTGTTCATCTGGTATCAGGCAGGTATAACATCAATGTTTATGGCTTTATTTAGCATGTGGCTCTGCACTCAGCATCCTGTACCTCGTGTTTGGGGAGGTGGGGGACACTGCATGGCTGAGGCCACACAAGTACTCTGCAACCTAACTTGTCTTCACCTGGTATCATGGAGCTATAACATTACTGTTTATGGCTTTAGTAGGGATGTGCCTCTGCATTCAGAGTCCAATACCTGCTCTTGGCTGCTAGGTGCATTGCCTGCATGAGGCCATGCAGCTAGTCAGTGTCCTAACTAGTGTTCATCTGATATCAGGGAACTATAATGTTAATGTTTACAGCTTTAGTTGGCATGTGGCTCTACACTCACGATCCTGTACATGGTCTTCAGGGGTGGGAGGCATTGCCCACTGAGTCTGTGCAAGTAGTCACTGTCCAAACATGTGTACAGCTCATGTCAAGGAGGTATAACAATACTGTTTATGGCTTCAGTAGGAATGTGACTGTGTAGTCAGGGCCCAATACCTGGTCTTGGGTGGTGAAGACATTGCCTGGCTGAGGCCGTTCAGCTCCTCAGTGTCCTAACTTGTGTTCAGCTGGTATCAGGGAGGTATAACATTATGTTTACAGCTTTAGTTGGGATGTCGATCTGCACTCACGGACCAATACCTTGTCTTGGGTGGTAAGGACATTGCCTGGCTCAGGCCATGTAGCTCCTCAGTCTCTTAACTTGTCTTCAGGTGGTATCAGGGAGATATAACATCACTGTTTATGGCTTCAGTGATAATGTGTCTCTCCACTTAGAATCCTGTACCTGGTCTTGGGGAGTGTGTGGCACTACCTGCTGAGGCCATGCAAGTACTCAATGTCCTAACTTGTGTTCACCTGATATCAGATAGGTACAACATTACTGTTTATGTCTTCAGTGGGGATGTGATTCTGCACTCAGGGTCCAACACCTGGTCTTGTTTGATGGGGGCATTGACTGCCTGAGGCCGTGCAACTGTTCAGTATTCTAACATGTGCTCAGCTGGTATCAGGGAGGTATAACATAAATGTTTACACCTTTACTTTGCATGTGCTTCTGCACTCAGGTCCCTGTATATTGTGTTGGGGGGGTGGGGGCCAATGCCCACTCCAGGCATGTAAGTACTCAGTGTCCTAACTTCTGTTTACCTGCTATTATAGAGTTATAACATAACTGTTTATGGATTCAGTAGGGTTGTGGATCTGTGCTGATGGTGCAATACCTGCTCTTGGCTGGTGGTAACATTGCATGTCTGAGGCCATGCAGCTGTTCAGTGTCCTAACTTGTTTTCAGCTGGTATCAGAGAGCTATAACGTTAATGTTAACATCATTACTTTGCATGTGCCTCTGCACTCAGCATCCTCTAACTGGTCTTGGGGGATTGGGGTAATACTCACTCCAGGCATACAAATACTCAGTGTCCTAACTTCTGTTCACCTGGTATCAGGGAGGCATAATGTTAATGTTTACAGCTTCAGTTGGGATATCGCTATGCACTTAGGATCCTCTACCTGGTCTTGCAGGGTAAAAGGCACTTCCCACTAAGGGCATGCAACTAGTCAGAATCCTAACTTCTGTACAGCTGGTATCAGGGAGGTATAACATTACTGTTTATGCCTTCACTGGGCATGTGGCTCTGCACTCACAGTCTAATATCTTGTCATGGGTGATGTAGGCATTGTGTACAGGTCGTGTCAGAGAGCTATAACATTTAACTATAGTTGATCTGGGCAGCTATGGCCATTGCCTGACGGAGGCCATGCAACTCCTCAGTCTTTTAAATTCACTACAACTCATATCACAGAGGTACACATACGCATAGCAACATCTACAGACAAATTATGTTTTCCCTTTTTCTATGTTTTTCACAGAGGACAAAGCAGCAACGGAGGGAGCTGCTGGAGCAGAAGAGCTCACAGAGGAGGTCGAGATAGTAACAATCGACCCCTCTGTGGAGGAAACAACAACAGTTCCAGCAGCAGGTCATCTAACAGCTGCTGCAGGTCTGTCTGGGCCTCCAACTGAGGAACGTAAGTAACTTCAACTATACCATGGACATAATTGAATAGCCAAATGAAATAATCAGACTGGCAGTTTCCCAGTATTGTAAATCCTCTTATAACCAATGGCTGTTAATGACTATATCATCTATAACATCTAGAGCATACGAATAAATACAATAAAAATAAAAAACAGAGCAATCTCTTTAAGATTTGTATTTTATCATAGTAAAAAAAAATAACCTTGGTATAATCGCAATAAGCCACCCAAAAGATCTGGGTTATTGGGGTATTTACCATGGCTAACAAGGATTTACCTACTCAGCTGCACCTCATAGGCAAACCACTCCAGCCATGATAAATCCCCTGATATCTGATGATGTGAGAGATAGTGAAGTATATTATGCCAATCTGAAAATAACATTGAAGCATTTGTGACTGGCAAATTTTGCTTGAGTGTGGTTTATTACAGACCATACAAGGAAAGGGTAAATGTACAAGGACCCAGAGGCCCGGATATTCAAACTGCGCCAGACTGTGGTGCAAGCCTGGGTGCAGCTCAACTTTGTTGTGCAGGGGTGTGGCCTGGGTGATATTCAAAGGAGCTGCGCTATAGCGCAGCAGCTTTGAATATCGCACCCTGGCCACCCCCACTATGCATGGTGCAGTGGCACTGCACCAGCACAAGTGGCCAGAATGGAGCATGGAGATGCGCTAGCGCAAGTGCCATTGTGCCATGCACAGCACCTGAGATATTCAAAAGGGGACATGCAAATGGGGCCATAATTTGTGCAAGGTGCACAGGGGGTCATTTGCATCTCATCATGGCCCCATTTGCATGCCATTAGCATGCAGGTGCACTGATCCCAAAGGACTTGCACGTGGCACCCTGCCAGGCAGCAGCTGACGGCGACAGATGCCTCCTACCTCCCGATCATGGGCATTCATGTAAAAAAAAACCAATACTATTACCCTGGTGGTCCAGTGGACTGCACTGAGCCTGATCGTGGGCATCTGTAATAGAATCCTCCCAAGTCCAATATCCCTGGTGGTCCAGTGGACTGATCGCTGCCTGATCATGGGCATCAGTACCTCATAAAATACCCCTACTACCCTGGTGATCTAATGTACCCCCACCCCACCCACCCACTGAGCCCCACCGCCTCAAGCTCTCCCTGTCAGCCGCGCAAGGCAGCACCCCACCAGCCTGCCACCCCACCGCCTGCCGACTGACAGTTGAGGGCTGCATGCCCATTGGTTCACAGCATGAGCCAATGGGCATGCAGCCCATACCATACTACTCAGTCCAGATATGTGAATTCATTGCAAATCCTGATAGCTAGCCAATCAGAAGCCAGAATTTAACTTGTCCATTGTATAATCTGTAACAAACCACAGTCAAGCAAAATTTTCATTCACAAATGCTTCAATGCTGTTTTCAAATTAGCACAATGTACTCCACCATCTCTCACACCATCAGATATCATTACTTTTTCACTGTATGAGGCACTTGACCTGACACATTCAACCTAAGAACAAAGGTCACACATTACACATTAAAATACTAACCACAGATAGAATGTTGTAACAGCAACAGATACCCAGTTAATGCTGTATTGCATTTCTTAAATCACCCACTTGCCATAATGTTATGCTACAGAGTGTAAACATCAAAACTGTTTTTCCAGGTGTACATATCTATAACAAGTTGTATCACAATAAAAAAATTTTCTTCCCGATAATTAAACATCATCATGTGAGTACCTGATTTCAACAGTTACAAATCTAATTACAGCTTTTTTATTTGTTCTATATTCTTGAACTATTTTTTTCCACAGGTACAACACATACTAATTGTGGCAGGTAGCAACATTGTACAATAGTACTGGTCATTTTGTAAAATGGAGAATTCTAAGTCAAAGCAGTCTTTCTCTGTATATATTATGGATATGCATGGTGTGCCTGTGGGATAACCAACTTATTTGAACAGTAAAGCACAGTGCTCAAAATATGCGGGTGCTCACTCCCAAAAATCTTGAAGCATAAACACACAGGCTAGGAGGAGCACTTTGAATAAATCATATAGAAAATAAATAAGTCAGCACACACAGGTAATGCGCAAACGCATGCAGCTCCGCAGCTATTGCTACCCCGGCGCTTTGGGTCTTCTCATGACCCTTTCTCAAGGGGAGTGGCCAGTGTGCTACACATGCTGCATTTTATTTTGAACTATTAAAGTGACTATGTAATAATTAATCAAATTCTTATAAATATGCAAACAGCAATCATGCACACATTTGTGCAGGAACAACACATTCTAAAAACAAGCCTAATATTAAATAATATTTAAGCTAGGCTGAATCAACAATAACAAAACAAAAGCCTTGAAAACTTTACCAAAAAAGTGAAGGAAGGGGGGGTAGAAGGGAGGATGAGGAGGGAAAAGCAAAGGGAAAGGGGGGGAAGAAAAATTTAAAGAAACACTGTGATATCAAGACAGTCATTCAAACCAGTGGGGTACAGAGCTTTCAGGGTATAAATCCATTTCTGTTCACATTGTGCTAATCTATTTAACCTATTGCCCCCTCTAGCATTGTTTTTAATGTGATCTAGCCCCATAAACTTAAAACACTACAAACGTTTGTTATGACATTTTTCAAAATGCACACCTATGGGGGTATTTGGATGATTCTTAGAAATAGCCTATACATGCTCCTGCATTCTTTCTCTTAAAGTTATTTTTGTTTACCCACATAAATACATGGACATGTGCAGTGTATAATATAGATCATAAAACATGTTGAACAATTAATAAAGTGAGCAATTTCTATATTTTTGCTTTCAAAAAGCGGATGCTGAAACAATGAGCCCTGCAAATTACATTTACAAACACTACAATGGCCACATTTAAAACAACCTAGGGGTTTATTTGGAAGTCATGTTCTAATGTTAGCTGGTTTAACATAGAGACTATGTGTCAATAGATTTAATAGATTGTTCCCTCTTTAAACAACACTAAAGGTTTGTTACCTATCACGTTTCTCAAATTAGGATCAGCTCGTAACACTCCCCAGTGTTTAGTTACAATGTTAATAATTTGATTACTGATACGATTATATTCAGTAACAAACACAATTGGTATCTGCTTTTCTTTCTTTTTAACTTTAGGTTGCAAAAGTGCATTTCTATCAAGTATCCGAGCCTTAATATATGCTTGTTCAACCTGTTCTTCAGAGTAACCTCAGTCAAAAACCTATCCTTAAGTAGCTTATGTTCTCGCTCAAAATCATCTAGATGAGTGCAAGTTCATCGAAGTCGGATAAATTGTTCATATGGGCCCCCCCTCTTTGTATGTGCTGGATGTGCACTCGTAGCATGTAACAACATGTTGCCAACAGTTGGCTTCCTAAAAAGGGAACTTGAAGTATTTTCTCCACTATGCCCTTCCAGCAAAAAATCTAAAAATGATATTCTGGAGACATGTGCATCAAAATTAAACTTGAGCCTCACATCATTATTGTTTAGAAACTCCACAAATTTAGAAGCTGACAAAATGTCTCCCGTCCAAACAACCAGTAAATCTTCTATAAATCTACCTCAAAATTCTATTTGTTCATAAAAAGGGTTTCTAGTAGAGTCATAAATCAAAGTTTCCTCCCACCATGCCATAAATAGATTGGCATACAAAGGGGCCATAGTAGTCCCCATCGCAGTACCCATAGTTTGTAAATAATATTTACTGTCAAACAAAAAATAATTATTGCACTAAATAAATTTAACTGCTTCCAAAATAAATTCTTGTGGAAAACTTTTGCTTTACTATCCATATAAAGGTGATATTCTAAAGCCTGGAATCCCAGTGTATGTGCTATAGAACTATATAAGCTAGTGATATCTATAATGAGCCATACAAATTCAGAGCGCCAGGTCAGACCCTCAATTTTGGACAAAACATTGAATCTCTGAGGTATGATTTCTGTTTAACCACTAATTGTTTAAGATAATAATCAACATGTCCATGTTTTCAAGTGGGTTGAATCTAAATAGATTGGCACAATGTGAACAGAAATGGATTTATACCATGAAAGCTCTGTACCCCACTGGTTTGAATGACTGTCTTGATATCACAGTGTTTCTTTAAATTTTTCTCCCCCCCCTTTCCCTTCGCTTTTCCCTCCTCCTCCTCCCTTCTATCCCCTCCTTCCTTCACTTTTTTGGTTAAGTTTTCAAGACTTTTGTTATGTTATTGTTGATTCAGCCTAGCTTAAATATTAATTAATATTAGGCTTGTTTTTAGAATGTGTTGTACCTGCACAAATGTGTGCATGATTGCTGTTTGAATATTTATAAGAATTTGATTAATTATTACATGGTCACTTTAATAGTTCAAAATAAAATGCAGCATGTGTAGCACACTGGCCACTCCCCTTGAGAAAGGGTCACAAGAAGAGCCGAAGCGCCGAGTAGCAGTAGCCGCGGGGCTCTATGCGCTGACTTATTTATTTTCTATACAATTTATTCAAAGTGCTCCTCCTAGCTTGTGTGTTTATTATTTGAACAGTAGCCTGTGACCCCAAGTAACGTCATGAGTGGCAAAGCCACAAGTGAGGTTTACGGGAGGTCACAGGCTACTGTACAAATAAATTCATTATCCCACAGGTGCACCACGAATATTTAATTTATGCAAAAGGAGTTTTTGAGTTCAGTTTTGTTATATATTATTTTTTTCTTAAGTTCCTGTCTATGTATTTTTCTCTGTGCCTGATTTCTGTCTTTGGTTTGCAGGGTTGTTGTTCTGAGAAACAGGTTAAAATGTTTTGTTGAGAGTGTTTGCATTTAAAATGTGTTTCTGGTTTGGGAGGGAGTTGGTTAGGCTGTGCATTTTATGAGTCTTTTGGATTGTGATAGCTTTGCTTATAAACAGCACTTTGAGAAGGTGAAAGTAAAACTGGGAGGCAGTACTACTGAACAGGTAGCACACATGGTGGTGCTTAGTGATGAACTCACTGTGTAGATAAATGGGTGATGATGTGATCACTATGTAGATATCCTGAAGTTATCCACATATTGATTATATCACTACCCATTTATCTACACACTCACATAACTGAAGAAATGTGTCACCTTTTGCATAAATACTAATACTATAGAATGCAACATCAGGACCTTCATGCGAAAACTACAGAAAGCTGTACTAGAATACCCAGACAAGCAACACTGCAAATCTCCCACCATAATCATACATGCAATAGGACATGACCAACATATTTAGAGAAACACACACAAATCAAAGCATCATTTACACAATGTAAATATTTCACAATTTCAGTGATATAATAGCTGATATGCATGGCAATAACAAAACAACCCATGAACTGTGCCTCACTGCATGCACCATGTGTGATACACACAGAGCTCCCATGATCCCTCCACAAAGTCAGAATCTTCACAGACAGCAATATTTAATTGCTTCTGCTGTTCTCTTATCATTATCACTTACTGCACCTTTTGAACAGCAAACCAGGTTCAACTGCACAGTTGCACCCATCTCACTTGATCCTGCAAAACACAATCAATTACAATGTCTACCACCATGTGAAAAATGTAAATCGCAATATTATTTACTATCACATGGTAGGTGAATCTATTAACTTATAAGAATTGTTCATGCATTTCAGTAACATATTATTTCTGTTCTTTATCCACCAACGTCAACCCATGTGAAAAAAATAATGTGATTACAGTAAGGAACCTTCCATCTTTGTAACTATGAACAGCTACTTTTCCTTGTAGTTTACTGTTATCATCACCTGCATGTCTTTGTAGAGCACACATGCTATAGCTACCTACACAATTCCACCTCCTCCATGGCAATGCATGTTAAATGTACTAAAATGTGCTTGTATGATATCCTGCATGGTAATCAAAATATGAAATAAAATATCAAAAGTGAAAAACTGACACACTCAAACATCAGCAATAAGAAACAAACTACATTAAACTTCACATAATCGACAATTATACCAATCAGTTCTTCTATTTTATTTGTTTTAAAGCACAATGTACAGTACAACTCACACATGACAACTGATTAAGACATGATACGAGTCATTATATAATAGGGTTTTGCTGATAAGCTATGTAATAAAACTCCAGATCACCACTAGACAGCAACAACGAATCAATGACATGTACATGGTGGAAAACCGCAGCAGTCATTTCATCTCCTTCTATGCAACTTGCAACATCACCACTGTATACGCATCAACATGCAAAAAAAAAAATGGCGCACTCAATTCCAATGTCACTGTCGGACTACCACCAAAACAAAAAGAAACACCTGGGAAAAAGGTAATGAAAATACAACCTTGTGATCAGCAAACTCCTATTATTTGTTTATTTTCTTTTTTCATTTATTACAATCTCGGATTAACACCACTTGAGCTCAGAGCTCTTTACATAGGTTCCACATCATGATCACAATACAAACGGAGTAGTACAGTATTACAGTGGACGTGGATACAACATAGTAATACATGTTATAAGGAAATGGGAATTTGATACTGGAAACAACAAACAAGTTAGGTTAGGGAAAGCGTGGGTTGACAAACACACTTAAGGGTATAAGATGCCTGATGATGAAAATCAGTCATTTGTCTGCAGTGAATAGGGTTAGTAGAGAGTAGACAAGTACAAGAAGAGAAGAAGAGGAGCCCCAAGTGCCAAAACAAGGAAGCAATATTGTGAGTAATTAATCTGGCAGGGGAAGGTGAGGTATGAGGGCAGCAGGTGAGGGGGAGAGGGGAGAAGGTAGGAAGGGAGGAGCAGACTCAGGAGAGGAGTAGGGGGCAGGGGTAAGAGGTGAGAGGGTAGGAGTGGAGGGAGCTCAAGAGGAGTTAGGGGTAAGGAGGGGTGAGGAGATGGAAAGGGGCAAGGCTAGGGAGGGAGGGGGAAGGGCTGGGTGAGCAAGGGAGTAACGGTGAGGAGAAGGGGTGGCAAAGCTATGTGTGACAATCGCAATGGGCTACATTTAGCAAGAGTTGCTTGAGGTGGACTTTGAAAGCACCCAACACAGGCATACACACAGAATCTTCCTGTAGGGAGTTGAACCAAAGCACAGTACAATGCGCAAAAGACCTTTTGCCTTGGGAAGTACAACATTTAGGTGTAATAAGGTCTGAGACTCAGAGTTACGTGTGTGCTGCAGGTTAATGCAAGGCACCAGGAGTTGACTAACCCCAGTCGGGAATGTTTCAAGGCTGACCTTTTTTGGCAGAAGGTGGATTTGGAATTTTAGGCTACCTTTGAGCAGGAGCCATTATGCATTGGCATACAGATCACAGGTGTGAGTCAGCCTAGGTGCCCCTACAGTTAGCCAGCAGGCTTTGTTTAAGGCAGTTTTTAAGTGCTGGAGGGCAGTGTCAGTAGCAGAGCCATATATAGGCAGGCCGTAGCCAACGAGGGAGCCCACAGAGCTGTGGATGGTTATTTTAAGGGCCTCAGGGGTGTGCCTATGTCAATAAAGCAGCCCAGTATGTTTATTGATTGCTTTGGCAGTATTGCCAATGTGGAGAGTGTAGAACAACAAGTTGTCAGTAGTGATCCCAAGGTATTTAAAATGTTGAACCAGTTCCAGGGAGGTCCCAGCAACATTACATATTGATAATGGGTAGCCACAGTGCTTGTTATGGGGGCTGGAGAACAGCATGGTTTTAGTTTTTTTATAGTTCATGATTAATTTATGATTTATGAACCACTTCTCAAGACTAGTAAAGTCACTTTTAAGTAGCTGCTCAAGTTCATCAGGATTTGAGACATGCATGAAGACAACTGCATCATCAGCATAAAGTAGAATGCAGCACTAGCTGGCTTGAGGGAGACTATTCTGGAATAAGCTGAACAGGAGGGGACTCAGTATAGACCCCTGTGGGACACCCGAGCAGACAGGTTTGCTATCGGAGAGGGTTGAACCGATTCTAACTTGCTGGGATCTGCAGTCCAGGTAGCTTCAGAACCATGAAACTGTCTCGGGAGCCAGGCCCGTTGTGGCAAGCTGCTCAGTTAGGAAGGCATTATTAACAGTATCAAATGCCTCAATCAAGTTGATAAAGATTGCCCCGATAAGTTGTCCACAATCAAGTGATTTGTGGATGTGACCCATGAACTCTTGAAGAACTGTGGTGGTGGTATGCCCAGTTCTAAATCCATGCTGCTCGGGGCAGAGGAGTTTGCACTTGTCAAGATATTCGACCAGTCGGTCTGCAACTATTCATTCAAGGGTCTTCAACAGCGGTGGAAGTAAGGAGATGGGTCTATAGTTCTCAGTAAGGGCATGGTCCCCACTCTTATGTATGGGAGTGACTATCGGAGCTTTCCATTTTTCAGGGAATACCACTAGTCGAAGTGACAAGCTGAGGATATGGGTGAGTGGAGACAGGACTTCTTCCAAGGAGAGTGAGATTAATTTCAGATCAAGGGTGTCCCCACTGGATCTCCCCTTACCGAGCACCTTCAAAAGGTATTTCCTTACATTCCCAATAGAGATGGTCTTGGACCAAAAGAGGGGATACACAGAGGACTGTGGGCCTATGATGGGGTTGTCCGGGTGGAAGAAGCCAGGGGGGAAGGACATGACTGAGGTCCGTGAAGGTTAGGTTGAAGGTGTTAGGTATGGTTTTTGGGTCAAGGATAGGGGAACCATCTACACTGATCATGCCAGGAGTGGTTTTGGGTTCCTTGCCAGTAACCTCTTTAAGGTTTGCCCAGAATTTATGGCCATCATTCCAGTGTTTGGACAGGGCCACCTTGTAGAAGAGGTTTTTGGCTGTATGGATAGCCCTGTTGCAGTTATTTCTGGCTTGTTTGTACTTTAGGATGTCCGACTGCTTTCCTGTAGCTCTGGCTATATGCCAGAGATGATCTCGGCATTTCATAAGTCCCAAGATGCCAGGGGTCATTCAGGGGTTGTAATGGCCCTTGATTTTCTGCTTTTTAATGGGTATATAGGTATCACAGATAGTATTGAATAGGAAGATGAAGTGGTCCAGCGCACTATCCACGTCAGGAGCCCCATACACAGCTGACCAGTTGGCGTTCCGGAGATCAGCTCTTAGACTCTGTTTGTGACTGTTCTGGGAGGGGGGTTTGGTGAATTTATTGGTCCAGTTGAACATGATAGAGGAGTGGTTACTGATACTGTCTGGAAGGACAGAGACGTTAGGGGTGTGCTCAGGATGGTTGGTGTGTACTCAATCAATCAGGGTGCTAGTGCCAGTCTGGTAGTTAGTCTGCATGGGGGCTTCTATGAGCTGTGTGAAGTGGACTGCCCGGACAGCATCCTTGAAATGGTTTGCCTCTGGGACAAGCCAGTTAATATTAAAGTCTCCGAGTAGTATAGCCTTGGAGCTTAGAGTTAGGCTACCTGGGCAGTCAATGACGGCTTGGAGACCCTGGGATGAGTCCTTTTGGGGGATGTAAATGGGCAACAGTATAAGAGACTTGCTTTGCACCCCAAGGAGGATCTTAATGGCAAGAGCCTGTGCAGAGGTCCCAAGACTGGGAAGATTATGTGATAAGCCCTGAAGACCATCCTTGAGATTGAATGCACAGCCTCCACCTCTTTTAGACAGGAGGTCTTGCCTAAAGATCCTATAGCCAGGGAGGCTGATGCCTGCATCAGGAATCCTAGAAGAGAGCCATTTTTTTACAATTGACAGTACATCGGGGTTATGGAGGGCTACCCAGGTCTGGAGGTTAATAAAATTAGCTACTAGACTGGGGATATTTAGAGAGGCAATTGTGAGCATGCCTGACTTATGGGCACATATCCCCTGGTTGTGTGAAGGGCCTGGGTTAGGGTGTATGTTATCTGCGAGGAGAAGCAGCAAGAAGGCTAGTCTTAACAGATAACTTTTGAGGTGTTTAAAGCTGACTTTGTGATGTTTCATAGGGTGTATTCTGATAGGGTTTATTATAGCGAGCAGGATCAGTTTGATTGGTAGTAAAGGTGGGGGAGGCCACGGACGGGTCTGCTGGGTTCATATCCTGGCATGCCAAATAGTATTGTGAGGCTTGCAGGTGCGAGGCAGGTCATAGCCAATCACTGAAGTAATGGTGCAGTAGGCATAGCTGGAGGTGTGCCCAATGGTGTGGAGGGCTGGCAATATAGGGCCAGTGCAGGGTTGGCCAGCAAGCATGAAGAGTATGGGCAAGAGCAAGGCAAGTGGCATTAAACTTGTCAACAGATACATACTTGGGATGGGAGGGTTAGGCCAAGTTGTGCCTGGGGCAAGGATTTGGAGAAGGAGTATATGAAGGGGAGCTAGAGAAGAGAGAGTAAAGAATAAGTGGTGGGGAGCAAAGGGAACTGCAGGTGCGATTTTTTAATTGGGGGCATAAGGATGGACAGCTGGGACAACTGGCTGTGAGTTCAAAGTCAGATAAGTCAAGGCTGGGTGATTTTTTAATTGGGAGTGTAAGGAAGGACAGCAGGAACTATTGGCTGAGAGTTCATAGTCTGATAAGCCAGGCTGGCAGAGCTAAGTGGAGACTCGAACAAGAGAGGTCTGGAGAGAGAGAGAGTGGAACCAGTTAGGCAGCAGCAGGGGAGTGGTTTAGAAGCAGAGCAGAGCAGGGGAGTGGTTTAGAAGCAGAGTGGGGGAGGAGATGTATTCAATAGTGGTCAGGGGCAGGTGGGTGGGAAAAATTACAGTGAGACAATCTAAACTAGCCGGAAATTTAAACAGTGAAGAATCTAGGCTGACCCAGATATTTATGCACCAGATAGCAGGGCAAGAGCCCATTGACAGAACTGGCTTGAAATGTGCCAATCAGGAATGTCCTGGGACAGGAAAGTCTAATCAGTGCTTGGCTGTGGACCAGATTAGCCAATCAGTTGTAAAGCCTTAGGAGTCAGGGAGTCCCAACAATGTACCTAGGAGCTATCAGGGGGATGCAGCCCCCAGGGTGTGCTGGAAAGTAGAGGATAGTCTGCCTGAGTGGTATCATGGCCCCAGCCACACGGGCAAGCCCTGAGACACGGGCTGGACCTGGGGGGATGAATGTAGAAGTTAGGAAGCTAAGTGCAGCAGCAGGGGAGTGGCACAGATTAAAACAAAGGGAGGAGGAGGAGGTATAAAAAATATGTAGAATCAGGACTCAGATGTGGGGTGGGGGTTCACTGAAAACTGACGCCTCCATGGAATTAACAGTAATCACTAAGTACAAAAGGGTAAAAAAATGCAAATTTGGCCGAGGAGAGCTAGTAAGCCAGGTATTTCAGGACAGTGCTTGGTGCGCATATAAAATGGATACGCAATGATTACTTATGTGATAGCTGAATATCAGAACTCTTGGAAAGTGAGCTCAAGGTTGAATCACTCATGGCTACACCAGTCGTGATAAACTCTGAGCTCACTTGGCACTCGTGCTGATATATCAGCTATCACATAAGTAACTATCACATATCCCCTTACAATCACATCAATTCTGGCAGCAATGCACTTTGTTAATTGCACTATTATGAAATCAAGACAGCTATACTAATCAAGCATAGATGTAGATACAGTGGCTCTATCCATTAATTAAAAATATACTTCTGTACAGTACATTAACTTAACAGTTCAGAACAGCTCAGTTTATTAATATGGCTCTTGTTCTCATTTTTTCTCCACAGAGTCTGTTAATGTTCTACAGAGTATCAACCAAAATCTCAGCCGGCTGCTTGAGGCCATGGAGGGTGGCAACAGGGCTGCAGCCCAGCACGCCCATGTCACTGCAGCAAAATTAGATCAAATAATTCACCAAAACACAGAGATTATTGATTTGCTGCAGTGACATGGGCGTGTGGGGCATGCAACCTTAATTGCCACTCGTGGTCTCGAGAGTAGCAACAGAGGCCTCACCCAAGCCATCACCAGCCTCCGAGAAATGGAAGAGGCCTCTGTTGCATCTCTTGAGACCACCCATGGCCTCATGGTGCAGCTGGCTGAGAACCACTTGGAGGCCACAGAGGTGCTTCATCACCTTCTCCGCCAGGACCTGCAGCACCTACAGGTTGACCCACCCTCCACAGCTCCTCAGTAACAAGAGCCCTTCGAAGGTGCCTCTCCCACGACACCACCAACAACAACAGACGATGGGGACCAAGTCCCACCACCAGCTCCTGCGCAGTCTTCTTCTTCCTCCTCATCACCTACTCCCCAAGGCACAACAGCCTGAATGGCTAGCACTTCTCTGCCACTCCTAGCCATATATATTTTTTTTCCTGAAACTTATTTGTTATTTAATGTTATATTTATTATCCCTTAGATCCCCCACTCTGTGTAAATAAACACTTATTTATTTTACAGCTTTAATATAATATATATAGGGAATAATGGATAGCTCACTGGGTATTACCAGTGAGTAATATCATCCAGAGGTTCTGGATACATAGAAACTTCGAGATCGAAGCTCGAGAGGTTACAGTATCTAGAACCTCGAGATGGTATCTCACCGGTAATACCCAATGAGATATCCTTTATTTTTTTTAATATATGGATGTGAGATTTCTTTTTTGTCCATGTATTTCTGTTACGGGCAGTCGGCTGTTTAGCAAAGAACTGTGTGAGTGCTAACCAACCACCACAGTTTCTGTCAGTCTGTGCGTCTTTCTCCCAACCGTCCTCGCCACTGTCAGGCACAAACGGACAATTTTCTTTTACATATACCTTTTGCCTTCTTGGAGAAGGTGAAGATCTGCCACATATCCTTTTGTGATATTGTTTTAAAAAAAAAAAAGGAAGTCACACGAGTAATATAAACCACCAACCCAGCAGGAAGAAACAGATAGGGAGCTGATGCTAGCCATCCAAAGATGGCAGACAAGGGTGAGGTAGTGCTGGTTGGAGACCGCAATATTCCAGATGTGGACTGGAGCATCCCAGCAGCAGCATCAACTAGGAGCAGATTTATCCTGGACTCCCTTCAGGGTGCCTTCCTCAAGCAACTGGTCATGGAACCAACTCGGCAGAAGGCAATACTGGACCTTGTGCTCACAAACAGGGACAGTGTGATGAGGGTAACAGTAGGAGAGCACCTGGGGAACAGTGACCACCAGTCATTGTGGTTTGAATCACAGAAGAGCAGAACCAAAACACACAAAACATGTATCCTAGATTTTAGGGGGACAGACTTTTGGAAAATGGGGAGATGCTTGAAAGAGGCATTAAGGGAATGGGGCAGGAATCGGGTTGAGGAACAGTGGGCAGTATTTAAAATGGGGATTACAAGAACAACAGAATTATGCATTAAGCAGGTCAGGAAGGGGAAAAGGAAGATGAGGCCATTATGGTTTTCCAAGGAGGTAGCGGAGAAAGTGAAAGCCAAAAAGATTGAATTCAGGCAATACAAAAAGACACAGTCAGTAGGGGACAGGGAGAAGTATCAGGATAAGCAAAGGGAGGCAGGGAGGTCAGTAAGGGAAGCCAAAGCTTAGACAGAAGAGCACATTGCAAAATCAGTGGGTAGAGGGGACAAAACCTTTTACAGGTACATAAGTGAAAAAAGAAAGGCAAAGGGAGGGATAGTGAGACTGAAGGGGGAGGATGGGAGCCACATGGAGGATGACAACAGTAAAGCTGACATATTGAACAGGTATTTCTGCTCAGTCTTTACTGAGGAAGAGGAGGGTAATGGGTCTGAAGGGAGTACAAGGGGTGGGAATGGTGCAGAAATGGACAGAAGTCCCTTTATACGAGAATGGGTCCTGAAGGAACTGGAAGTAATGAGTTGATAAAGCAATGGGGCCAGATGGGGTGCACCCCAGGGTCCTTAAAGAACTAAGAGAGGTGGTGGCTGAACCTCTGGCAATCCTGTTTAGACAATCACTGGAAACAGGGAAGGTACCCAAAGACTGGAGGACAACAGATGTAGTCCCCTTATACAAAAGTGGGAACAAAGAGGAAGCGGGGAACTACAGACCAGTCAGCCTCGCCTCACTAGTGGGGAAGACCATGGAAGCACTACTGAAGGAGAGATTGGTGGAACATCTGGTTGTCAATGGACTACAGGACCCAAGGCAGCATGGTTTCACCAAGGGGAGGTCATATCAGACCAACCTCATTGAATTTTTTGACAGGGTGACTAGGGAGGTGGATCGGGGAGGGCAGTGGACATGGCCTATCTGGACTTCAGCAAGGCCTTTGACACTGTGCCACATAGAAGACTATTACACAGACTGGGGAGTATGGGTGTGGGCAGGACAGTAGTGCAGTAGGTAGGTAACTGGCTGGGCGACAGGATACAGAGGGTGCTGGTAAATGGCTCTCACTCCACAGAGGGAAGAGTGACCAGTGGGGTACCACAGGGATGAGTGCTGGGACCGGTCATATTCAACATCTTCATCAGTGACATTGTGCAGGACCTAGAAGGCAGAATTTCCCTGTTTGCTGATGACACAAAGCTCTGTAACAGAGTAGACACACCAGAGGGTGTAGACAGAATGAGAAGGGATTTGCAGAAACTTTAAGAATGGTCAGGGGTTTGGCAGTTGAAATTCAATGCAAAGAAGTGCAAGATAATGCATATGGGGCACAAAAACCCTGGCACAATATATCATTTGGGGGGGGTGAGGATATAGCATGCACCAAGCAGGAAAGGGATCTTGGGGTTATCATCTCTGATGACCTCAAGGTAGGGAAACAGTGTGATAAGGCAGCAGGTAAAGCAAATAGGATGCTGGGATGCATAGGCAGGGGCACCACCAGCAGGAAAAGGGAGGTCATAATTCCACTATACAAGACACTAGTGAGGCCCCATCTGGAGTACGGTGTACAGTTCTGGAGACCTTACTTATGTAAGGACATAGACAGGGTAGAGAAGGTTCAGAGGAGGACAACAAAGATGGTACATGGATTGCATCACAAGTCCTATGAGGACAGGTTGAAGGAATTGAATATGTAATCCCTGGAGGAGAGGAGGGAGAGAGGGGATATGATAGAGACATACAAGTATCTTACAGGAAGGAACAGGGTGCAGGAAGACACTATTTTTAAGCAAAAAAGATGTTCCAGGACTAGAGAGCATGGGATGAAGTTGCAGGGAGGACGATTCAGAGGAAACATGAGGAAGAATTTCTTCACAGAATGAGTGGTGGATAAGTGGAACACCCTGCCTGGGGAAGTGGTGGGGGCTCAAACAATCACGGGATTTAAGAATGCATGAGATACACATAAAGGAATTCTGGAGGTCAGGGTTAAGGGGCAACAGACTTCTAGGAAAACATTAAGTAAACTTACAAGCTCAAATGGGCAGACTGGGTGGGCCGTAGGCCCTTATCTGTTGACACTGTCTATGTATCAATGTATCTATGTACTGTATGCTCTCGCTAAGCGAGAGCTCGCCAGTGGCGGCTCTACACTCACACCCGCCCAGGGCACGTGCCCTGGTAAAAACATGCTGTGCCCCAGTTGGTGCCCTATATGGTGCAGAGATTCCCCCATAGTAACTATATATAAGTGCCCTGACTACCATCTGTTGTGCCCCGGCTGTGCCCTGGTAACCATTTGTGGCTAGAGCCACTGCTGGAGCTCGCCACCATGTTTCTGAAGGTGGTTTGGCCACCCACAGACAGAAAATGGCCACTAAATAGATATGTTGTGATGGAGACTGTTTGATTGACCTTTGGCACAGTGAATGATTTTGGCGCTTCTGCGCTTGCGATGTTCATTTTCCCTGATAATACTATCATCAGGTCCCGAACGACACTATTACTGGACCGAAATGATAGTATTATCACTCTTGAAGTGTGGTATTATCACTCCGAGAGTTATAGTGTTACTGGAAAAAAATGTATACTTTAGTATTATATTAAAATCATGATCCATATATATCAAGTTATATTTATTATCCCTTTGATCCCCCACACTGTGTGAAGAAACACTTTTATTTATTTTACAAGTTTTTATACAATAATGAATAAAAAATATTTTAATTGTAAATTAAAACTATAATTTAAGCAAAAAATGATTCTTTTACAATCATGTATTTGTCTCCTTGTTATAAATACTATAACTTGTGTTCAGCTGCTATCACAAAGGTATACCATTTATGCTTACAGCTTCAGTTGGGATGTGCCTCTGCACTCAGGATCCTGTACCTAGTGTTGGGAGGTTGAGGTGCACTGACTCCATGCAAATACTCAGTGTCCTAACTTGTGTTCAGCTAGTATCAAGGAGGCTTAATGTTAATATTTATGGCATTAGTTGGCATGTGATTGTACACTCAAGGTCCAGTACCTGGTCTTGGGGGATGAGGGCATTGCCTGACTCAGGCCGTGCAGCTCCTCGGTGTCAAAACTTGTCTCCAGCTGATATCAAGGAGGTATACCGTTGATGTCCATGGCTTTAGTTGGGCTGTGGCTCTGCACTAAGGATCTAAAATCTTGTCATGGGAGGGGGTTGGAGCATTGCCTGGCTGAGGCCATGCAACTCCTCAGCGTCCTAACTTGTGTGCAGCTGGTTTCAGGGAGGTATACTGTTGATGTCCATAGCTTTAGTTAGAATGTGGTTGTCCACTCAGGATCCAGTACCTGGTCTGGGGAGGTGGGGGTATTGCCTGGCTGAGGCCGAGCAACTCCTCAGTGTCCTAACTTGTGTGCAGCTAGTATCAGGAAGGCATACCATTGATTTTTATCACTTTAGTTGGGCTGTGGATCTGCACTCAGGATGCACTACCTGGTCTGGGGGGTAGGGGCATTGCCTAGCTGAGGCCATGCAACTCCTCAGTGCCTAACTTGTGTGCAGCTGGTATCAGGGAGTTATACTGTTGATGTCCATGGCTTTAATTGGGCTATGGCTCTGCACTCAGGATACAGTACCTGGACTAGGGGGGTGAGGGCATTGCCTGGCTCAGACCATGCAACTCCTCAGTGTCCTAACTTGTGTGCAGCTGGTATCAGGGAGGTATACCATTGATGTTTATCACTTTATTTGGGATGTGGCTCTGCACTCAGGATCCAAAACCTGGTCTTTTGATTGTAGGGGCATTGCCTGGCTGAGGTCATGCAGCTTCTCAGTGTCCTAACTTGTGTGCAGCTAGTATCAAGGAGGTATACTGTTGCTGTCCATGGGATTAGTTGGGCTGTGGCTCTGCACTTAGGATCCAGTACCTGGTTTGGGGCAGTGGGGGTATTGCTTGGCTGAGGCCGTGCAGCTCCTCAGTGTCCTAACTTGTGTGCAGCTGGAATCAGGGAGGTATTCCATTGATGTCCATGGCTTTAGTTGGGCTGTGGCTCTGCACTCAGGATCCAGTACCTGGTCTGGGGGTGGTGGGACCACTGCCTGGCTGAGGCCATGCAACTCCTCAGTGTCCTAACTTGTGTGCAGCTAGTATCAGGGAGGTATACCGTTGATGTTTATCACTTTAGTTGAGATGTGGCTCTGCACTCAGGATCTAAAACCTGGTCTTGGGGGGATAGAGGCATTGCCTGGCTCAGGCCGTGCAGCTCCTCAGTGTCCTAACTTATGTGCATCTACTGTAGTTTCAGGGAGGTATTCTGCTGCTGTCAATGGGTTTAGTTTGGCTGTGGCTCTGCATTCAGGATCCAGTACACAGTCTGGGGGGATGGGGGCATAGCCTGGCTGAGGCCATGCAACTGCTCATTGTCCTGAAATCTGTGCAGCTGGTATCAGGGAGGTATACCATTGATGTCCACGGCTTTAGTTGGGATGTGGATCTGCACTCAGGATCCAGTACCTGGTATGGGGGGAGTGGAACTTTGCCTGGCTGAGGCTGTGGAACTCCTTAGTGTCAAAACGTGTGTGCAGCTGGTATCAGGGAGGTATACGGTTGATGTCCATGGCTTTAGTTAGGCTGTGGCTGTGCACTCAGGATCCAGTACCTGGTCTGGTAAGGTGGGGGGATTTCCTGGCTGAGGTCGTGCAACTCCTCAGTATCCTAACTTGTGTGCAGCTAGTACCAGGGATGTATACCGTTGATGTTTATCACTTTAGTTGGGATGTGGCTCTGCACTCAGGATCTAAAACCTGGTTTTGGGGGGAGGGTATGGGCATTGCCTGGCTGAGGCCCTGAAATTTATCAGTTTCCTAACTTGTGTGCAGCTACTATCTGGGAGGAATACTGTTGATGCTTATCACTTTAGTTGGGATGTGGCTCTGCACTCTTGATCCAAAACCTGGTCTTGGTGGGTAGGGTCATTGCCTGGCTGAGGCTGTGCAGTTCTTCAGTGTCCTAACTTGTGTGCAGCTGTATCAGGGAGGTATACCATTGATGTCCCTGGTTTCTCTTGGGCTGTGGCTCTGCACTCAGTATCCAGTACCTGGTCTTGAGGGATGGGGCCATTGACTAGCTGAAGCTGTTCAACTCCTCAGTATCCTGACTTGTGTGCAGCTAGTATCAGGGAGGTATACCACTGATGTTTATCACCTTAGTTGGCATGTGGATCTGCACTCAGGATGTAAAACCTGGTCTTGGGGGGGTAGGGGCATTGCCTGGCTGTGCCGTGCAGCTCCTCAGTGTCCTAACTTGTGTGTAGCTAGTATCAGAGATGTATACTGTTGCTGTACATGGGTTTAGTTAGGCTGTGGCTCTTCACTCAGGAACAGTACCTGCTCTGAGGGGTTGGGGACATTGCTTGGCTGAGGCCGTGGAATTCCTCAGTGTCCTAACTTGTGAGCATCTGCTATCAGGGAGGCATACCACTGATGTCCACTGCTTTACTTGGGCTGTGGCTCTGTACTCAGGATCCAGTACCTGGCCTGGAGGTGGTGGGACCATTGCCTGGCTGAGGCCGTGCAACTCCTCAGTGTCCTAAGTTGTGTGCAGCTAGTATCAGGGAGGTATACCGTTGATGTTTATCACTTTAGTTGGGATGTGGCTCTGCACTCAGGATCCAAAACCTACTCTTGGAGGTGCTGAGGCTTTGCAGCTCCTCAGAGTCCTTATTTGTGCGCAGCTAGTATCAGGGAGCTATACTGTAGAAGTCCATGGTTTGAGTTATGCTGTTGCTCTGCACTCAGGATCCAGTACCTGGTCTGGGGTGGTAGGGCCATTGCCTAGCTGAGGCCGTGCAACTCCTCAGTGTCCTAATTTGTGTACAGCTGGTATTAGGGAGGTATACCATTGATATCCATAACTTTAGTTGAGTTGTGGCTCCGTACTCAGGATACAGTACCTGGTCCGGGGGGGGGGGCATTGCATGGCTGAGGCCATGCAACTCCTCATTTTCCTAACTTGTGTGCAGCTAGTATCAGGGAGGTGTACTACTAATGTGTATCACTTTAGTTGGGATGTGGCTCTGCACTCTTGATGCAAAACCTGGTCTAGGTGGTAAGGGCATTGCCTTGCTGAGGCTGTGCAGCTCCTCAGTGTCCTAACATGGGTGCAGCTAGTATCAGGGAGGTATACCACTGATATCCCTGGTTTACTTTGGGCTGTGGCTCAGCACAAACTATCCAGTACCTGGTTTGGAGGGGGGGATATTGCATGGCTGAGGCTGTGCAACTCCTCAATGTCCTAAGTTATGTGCAACTGGTATCAGGGAGGTATACTGTTGATACCCATGGCTTTGGCTGGGCTGTGGATCTGCACTCAGGATCCAGTACCTGGTCTAGGGGTGTGGAGTCATTGCCTGGCTAATGCCATTCCACTCCGCAGTGTCCCAAGTTGTGTGCAGCTGGTATCAGGGAAGTATACTGTTGATGTCCATGGCTTTAGTTAGGCTGTGGCTGTACACTCAGGATCCAGTACCAGGTCTGGTAAGGTGGGGTGATTTCCTGGCTGAGGCTGTGCAATTGCTCAGTATCCTAAGTTGTGTGCAGCTAGTATCAGGGAGGTGTACCGTTGATGTCCATGGCTTGAGTTGAGTTGTGGCTCTGCACTCAGGATACAGTACCTGGTCTGGGGGGGAGCACTGCCTCACTAAGGCTGTGAAACTCCTCAGTTTTCTAACTTGTGTGCAGCTAGTATCAGGGAGGTATACTGTTGATGACCATGGTTTTAGTTGCGCTGTGCCTCTGCACTCAGGATCCAGTACCTGGTCTTGGGGGGATGGGGGCATTGACGCATTCATGGGGGCATTGAAGCCGTTCAACTCCTCAGTATCATGACTTGTGTGCAGCTAGTATCAGGGAGGCATACTGTAGATGTCCATGGCTTTAGTTGGGCTGTGAATCTGCATTAAGGATAAAGCACCTGGACTAGGGGAAGTGAGGGCATTTCCTGGCTAAGGCTGTGCAATTCCTCAGTGTCGTAACTTGTATGTAGCTGGTATTGGGGAGGTATATCGTTGATGTCAATGGCTTTACTTTGGCTGTGGCTGTGCACTCAGGATCCAGTATCTGGTCGGGGGTGGTGGGGGGTATTGCCTGGCTGAGGCCGTGTAGCTCCTCAGTGTCTGAGCTTGTGTGCAGCTGGTATCAGGGAGGTATGCCACTATGTCCACTGCTTTAGTTGGCTATATCTCTGCACTCAGGATCCACTACCATTTCTGGGGAGGTGGGGGCATTGCCTGGCTAAGGGCGTGCAACTTTTCAGTGTCCTCACATGTGTGCAGCAGGTATCAGGGAAGTATACCATTGATGTTTATCACTTTAGTTGGGATGTGGCTCTGCACTCAGGATACAAAACCTAGTCCTGGGGTGCTGAAGCTGTGCAGCTCATCAGTGTCCTAACTTGTGTGCAGCTAGTATCAGGGATCTATACCTTTGTTTTCAATGGGTTTAGTTGGGCTGTGACTCTGCAATCAGGATCCAGTACCTGGTCTGGGGTGATGGGGGTATTGTCTGGCTGAGGCTGTGCAACTGACTCCTCAGTGTCCTAATTTGTGTGCAGATGGTATTATGGCGGTAAACTGTTGATTTCCATGGCTTTTGCTGATCTGCGGCACTGCATTCTGGATACAGTACCTGGTCTGCGGGGGTTGGGGCATTGCCTGGCTAAAGATGTACAACTCCTCAGTGTCCTAACTAGTGTGCAGCTGGATACGTGGAGGAATACCATTGATGTGTTTCACTTTAGTTGGGATGTGGCTCTGCACTCAGGATACAAAGCCTTGTCTTGGGGGAGCAGTGGCATTGCCTGTGCAGCTCCTCAGTGTCCTCACTTGTGTGCAGCTAGTATCAGGGAGGTATACCATTGATGTCCATGGCTTTAGTTGGGCTGTGGCTCTGCACTCAGGATCTTGTACCTGGTCTAGAGGGATGGGGGCATTGCCTGGCTGAAGCTGTGCAACTCCTCAGTGTTCTAACTAGTGTGCAGCTTATATCAGGGAGGTATACCGTTGATGTCCATCGCGTTAGTTGGGCTGTGGCTCTGCATTCAGGATCCAGTACTTGGTCTGGTGTGGTGGAGGCATTGCCTGGCTGAAGCCGTGCAACTTCTCAGTTTCTGAACTAGTGTGCAGCTGGTATCAGGGAGGCATACCATAGATGTTCATGCTTTAGTTGGGCTGTGGCTCTCCATTCAGGATAAAGCACCAGGACTAAGGGGGTGAAAGCATTGCCTGGCTGAGGCTGTGCATCTCCTCAGTGTCCTAACTTGTATGCAGCTGGTATCAGGGAGGTATACCGTTGATGTCAATGGCTTTAGATAGGCTGTGGTTGTGCACTCAGGATCCAGTACTTGGTCTGGTGTGGTCGGGGTATTGCTTGGCTGAGGCCATGCAAGTCCTCAGTATCCTAACTTGTGTGCAGCTAGTACCAGGGAGGTATACTGTACCATTGATGTCCCTGGTTTTAGTTGGGTTGTGGCTCTGCACTCAGGATCCAGTTCCTGGTCTTTGATGGTGGGGGCATTGCCTGGCTGAGGCCTTGCAACTTCTCAGTGTCCTAACTAGTGTGCAGCTGGTATCAGGGAGGTATACTGTTGATGTTAATGGCTTTAGTTGGGCAGTGGCTCTGTACTCAGGATACAGTACCTGGTCTGCACGGTTTGGTCATTGCCTGGCTGACTCCGTGTAACTCCACAGTGTCCTAACTTGTGGGCAGCTGGTATCAGAGAGGTACACTGTTGATGTCCATGTCTTTAGTTGGGCTGTGGCTCTGCACTCAGGATCCACCACTTGATCTGGGGGGGGGGTATGGGCATTGCCTGGCTTAGGCCATGAAACTCTTCAGTATCCTAACTTGTGTGCAGCTGGTATGTGGGAGGTATACTGTTGAAGTCCATGGCTTTAGTTGGGCTGTGGCCCTGCACTGAGGATCCAGTTCCTGGTCTTTGGGGCTGGGGGCGTTGCCTGGCTGAGGACGTGCAGCTTCTGAGTGTCTTAACTTGTGAGCAGCTAGTATCAGGAAGGTGTACCATTGATGCCTATGGCTTTAGTTGAGCTGTGACTCTGCATTCAGGATCCGGTACCTGGTCTGGGGGGAAGGGACATTGCCTGGCTGAGGCCGTCAACTCATCAGTGTTCTAATTTGTTTGCAGCTGGTATCACAGAGGCATACCATTGATGTCCATAACTTTTGTTGGGCTGTGGCTCTGCACTCAGGATACAGTACCTGGTCTAGGGGGTTGGCATTGCCTCGCTGAGGCTGTGCAACTCCTCAGTTTCCTATTTTGTGTGCAGCTAGTAGCAGGGAGGTATACTGTTATACTGCTGGTGTTTATGACTTTAGTTGGGATGGGGCTCTGCATTCTTGATCCAAAACCTGGTCTTGGGGGGTTGGGGTATTGCCTGACTGAGGCTGTGCAGCTCTTAAGTGTCGTAACTTGTGTGCATCTAGTAGCAGAGAGGTATACCACTGATTTCACTGGTTTTAGTTGGGCTGTGGCTGTTCACTCATGATCCAGTACCTGGTCCTGGTGGATGGGGGCATTCCCTGGCTGAGGCCGTGCAGCTCTTTAGAGTCTGAGCTAGTGTGCAGCTGTTATCAGGGAGGCATACCGTAGATGTCCATGGCTTTAGTTGGGCTGTGGATCTGCATTCAGGATAAAGTACCTTGTCTAGGGGTTTGAGGGCATTGCCTGGCTGAGTCTGTGCAACTCTTCAGTGTCCTAACTTGTGTGCAGCTAGTATCAGGGAGCTATAACATTATTGTCCATGGCTTTAGTTCGGCTGTTGATCTGTACTCAGTATCCAGTACCTGGTCTGGGGTGATGTGGGCATTGCCTGGCTGAGGGCTTGCAACTCCTCAGTGTCCTAATGTGTGCAGGTTGTATCAGGGCGGTAAAGACCAAGAACCTCATCTGGTGGGGTGGGGGCATTGCCTCACTGCGGCCGTGCAATTCCTCAGTATACTAATATGTCTGCAGCTATTATCAGGGAGATATACTGTTGATGTCTATGGCTTTAGTTAGGCTGTGTCTGTGCACACAGGATCCAGTACCAGGTCTGGTAAGGTGGGGTGATTTCCTGGCTGAGGCCGTGCAACTCCTCAGTATCCTAAGTTGTGTGCAGCTAGTATCAGGGAGGTGTACCGCTGATGTTTAGCACTTTAGTTGGACTGTGGCTCTGCACTCAGGATCTAAAACCTGGTCTTGTGGGGGTAGGTGCATTGCCTGGCAGATTCTGTGCAGCTCCTCAGTGTTCTAAGTTGTGTGCAGCCAGTATCAGGGAGGAATACCATTGATATCCCTGGTATTAGTTTGACTGTGGCTCTGCACTCAGGATTCAGTACCTGGTCTGGGGTGGGAGTGGGGCCATTGCCTGGCTGAAGCCGTGCAACTCCTCAGTGTCCTTATTTGTGTGCAGCTGGTATCAGGGAGGTATACCGTTGATGTCCATTGCTTTAGTTGGGCTGTGGCTCTGCACTCAGGATGCAGTACCTGGTCTGGGTGGGTGGGGCATTGCCTGACTGAAGCAGTGCAAATCCTCAGTGTCCAAACTAGGGTGCAGCTGGTATCTGGGAGGCATACCGTAGATGTCCATGGTTTAGTTGGGCTGTGGCTCTGCATTCAGGATAAAGTACCTGGTCTAGCGGGGTGGGGGCATTGCCTGGTTGATTCCGTCCAACTTCTCAGTATCCTAACTTGTCTGCAGCTAGTATAAGGGAGGTATATCATTTATGTTTATCACTTTAGTTGAGATGTGGATCTGTACTCAGTATCTAAAACCTGGTCTTCGGGGGTAGGGGCATTGAAACATAGAAACATAGAAGTCGATTGCAGATAAGGACCGCAAGGCCCATCCAGTCTGCCCATTTATTTTTCTACCTTATGAATGTGCCATAGGCCTTTGCTGTGTCAATGGCCTATCTATTCATACTCATCTGTATTGCTTCCTTATGCCTATCCCATGCCTGTTTGAAGCCCTGCACTGTATTCATATCCACCACTTCCTGAGGTATGCTATCCCATGCATCCACCACCCTTTCTGTGAAAAAGAACTTCCTCACATTACCCCTTAATCAGCCTCACTCTAATCTCATGCTGTGTCCTCTTGTTCTGCTATTTTTCTTATACTGAAACATGTTAGACTCTTTCACCTTGTTAATGCCCTTAAGGTGTTTGAATATTTCAATCATATCACCTCTCTCTCTCCTTTGCTCTAGGGTATGTATATTGAGTTCAGTTAAGCTGTCCTCACATGTTTTGTGATGTAGTCCCTGCACCATTTTGGTTGACCTTCTCTGAACTGCCTCAGTTTGGTTAATGTCCTTGTGAAGGTGTGGCCTCCAGTACTGCACGCAGTACTCCAGATGGGGCCTAACCAATGCCTTGTAAAGAGGGATTATTACCTCTCTTTTCCAACTTGTGATACCACTATTACTACACCCCAACATCCCTCTAGCTTTACCTACTGCTTTAGAGGTCTGCTTGGATGATTTCAGGTCATCGGTAATGATGATGCCCAAGTCTCTTTCTTCCCTTGTGACTGCCAGCAACTCCCCTCCCAGCCTATAGGTGGTTTCAGGGTTTCTCTTCCCTATGTGCATGATCTTGCACTTCTTTGAGTTAAACCCCAGTTGCCACTCTTCCGACCATTTTGCTAGTTTATCCAGATCACTTCTCATTCTGCCCACACCCTCTGGTACATCTACTCTGTTGCAGATATTGGTGTCATCTGCAAACAGACAAGCCTTACCCTCCACGCCATCTGCAATGTTACTGATAAAGATATTGAAGGGGACTGACCCCAGGACTGATCCCGGAGGTACCCCACTTGTGACTTACATCTCTTCTGACTGTATACCGTTTACCACCACTCTCTGTTTTCTGTCCATCAACCAGTTTGCTACCCAGTTGACCAACATCTGACCCAACCCAAGCCTACCCAGCTTGTTAATCAGTCTTCTATGTGGAACAGTATCGAAAGCTTTGCTGAAGTCAAGGCAGGCAACATCAGCTGCTCCCCCTTGGTCCACCACTCTGGTTACCCAGTCAAAGAAATCTATGAGATTAGTTTGACAGGACCTTAGGCCTTAGTGCATTCAACCCATGCTGTCTTGGATCCTGTGCTCCTATGGATTCATGGTGTTGCACTGTCCTTTCTTTAAGAAGTGTCTCCATAATCTTGCCCACTACTGAGGTAAGACTGACTTGTCTGTAGTTCTCTGCCTCCTTTCTGCTACCACTCTTGTGGAGCAGGATCACATGAGCCCTTCTCCAGTCTTCTGGGACCTCTTCTGTGCTCAGACTCACTAAATAGTTCTATTAATGACTCTGCTAGTTCCACCCTTAGCTCCTTAAGTACCCTGGGATGTATGCCATCAGATCCCATTGCCTTGTCCACCCTGAGCTCATCGAGCTCTTGTAGGACCCTTTCTTTTGTGAAGGTACTAGTGCACACCTCCCTCCCCCTGTGTCCATGGTGCAGAGCTGTGGGCCCTGCCCTACTTTCTCTTCAGTAAATACTGAGCAAAAGTATCTGTTTAGGATAAAAGCATTTATATGGTCCTCCTCCTCACACAACCCCTAATCCCCACTGATCTTAGCAATACCTCCCTCTGGACTTTCTCCTTTCACTAATGTATCTATAGAAAGTCTTGTCACCTTCTTTTACTGTTCGTGCTAGTGTTTCCTCAGTTTGAGCCTTTGCCTGCCTTACTGACTTCCCTGCATCCCGTAGAGAAGTTTGGTATGCCTCCCTATCTTCATTCTACTGCATTCCCTTATATTTCCTAAAGGCCCACCTTTTGGCTCTGACCTTTTCTGCTACTGTGTTTGAGAACCAACCTGGCTGAGGCCGTGCAGCTCCTCAGTGTCCTAACTTGTGTGCAGCTGGTATGAGGGAGGTAGGCCATTGATGTCCACAGCTTTAGTTGGTCAGTGGCTCTGCACTCAGGATCCACTACTTGGTCTGGGGGGGTTGGGGCATTGCCAGGCTGAGGCCGTGCAACTCCTCAGTGTCCTAACTTGTGTGCAGGTGGTATCAAGGAGGTATACCATTGATGTCCATGGCTTTTGTTGGGCTGTGGCTCTGCTCTCATGATCCAATACCTGGTCTGGGATGGTAGAGGTATTGCCTTGCTGAGGCTGTACAACCGCTGAGTGTCCTAGCTTGAGAGCAGCTGGTATCAGAGAGATATACCATTGATGTCCATGGCATTATTGGGGCTGTGGCTTTGCACTCACGATCCAGTACCTGGTCTGGAGGGTGGAGGCATTGCCTGGCTAAGGCCGCGAAACTCCTCAGTTTCCTAACTTGAGAGCAGCTGGTGTAAGGGTGGAATACCATTGATGTCCATGGCATCAGTTAGGCTGTGGCTGTGCATTCAGCATCAACTACCTAGTCTGGGATGGTGGGGGCATTGAGTGGCTGAGGGCGTGCAACTCCTCAGTTTCCTAACTTATGTGCAGCTACTGTCAGGGAGGTATACTGTTGATGTTTATCACTTTAGTTTGGATGTCACTTTGCACTCTTGATCCAAAATCTGGCCTTGGGAGGTAGGGGCATTGCCTGGCTGAGGCTGTGCAGCTCCTCAGTGTCCTAACTTGTGTGCAGCTAGTATCAGGGAGATATATCATTGATGTCCCTGGTTTTAGTTGGGCTGTAGCTCTGCACTCAGGATCCAGTTATTGGTCTGGGATGGTGGAGGCATTGCCTGGCTAAGGCCGTGCAACTTCTGTGATGCTCATGGCTTTGGTTGGGCTGTGGCTCTGCACTCAGGATCCAGTAACTGGTCTGGGGGGGTTGTGGCATTGCCTGACTGAGGTTGTGCCACTCCTCACTGTCCTAACTAGTGAGCAGCTGGTATCAGGGAGGTATACCGTTCATATCCATGGCTGTAGTTGAGCTGTGGCTCTGTTCTCAGGATACAGTACCTGGTCTTCATAGTTGGGGCATTGCCTGTCTGAGTCCGTGCAACTCCTTAGTGTCCTAACTTGTGTGCAGCTGGTGTCAGAGAGGTACACCGTTGATGTCCATGGTTTTAGTTTGGCTGGGGGTCTCCACTCAGGATCCACTACATGGTCTGTGGGGGTATTGGCATGGCCTGATTTAGGCCGTGCAACTCTTCAGTGTCCTAACTTGTGTGCAGCTGGTATCAGGGAGGTATACTGTTGTTGTCCATGGCTTTAGTTGGGCTGTGGCTCTGCACTGAGGATCCAGTACCTGGTCTGGGGGTGGGGGGGAGCTCCCTGGCTGAGGCCGTGCAGCCCCTCAGTGTCCTAACTTCTGTGCAGCTAGTATCAGGGAGGAATACTGTTGTTGTCCATGGGTTTAGTTGAGCTGTGACTGTGCACTCAGGATCCAGAATCTGGTCTGAGGGGATGGGGGCATTGCCTTGCTGAGGCTGTGCAACTGCTCAGTGTCCTAAAATGTGTGCAGCTGGTATCAGGGAAGTATTTTGTTGATGGCCATGGCTTTAGTTGAGCTGTGGCTCTGCTCTCAGGATCCAGTACCTGCTCTGAGGAGAGGAGGCATTGCCTGTCTGAGGCCGTGCAACTCCTCAGTGTCCTAATCTGTGTGCAGCTGGTGTCAGGGAAGTATAGCACTGATGTCCATAACTTTAGTTTTGCTGTGTCTTTGCACACAGGATACAGTACCTGAGCTAGGGTGAGCATTGCCTCGCTGAGGCCGTGAAAATCCTGTTTCCTAACTTGTGTGCAGCTAGTTTCAGGGAGGTATACTGTTGATGTTTATGACTTTAGTTGGGATTTGGATCTGCATTCTTGATCCAAAACCTGGTCTTGGGGGGGGTAGGGGTATTGCCTGGATGAGGCTGTGCAGCTCCTCAGTGTCCGAACTAGTGTGCAGCTGGTATCATGGAGGCATACTGTAGATGTCCATGGCTTTAGCTGGACTGTGGCTCTGCACTAAGGATAAAGCACCTGGACTAGGGGGTGAGGACATTGCCTGGCTGAGGCCGTGCAACTCCTCAGTGTCCTAACTTGTGTGTAGCTAGTATCAGGTAGGTATATCATTGGTGACAATGGCTTTAGTTTGGCTGTGGCTGTACACTCAGGATACTGTACCTGGTCTGGGGTGGTGGGGGTATTGCCTGGCTGAGGCTGTGCAACTCCTCAGTATCCTAACTTGTGTGCAGTTAGTATTAGCTAGGTATGCCACTGATGTTTATCACTTTAGTTGGGCTGAGGCTCTGCATTCAGGATACAGTTCCTGGTCTGGAGTTGTGGGGGCATTGCCTGGCTGAGGCCGTGCAACTCCTCAGTGTCCTAACTTGTGCACATCTGGTATCAGGGTGGTATACTGTTGATGTCCATGGCTTTAATTAGGCTGCGGCTGTGCAATCAGGATCCACTACCTAGTCTGGGGAGGTGTGGGCATTGCATGGCTGAGGCTGTGCAACTCCTCAGTTTCCTAACTCGTGTGCAGCTATTATCAGGGAGGTATGCTGATAATGTTTATCACATTAGATGGGATGTGGCTCTGCACTCTTCATCCAAATCCTGGTCTTGGGGGTAGGGGCATTGCTTGGCTGAGGCTGTGCAGCTCCTCAGTGTCCTAACTTCTGTGCAGCTAGTATCAGAGAGGTATACCATTGATGTCCCTGGTTTTAGTTGGGCTGTGTCTCTGCACTCAGGATCTAGTACCTGCTCCAGGAGGTTGGGGGAATTACCTGGCTGAGGCCGTTCATCTCCTCAGTGTTCTAACATGTCTGCAGCCGGTATCAAGGAGATATGCAGTTGATGTCCATGGCTTTAGTTAGGCTGTGGCAGTGCAGTCAGGATCCAGAACATGGCCTGGGGAGGTGGGGGGTATTGCCTGGCTGAGGCAGTGCAACTCCTCATTGTCCTAAGTAGTGTGCAGCTGGTATCAGGGAGGTATACTGTTGATGTCAATGGCTTTAGTTGGGCTGTGGCTCTGTACTCAGGATACAGTACCTGGTCTGCGTGGTTGGGGCATTGCCTGGCTGAGGCTGTGCAACTCCTCAGTGTCCTAACTTGTGTGCAGCTAGTATCTGGGAGCTATACTGTTATTGTCCATGGGTTTAGTTCAGCTGCGGCTCTGCACTCAGGATCCACTACCTGGCTTGGGGTGGTGTGGGCATTACCTGGCTGAGGGCGTGCAATTCCTCATTGTCCTAACATGTGTGCAGCTGGTATCAGGGTGGTATATTGATGATATCCATGGCTTTAGTTGGGCTGAGGCTCTGCACTCAGGATCAAATACCTGGTCCCTTGTCTGGGGGAGTGGGTACATTGCCTAGCTGTTGCCGTGCAACTCCTCAGTGTCCTAACTTGTGTGCAGCTGTTATCAGGGGGGGTATACCACACTGATATCCACTGCTTTACTTGGGCTGTGGCCCTGTACTCAGGATCCACTACCAGATCTGGAGAGGTGGGGGCATTGCCTGGATAAGGGCGTGCAACTCTTCAGTGTCCTAATATGTGTGCAGCTGGTATCAGGGAGGTATAACATTAATGTTTATCATTTTAGTTGGGATGTGGCTCTGCACTCAGGATCCAAAAACCTGGTCTTGGGGTTGCTGAGGCTGTGCAACTCCTCAATGTCCTAATTTGTGTGTAGATAGTATCAGGGATCTATACCATTGTTTTCCATGGGTTTAGTTGGGTTGTGACTCTGCACTCAGGATCCAGTACCTGGTCGGGGGGAATGGGGGCATTGCCTGGCTAAGACCATGCAACTAACTCCTCAGTGTCCTAATTTGTGTGCAGATGGTGTCATGGATGTATATTGTTGATGTCCATGGCTTTAGTTGGTCTGTGGCACTGCAGTCAGGATACATTACCTGGTCTGCAGGGGTGGGGGCATTGCCTGGCTGAGGCCGTGCAACTCCTCAATGTCCTAACTTTTGTGCAGCTGGTATCAGGGAGGTATACCTTTGATGTCCATTAGTTTAGTTGGGCTGTGGCTGTACACTCAGGAACCAGTACCTGGTGTGGGAGGGGTAGTGGCATTGCCTTGCTGAGGATGTACAACTCCTCAGTGTCCTAACTAGTGTGCAGCTGGTATCAAAGAGGTATACCATTGATATCCATGGCTTTAGGTGGGCTGTGGCACTGCACTCAAGGAGGAGTACTTGGTCTGGGTGGGTAGGGGCATTGCATGGCTGAGGCTGTGCAGCTGCTCAGTGTCCTAACTTGTGTGCAGCTAGTATCAGGGAGGTATACTGTTGCTGTCCATGGGTTTACTTGGGCCGTGGCTTTGCACTCAGGATCGAGTTCCCGGTTTGGGTTGGTGATGGTATTTACCTAGCTGATGCCATGCAACTCCTCAGTGTCCAAACTTGTGTGCAGCTGGTATCAGGGAGGTGTACCACTAATGTCCACTGCTTTAGTTGGGCTGTATCTCTGCACTCAGGCTCCACTACCAGGTCTGGGGAGGTGGGGGCATTGCCTGGCTAAGGGGGTGCAACTTTTCAGTGTCCTAACATGTGTGCAGCTGGTATCAGGGAGGTATATCATTGATGTTTATCACTTTAGTTGGGATGTGGCTCTACACTCAGGATCCAGTACCTGCTCTGAAGTGGTGGGGGCATTGCCTGGCTGAGGGCATGCACATCCTCAGTGTCCTAACGTGTGCAGTGTGTATCAGGGAGGTATACCATTGATGTACATGGGTTTAGTTGGGCTGTGGCTCTGCACTCAGGATACAGTACATGGTCCGGATGGGTGAGAGCATTGCTTGGCTGAGGCCAGCATGCAACTTTTCAGTGTCCTAACTAGTGTGCAGCTGATATTACGGAGGCATACCGTTGATGTCCATTGTGTTAGATGGGCTCTGGCTCTGCACTCAGGATACTGTACTTGGTCTGCGAGGATGGGTGCATTTCCTGGCTGAGGCCTTGCTACTCCTCAGTGTCCTAACTTGTGTGCAGCCAGGTATCAGGGAGATATACCATTGATGTCCACAGCTTTAGTTGGGCTGTGGCTCTGCATTCATGAACCACTAACTGGTCTGGGGTAGTTGAGGCATTGCCTGGCTGAGGCCGAGCAACTCCTAAGAGTCCTAACATTTGTGCATCTGGTATCAAGGAGGTATACTGTTGATGTCCACAGCTTTTGTTGGGCTGTGGCTCTGCACTCAGGATCCACTACCTGGTCTTGCGGCAGTGTGGGTATATCCTGGTTGAGGCTGTGCAGCTCCTCAGTGTCCTAACTTGTGTGCAGCTGATATCAGGGAGGTATACCATTGATGTCCACAGCTTTAGTTGGTCAGTGGCTGTGCACTCAGGATCCTCTATCTGGTCTGGGGAGGTGGAGGCATTGCCTGGCTGAAGCCTTGCAACTCCTCAGTGTCCTAACTTGTGTGTAGATGGTATCAGGGAGGTATACTGTTGATCATCATGGTTTTAGTTGGTCTGTGGCTCTGCATTCTGGATACAGTACCTGGTGTGCACGGGTGGAGGCATTGCCTTGCTGAGGCCGTGCAACTTTTCCATGTCCTAACTTGTCTTCAGTTGGTATTAAAGAGGTATACCATTGATGTCCATAGCTTTAGTTGGGCTGTGGCTCTGCACTCAGGATCCAGCACCTGGTCTGTGGGAGTGGGTACATTGCCTGGCTGAGGCCGTGCAACTCCTCAGTGTCCTAACTTGTGTGCAGCTGGTATCAGGGAGGTATACCGTTGATGTCCACAGCTTTAATTGGGCTGTGGCTCTGCACTCGGGATACTCTATCTGGTCTAGGGAGGTGGGGGCATTGACTGGCTGAGGGCGTGCAACTCCTTAGTGTCCTAACTTGGATGCTGATGGTATCAGGGAGGTATACTGTTGATTATCTTGGTTTTAGTTGGTCTCTGGCTCTGCGTTCTAGATACAGTACCTGGTGTGCGCTGGTGAGGGCATTGCCTTGCTGAGGCCGTGCAACTCCTCCATGTCCTAACTTGTCTTCAGCTGGTATAAGCAAGGTATATCATTGATGTCCATGGCTTTAGTTGGGCTGTGGCTCTGCACTCAGGATCCACTACCTGGTCTGCGGGAGTGGGGACATTGCCTGGCTGAGGCCATGCAGCTCCTCAGTGTCCTAACTTGTGTGCAGCTGGTATCAGGGAGGTATAACCTTGATGTCCCTGGTTTTAGTTGGGCTGTGGCTCTGCACTCAGAATCCAGTACCTGGTATGGGGGGGTAGGGGCTATGCCTGGGTGGGGCCGTGCAACTCCTCTGTGTCAACATGTCTGCAGCTGGTGTCAGGGAGATATGCTGTTGATTTCCATGGCTTTAGTTAGGCTGTGGCTGTGCATTCAAGATCCAGAACCTGGTCTGGGGTGGTGGGGACATTGCCTGGCTGAGGCCATGCATCCCCTGAGTGTCCTATCTTGTGTGCAGCTAGTATTAGGGAGGTATATCATTGATGTGTGTCACTTTAGTTGGGATGTGGCTCTGCACTCAGGATCCAAAACCTTGTTTTGGGGGTGTAGGTGCATTGCCTGGCTGAGGCCGTGCAGCTCCTCAGTGTCCTAACTTCTTTGTAGCTAGTGTCAGGGAGCTATACCATTATTGTCCATGGGTTTAGTTCGGCTGTTGCACTGTACTCAGGATCCAGTACCTGGTTTGGGGTGGTGTGGCATTGCCTGGCTGAGGCCATGCAACTCCTCAGTGCCCTAACGTGCAGCTGGTATCAGGGCGGTATACTGATGATGCCCATGGCTTTAGTCGGGCTGTGTCTCTGCACTCAGGATTCAATACCTGGCCTGTGGGATTGGGGACATTGCCTGGCTGAAGCCATGCAACTTCTCAGTTTCTGAACTAGTGTGTAGCTGGTATCAGGGAGGCATACCATAAATGTCCATGGCTTTAGTTGGGCTGTAGCTCTGCACTTAGGTTCTAGTACCTGGTATGGGGTGTTAGGGGCATTGCCTGGCTGAGGACGTACAACTCCTCAGTGTCCTAACTAGTGTGCAGTTGGTATCAGAGAGGTATACCATTGATGTCCATTGCTTTAGTTGGACAGTGGCTCTGCAGTCAAGATCCAGAACCTGGTGTAGTGGGGTGGGGGCATTGCCTGGCTAAGGCCGTGCAACTCCTCAGTGTCCTAACATGTCTGCAGCTGTCATCAGAGAGATATACTGTTGATGTCTATTGCTTTAGTTAGGCTGTGGCTGTGCAGTCAGGATCCAGTACCTGGTCTGGGGAGGTGGGGACATTGCCTGGCTGAGGCCATGCATGTCCTGAGTGTCCTAAAGTTTGTGCAGCTAGTATTAGGGAAGTATACCATTGATGTTTGTCACTGTAGTTGGGATTTATCTCTGCACTCAATATCCAAAAACTTGTCTTGGAGGTGTAGGGGCATTGCCTGGCTGAGGCTGTGCTGTTCCTCAGTGTGCTAACTTGTGTGCATCTGGTATCAGGAAGCTATACCGTTATTGTCCATGGGTTTGGTTGGGCTGATGATCTCCACTCAGGATCCAGTACCTGGTCTGGGGTAATGTAGGCATTGCCTGGCTGAGGGAGTGCAATTCCTCAGTGTCCTAATATGTGTGCAGCTGGTATCAAGAGCAGTATACTGATGATGTCCATGGCTTTAGTAGGGCTGTGGTTCTGCATTAAGGATCCAGTATCTGCTCTGCGAGGAAGGGTTCATTGCCTGGCTGAGGCCATGCACCTGCTCAGTGTCTTAACTTGTGTGCAGCTGGTATCAGGGAGGTATACTGTTGATGTTTATCAATTTAGTTGGGATGTGACTCTGCACCCAGGATCCAAACCTGCTAATAGGGAGATAGGGACATTGTCTGGCTGAGACTGTGCAGTTCCTCAGTGTCCTAACTGGGGTGCATCTAGTATCAGGGAGGTATACCATTGATGTCAATGGGTTTAGTTGGGCTGTGGCTCTGCACTCAGGATGCAGTACCTGGTCTTGGGCGGGGGGGGCATTGCATGGCTGAGGCCGTGCAACTCCTCAGTGTCCTAACTTTTGTGCAGCTGATATAAGGGAGGTATACCGTTGATGCCCATGGCTTTACTTAGGCTGTGGCTGTGCACTCAGGATAAAGTACCTGGTCTAGGGACGTGGGGGCATCGCCTGGCAGAGGCCGTGCAACTCCTCAGTGTCCTAACTTGTGCGCAGCTAGTATCAGGGAGGCATACCATTGATGTTTAGACCTTTAGTTGGGATGTGGCTCCACACTCTGGATTCAAAACCTGATCTTGGGTGGTAGGGGCATTGCCTGGCTGAGGTCATGCAGCTCCTTAGTTTTCTAACTTGTGTTCAGATAGTATTAGGATTCCATACCATTGCATTCCATGGGTTTAGTTGGATTGTGACTCTGCACTCAGGATACAGTACCTGGTCTGGGGTGGTGGGAGCATTGCCTGGCTGAGGCCATGCAAATCCTCTGTGTCCTAACTTGTGGGCAGCTGGTATCAGAGAGGTAGCAGTTGATGTCCATACCATTAGTTGGGCTGTGGCACTGCACTCAGTATCCAAACCCTAGTATTTGGGCTGCTGAGGCTGTGCAGCTCCTCAGTGTCCTAATTTGTGTGCAGCTAGTACCAGGGATCTATACCATTGATGCCCATGTTTTTTTTTGTTCTGCTGCCCCTGCACTCAAGATCCAGTACCTGGTCTTGGGGGTAGGGGCATTGCTTGGTTGAGGGTGTGCTAACATGTGTGCAGCTTGTATCAGGGAAGTATACCATTTATGTCTACGGCTTTAGTTGGGCTGTAGCTCTGTACTCAGGATCCAATACCTAGTCTGGGAGGGAGGGGGCATGGCCTGGCTGAGGCCATGCAACTCCTCTGTATCCTAACTAGAGTGCAGCTAGTATCAGGGAGGTATACCATTGATGTTCATGGCTTTAATTGGGCTGTGGATCTGCACTCAGGATCCAGTACCTGGTCTGTTGTTGTGGTGGCATTGCCTAGCTGAGGCCATGCAACTCCTCAGTGTCCTAACTTTTGTGCAGCTGATATCAGACAGATAAACCATTGATGTAAAAGGCTTTAGTTGAGCTGTGGCTCTGCACTCAGGATACAGTACCTGGTCTTGGGGGGTGGGGGCATTGCCTGGCTGAGGCTGTGCAATTCCTCAGTGTCCTAACTTGTGTACAGCAGGTATCAGGGAGGTATTCTGTTGATGTCTATGGCTTTAGTCAGGCTGTGGTTCTTCACTCAGGATCCACTACATGGTCTGTGTGGGTGGGCTCATTGCCTGACTTTGGCTGTGCAACTCTTCAGTGTCCTAACTTGTTTACAGCTAGTATCAAGGAGTTATACCATTGATGTGTGTCACTTTAGTTGGGAAGTGGCTCTGTGCCCAGGATCCAAAACCTTGTATTGGGGATGTAGGGTCATTTCCTGGCAGAGACTGTGCAGCTCCTCAGTGTCCTAATTTGTGTGCATCTACTATCAGGGAGGTATACCACTGATATACATGGGTTTAGTTGGGCTGTGGCTCTGCACTCAGGATCCAGTACCTGGTCTGGGAGGGGGGTGTTCTCATTGCATGGTTGAGACCGTGCAACTCCTCAATGTCCTAATTTGTGTGCAGCTGATATGAGGGAGGTATACCATTGATGCCCATGGCTTTACTTAGTCTGTGGCTCTGCACTCAGGATCCAGTACCTGGTCTAGGAGGGTAGGAATTTTGCCTGACTGATGCCATACAACTCCTCAGTGTCCTAACTTGTGTGCAGCTGGTATCATCAAGGTATGCCATTGATGTCCATGGCTTTTGTTGAGCTGTGGCTTTGCACTCAGGATCCAGTACCTGATCTGGGGGGTGAGGTCATTGCCTGGCTGAGGCTGTGCAACCCCTCAGTGTCCTAACTTGTGCGTGGCTGGTATCAGGGAGGGATACCACTGATGTCATTGGGTTTAGTTAGTCTGTGGCTCTGCACTCAGGATCCACTACCTGGTCTGGGGGTAGGGAGCATTGCCTGGCTTAGGCCGAGCAACTCTTCAGTGTCCTGACTTGTGTGCAGCTGGTGTGAGGGAGGTATACTATTGATGTCGACAGTTTTAATTAGGCTGTGGCTCTGCTCTCAGGCTCCAGTACCTGGTCTGGGAAGGTCAGGGCATTGCCTGGCTGAGGCCGTACAACTCCTCAGTGTCCTAGCTTGTGTGCAGCTGGTATCAGAGAGAGGTATACCATTGATGTCCATGGCTTTATTTGGGCTGTGGCTCTGCACTCAGGATCCAGTAGCTGGTCTAGGGGGTGGGGGCATTACCTGGCTGAGGCCGTGCAACCCCTCAGTGTCCTAACTTGTGTGCAGATAGTATCAGAGAGGTATAATGTTGCTGTCCAAGGGTTCAGTTGGGCTGTGTCTCTGCACTCAGGATCCAGTACCTGGTCTGCAGGGGTTGGTGGTATTGCTTGGCTGAGGAAGTTGAACTCCTCATTGTCCAAACTTGGTGTGCAGCTTGTATCAGAGAGGTATACTGATGATGTCAATTGATCTAGTTTGGCTGTTGCTCTGCACTCAGGATTCAGTACCTGGTCTGCCAAGGCTGGGGGTATTGCTTGGCTGAAGCCGTGGAACTCCTCAGTGTCCTAACTTGTGTGCAGCTGTTATCAGAGAGGTATACTGTCGATGTCCATGGCTGTAGTTGGGCTGTGCCCCCTCACTCAGGAACCAGTTCCTGGCCTGGGATGCTGGGGGCATTGCCTGGCTGATGCTGTGCAACTCCTCAGTATCCTAACTTGTGTGCAGCTGATATCAGGGAGGTATTCCATTGATGTCCATGTCTTTAGTTGGGCTGTGGCTCTGCACTCAGGATCCAGTAAATGGTCTGGGGAGTGGGGGCATTGCCTTGCTGAGGCCTTGCAACTTCTCAGTGTCCTATTTGGTGTGCAGCTGGTATCAGGGATTTATTCCATTGATGCCCATGGCTTTACTTAGGCTGTGACTGTGCACTCAGAATCCAGTACCTGGTCTTGGGGGTGGGGGCATTGCCTGGCTGATGCCATGCAACTCCTCAGTGTCCTAACTTGTGTGCGGCTGGTATCAGAGAGGTATTCCATTGATGTCCATGGCTTTAGTTGGGCAGTGGCTCTGCACTCAGCATCCAATACCTGGTCTGCGGGGGTGGTTGCATTGCCTGGTTGAGTCTGTGCAACTCCTCAGTGTCCTAACTTGTGTGCAGCTGGTATCAGGGAGGTATACCATTGATGTCCATGTCTTTAGTTAGGCTGTGACTCTGCTCTCAGGATCCAGAATTTGGTATGGGAGGGTAGGGGTATTGCCTGGCTGAGGCCGTACAACTCCTTAATTTCCTAAATTGTGTGCAGCTGGCATCAGAGAGGTATACCATTAATGTCTAAGGCTTTAGTTGGGCTGTGGCTCTGCACTCAGGATCCAGTACCTATTCTGGGGGGTGGGGGCATTTAATGGCTGAGGCCATGCAACCCCTCAGTGTCCTAACCTGTGTGCAGTAATTATCAGATGGACATACCATTGATGTACAAGGTTTTAGTTGGACTGTGGCTCTGCACTCTGGATCCAGTACCTGCTATTGGGGGATTGGGGTCATTGCCTTTCTGATGCCATGCAACTCCTCAGTGTCCTAACATCTCTGCAGCTGGTATCAGGGAGGTATTCTGTTGATGTCCATGGCTTTAGTTGGCTGTGGCTTTGCACTCAGGATCCACTACCTGGTCTGTGGGAGTGGGGGCATCACCTGGCTAATTCTGTGCAACTCCTCAGTGTCCTAACTTTTGTGCAGCTGGCATCAGGGGGGTATACCATTGCTGTCCCCAGCTTTAATTAGGCTGTGGCTCTGCTCTCAGGATCCTGTACCTGGTCTGGGAGGGTAGGGGAATTGCCTGGCTGAGGCCGTACAACTCCTCAGTGTCCTAACTTGGGTGCAGCTGGTATCAGAGTATACCATTGATGTCCATGGCATTAGTTGGGGTGTGGCTCTGCACTCAGGATCCAGTAGCTGGTCTGGGCTGTTGGGGGCATTGCCTGGCTGAGACCGTGCAACCCCTCAGTGTCCTAACTTGTGTGCAGCTGGTATCAGGGTGGTATACCGTTGATGCCCATGGCTTTAGTTAGGCTGTGGCTCTGCACTCAGGATCCATTACCTGGTCTGGAAGGCGGGGGCATTGCCTGGTTTATGCCGTGCAACTCTTTAGCATCCTATCTTGTGTGCAGATATTATCAGGGAGGTATACTGTTTCCGTCCATGGCTCTAGTTGGGCTGTGGCTCTATCCTCAGGATCCATTTCCTGGTCTGGCAGGTGGGACATTGTCTGACTGATGCTATAAACTCCACAGTGTCCTAACTTGTGTGCAGCTGGTATCAGGGAGGTATACCACTGATGTCCACTTCTTTAGTTGGGCTATGGCTCTGCACTCAGGATCCACTACCTGGTCTGGGTAGGTGGAGGCATTGCCTGGCTAAGGGTTTGCAAGTCTTCAGTCTCCTAACATGTGTACAGCTGGTATCGGGGAGGTATAATATTGATGTTTATCACTCTAGTTGCGATGTGGCTCTGCACTCAGGATCCAAAACCTGTTCTTGGGGGTGCTGAGGCTGTGCAGCTAATCAGTGTCCTAACTTGTGTGCAGCTAGTATCAGGGAGCTATACCATTGAAGTCCATGGGTTTTTAGTTGGGCTGTTGCTCTGCACTCAGGATCCAGTACCTGGTCTGGGGCAGGTGGGGGCATTGCCTGGCTGAGGGTGTGCAACTCCTCAGTGTCCTAACATGTGTACAACTTGTATCGGGGAGGTATACCATTGATGTCCATGGCTTTAGTTGGGCTGTGGCTCAGCCCTCTGGATCGGGTACCTAGTCTGTGGGGGTGGGGGCATTGCCTGGCTGAGGCCCTGCATCTCCTCCATGTAATAACTACTGTGCAGCTGGTATCAGGGAGGTGTACCATTGATGTTTATTGCATTAATTGGGCTGTGGATCTGCACTCAGGATCTAGTACCTGGACTGTGACAGTGGGGGCATTGCCTGTCTGAGGTCATGCTACTCCAGTGTCCTAACCTGTGTGCAGCTGATATCAGACAGATATACCACTGATGTGCAATGCTTTAGTTGGACTGTGGCTCTGCAGTCAGGATACAGCACCTGGACTTGGGGGGGGTAGGAGCATTGCCTGACTGATGCCGTGCAACTGCTCATTGTTCTAACTTGTGTACAGCTGGTATCAGGAAGGTATTCTGTTGATGTCCATGGCTTTAATTGGGCTGTGGATCTGCACTCAGGAACCACTACCTTGTCTGCGGTGGTGTTGGCATTGCCTGGGTGAGGCTGTGCAACTCCTCAGTTTCCTAACTTGTGTGCAGCTGGTATCAGAGAGGTATACCATTGATGTCCATGGCTTTAGTTTGGCTGTGGCTCTGCACTCAGGATCCAGTACCTGGTCTTGGGTGTGGGGGCATTGCCTGGCTGAAGCCATGCAACCTCTCAGTGTCCTAACTTGTGTGCAGCTGATATCAGACAGATATACCATTGATGTACAATGCTTTAGTTGTGCTACGGCTCTGCACTCTGGACCCATTACCTGGTCTTGGGGGGTGGGGGCTTTGCCTGGCTTAGGCCATGCAACTCTTCAGTATCCTAACTTGTGTGCAGCTAGTATCAGGGAGATATACCATTGATGTCTCTGGTTTTAATTGGGCTGTGGCTGTGCACTCAGGATCCAGTATCTGGTCTGGAATGGTGGGGGCATTGCCTGGCTGAGGCCGTGCAACTCCTCAGTGTCCCAAGTTGTCTGCAGCTGGTATCAGGGAGGTATACTGTTGATGCACATGACATTGTTTGGGCTGTGGCTCTGCACTCAGGATCCAGTTACTTGTCTGTGGGGTTGGGGTCATTGCCTGGCTGAAGCTGTGCAACTTCTCAGTGTCCTAACTTGTATGCAGCTGGTATCAGGGAGGTATACTATTGATGTACATTGCTTTAGTTGTTCAGTTGCTCTGCACTCAGGATACAGTACCTGGTCTGCATGGGTGGGGGCATTGCCTGGCTTAGCCGTGCTACTCTTCAGTTTCCTAACTTATGTGCAGCTATTGTCAGTTAGGTAACCTGTTGATTTCCATACCTTTAGTTTGTCTGTGGCTCTGCACTCAGGATACAGTACCTGGTCTTTGAGGGTGGGGGCATTGCCTGTCTGAGTCCATGTAGCTGCTCAGTGTCCAAACTTGTGTGCAGCTAGTATCAGGGAGGTATACCATTGATGTTTATCACTTTAGTTGGGATGTGGCTCTGCACTCAGGATCCAAAACCTGGTATTGAGGAGTTGGGGCATTGCCTGGCTGAGGCCGTACAACTCCTCAGTGTCCTAACTTGGGTGCAGCTGGTATCAGGGAGGTATACCACTGATGTCCACTTCTTTAGTTGGGCTATGGCTCTGCACTCAGGATCCACTGCCAGGTCTGGGTAGGTGGGGGCATTGTCTGGCTAAGGGTGTGCAACTCTTCAGTCTCCTAACATGTGTGCAGCTGGTATCAGGGAGGTTTAATATTGATGTTTATCACTTTAGTTGCGATGTGGCTCTGCACTCAGGATCCAAAACCTGTTCTTAGGGGTGCTGAGGCTGTGCAGCTTATCAATGTCCTAACTTATGTGCAGCTAGTATCAGGGAGCTGTACCGTTGAAGTTCATGGGTTTTTAGTTGGGCTCTTGCTCTGCACTCAGGATTCAGTACCTGGTCTGAGGCAGATGGGGCCATTGCCTGGCTGAGGGCTTGCAACTCCTCAGTGTCCTAAAATGTGTGCAGCTTGTATCAGGGAGGTATACCATTGATGTTTATCACTTTAGTTGGGATGTGGCTCTGCACTCAGGATCCAAAACCTGGTATTGAGGGGTTGGGGCATTGCCTGGCTGAGGCTGTGCAGCTCCTCAGTGTCCTAACTTGTGTGCGGCTAGTATCAGGGAGGTATACCACTGATGTCTGTGGGTTCAGTTAGACTGTGGCTCAGCTCTCAGGATCCAGTAAATGGTCTGGGGAGTGGGGACATTGCCTTGCTGAGGCCTTGCAACTTCTCAGTGTCCTATTTGGTGTGCAGCTGGTATCAGGGATTTATGCCATTGATACCCATGGCTTTACTTAGGCTGTGACTGTGCACTCAGAATCCAGTACCTGGTCTGGGAGGGTAGGGGCATTGCCTGGCTGAGGCCGTACAACTCATCAGTGTCCTAACTTGAGTGCAGCTGATATCATAGAGGTATACCATTGATGTCCATGGCTTTAGCTGGGCTGTCGCTCTGCAGTCAGGATTCAGTGCCTGTTCTGGGGGGTTGGGGCATTGCCTGGCTGAGGCCGTGCAACTCCTCAGTTTCCCTTTTTTTATCATTCAATAAACCTTATTTTATTTTATCTTTTCTCTTTAAAGCAAAACCTTTACAAAGACAATGGGTAACAAAAAGGTAACCTAAAGGGTCACCCCCACAACAAAGTGCCCAGTATCAGAGAATAAGTGTCAATCTTATACTTTCCTTTTAACACAAAGCTATCAAGTAACAAATGTTGGAGGTAAAACCCTCAGCCGCCACCCCACCTCTAAGATCCCTCCCTAGTAAACCCTCCTAACCCACCCACCACCAAGTGTGATCATACTCAAACAACCTAATCATAATTATAAACAATGGCTGTCCTATATAATCATATAAGGTTTCCACACAGACAACAGAGCGTCAAGTGATCCCCACTTAGATTGATAGATATTTAGCCTATTCCCCATGGAAGCAATATGTTTATCCAATTGAAGTGCAAGTAGGATTTCTTTGTGCCATTCCAAAATGGAGAAGGGTGTTCTATCTTTCCAATGTCCCGAGATAATTAACTTGATAATGGCGGAAATCAATACCAGGTGTACTTTTCTAGTTCTAGGGGTACCATGTGGAAAGTCATAGAGTAAACAGGCTTCTGGAGTAAAGAGTGGTTCAAGACCCAAAAGAGAGTCCTGGGATTGTTGAATAGTCTGCCAGAAAGGTTGTGCCATCGAGCAGGTCCACAACATATGATATAATGTTCCAAGTAGAGTACCACACCGTGAGCATTTAGATGAGTGTACACAACCCAATTTGTAAAGTTTGGTTGGGGTAAAATAGAGGTTGTGCATATTAAATTGAATTAATTATAATCTATCTTGTTTGATAAATTGATATAGGGTTTTCCATAGTCTCCTCCAGAAACCAACCTTGCTAGTGACAGATAGTATCTGCAACCAATAGTAACATATGCCTTGAGGCAGGTAGGAGTCAAGGGATTGTATTGACTTACAGACTTTAGAAACCCCATTAGGCACCCTGGCGAGCTGTAAAATCGAAGAGAGAGAGTAGTCGTGGGTGGTGGAGAGACTGAAACGCTGCCCAAATGAGCAGTAACGGCTTCCTTGAGCTGCCTGTATTTAAAGGTGAAATTAGCAGGAGTGCTAAATCTACGTTGGAATGTGAGAAAAGGAATCTTTGTGCCATCCTCAAACAAGTCAGAGACATTCTTATAAAGTAAAAGTGGACAAAATAAGGCAGAGATGGGCTGAAGACCTATTTTAAAATGAGGGTTGCCCATGGTTGGTCCAAGGAGGAGTGCCAACTGTGGGAAATGTGTGTTTGTAACCAATGCAAGGCTTTAACAGACCAACCTATTGGGGTATTTCTCAATGGTTTAGGAAGGGCGTTGGGGGCTGCATATACCAGAGTCAGGAGAGTACAGTGGAAGTGAACTGCTCTAAACCTTTCAATATCTAACTAGAGGGGAACATAGTTCGGTAGTCCATCTGCTGTGATCTCAGCCATCCAATGTGCAAGGCGTGCCAGGTGTTGGGAGCAATAATAAGTGAAAAAGGAGGGAAGTGATAGCCCACCCTGCAATTTAGGAGCAGATACTGTAGCTTGGCATAGGAATGTCTATCTCCCTTTCCCTTCCAGATAAATGCAGTGAGTATGGTTTGAAGATTATAGAACCATTTTTTAGGGAGAAGAACACCAATCAACCCAAGAGGGTACAACAAGTGGGGTAAGACATTCATTTTAACCGTTTTAATTCTCCCCCATAGAGAGAGAGGCAAACCACTCCATCTGTTAAGGTCAATTTTGATGGTGTTCAGAAGATCTGAAAGATTAGATTTAATCATAGAGGGTAAATCTTTATTAATTTTAATTCCAAGATAGTTGAGAGCAGTAGGTTTCCATAAGAGTGCAGTATGGGCAATCACATATTGTGAGGTCCTATTATTTAAGGGGAAAACTTTAGTTTTGGAAAGATTTAGTTTATAGTAAGACACTATAGAGAAGTTGTTAACTTCATCCAGGAGAAAAGGAATGCACTTCTGGGGATCTTTCAGGTGTAAGTGGAGATCATCTGCATATGCAGAAAGGGTATATCATGTGTCTCTGATTTTAATCCCTAGGATCCTCAGAGAAGATACCAGTTTCCTAATGAAAGGTTCAAGGTATATATTGAACAGGAGAGGGGATAAAGGGCAGCCTTGACGAGTGCCCCGTGAAGGGGGAAGGGGTCTGAAAGTATTCCATTGCACCAAATTTGTGCTGAGGGGGAGGAATATAGCAATTTCACCCAGTTGAGGAAACCAGGAGGGAGGCCAATATGGGTCATAGAAGCAAAAAGAAAGTCCCAAGTGACCCTGTCAAATGCCTTCTCAGCATCCAGGGACACAAGAGCTGCAGGCAGTGGTAATTCCCTGGACATCAATCGCAAATGCAGTAGTTTACACATATCATCCATTGAGGAGCTACCTGCCATGACACCAATTTGTTCTCTACTGATGAGGGAAGCCAAGAGGGGTCCTAACCTATTGGCCAGGATTTTCACATCAGTATTGATCAAAGATATAGGCCAGTAGCTTTCAGGGTATAGGGGTCTTTACCCTGTTTAGAAATAAGGGTGATTAGAGCATTGAGAAAGATCAGCTCCAAAAGTCCTTTGGTGTACCAAAAGTTATAAACCTCAGTTAGGAGAGGGCCCAGTTCAGAGAAGCATGTTTTATATAGGTTGTTTGAAAAGCCATCAGGACCCAGGGACTTAACCAAGGGGAGTTGTTCAACTGCGCACTTTACTTCCTGAATGTTGATAGACATACCAAGGGGGTTGGCCAGAAGGGGGGGAAGCTTAGGGAGATCAGTTGAATTGAGATATTTAGTAATTTTGAAATTGGTGGGAGGGTCAGAACCTACTTCGGAGCAGAGATCCTTGAAGCAAGATCTTAATACAGCCACAATTTATCTGGGAGAGGTGACTATCGGACTGTCTTTATCGGGTTTAATACTAGGAATGTAATGAGAAGCCTCTTTTTGCATAAGCCTAATTACTAATAACTTGCTAGCTTTCTCTCCTTTGTTAAGATATTTAAGTTTTGTACGTTTTAATGATAATTCAGCTTTCTGGAACATCAGAGCCGAGTATTGGGCCTGTAGCTCATGTAGGTTGGTCCAATCATTATCTGGGGAGTGACGGGTAAGAGTGCATTCCAGCTGTTGGATAGCACTGAGCATTCTATCTTGGTGTTGTTTAAACTGTCAGGATTTGGTAGTAGACAGCCGGAGACTTTCCCACCTTAGGGAACATTTCATAGCTGCTCAAACCACATCTAATCTGGTCATGGATCCTCAATTATCAGCTAGAAAATTAGTAATATATTCTTTGATCTGCTGCAAGGAGTCTGATTTTTGGATTAGTTGGGTATTTAATAGCCAGAGGGCTTCCCTTTTAATTCCAGGACCAAGAAGATATGTAATGGATATCGGGGAGTGGTCAGATATGACCTTTGCATGTATATCCACATTAATAATACCAGGAAGGGTGAAGGAACTTAATAACAGGTGGTCAATTCTAGAGAAAGACATGTGGAGGTGAAAAAAAGGTATTGGCGTTCCTCCGGGTATAGTACTCTCCATGTGTCTACGAGGTCAGCACTCCTCATTAAGTCATATAAGGCCCTCTGAGAAGGAGATAGCCCATTCTTCTGGGAATCAGACCTATCTAAATGTGGGTATGGGGTTACATTCCAGTCTCCACCTAAAATAGTAAGTATAGGAGGGTTGGTAATAATAAGATTCAGCAACTGACTAAAAAATTGAGGGGAATCTTGATTCGATTCATATATGGCCCTGAACATGATTTGTTGCGATTCCAGGAGGCCATGAAGAATATATCGACCATCGGGGTCCCAGATTTTCTGCACCAGTTTAAAGGGGATTTTTTCCCTAAAAGAATAGCTACTCCCCCACTGTTCGTAGATTTCCCAGCTCCAAAAGCCTGTCCTACCCAGGTATGGCACAACAGGGGTAAATCTTCATGTCAAAGAAGTGTCTCCTGGAGGCATGCTATCCCTGCCCTTAAGTGATAAAGATGCCGAAGAATGACTGCCTCTTTCATCTGTCTTGGGTCCCTTTCACATTCCAACTTATAATGTTATAAGGTCCACTTAGAGTGGTTGGCTCAAAGGTGGAACATCAGTATTTCCAGTTTTGTCCAGGATAATATTGGACAATATACAAAACCTTTGAACCATCTGTTTTATCGTAAAGACAAGCTGTTCTGACACATTTGGCATCCCCTACCCACTAACTAATCTAATGAAGTAATTGAAAAAACAAAAAAACACACTACTTACCTCTATATGTTACTCCCTTTTCCCTTCCCCTTATTAAACAGAACCCTAGTATAAGAAACCCCACTTACAAGCCTAACCCCAGTTCAAAGTAACTGCACCTCACCTCAAAATATATCTGGTGTGTGATGTTGTTGTGCAGCTTAGAGACACACAGAAGAAACCCCCCCGCCAGCCTGCCCGACCCCTGAGAAACACATAGCGATTAAATAAATCTTAAACAGTGGAAATCCAATAAAACATTAGTAAGAGTCAGTATGCTTCGAAAAAGAACAAGGCAATAGGAAGAGCATCAGCCTCTGATAAATGTCATGCAAAATTATAGATCACTGAGTCACGGACAATACTTAAAAAGAAAAGGATCACAAACTAAAAGTGGTCCCAAAAATGAAGAATGGTCTTTTTCCCTTTTTTATCTCCCACTCCATTTTTTCATTGGGAGGAGTTAGAATTAAATGAGATGTTGACCTGTGAGGGGAAAAGGATCAAGGGGCCATAGCGTACATTCTCCGTCACAGCCCAATATCTGATTAATGTCCAAAGGAGGTTAAAATGAAATAAACATTAATTTGTAGCTTAACCAAAGCCAGTGAGAGATCACAGTCATTAAGAAGACTCTGTTGAGTGCTGAAATGGGTGGCAGTTCTAGTATGGCAGTCCAGAGTAACGAAAGAGAAAAACACTCCGGATATAGGGAAAGAATCAAAATCGAGTGTCCTGGTAAGCTCCCAGTGTAGACGCCTCAGCAAAGGGTCCGTTTCAGATGTGAGGTGGCCATGGCGATACATAGCACAGGGTCTGAGCTGAAGTTAAATAAACATTGGCCAACATAATTCATAGCCCGACCATGGGTCACCAGATCGCCACCTCAGGAAAGTCAGTCAAGCTCCCCAAAGTTACAACAGCTTCAGTTCCCTTAAGGAACATGAAAAAAGGCCTACCTCCGAGGCTCCCATCACTTGAAGAGATCTGGCATTAGAATTTTGATTTCTTGTACTGCTTGTTTATACGAGTCATAAGAGGGAAATTTATCCTCGGATTTTATCTAAAGCACTACCGGGTAGCGCATATGGAATGGTGTGCCAGCCGCAATTAGCTTCGAAACAGTCGGATGCAGCTCTTGCCTTTTAATCCTGACCGATTGAGGCAGGTCTTGGGTGTTCCAGATTCTGCGCCCTTCCCACAGGATATCTTGCAACTCTCTAACCTTAGCGAAGATATGCTGTTTATCCAAGAAGTTTAACAATTTGAATATGAGAGGCCGAGTTGGGGTGCCAGGAGGTGGGGGAGGGCTAAGGGCTCGGTGTGCTTGTTTGATAATATATGTAGTGCTGTTCGGGTAAGGCCCTGCAATTTTCTCACATAGTTTCTGGAGAAATAATATGGGAGCATTTCCTTCTTCTTTTTCTGGTATCCCAATAACGAGTAGATTGTTCCTCCGGCTTCTCCCCTCCAGATCTTCAAGCTTCTCCTCAAGTTTCTTAAGTCTGCGGCCCTGTTATTTATTTATTTATTTATTTAAACATCAGTTTAGAAACCTTTGAGCCAGGTGCTCATTTACAAAGGTACCTCGTCACACAGAGGACATAAGAACAATAGTACAAGGGACAACAGCAATTACACGAGAAAGATACAATTCAGTTACAATTTTGTTACAGTAGAACACACAACCCATGAACAGAATAGCCTAGGGTGCAAGGAGCTTGGGGTTGGGGGGTGCAGGTAGAGGAAGCAGGGAGAGTGACAGGAGGAGGATTATTAGGGAGGGACGGGGGAGGGGTGGTGAGCTGCTCAGTGAGCATTGTCAGCAGTGCGTATATATATATATATATTTTTTTTTATATGTTAGCGGCAGTTGCATTTGCGTGAGGCAAGTAGGAAGTTTATGAGCCTGGGCTTAAAGCAAGCTAAAGTTGGTGAGTTTGAGACACTGGCAGGGAGGGAGTTATACCAGTGGGGTGCATGGTAGGGGAATGCCCTCTGCCCTTGAGAGGTCCTGGCTCGCGGAATGACTAGGGTTGCTCTTGAGGAGCTGCGGGTGTTTAGGGTCGGTACAGATCGGCGAATTGTGTTGGATAGGCCTATGGGGGAAAGGCCATGCAGGGCTTTAAATGTGAGCTGGCAGGTCTGATACATGAGACGCCTAGGCCAGGTTGAGCAGGGTAGCCAGGGTGTCTCACACGTGTGAGTGAGTCTGGGGCACTGGTGATAAGTCTGCAGGCCTTGTTGAGTGTAGGCGAATCCTTGTTGAGGCAGTCTGGTCTGCTGAACCATAGACTGAAGGCCATAGTCAATGAGGGATATGACAGGAGGTGACAGCCAGGCGGAGGGCATCAGGAGGAGGCATTTCTTGTGTCGGTAGAGAGGCCCAGCCAGCGAGTTGGCGGCAGAATTTAGGGTAGATATATGCCCGTGGAAAGAAAGTGCAGGGTCAAAGGTTATTCCAAGATATTTATAGGACTGAACAGGGTCAATGAAGTTGCTGGGTGTGGAGTGGATGGATAGGGGAACTTACTGTGCTTATTTTGGGGTGGGAGAAGAGCATCGTTTTTGTTTCTTTAGTTTGATAACAAGTCGGTGCTCAGTGAACCAGGTCGCTGCAGAGTCAAAAGCTAGTTGGAGGAGTTCTGCAGCAGCATGGGGTCATTGTGAGAGGCAAGGACAGCATCATCCGCGCAGAAGAATCTTACCCGCACAACTGCTGGGTAGGGAGTTGAGAAGAGGAGAATAGTGAGGGTCCAAGAATGAGCCCTGACGGCACTCCAGAGCGAATAGGGCAGGTTTCTGAGAAGTACCGTTGACTTTCACACGCTGGGGAGCAGGCTGAGAGATAGCAGGCACCAGGAAACAGGTCCAGAGGCAAAGCCTATTTGGTCCAGGGTGTAGAGCAGGAGAGGATGCGAAATGGTATCAAAGGCTTTAGACAAGTCAATGAATATGGCACCAGCCAGGCACCAGAGTCCAAGGAGGCATGGAGGAAGTTGAAGATTCCAGGAGAGCTGTATTGGTACTATGACCTGCTCTGAACCCGTGTTGTTCAGGGCAGAGAACATTGTACTAAGGTAGTCAGAGACTTGAAGCCACAATTTTCTCCAGAGCCTTAGAGAGGGAGAGAGGATCGAGATGGGCCAGTAATTACCGGAAGGGTCCTGTCACCACCTTTGTGGACAGGGTAACTGTGGCAACCTTCCAGGCAGCAGGAATTGTCCAAGACATAGTGATTTGTTGAGATGCATGTGATAGGTGAAAGGACCTGATCCAGGACCTGGACGTAACAGGCAGGGATCAGTGAGTCATTACCAACAGTGTTACCTTTGGGGCTCTTAGCAGGCATGGCCTGGTTTCTTGTATGGTGACACAATGCAGGTGGAAGGGGGGCAGTGATGGGTAGTGGAGCAGAAGGAGGGTGGCGGACTGAAAAAGTTACCAGGGAGTACTGAGCTAAGGTCAGTAAAGGTTATTGAAGTGGGTGGCAATGAGGCAGGGTCAGAGGTCAGCACCATTGATGTTGAGAATCGAGGGAGAGGGGGACTGGGAGTTGCCATTCAGTAGCTTGATGTTGTCCCAGAAGAACACTGAGGTTCCCCAAGAGGAGAGAGAGGCTTGGTAGTATCCGCCTTAGCTTTGTGGATGGCCCAGGTGCACTGGTTGCGGCAGCATAAGACTGTCTGTCAGCTGAATCGGCCAGTAGCAACAGCAAGGTGCCAAAGGTTGTCTCGTTGTTAAGTTGCCACAGCGGGGCAGGGGTGATCCAAGGGTATGTCTCACTTTGGACCTCCTAGCAGTTATGGTAGCAAAGATGTCGAGGCAGAGTTGAAGGTGTTCACAAAAGGTCAGCCCAGTCAATGTTAGTTAAGCTGCCAGTCAGAGGGGACCAATCAGTATGAGCAAGAAAGTGCTAAGGCCTTGAGTCCCCCGGCTCCAAGCTGCCTCGAGAGGTGGTTTTGACCACGGATGAAGGCCGAGGGTTTCCCAGTTGAGAGAACAGGGTGGTCACTGAGGCAGTCAGGGAGGATTTGTATGTTCTGACGCGCCAGGCCTGTTGGTGAGGACCACATCCGGAGGGTGCTTGAACCCTGCTGGGGTTGAATCTAGTAGGCTGTGTGACCAGTTGAGTTAGGTCAATAGAATCAAAAGCCTCACGGTGGGAGGAGGATGACGAGCAAAGCCAGTTTATATTCAAATCACCTACCAAGATTTGTTGGTCGGGTTAGCTATGGAGGTAAGGTAGTCAAGTAGTGGGCCTAGAGCCTGGGATTGGTTCCTAGGGGGTATGTAGGCTGCAGTCAGGAATAAAGGGCCTCTAGAAGGGTCAGGGGACAGCTTTAGTGTGAGGGCCTGGGCCTTATGGTCGAGGTCAGGCGGGGGGAGTGGCAGACCCATGAGAGAATCCTTCAAGTAGAAGGCACAACCCCCACCTCTCCTTCCGACACGGTCCAAACGGTGGAGAGTGTAGCCGGGGAGAGAGACAAGAGAGTTGGGAGTGGAGTGAGACAGCCAGGTTTCAACCAGAACAACATCAGGTTTATGAAGCATCACCCAGCAGTGTAGTGAGTCCAGTTTTTCAGGAGGCTACAGATGTTCATGGATGCAATACACAGCCTGGAAGATTTCAGGGAGTACCAATGCTACCAGGCCGGGATTGGGGTGGACATTGCCTGACAGGAGCAGGAGGAGGAGGGCTGCTCTAGGGTGTGTGATAGCGGATAGTTTCGCGACTGGAGAGGGGTAATGAGGGGCTGAGATAGTGCAGGGGATAGGAAGATTGGAACAGGCAGGAGAGGCAAGCACGATGAGATGTATGGGGGCAGTGGGGGTAAGGGAGAGGGTGACAGTATGTAGGGAGATGGAGTCGGGTGCAGCTGCAGGATGAGTGTAAACAGGGAGGTGACACGAGGGGAAGAGGGTGGATTGTAGGCAGATCATTAGGGGCATAGGGGCAGCGCTTGAATGCGGGCTATAGTACCCAAAGGTGCGGCAAGGATTATAAGAAGGAGGGTAGTGCAGGATGCAAAAGTGATGGGCATTTCTTTTTTTTTTTTTTTGTCTCTCTCTCTACAGGCTAGAGGAGTAGTGAGAGTAATTATAGTTGGTGGGTAGGCTGAGATACAGCAGGGAGAGTCTATCTGGGATCGATGGGTTTGCACTACCACAGGGTGGTTAGTGAGGACCAGTGCCTCCTGGTGGTCAGCAGGTATAACCTGCTAATGAGAAAGTGGGACTTGGGTTCTGGTACTACAGGAAGTGGCGTCAGTGACCTAAGCCAATAAAGCCTACAGCTGCCCCTGGGTGGTGGGTGGCTGGTGGGAGCAGACGACGCGTAGCGTCGTCGGGCTAGCACCCCACAGCAGCTGTCCACTGCAAACAATCAGTGGTCTGTGGGTGGTGAAGCTAGCAAATGAGTCCTTCTGTTTCCCAATCGCCGACTGGCTTATTACCTGCTGAGGGCTCCAAAACCGTCCTTCCTTGCCGCGGTCGGCAGTGCTCTGAGCGTGGGGGGGGTTCCATCTGAAAAAATATAGGAGGCAGGGGGAAATTAGTATGCAGTGGGAGGATTTAAACAAAGCACTACAGTTTCAGACTGCGCATGACTTAGCCCCAACGCAACGCTAGTCAAACATAAAGAAGGCTACCTTTAAACATTTAAACAACTAAGCTATGATCATACTGTAACTACTTCATCTAACCTGTATGCTGAGTGCTTAGGGATTGAATTAATCAGACTTTAACTAGTATACTCAGCATAAACACAGGCCAGCAGGCCCACTGGCGTCTTATAGCGTAGCACAGAACAGCACATTGGAATCATTAGCAGGGAGACGCTGAGTAGTAGCTCATAATAGCACACAAAGACGCCACACTCCTTTAGTTTCACCACTCCAAACCCACCAAGTCCAAGTCCAGTTCACCAGGTAGCACCTCAGCAGCTGTCCGCTGCAAACAATCAGTGGTCTGTGGGTGGTGAAGCTAGCAAATGAGTCCTTCTGTTTCCCGATCGCCGACTGGCTTATTACCTGCTGAGGGCTCCAAAACCGTCCTTCCTTGCCGCGGTCGGCAGCGCTCTGAGCGTGGGGGGGGTTCTGTCTGCTGAGGGCTCCAAAACCATCCTTCCTTGCCGGGTCGGCAGCGCTTCTGAGCATGGGGTTCCGCTGCTGAGGGCTCCAAAACCGTCCTTCCTTGCCGCGGTCGGCAGCGCTCTGAGCGTGGGGGGGGTTCCGTCTGCTGAGGGCTCCAAAACCATCCTTCCTTGCCGCGGTCGGCAGCGCTCTGAGCGTGGGGTTCCGCCTGCTGAGGGCTCCAAAACCGTCCTTCCTTGCCGCGGTCGGCAGCGCTCTGAGCGTGGGGGGGGGTCCGTCTGCTGAGGGCTCCAAAACCATCCTTCCTTGCCGCGGTCGGCTGCGCTCATAGTTGCATGGTGGTTTTTGTCCTGTTTTTTTACTAAAGAGATTAGTTTAGCTTCTGAGTCACCCACACAAATTGTTAGGGATTGTACAGATGATTTAATTTGCTGTAAGTCTTCCAAAATATAGGCAATTTTTTCCTGCAATGGGTGCATGATCTCTAAGAATCTTTCCTCAGAGAGAGCAGCGGATGTAGTGGGGAGCTTGTATGAGCCGGCAGACTGGTGTTTAGGGTGCTTAGCAGCCTTGTCTTTTTCCGGGGTTGGTGGAGGAGAGTGCCTCGGAGGCGCCTTCTTGATGTAAACCTCCATGGTATTTGGTATTGTTAGAACCCTGAGGAGTTCAGAAGTCAGTTGATGTAGATTTCAAATCACTACGATGCGTGGAAACAGAGTGGGAAGGTTGAAAAAGTTTTCCAAGGTGCGGAGCTGCGGAGGGATGCGACTGTTCCTCAAGCTGCCATCGCGTGACCTCCCCTCAGTTTCCTAACTTGTGATCAGCTAGTATTAGGGAGGTATGCTCTTGATGTTTATCACTTTAGTTGGGATGTGGCTCTGCACTCTTGATCCAAAACCTCATCTGGGGGGCAGGGGCATTGCCTGGCAGAGGCTGTGCTGCTCCTCAGTATCCAAACTTGTGTGCAGCTAGTATCAGGGAGCTATACCATTGACGTCCATGGGTTTAGTCGGGTTGTTGCTCTGCAATCAGGATCCAGTACTTGGTCTGGGGGGTGCGGGCATTGACTGGCTGAAGGCGTGCAACTCCTCAATGTCCTAACATGTGTGCAGCTTGTTTCAGGGAGGTATACCACTGATGTCCATGACTTTAGTTGAGCTGGGGCTCTGCACTCAAGATCCAATACCTAGACTGGGTGGGTGGGGGCATTGCCTGGCTGAGGCCATGCAATTCCTCTGTGTCCTAACTAGTGTGCATCTGGTATCAGGGAGACATACCACTGATGTCCATCACATTAATTGGGATGTGGCTGTGCCGTCAGGATACAGTACCTGGTCCTTGGGGGAAGGGGCATTGCCTGGCTGAGGCGGTACAACTCCTCAGTGTCCTAACATGTGTGCAGCTGGTATCAGAGAGGTATACTGTTGATGTTTATCACTTTAGTTGGGATATGGCTTTGCACTCTTGATCGAAAACCTGGTCTTTAGGGGTAGGGACATTGCCTGGCTGAGGCTGTGCAGCTTCTCAGTGTCCTAACTTGTGTGCAGCTAGTAGCAGGGAGGTATGCCATTGATGTCGCTGGTTTTAGGTTGGACTGTGGCTCTGCACTCAGGATCCAATACCTGGTCTGGGATGGTGGGGGCATTGCCTGGCTGAGGCCGTGTTATTCCTCAGTGTCCTAAGTTGTGTGCAGCTAGTATCAGGGAGATATACTGTTGCTGTCCATGGGTTTAGTTGTGCTATGGCTCAGCTCTCAAGATCCAGTAGCTGGTCTGTGGGGGTTAGTGGTATTGCTTGGCTGAGGCCGTGGAACTCCTCAGTGTCCTAACTTGTGTGCAGCTGGTATCAGAGAGGTATACTGTTGCTGTCCATGGGTTTAGTTGGGATGTGGCTCTGCACTCAGGATCCACTACCTGGTCTGTGGGGGCGGGGGCATCGCCTGGCTAATACCATGCAACTCCTCAGTGTCCTAACTTGTGTGCAGCTGGTATCAGGGAGGTGTACCACTGATGTCCACTGCTTTAGTTGAGCTGTGGCTCTGAACTCAATATCCTCTACTAGGTCTGGGGAGGAAGGAGCATTGCCTGGCTAAGGGCATGCAACTCTTCAGTGTCCTAACTTGTGTGCATCTGGTATCAGGGAGGTATACCATAGACATTTATCACTTTAGTTGGGATGTGGCTCTGCACTCAGGATCCAAAACCTGGTCTTTGGGGTGCTAAGGCTGAGAAGCTCCTCAGTGTCCTAACTTGTGTGCAGCTAGTATCAGGGAGCTATACCGTTCAAGTCCATGGGTTTAGTTGTGCTGTTGCGGTGCAATCAGGATCCAGTACCTGGTATGGGGGGTGGGGGCATTGCCTGGCTGAGGCCATGCAACTCCTCTGTGTCCTAACCAGTGTGCAGCTGGTATCAGGGAGGTATACCATTGATGTCCATCGCATTAATTGGGCTGTGGATCTGCACTCAGGATCCAGTACCTGCTCGGTGGCGGTGGGGGCATTGCCTGGCTGAGGCCGTGCAGTTCTTCAGTCTCCTAACCTGGGTGCAGCTGATATCAGACAGATGTATCATTGATGTACAAGGCTTTTGTTGGGCTGTGGCTCTGCACTCAGGTTCCAGTACCTGGTCTGGGGTTGGGGGCATTGCCTGGCTGAGGCTGTGCAACCCCTCAGTGTCCTAACTTGTGTGCAGCTGGTATCAGGGTGGTAAACTGTTGATGTCCATGGCTTTAGTTAGGCTGTGGCTCTGTACTCAGGATCCAGTACCTGGTCTGGTGGGGGTGGGGGCATTGCCTGGATTAGGCTGTATAACTCTTCAGTGTCCTATCTTGTGTGCAGGAAGTATCAGGGTTGTATACCATTGATGTCCCTGGTTTTAGTTGGGCTGTGGCTCTGCATTCAGGATCCAGTACCTGATCTGGGATGGTGGGGGCAATGCCTGGCTGAGGCCGTGCAACTCCTCAGTGTCCTATGTTGTGTGCAGCTGGTATCAGGGAGGTATACTGTTGATACCCATGGCATTGGTTGGGCTGTGGCTCTGCACTTAGGATCCAGTTCCTGGTAATGGGGGGTGGGGGCATTGCCAGTCTGAGGCCGTGCCACTCCTCAATGTCCTAACTAGTGAGTAGCTGGTATCAGGGAGGTATACTGTTAATGTCCATGGCTTTAGTTGGGCTGTGGCTCTCCTCCCAGGATACAGAACCTGGTCTGCGTGTGTAGGGGCATTGCCTGGCTCAGGCCGTGCAGCTCCTCAGTGTCCTAACTTGTGTGCAGGTGGCATCAGAGACCTACACCATTGATGTCCATGGCTTTATTTGGGCTGTGGCTTTGCACTCAGGATCCACTACCTGGCCTGGGGGGGTGGGGTCATCGCCTGGCTGAGGCCGTGCAACTCTTCAGTGTCCTAACTTGCATGCATCTGGTATCAGGGAGGTATGCTGTTTATGTCCATGGCTTTAATTGGGCTGTGGCTCTGCACTGAGGCTCCAGTACCTGGTCTTTTGGGATGCGGATATTGCCTGGCTGAGGTGGTGGTGGGGGCATTGCCTGGCTGAGGCCGTGCAATTCTTCAGTCTCCTAACCTGTGTGCAGCTGATGTCAGACAGATGTATTGTTGATGTACAAGGCTTTAGTTGGGCTGTGGCTCTGCACTCAGGTTCCAGTACTTGGTCTGGGGGTGGGGGCATTGCCTGGCTGAGGCCGTGCAACCCCCTCTGTGTCCTAACTTGTGTGCAGCTGGTATCAGGGTGGTAAACTGCTGATGTCCATGGCTTTTGTTAGGCTGTGGCTCTGCACTCAGGATCCAGTACCTGGTCTGGTGGGGGTTGGGGCATTGCCTGGCTTAGGCTGTATAACTCTTCAGTGTCCTATCTTGTGTGCAGCAAGTATCAGGGAGGTATACCATTGATGTCCCTGGTTTTAGTTGGGCTGTGGCTCTGCAGTCTGGATCCAGTACCTGATCTGGGATGGTGGGGGCAATGCCTGGCTGAGGCAGTGCAACTCCTCCGTGTCCTGTATTGTGTGCAGCTGGTGTCAGGGAGGTATACTGTTGATTCCCATGGCATTGGTTGAGTTGTGGCTCTACACTTAGGATCCAGTTCCTGGTATGGGGGGTGGGGGCATTGCCTGTCTGAGGCCATGCCACTCCTCAATGTCCTAACTAGTGTGCAGCTGGTATCAGGGAGGTATACTATTGATGTCCATGGCTTTAGTTGGGCTGTGGCTCTGCACTCAGGATACAGAATCTGGTCTGCGTGTGTAGGGGCATTGCCTGGATCAGGTTGTGCAGCTCCTCAGTGTCCTAACTTGTGTGCAGGTGGCATCAGAGACCTACACCATTGATGTCCATGGCTTTATTTGGGCTTTGACTTTGCACTCAAGATCCACTTCCTGGTCTGGGGGGGTGGGGTCATCACCTGGCTGAGGCCATGCAACTCTTCAGTGTCCTAACTTGTGTGCAGCTGGTATCAGGAAGGTATACTGTTGATGTCCATGACTTTAGTTGGGCTGTGGCTCTGCACTGAGGCTCCAGTACCTGTTCTTTTGGGATGCGGATATTGCCTGGCTGAGGCCATGCAACTCCTCAGTGTCCTAACTTGTATGCAGCTGGTATCAGGGAAGTATACCTTTGATGTCCATTTCTTTAGTTGGGCTGTGGCTTTACACTCAGGATCCAGTACCTGATATGGGGTGGTAGGGGGCATTGCCTGCCTGAATACGTCCAGCTCCTCAATATCCTAACTAGTGTGCTATTGGTATCAGAGAGGTGTACCATTGATGTCCATGACTTTAGTTTGGCTCTGGTTCTGCACACAGGATCCAGTACCTAGTCTGGGGAGGTGGGGAAATTGCCTGGCTGAGGCCGTGCATCTCCTCTGTGTCCTAACATGTCTGCAGCTGGTATCAGGGAGATATACTGTTGATGTCCATGGCTTTAGTTAGGCTGTGGCTGTGCAGTCAGGACCCAGTACCTGGTCTGGGGAGGTGGGGCATTGCCTGGCAGAAGCCATGGATCTCCTGTGTGTCCTAACTTGTGTGCAGCTAGTATCGTTCAGTATACTGTTGATGTCGAAGGCTTTAGTTGGGATGTGGCTCTGCACTCAGGATACTGTACTTGGTGTGGGATGGTGGGGGCATTACCTGGCTGAGGACATGCAGCTGCTCAGTGTCCTAACTTGTGTTCAGCTGGTATCATAGAGGTTTGCTGTTGATGTTTATTTCTTTAGTTGGTATGTGGCTCTGCACTCAGGATCCCAAAACTGGTATTGGGGGCACTGACTGGCTGAGGCTGTGCAGCTCTTCAGTGTCCTAACTTGTGTGCAGCTTATATCAGGGAGGTATACCATTGATGTCCCTGGGTTTAGTTTTGCTGTGGCTCTGCACTTAGGATCCAGAACCTGTTCTAGGAGTGGTGGGGGCATTGCCTGGCTAAGGGCCATGCAACTCCTCAGTCTCCTAACTAGTGTGCAGCTGGTATCAGGGAGCTATACCATTGATATCCATGGCTTTGGTTGGGCTGTGGCTCTGCACTCAGGATCCAGTACCTGATCTGGAGGGTGGGGGCATTGCCTGGCTGAGGCCGTGCAATTCCTTAGTTTCCTAACTTGTGTGCAGCTAGTATCAGGGAGGTATACTGTTGATGTTTATCACTTTAGTTGGGATATGGCTCTGCACTCTTGATCCAAAACCTGGTCTTCGGAGGTAGGGACATTGCCTGTCTGAGGCTGTGCAGCTCCTCAGTGTCCTAACTTGTGTGCAGCTGGTATCAGACAGGTTTACTGTTGATGTTCATGACTCTAGTTAGGCTGTGGCTCTCCACTCAGGATCCAGTTCCTGGTCTGTGGTGGTGGGGCATTGTCTGGCTAATACCATGCAACTCCTTAGTGTCCTAACTTGTGCACAGCCGATATCAGGGTGGTATATCATTGATGTCCATGGCTTTAGTAGGCTGTGGCTCTACACTCAGGATCCAGTACCTGGTCTGCTGGGGTGGGGTCATTGCCTGGCTGAGGCCGTGCAATTCCTTAGTTTCTTAACTTGTGTGCACCTGGTATCAGGGAGGTGTACCACTGATGTCAACTGCTTTAGGTGGGCATTGGCTCTGAGCTCAGGATCCTCTACTAGGTCTGGGGAGGTAGGAGCATTGTCTGGCTAGGGGCACACAACTCTTCAGTGTCTTGACATGAGTGCATCTGGTATCAGGGAGGTATACCATTGACTTTTATCACTTTAGATGGGATGTGGCTCTGCACTCAGAATCCAAAACCTGGTCTTTGGGGTGCTGAGGCTGAGAAGCTCCTCAGTGTCCTAACTTGTGTGCAGCTAGTATCAGGGAGCTATACCGTTCAAGTCCATGGGTTTAGTTGTGCTGTTGCGGTGCAATCAGGATCCAGTACCTGGTATGGGTGGTGGGGGCATTGCCTGGCTAAGGCCATGCAACTCCTCTGTGTCCTAGCCAGTGTGCAGCTGGTATCAGGGTGGTAAACTGTTGATGTCCATGGCTTTAGTTAGGCTGTGACTCTGCACTCAGGATCCGGTACCTGGTCTGGTGGGGGTGGGGGCATTGCCTGTCTTAGGCTGTATAACTCTTCAGTGTCCTATCTTGTGTGCAGCAAGTATCAGGGATGTACACCATTGATGTCCCTGGTTTTAGTTGGCTGTGGCTCTGCATTCAGGATCCAGTACCTGATCTGGGATGGTGGGGGCAATGCCTGGCTGAGGCCATGCAACTCCTCAGTGTCCTATGTTGTGTACAGCTGGTGTCAGGGAGGTATACTGTTGATGCCCGGGGCATTGGTTGGGCTCTGGCTCTGCACTTAGGATCCAGTACCTGGTATGGGGGGTTGGGGCATTGCCTGTCTGAGGCCGTGCCACTCCTCAATGTCCTAACTAGTGAGCAACTGGTATCAGGGAAGTATACCATTGATGTCCATGGCTTTAGTTAGGCTGTGTCTCTGCACTCAGGATACAGAACCTGGTCTGCGTGTGTAGGGGCATTGCCTGGCTCAGGCCATGCAACTCCTCAGTGTCCTAACTTGTGTGCAGGTGGCATCAGAGACCTACACCATTGATGTCCATGGCTTTATTTGGGCTGTGGCTTTGCACTCAGGATCCACTACCTGGCCTGGGGGGGTTGGGGCATCGCCTGGATTAGGCCGTGCAACTCTTCAGTGTCCTAACTTGTGTGCAGCTGATATTAGGGAGGTGTACTGTTGATGTCCATGGCTTTAGCTGAGCTATGGCTCTGCACTGAGGCTCCAGTACCTGGTATTGGGGGGTTGGGGCATTGCCTGGCTGAAGCTGTGCAGCTTCTCAGTGTCCTAACTTGTGTTCAGCTGGTATCAGAGGAGTATACCATTGATGTCCATGGCTTTAGTTGGGCTGTGGCTTTGCACTCAGGATCTAGTACCTGGTCTGGGGTATTTGGGACATTGCCTGGCTGAGGCCATGCAATTCCTCAGAGTTCTAATGTATGAGCAGCTGGTATCAGGGAAGTATACCTTTGATGTCCATGACTTTATTTGGGCTGTGGCTATGCACTCAGTATCCAGTTCCTGATATGGGGTGGTAAGGGCATTGCCTGGCTGAATACGTACAGCTCCTCAATATCCTAACTAGTGTGCCATTGGTATCAGAGAGGTGTACCATTGATGTCCATGACTTTAGTTTGGCTCTGGTTCTGCACACATGATCCAGTACCTAGTCTGATGAGGTGGGGGCATTGCCTGGCTGAGGCCGTGCAACTCCTCTGTGTCCTAACATGTCTGCAGCTGGTATCAGGGAGCTATACTGTCGATGTCCATGGCTTTAGTTAGGCTGTGGCTGTGCAATCAGGATCCAGTATCTGGTCTGGGGAGGTGGGGGCATTGCCTGGCAGAGGCCATGGATCTCCTGATTGTCCTATCTTGTGTGCAGCTAGTATCATTCAGTATGCTGTTGATGTCAATGGCTTTAGCTGGGTTGTGGCTCTGCACTCAGGATACTGTACCTGGTGTGGGATGGTGGGGGCATTGCCTAGCTGAGGACATGCAGCTGCTCAGTGTCCTAACTTGTGTTCAGCTGGTATCATAGAGGTATGCTGTTGATGTTTATTTCTTTAGTTGGCATGTGGCTCTGCTCTCAGGATCCAAAAACTGGTATTGGGGGCACTGCCTGGCAGAGGCTGTGCAGCTTTTCAGTGTCCTAACTTGTGTACAGCTTATATCAGGGAGGTATACCATTAATGTCCCTGGGTTTAGTTTTGCTGTGGCTCTGCACTTAGGATCCAGTACCTGTTCTGGGATGGGTGGGGGCATTGCCTGGCTAAGGGTCATGCAACTCCTCAGTCTTCTAACTAGTGTGCAGCTGGTATCAGGGAGGTATACCTTTGATGTCCAATCATTAGTAGGGCTGTGTCTCTGCACTCATGATCCAGTGCCTGGTCTGCGTGTGTGGGGGCATTGCCTGGCTGAGGCCGTGCAACCCCTCATTGTCCTAACTTGTGTAGAGCTGGTATCAGGAAGGGATACCATTGATGTCCATTGCTTTAGATAGGCTGTGGTTGTGCACTCAGGATCCACTACCTGGTCTGGGGGTGGGGGCATTATCTGTCTTATGCCGTGCAACTCTTTAGTGTTCTAACCTGTGTGCAGCTAGTATCAGGGAGGTATACTGTTGCTGTCCATGGATTTAGTTGGGCTGTAGCTTTGCACTCAGGATCCAGTACCAGGTCTGGGGGGATGGGGGCATTGCCTGGCTGAGGCCATGCAACTCCTCAGTGTCCTAATGTGTGTGCAGCTAGTATCAGAGATGTATATTCTTGATGTTTATCACTTTAGTTGGGGTGTGGCTCTGCACTCAGGATCCAAAACCTGATCTTGGGGGGGGTAGTGGCATTGCCTGGCTGAGGCTGTTCATCTCCCCAATGTCCTAACTAGTTGGCATCTTGTATAATGAGGTATACCATTTATGTCCATTGGTTTGCTTAGGCTGTGGCTCTGCACTCAGGATCCAGTACCTGGCCTGTGGGGGTGGGGGCATTGCCTGGCTGAGGCCATGCAACTCCTCAGTGTCCTAACTAGTGTGCAGTTGGTATGAGGGGGTATACCATTGATGTCCGTGGCTTTAGATGGGCTTTGGCACTGCACTCAGGATACAATAGCTGCTCTGTGTCAGTGGGGGCATTGCCTATCTGAGGCCGTGAAACTCCTCAGTTTCCTAACTTGTGTGCAGCTGGTATCAGAGAGGTATGCCATTAATGTCCATGGTTATAGTTGGGCTGTGGATCTGCACTCAGGATCCAGTACCTGGTCTGGGAAGGTTAAGGACATTGCCTGGTTGAGGCCATACAGCTACTCAGTGTCATAACTTGTCTTCAGCTGGTGTTGGAGAGGTTTAAAGTTAGTGTTAACAGCATTACTTTTTATTTGCCTCTGCACTCAGCATCCTGTACCTAGTGTTGAGGGCTTTTTGGCACTTTCCAGCTGAGAGCATGCAAGTACTCACTGTCCTAACTTATCTTCAGCTACTATCAGAGAGGTATAAAATGAATGATTCTGCTTAACATCATAGTACAAGTTATCCATTTCATATGTATTGGTGGGAGCGCATATTGCTGGGAGCGTAGGGCCGTTTGGGCCCCCGACTCCCACCAACTCATACTCTTCTGCCTAACATCACAGTAGAAGTACTAACTCTCATATGTATTGGTGGGAGTACATATTTCTGGGAGTGCAGGGCCCTTCAGGCCCCACGCTCCCACCAACCTGTGCACTTCTTCCTAACATCACACTGCAACTACTGAAAATCATAAGTATTGGTGAGAGCACATATTGGTGGGAGAGCAGTGCCCTTTGGCCCCCATGCTTCCACCAGCTAGTCCATTACTGACTAACGTCACGGTACAAGTACTAAATATCATATGTATTGGTGGGAGCACATATCATACGTATTGGTGGGTGCACATATTGGTGAGAGCGCGGGGCCCTTTGGGCCACTTGCTCCCACCAACTTGTCCATTTCTGCCTAACATCACTGTACAAGTACTAAATCTCATATGTATTGATGGGAGCACATATTGCTGGGAGCATGGGTGCCTTCAGGCCCCATGCTTCCATCAACTTGTCCACTTCTGACTTCAGGCCCTGTACTCCCTCTCATTTTGCCCAGCACTCCATAACCACATACTTCTGCATCTGCCATTCATTTTTAGCTCTCCTGTACCTTATCATGAAATCTTCCTACACACCCAAATATATGCTCAACATGCCTTTCACAACACGCAGAAATGTTTTCCCAGTAACTCCAATAAACATGCACCACAACTTAGCAACTATAACTGACACGACACAAAAATTGACACGATCCAAGATCTATGATGACTCTTTTTGCAGACCAAATTTCACACAAATCATGCAAATGGTTCAAAAGTTACTGAAGCAAAACAAACCAAAGTTTCATTCATTGGAGTGGAATAATTTCACACCTGTTTACATTTTACACACTTAACCACTGAAAAGTACATCCATGGCAGTAAGGCTAGCTATGATATAAATTTCAAGCCACTACCACAATGTAGAACACTAACTGCAAAACCTAAACTGTCTTGCAATATCTCCACAGCAAATTAATTTTTTGTCACCCAAACACCATAATTGCATCTACAGGACATCCCCTCAACACCCTCCAAATTCCAAGTCAAAAGACCAAACCGTTTCTGAGATATTTAATTTTAAAGTTTTTGCACCTTTAAAAATTCTTTGATCGAGAGAATTGGTCACGACCTTGTGATCAAAGATCATCTTTGATCATGAGAGAACATCTGGTGGTGAAATTTGGGGTATTTGGCCCCTCTCAGAGACATCTGATCCAACAAAAATCTGGCCGTTTCATCCCACCCTCATGAACGAAGCTCATGATCAAAGAAATTTCATGACGGAAGAATTTTCAGGTACGCGATCGAGGAATTCAGAAATGTTAAAACTCCACTTTTTCACACTACTACATTAAACCACAGGCATGGCTCAATCAAGGGAAACCCCTGAGCAAAACTCATCCTAGTTTTACTTCACAAGTCATCCCTGGGCTGAGATATTTGTTTTTTTTCCAAACCAGAAATCTGGTCATCTCCTCCCTCCCTCCCTCACAAACAAAGATCACGATCAAAGAATCTTGTGATCAAAGAATTTGCAGGCTTGTGATCAAAGATCGTTAGCGAGCCATGATCAAAGAATTTAAAAATCTAAAACTCTATTTTTTGACATAAGTGAATTAAACCACAGGCTTGGCTCAATAGAGGGAGGCTCCCTGAGCAAAACCCATCCAAGTTTTACTTCAGAAGTGACCCCTGGGTTGAGATATTTGTTTTTTTCCAACCCCAAACTGAAAACAAGATGGTGGCCATCACGATCAATAAATTTCTCATGATCAAAGAATCTTTGATCACAAGCCTGCAAATTCTTTGATCATGAAGAGTGACCAGACGGCCAAAATCCCACTCTTCTTTGGCAAAATAACCATATAAATCTTTCTATAGATTTAAAATGGGAGCTAAAAAGTGTAATAACTTTTGAAAGGATTAATATTTTTTCCCCAAACAAAAATTGGCATATTCCTTGACCCAAACTCTGTCTCTGTGCCAGATTTTAGACCAGTACACCACATGGCAGCCATACAGCACCACAGACAGAATCCAAAAAACTGCCCACAAAAGTGGCGAAAAGTGCATTTTTCAGTAATTCACTGCACAAAAACTGTACATCTGACTGAAATGCAATTTGGCAGATCAAAAGAACTATCATGCCCTACTGAGCATACCAAATGTCATAAAAATCCATTGAACAGGTCCAAAGTTATTAATGCACAAAATTTTAAGTTTAACATTAAAGTACCTTCATAACCCTAACTATAGGGCGCGATTGCACCCTATTATATATCTGTATATATATATATATATATATATATATATCTATATATACATATTAATTGCAAAAAACTGCCTTAATGCAAGAGTTAGGGTTCTTTTGCAGCAAAAAAAGCGAGGAAATTCGTCATTAGGGTTTCCAAATCTAACTCCGTCCCCCCCACGAACACGACTCAACCCCCACCCCAAGCCCCCATTCCCACTGGCACACACACACACACACACACACACAGAAACATATGCACACATACACACACACACAAACAACACACAACTATGGGGGCAGTTCAAGGAAATACAACCAATCACACAGACCCGATCTCTGCAAACACATACACAGAGTGCAACCTGTTCAGAGGAAGGTAAACAAAATGGTGCAGGGTGTGCAGCAGCAAAGACACAAGGAGAGACTAAATTAGTTTGACATTCATACAGCAGAGAACAACAGTACATCAGGCAAATGCTACAAATTTCAATACTGTGAAGCAAACTAACAAAGCACAGCATGATGACATCTTTTGAAAAAACAGATGTAAAACAAAAAGGGCAAAAATTTGAACATTGACAGTCATTGCTTTACAAATAATGTCAAACACAATTTAATGACACACAGGCTTCTGAATGTATGTATTAGGCTTCCTAACAATGTTGTAGACTAACGAAAACTGCTAGAATTGTAGAATTAATAAGACATAAGACTATTCTAGTCAACATCAGAACGAAGTAACATGTTGATTGACTACAATCTGTACCTTGTTGATGAGATATAAAATGGGCAGAGTTACTATGCAGTAATTGCTTATCTGATCTCAAAAGAATCTCTTACATGAATGTTTCTATCTGCATGGAAAATCCATTATTTTAGTAGTATCCCAACATGTGACTGCAATACAACAAGACAGTATTTATTATTTTGTGCACTGTTCATGGCCCTACACAGTATTCAGGACCTTTTGAGGCCTGAGCAGAATGTTTTTTCAATTACTGTGGCAACATGCATTATTATGACAGGTGAAGACCATTCACGGGACTGTGACACATGACTCTCCATTGCAATAGAAATGCCTCTATATTCTACCGGTCACTCTTGTGATCTGTAAATGACATTTGTACATCCAATACAGCAGACCAGAGTGTGATTCTCAAAAGCTGAATTGTGATAGTTCGACTGTAACTAACTGACTTAAGACACTACTACTTGTAGCTCAGTCCTGAAAACACATAGTTGTTCTTAGTTTATATCAGCCTGTTACAAAACATCACAACGTATATATGTATATTAACTGTTCATGCCAATTGATAAAGACATCTTTTCTTAAAGAAGTCCTATATTATTGCCCTAGTTTGCTCTTCTGTTTTGGTATTTTCTGAGAAATTCTGTCCTCTTGTACTTTCTAAATGCCATAAATGTAAAAGATGGTTTACTCCCTCTGCTTGTATCTTTGCCGCTGCACACCCTGCACCATTTTGTTTACCCTCCTCTGAACAGGTTGCACTCTGTGTATGCATTTGCGGAGATTGGGTCTGTGTGACTGGTTGTACTTCCTTGTACTGCCCCCATAGTTGTGTGTTGTGTGTGTGTGTGTGTGTGTGTGTGTGTGTGTGTCTGTGTGTGTGTGTATGTTTCTGCCTGTGTGTGTGTGCCAGTAGGAATGCAGGCTTGTGGGGTTGAGTCGTGTTGGTGGGGGGAAGCCGGAGTTAGGGTTGGAAACCCTAACAATGAATTTCCTCACTTTTTTTGCTGCAAAAGAACTCTAACTCTTGCATTAATGCAGTTTTTTGCAATTAATTTCCTTACTTTTTGAGAAAAACAAATTCTGTTTCTCTTACCACTACTTTAAATAAAAGTTACCTTACCTATGCACTTTTCAATACACTATCCAATACCCATCTTGAGAGATCATCTCTACAGTGCACTATTCATTCATGTGATTGGAGTGGAGACAATCATAACTATTTCTAAATACTTCAAACAATTTCTGTTCCATTTTATCTGCTATCTGTACAATTAAAATACAGAAAGCAAAACAAATGGTTCAGTAAGACGCAGAAATTTTAGAAATAGATAGTAATGTTTGTCTCACTAATGCAAGCACAAAATGTAGTACAAACCAAATCAACACCATTCTCTGTCCCTTTCATACAAACCGTCTCCTGGGTGTGACACTGGTGGTCCCTTAACTGTCACAGATGTAATTACCTGCACCCACCCTAGCCAATAACCGAACAATATACATATCTATAATAATAATAATGAGGCAAACAAATATTTGAAAAATTAAAACTCTTTTTAGAACATTTTTTTAGAAAAATATAAAACTCTTTTGTACAAAAATTCTGTGAAACTCAGTCATAAATACACATACAAAGAACTTAAATACAATGAATAAATAAAAATATAAGTCATAAAATTAAAGCTATGTAAAATAAATAAAGTGTTACATCACACTAAATAAATAAATAAACTGTGGGTTAAAAGAACTTGAAAAATATTCTCATCTTCAGAAACTATTTACAAAAAAGTGTCCAGGAGTGATGCAGAGGTGCTGGCCACTCAAGCTGTGAGGACTTGGGGAAGCGATGGTGTCGAGGAAGTGGAAGTCTGGTCAGGAGTAGGTGCAGCTAGGTGACCCCTCTTCTGTTGCAGTTTTCGATGGAGATGTTGGAGGTGCACCTTCAAGGAGCTCATGCTGAGGTTGTTCAGAGTGCTGGTCATCTTCTAGGTGTTGCAGGTCCTGGTGTAGAAGCTGTTGAATTGCTTCTGTGGCATCCAGCTGGTTCTCAGCCAGCCGCACCATGAGACCGTGCGTGGACTCAAGCAAAGCAACAGAGGCCTCCTTCAAGTCCCCCAATGACTTGATTGCTTTGGTGAGGCCCCTGTTGCTCTGCTCAAGCCCACGAGTGGCAACTAAGGCTGCATGCCCTACACACTTGTGATGCTGCAGCAAATCTATTATTTCAGCCCCCTGCTAAATAATCTCTCCCTCCTGACCAACTAAATAATTCATCTTTGCTGCAGAGTCACAGGCGTATTCAGCAGCAGCCTGGTTGCCACTCTGCATAGTCTCGAGCAGCTAGCAGAGGATGTTATTGATCTTATTGAGAATGGCAAGTTGCCCTGTGTACACAAAAGAAAAAAACAGGAAAAATAATGTTAGTAGATGGAACCGTACTGGTCTTTTATAAAATAGACTACTGAAACTGTCTGTTAAGAATATATAAAAGACCTCTAATGTATTCCAATGTATTGCATTAACAATTAAAAAAATGAGTAGACTTAAGATAAGAGTTATCACTTTTCCTATATACACATGTGCCCTCAGCATGAAATACATAGAATAATACTACACATATTGTATCTGGATCACATTCTCTCAACTCAACAATAGTTCTCTATTCTCAGTATCCTTTAAAGTAGTGTATAAATCAGCATATGTCAAGTATGTATAACATGTCTACAATTTAAAAAAATCATCACGTCTACATTGTTGCAGTTGTAACACTGCATAGCAGAATACTATCATGTTGAATGACATGTGCACAGTGCAACAATTGTCACTATGAGACATACAATAACACCCAACAATAAACAGCTTTTATATAAATTCATGTAACAGCAGTTGGAAACTAGTTCAACCACATGCGATGTTTGAAATTTGACCAGTAAGAACACCAGCAACCCCCATTACATGTGCAGATATATTTTCTGTTCAAAGAGTGAATACTACTGTACCACACTCTATAACCATCTGATCTATGACAACTGCATTTCAGTGCAAGTCAGAGATACTATGGTGCAACTGAGACATTGTTACTGAATATCTCAAACGCTAATACATATTATTTTGATAATAACCATCACTGTAGTGCTGTGCCATCTCTCACAAATCCTTAAGCTGTATGTATCCAATACTAAATACACACATTAATCAGTCTCTGACACTGTTTCACAACCTAACTATATATTAAAGATACAAACATTGAACATATACAGTAAAGTAAACACCACTGAAGAGGAAAAAGCATTTACTACTATCTCTCCATACTTACCCACACACCATTGTCTATGTATTGAACCTCTTGAATAGACAGACATGCAAACACATATGGCATTTATAAAATCCACACAGTTTACCATTAGGCACTCAGTTTACACGATGTACAACTGTAGCACATTCTGTATCCCTTGTTGCATTTATTAATACAAAACACTGACGATGACACATATATTCTCCATCTAAGAAAACATTTTTAAACTATACATATACAACCTGACTATTACTTTTATTCGGGCCTCTCCATATACACAGTAGATTAAAAAAAAAAAAACAGATGACCATTACTGATACATAAAGCTAGACATGCTGATTAAGCACTGCACACTCCCACCACATGCAATTCTCTCATGTGATACTCCTGTCTAAGTGTTTCATAACTCCATGCTCTGATGTGAAATTGAAGAATCAGACACAAGATTGTTTCTTACCACAGTATGATAAACCTGTAACACCAAGCTACTGTGTTAAGGTACAACATTTTGAACTGGGACTGTAAACTAACTGCAGTGGTACTATGTTTGAAAGTATCAATATTGTCTACACCTCATACTAATCTTTAATAATAAAAACACAAAGCATATAAGAAGTACCCAGGTTCCTCAGCTGGAGGCTCACCTGGACCAGCAGGTGATGAAGGATGACCTGCTGCTGGAGACTGTGGCATCTCCTCCACAGAGGGCTCGATCTCAATAATTTCTATGCCCTCTGTGGAGTCTTCTCCTCCAGCCGCACCCTCTACAGATGGTTCATCCTCTGAAAAACACAGTTAAACAAAATAAGTCATTCATGTCTCAATATCAACATCTGTATACATGAATATACATATCACCATAACCAGTTGTTCAAACTCCTCAATCTTCACATGTGTCACACTATGTACTGTTTCAGTAAATCACAGAACACACATCTGGTTCACTAATTGCAATACTAAATTAAATAATCTACTGTGCATCTATGTGCAATCATGTTGTTTCGTATTGAAAAATGGTAATAGTCTCTCACTGATAAAACACCTTTACACATGAATACTCATAGTGATACTAAACTCATACATTAATACTTCTCCTTATACCACTTCCTGATTAAGTATATGTTGGATACATAACACAGTGATAATTTCATCCTGAGTAACTTTTTAAAACATAACAACTATATAACTAATAAGCAAGCAATCATAGCTGACATCATAAGTGCTATTGTACAATACTGCACCACCCAGGAGTGTGATGAGACCTGGCACCACAGGCACATGGCTTTATAACCCCTGAATGGCTCTCTATTGCCCATGCCGCCCACCCTGGAACGTATTATTGTGCTTGAAAATATCTCACTTTGAACAAAAATACCTGTCACACAAAATTGTTTCTTTTAAAAACATGATAAATATCTTTTTGTGATAAAACACTTCATAAGCCACCATCAGAATATGCTTTAAAAACTATGCACTATTCACTGTAACTGTTCACACGCACACACACACACACACACACACACACACACACACACACACATATGTCTGTGTCTATTGTCTGATAGATGCCCAGCTACAGAAGTGTTTCAGCCAATCAGATGCCTCAAATAGGTCTGCACATTCTCTAACATTATACAAAATAGATACAAGAAGAATTTATAAGACCAGAGATCTACAGTAACCATTCTCATACCCTATGACACCCATAGTACCTATTAAATAATAATACAGACAGCAGTACATTATAATAACTGACCAGCAGAGTCGAGCACAAGTAGTTGCTCGACTGGAGCCCCTCGAGCTGCACCTTCTGGGAGTAGTTGCAGCTGCACAGCATGGGAGGATGCAGGTTCCACAGTTGGTCTAGATGAGTAAACAAAAAAACAAATAAAATTTACAAACAACAGCATCAGCTAGCAATCTAATAATAATGATAAACACAGTAAAAAACACATACTGTTGGTCACACAATATCCCACTCTTTTGTTATGATCAGTATCCTGTCCACAGATATCACCTGCCTATCTTTTAAAATAATCATTTGGAACATTTAAACATCAGAACATCTCATATTCTGAATATTACATGCACTAGAGTACCACATCAAAAGTATCATTGACAACTTTCAAAGAATTCATCTAATCTTGACTCTTTTTTCATTGAAAAAAATCCATATCACCACAAACACACTCGTCCAGTAACAATTGCTAACCTGTCATTCTTACATATCTGTAGTGATATCTCAATTGTCACAGAAGTATAATAGTACATATCACTAACAGCCTAATAATAAATGCCAATACTCATTTGAAATATAGAAAACAACAATCCTCTCAGTCACAAACCAAATATTTGCATCACAACAGTTTCAAATATATACTCACATGTGTGATGGCGATCTCCAAAGTGTGGTTTCCCTGCATCATCCCACATAGCATAGGCTATGTCGTACCACTCCTGGACACTCCATCGCATATCATCTGCCGCAGACTTAGATTTGAAAAACATCTGGTTAGTGATCTTCCACTTCCTGCAACATGTGTCAGGAGATTTTCTGATCTTCTGCCTCCCCAAGGCACGACTAACCTGAGAAAAAACATAAAAAATAATATATAGTGAATGTTTTATGTTACAGTGAAAATGATAGGTTGTCACGTTACTTGACCTATCTAGAAAGACTGACCATAGTCTAACCACATATACTACAAATGCAGTATTCCTAGCAGGGCAGACAGTGTACTCCCAATCCTAACTACACAGATCCTGGAAAAAAGAATGTAGTGCTTAACCAGTAACCCCCTCCCCACCTGGCTACTTACTCACACCACCACAGTGTAACCTACTCACCAACATGTGGCACATCCCCACCCACAAGTCATCTATCCAACCACTGACTGCAGATCACAGTAAAGCTGAACACCAGTTGCTAACACCATACATTAATATGCATGCACACGATACTATATAATGCATTGATAAACATCACAGTAAATTAATAAAAATATCTGAGTATTATATCCACCAATACAGTAACAACCATGCTGACATGGTCTGCAGCTAAAGACACAGAGATGTAGTATGTCATCTTGTAGAGGAGTCTACTGACCACTTCTGTATGTTGTGATGTCCTGTCCAATACAACTACCTAGCAGCATACACACAGGTCTCAGTACCTGTTTAGACAGCAGAGCACTGCTGGGATGCCTACATGTAAGCAATAACACACAATGGGGTGTACATTAGACAGTCCCAATGCATGACTAGAAGGATGTACTGAGGCACGAAGCCACAGGCTGAGTGCATCCAGTCCCCTAGCCGTGCATTAGAACTGTGCAATGCACATCCCTGGAGTGGCTTATTGTGCTTATAAAATGGGTCTGTGTATTCTAGATGGGGGTTCCAGTTTTAGCTGTACATTTGACACATCTAATACACAGTTAACAACCGATCAGATTGCTTGACATCCTTTGCCCATTTTATAAGTCTCCTTTCACAATCTCCACAAGTAGTCTTCACACAAACTATATTTTATTTACAGCACATACAGCAGAATGATCAAGCTGTTGATGGCACACTGTCCCAGGAACATCCAACAAATGTGCAACAAATACAACTGACCATACCGTTGTCATCTATCACATGTGTAGCTCTGTTGAAAAATGTGAAGACTCATTGTAACCAAACACCTACCTTTCCCCATGTATAGGTCAGGTTCAGGATAGTCGCACACATGACAACCATAGCATTGGCATGCTCCCTCACAGCCTGAACCAGGGTCAGCAGCTCTGTGACACTCCACGACTTTGGCATGATAGTAGTCTGAAACAAGAAAAAAATAGATAGTATGAAAAACTATTAGATATTACATTGATACTGTTCTACCTTACTACTATTTATGTTGCTTGCCACTCACAATCAAATATGTCTGCTCATTTGTAAACTCTGAGCTAACAATAACTCTGTTGTTAAAACACGTGCATGTACTACCTCCCTCAGATTGCCAAGACACTATAATCATGAAATATCCATAACTGCTGCACTATCAGTTTTAAAAATGGAAAAGATGTATTATTAATATATTAACATAATAGTCTGATAGGTCATATAAAACAGCTGCATAGCATTGAGACACACTGAGGAGTGTTCTGTCTGTTCCTCACATTATTGATCTCCTGACACAAGCAAATACTTAACACTCAACAAGATTAACAACATTTTACAACACCATGAGATGCAGGCATGGAATGGCAGCAAGTGATCATACTACACAGCATACTAAAACGTTAACAAACATTACTGCATCATATATATTGAAAATACATATGTTACTAACTCTCCACATTATTTCTTATTTTCACTTGCATGTAAAAGAAGTAATACCTCCACTTGCTTCTCAGTTTACTTCTATTTATGCTGTTATCAGCCCCCCCAAATCACCACTCACAATGTTGCCTAACAAAATACATCGAATTCAACAATGACATAAAACAAAAAGCAAAATACTTACTGGACAGCAGAGTCTTGATACTAGAAAACACACACACAGTTATCTACCTGTGTAAAGAAAAACATAAAAAATGTTGTTAAACCTTTTAAACAACACAAACATTTCACACATAGAAACAGTATGACTCAGATCAGTAATCAATATACCCTAGCAACACATAACACACTACATCAACAGCATATGTCTCCTCATATCACTAAATCATCCTTTGCTTCCCACTTCATCCTTAGAAACATATGCCGCATTTTCAGTCATACTTGTATAATACACCCCCCCATAACAAGTCATACTCAGCTACCAATAAAAAAAGAAAAAAGCTACGGAATTTATCAGTAACAAAAGACACACCTCACATAAACACAAACAATGAAAAACTCATAACCTTTCCCACAATGACAGGCAAAAAAATACCATACAACCCACCTAAAAAACCACACATACAATATCAAGCAATAATATACATCCTACTCATCTACCAATAAGCACCATCACACTTCTCTGCTGTTAAAAGCAGAGAATATGTGCTTCCCAGACACTCACAACCTAACATTCAGACAGCAATGTACAAGATGTGAGCAGTTCTATTTTTTGACCATTTTGTGGTGGCTTTAAAAACAGCCATTTTTTTTCACATTGTAAATGTGATGTACTTGAGAGGCACCATCCTACAGGCACACAATCACAGAACTGTAAGAATATCATGTCGAAGGTCCCCAACAAAAATGTCATTGCCAGTGTTAGAGAGATGCACACCATCTTTTAAAAATAGCCAATACTTGTCATACGTAATTTTGGGGTGATGAATAATGTGCATTCCCATAGCACATAGGAATCCACATATTTGTATGTTCACCTTCCTGCGTGATCTTTCAAGTGCAGGATAGTAATCCTCACCCTTCTAGACCATGCGCTGTGTAATATCTGAATATAGAATTTTACATGATGGCAACATACTGATAAGATGCTACAAGTCAGACTGTGCAGCCCCTATTAAGTCAATAGCCCTTTTGTTACCCAAATCATTGCTTCCAAGATGGATAAGGAGTATGTCTGGCTCTGGGTGTGTCTCCAATAAATGGCACATGGTAGGCATGGGCTGCTCCCACCTCATGCCACCCTTCCCAAACCAAGAGACAAAGCATCCATGTAGGTGTAAATCATTGCCAAAATGACCACATCTACTGAACACTGCTGCCCTTCTCACCAAACTTGATCCTACTATCCATACAGTAACTGTAGATTTGTCTGCCATGCTGAGTAACAAATCTTAATAACTCAGATGTAGAAATATCACAATTGTGTCTGTCTGACTACCAAGTACTAAGAAATGGAACCACCACAATGACTACTATTCTACTGCATCATCCAGATAAATGCAGACAAAACAATCACAAACAAGAAAAAATTACTCACCTTAGTAATTGCTTTTCTTCTCATGGAGTCTTGCTATATTAGGACTTATTGCAGTTAGCCACTGCACTTGAACTGCCCCGGAGAGGAAAGAGTTAACTCCAGAGAATCTGGAGTTCTAAAGCGCGAGGGCGCTATACCAAAGCTCTATCTGGGCAGTTTCAAATGAAACTGTCAGATCTTTACGAAGCTAACACTAAGCAACAAGTCTGTGTGGAAAGCTCTACACTAGCCAAATGGCTACCTACTAGTAGTAATAACAACAATATAAACAACAATAGGAACAACAATAACAATAATAAGAATGAATAATGGTATTATTAGTTTCCCCTGACAAGCACTATTAGGACCCCCTTCCCCAAAGACTCAAGTCCAGGAAGGCCAACAAATCACTCAACACAGAAAACCTAGTTCCTAACCCTAAATAAAAGAGGGTGAAGGGAAGAACTACAATGGCATGACACAGTACTTGCACTAATTTTCCACCCCCACCCCAGTAGAAGTTCTGAGAGGGGCAGGTTGAGGTGGTCCTATATAACAAGACTCCATGAGAAGAAAAGCAATTACTAAGGTGAGTAATTTTTCTTCAAACACCATGAAGTCTTGCTATATTAGGACTTATTGCAGATTACACAGCAGTACCTCCATGGAGGAGGGTCAGAACCTACTTAGGAAATAGGCTCTGAAGCACAGCTGTGCCAAAAACGAGCATCTCTCCTGGACAGAAATCCAGGAAATAATACTTGGTAAAAGTGTGAACTGTCTTCCAAGTAACAGCTCGACAGATTTCCAGAATGGGACTATCTCTAGCAGCCGCTAGAGATGCAGCTGTACACCTGGTGGAGTGAGCCCTCAGTCCTGAGGGGGCTCTCCACCTAGTCTTTGATAACAAAATGGATACAAAGAGACAATCCACTTTGCAATTGTCCTCTTAGTGGCAGGTTCCTTTGCCAACCTCACCCTAGGTAAGGAAGAGTTGGAGATTCGAACCTGTGACCCTTGGTGTGTTACAAATAGTAGCATAAGGCTCTTTTGGACGTCCAAGCTGTGCAGTCTCCTCTCACCTGAGGAAGAATGCTCAGTGAAAATCCTGGAGAGAGATGGGTTGGTTCAGGTGGAAACCTGAAACCACTTAGGACAAACCCTGTGTTAGTCCTAGGGACTGTCTTATCCCTGTGGGGAGAGAAAATCTCTTCCACTGCCAGGGCCTGTAGTTCATTATGCGTCTGGCAGAAGTGAAACCACCAGAAAAAACATTTTCCAAGTGAGAAGCTTGAGCTCTGCTGGGGACAGAGGTCCAAAGGGGTTTGCATTAACTGAGCAATGCAAACATTCAGGCTCCATGCAGGAGCTGGTTCCCGGAAAAGGAGGTTGGTGTGAAGCAACCCTTAAAAACTTGGAAACACAGGTTGAGAAGAAAAGAAGCAGGCTTCCTGCTTGCAGAAAAAACAGAGACAGCTGCCAGAGGAACCCTTAAGGTAGCTGGCCCAAGACCTAAGGAATTTAAAATGGACCAAAAAGTCCAGAAAATGGGAAAGATAAGCAGACTGTGGTATAATCTGCTTCTCAGCGCACCAGACTGAAAACCTGTTCCGCTTAGAATTGTAAGTGGCCCCAGTGAAAAAGCTTCCTTGAAGCCTTTAAAATGTGCTGACACCTTGAAAAGGTGTAAATCAGCAAATTCTAACTCCTCAAGAGCTGCCTTGAGAAGGAGGAATTTGAGGTTCGATACACACTCTCCCTTGTGCAAAGGCCAGTAAGTCGTGGACTCTGGGCAAGCTCAGGGTAGGGTGGACTGTCAAGGACAGAGACAATGGGTACCAGGGCTGTCTGGCTCCAGTTTGGAACAATCAGAATCGCTTTGCAGGGCTGAGATCTGATTTTACTAGTACCCTGAAAGAAAGGGAAAAAGGAGGAAAGGTGTACAGAAACTTCCCTTTCCAATCCAAGTGAAAAGCGTCCAGGGGGGCTGATCCCAGCACTGGAGGCCTCAACAAAACAGAGAAAGTTAGTGGTTATCTGGGGCTGCGAAAAGATCTATCTGAAAATGAGCCCCATCTGGCAAGGACTGAACCCAGCACCTGAGGATTCACAGCCCAATCGTGATGGCCCTGAGAATCCTGCTGAGGGCATCTGCCAGGGCATTGTCCTTCCCTGGGAGGTAAACTGCTATCAGGGAGGTGTTCAGGGAGTAAGCCAGAGACCACCACTTCATTGCTTCGGTGCACAAGACTGATGACCGAGTGCCCCCCCCTGCCTGTTGATGTACCACATTATTGTGGTGTTGTCTGTCCTGACTTGAACTACCTTGTTCTGGACAGAAGCTGAAAACTCCTAAGAGCTAGAAGACAGCTCTGAGTTCCAAAATTGATGTGGAGCAGAGATTCCTAGGGAGACCACACTCCGCGTGGGCAGGTCGCTTATGTGAGCTCCTCACCTAACACAGGAGCATCCGTGGTGAGGGAATGAGGAGGACCCCTAGTTTTAGATTGCTTTGATCCTGCCACCAGTGTAAGGCCAGGATCAGGATTGGGTCACTAGAACCAATTTGGAAGGGAATCCTCCTTTGGGACCAATAGGCCCTCAGATGGAACTAAATGTCCCTCATCTGGAATCTTGCTCCTGCACTACAGCTGTGGAAGCAGCCATGTGCCCTAGTAGTTGTAGCAAATGCTATGCTGGTCAAGAGACTCGCAGAGTAATGGAAGATGCCAGGGCAAAGAGACTGCCTACCCTTTCAGAGGGAGAAATGCCCTGGCTAACTTTGTGTTCAACTCTGCCCCTATGAAAGTTAGTACCTGAACTGGTTCGAGAACTGACTTTGGTAAATTCAAGCAGGAATCCCAGAAAGGTGAGAAGCTGCTGGGTGACTTGCAAGTGGGATTTTACTTGATCTGGAGACTGACCCACTAAGAGCCAGTCATCCAGGAAAGGAAACAAAGCAATCCCTTGCCTTCTTAAAAGAGCCACTACCACAGCTAGAATTTCAATACCCTTGGCGCAGAGGTAAGGCCGAAGGGCATTGCCCTGAACTGGTAGTGGCCTGAGGGTAACCTGAGGTACTTTCGGTGAGAAGGCCTGATCAAAACATGAAAAAATAGGCATCCTTGAGGTCCAGGAAAGCTAGCCAGTCCCCTGGCCTCAGCCAGAGTTAACATTTTTAACTTTGTTTTCAAAAGATGCTTGTTCAGGTACCTTAAATCTGAGATGGACCGCCAATCTCCTGCCTTCTATAGGGTAAGAAAGTATCATGAGTACAGCCCTTGCCCCGTGGCAAGGAGGGACCTTCTACTGCTTTGCAGTTCAGAGGAGAAGAAACCTCTGCTCCCAAAGCAAGGGATTCAAAGGATTTGCAGGTGGACCTGTCTGGCTCTCATCTTTGGAAACTGTTTGAAACTGAGAACCAGACCTATTACTTCCAGAACCCACTTGTCCGAGTTAGGGACACCCAATTCTGGCTGAAATAAAAACCAACCTGCCCACTGGTATAGGAGAATCGGCCCTGGGCACCCCATCAGGGTGCCTGCTTGGCAATAGTCTTAGGCTAAGGGGAGGGGGACGGTTTACTTGTGCCCCGTCTATCTCTGCCTCTGAAGAGACCCCTCTGGCAAAGCAGAGGAGGCCTGAGCCTCTACCTGGGCACTTTTGTAGGTAATCATCCCTGTTTTTCATATAGCTTTCTGTTTGTTCCTCAAACAGAGAATTACCCACAACAAGAAACAATCCATAGACTTTGACAGAGTATCTTGGGACAGATTAGTGCATCTGAGCCATGCCAACCTACGAAAGCTACAGAAGTGGTCATGACCCTAGAGAAAACAAGATTAACACCAACAGCAGTATGAACTTGAACTTAGAGGCTTCTAGTGCCATTAGCAGCCACCTGTTCCAACCTCGCTAGCCAGCTGGCCATGGGCCTTCTTGGCTAACTGCAATACTGCGTCCCACCTAGATTTCCGAAATCTAGCCACATAAGCCATACAACTTGCCTGTCTGAGTCCCACAGAAGCTGCCATATACTGTTTTCTTGTCATGGCATCAATCCTCCTGGAATCCTATTATGGAGGATGTGAGGCCAGGGGAACTAGCCTTGACACAGGCTGCAGCTTGAACCACACCTACATGACTACACTGCTCAGTGAGGAAGTCTGTAACAGAGCCTGACGAAATAAACCTTCTGTCCATTTTTTTTATCTTACAGGAGGGACAGAAAGAGGAATCTTATAAAATCTTTGTTGTTTACTTCCTAAATGACTTATGCAAAGGAAAGACAACCTCCAGCCCATCATTCCTACATAATCAGGCTCCCTTTACTCATCCATAGCCTCCTCTAAAGGAAGCTGGGAGGATTCTGCAAGCTTTTGTAAAACATAAACTGAGAAAAGGACTCAGACAGAAAGGAGGAGATTCTAAAAGTCTGTCTGGAGAAAATGTCCGCTATGTGGGCATGTCCAGACCCTACCAGCCACACATGTATTGATCAAATTTCTCCTCCCACTCCTGTGGTTCATAACAATTCCTCAACATCATAAACCTGAACCACTGGAACTGAACGAGCCACCTTTACCAACTGTAGATGGTCTGACAGGACCTAGAAACAGTGACTGGACAATCTGTATGGCTTAACTACTTCTGCAGCAGTTGGAGAGACAATCTTGGACTCCAAACCTACTGATTTCTCTGTCATATTCATTTTTTTTTAAACTGGTTCCTCTGAACCATCCTTTTGCCGAGGAAGTCTAGCCCTGGTCAGAGGGCACTCTCTGGTCCAGTGGGACTGGACCGGGCTGGCCATCCGGGTCAGCGGACTTTTGGCCAATAGTTCCCTGAGCTGGCCCTATCTCTTTCAGGGTGGCTGCAGGGAAATTTTAAACACCTGGCAGTCTGACAGGAGGTGGTCAGCCTCAGACACAAACACAAGTGGTGTGTGGGTCAGCCTTGCAAAGGCTTCCCACAGCATCACAGTGTTGAAACCCAGTGGGCCCGGTTTTCTTTTGGGTTTCTCAGACATAATGCCAGCCTAACCAAAAATCTGCTCTTTTATGGTCAAGCTAGGCAAGACACCTTTATCGGTTCCTAAACTGCTTTCACGGGTATTTGAAAAACCCTATTTAAAATCAAGGTTTTTAGAACCAATAAGAACTGGGTACCCGACTCTAAAAGCCCAAAACTTTAAACGTTAAAATAAGCAAACCGATCGGTTCAAAACCGAACCGATAACTAAATTTCCACACAGACTTTACATTTTGTACTTACGGTTTACCAGATAGAGCTTTAACCGAAATGCGGTAAAATAATTACTTTTTGCGCGTTCAAATGAACTCAAAATACTGCTTGACCGAGAAATGAACCGAGCTGAAGGAGCTGATCTCGGAGCGACTGTTCAGTGAAGCAAAGTAAAGAATCTGACAGTTTCATTTGAAACTGCCCAGATAGAGCTTTGGTATAGCACCCTCGCGCTTTAGAACTCCAGATTCTCTGGAGTTAACTCTTTCCTCTCCGGGGCAGTTCAAGTGCAGTGGCTAACTGCAATAAGTCCTAATATAGCAAGACTTCATGGTGTTTGAATAACCTGTTCACATATTGGCTAATTCAGTATAGCGTCCTAGCTATGCATATAAGCTGTCTTTCTATTGACATATTTATTAAACATTTTTTTTGTTTTGGGGTAGAATACTGTCATCTGATTGGCACACCTTATAACTTGCCAACAACACAAATTTTCATTGGTCTAAGTCACTAGTCATAATGTTCTGGCAAACTAAATTCCCTCTCTTACTCAGCCAGCTGCTTGAGTGGTGAGTGGAACCATTTCTTAGTACTTGACAGAGATAGTGAACAGTAATCAATAGTATTATACTAATTTGATTGCACAGGTCTCACAACCACAGTTTAATTTAATGATAAACTATTTCCAGTGAGAAGTACTGTGACTTAATTACCTAAGTTAAATATATTTATTTGTCTCTCTCTATATAACAAGTGCAAAAGCAATACCTAGTTAAGCTAGGCAAGACACAATATCATTCCAAGTCAGGATCCCACAACAATTAAAACACACACACATATGTAGCCTGAAAGTGCCACTATTATTAGATCAGCCAGCAATTGTCACAAATCAAAGTAGCACTGAGTAAAAATAAATCTTCTTAGCATACTAACTGTCAACTTGTACAGATCAGCCAGTCTGAGATACCAAAAATACTGTGGCAAACAATGAATAATAAAGACTGTTTTGAGCCACAAGAAAGATCCCAAGGACAATAAGTTAGTTTAAGAAAACAATCACAGCAGTTTGACTGACTAAATTGCAAAATGCATAAAACATACAGCTTTTCAATAAATGCTAATTTTTTTCACTTGTACAAATCACACTCTCAAAAACCTATTTGCATGAGTTTACCAAAACCAATCCATTGGTGACGCAGATATATAAACACTTAAATCTATTGCTAAACTGTGTGACACTTTCCCAGGCCATGCTGCTATCAAAATATCAAAATTGCTGTAAACTCCATAAATAATCTAACCAAAGTAAACAGTTCCTGCCAATATCAGTTGTGGAAAAAATACATACAGTAGTTCCAAAGTTGCCAATACACTGTTAAATAACTCTTTAAACTTTAAAGATTACTTTTCCTCCAAGTTCTATCATATTTGAGCCAAGCACTTACTTTCTTAATCTGCCCTCTTGCCTTCTCAATCACTCGATGTAAAATGGCCCACAGAGTATTATTCTTCAATTCTATTGGTTCAGGAAACTCACATGACTAACCTAGCCATTTCTTTGATCACGAGCATGCAATTTCTTTGACCACGACTCGCACTGATCGCCAGGACTGATCGCGACCGTGCAAAATCTTTGTTCGCGAGACTAATGCAAGATTTCAACTTTAGCAGTCTCTCACAGTGAAAAAGCAATACTTATCTAACATTTTTCAACAGGACAGACTCTAATAGCATTATACTAACTAATAAACAAGGAGAAAACTGTTTTATATCATTTCAACATATTTGAAAATAATTTCCGCATTTTCTACGATCTTTGACCACGAGCATGCAAATTATTCAACTGCCAGTCAGTTTGACCATGAGGATTCACCACGAGCATACGAAATCTTTGATCGCGAGAATAACACGAGACTTCAATGTGAACCGTATCTGACTGTCTAAACCCAATATTTTAAAAAGCATCATAGCAAGATAAACCCTCCTAGAATTTTTATAACCCATAAGTAAAAGGAATAGTGTTATATTTGTTGTTTATGCATTTTCACATAATTACAGCATTCTTACGATCTGGAACCGTGAGTGTGCAAAATCTTGAACTGCGACTTGGTTTGACCACGAGAATAGACCGCGAGCATACAAAATCTTTGATCGTGAGAATAACTCGAGACTTCGACGTTAAATGTTTCTGACAGTGCAAACCCAATATTTTCAAAAGCAATACAGTACAGAAACCCTCCTAACATTTAAATGACCCATAAGTAACAAAAATACTTTTTTTAATTTTTTTTTATTTAGTTGTTTAACCAGGTATAGCACACTAAGCTGAAAACTTTTTTTACAGGAGTGACCTGGGAGCACAAGGAGGTTAAGTGACTTGCTCAAGGTCACACAGTATGCAAGTGGAAGCTGCGGGATTCAAACCCATGTCTGGTCTGCTGGATGTCACCAGATTTGCAGCTCAGAGCCTTAGACCACTGCGCTATACTGCCTTGTCTTATTTGTTTTTAAAACATTTTTAATACTTCCCACGTTTTTTATGATCTTTGACCACGAGTGTGCAAAATCTTTGACCGCCACTCGGTTTGATCGCAAACTTGAACCGTGACTTGACAAATTCTTAGGTTGTGAAGAAAACCACGTGATTTCACCAAAAAAACATTAAAAGTTAAAAAAACTCAACTATTTACATACTATCCCACCACACAATGGTCACATATGTTTATTGACAGTTCACAAGTTCTGCATGTAATGAAACCAACGTAAACAAGCTTCTACACTAAGAGCACAAGGTTTACGCGTTCTTTCTTCGTGAGACCACAGATTCTTTGATCGCAACCATCTTTGACAGCAAGGATCATTCGTGAGTTGACAAATTCTTTGATCGCGGCAAAAAATACAAATTCATAAATTTTAACTTATACAACTTTCCATACATTCACTATGAGCCAATCATCATCAGACTCATGTAATAATTCCATCCCAACTTTCAAAAAAGTAATATTGTTTCAACTCAACTAGACTATTGACATCACCACCACATTCAGCCAGACCCATAATAGTATGATTGTAACAATCCATCAACACAACACTTGCTATTCCATTCATCATTATATGTCAGCATAAGTGCATATAACAATGCCTCAAGAAATATTTAACAGCTTCACAAATTTACACTTAACACTACCCAAACACATCAACCAATAAACGTGGCACACATATTCTTCTTTATCAATTTTTGCCCATGTGACAAGTGGCTGCAATATTAAGTGCACAGTACAATGCACACAATAATTAAATAATTCATAACAAAGTTAAGCTAATCATAGCAGATGTTTTCTTATTAGCACAATACTATATATTATTTTTCAAACAAACAATTTCTGATTTACTGCCATGTGGCTAGTGTTATTTATTACTAAATATATGTATTTTCACTTTCCTTAGGGGGACTACAACAGCAAAGATATTGAAGAAATAATTCACCTATTTCATCATGGCCATCTGCCATAAAACCAGAGCACACAGAGAAAGTGCCAGCTGTATTGCTTGTTCATTGTCATGCCATGCAAGAACAAAAGGTAAAGCTTCTAAACAGAGCATAAAAAACTCTCTTCTCTCCACATCACACACAGAGTAAATCATACATAACTAAAGAAACAGAAACCCCCCTCTAAGAAAACTACTACAAGTAGTCTTCCTAGAGAAACATTACAATCACAACGTCCAGCACTGTCATCACCAAAGCATAGACATGTGAGACAGAAAAAAGAATGCTAGGCGTAGTACCTCTGCTAATGCTCAACACAGTAAGATAATGTTTTTCAAAAAGCTAGTCCACAGAGCTAGGATTGAATGTGTGATCTCCAAAATAGTGAGATACAAAGGTAACAGACTACGTTCTAAGATCTCATTGATGAAACTCCACTTAAGAGCAAGACAATTTGTCAATGTGGCCCTAGCAATACATTCCCAACTGTGGAGTGAAATGATGTCAGCCATTGATAAATTGAGCACAAAGATTGAGGAGATGAGAAACATTATTTTATCTTTTGAACACTTAAACAGAGAAAATCTCTCTCTTGTGTTTCAAGGAGAGTGGTTTCATTCAGAGTACTCAGAAGCATTCTTCTGGGAAGAGACATACCACGCACACAGTAGAAACATTAGTTTAACAGTAGATGAGCATGGAAAACTGCAGAATGTCTTACCTCTATCACATGAAACAGTCCACCTGAACAATGACAATGTAGTTGAAGAGGTTGAAAGTGATCCAAAGTCATAAGCAAAAAAAATGGGCATGTGACAGCATATGTAACATTAGAGAGGAATCTATTATATATATAAAAAGTTTTCTTTCAACAATTCTAACCACAAAGAGATCTGAACGACACACAATCCTTCATAACATTGACAAGTGTGAGATCCGGCCTCACAAAGGCCTGATGGGTCACTCCCTCGCATGCTTAGAGACCATGAATTGCAACAGCACATTTCATCAATTTCGTATGCTAGCAGTGCATAACTCTGGTATTGCAAATTTGTGCAAAGGTTGTATTGCATCAGATCTGTTATTCGAGACTGCATGCAATTCCAAGCATTGCTCAATGATGGAGATGTTGAAAAACTTACTGAGTTAATTAGAGAGTTGCAAATAACCCATAGATTGAGGTCTACTGCCACCGTGCATGAAGAAGCAAATACTCTTCAGACATCTCTGGTAAAAGAAGACAACCTCCTACAACATTTTGGTCATGAGTTTGCTAAATCTGAATTGAGCAAAACAGAGAAATTTGATACAATCTGTGCGTCATGTGAACTATTGTTCTACAAGCACTTATGTGTCACAGTAGACCTGCAAAACATTCCATGTTGGAATACAATGTGGGGATGTCTCCATGCATACCTCCTATTAAAGTTTGACTTTGAAGAAGTCACAACTGTGTTACTCTGTTCCTACTGTCATAAAAAAATCAAGAATGACAGTTTACCTCCTCGCTCAGTGCTCAATAAAATGGAAGTAGAACCAACACCTAATGAGATAATAGTGTTGAACTTGTTTGAAAGGATTCTCATTCAGACCATGAAGCCATTTCAAATGATCATCAGGCTGAATACAAGGACACGAGACCTACCAAACAAAGAACTTGTACACTCTCTCAAAGGATCTGTTGTCTACCTGCCTGTACAATTGCAAGAAAATGTCAACACTATTTCTCACGACAACAGTGTAGTCATTTTGTTAAATGGTGTGCCAACAAAGGCCAAAACAATATGGCAGAACATTGTCAATGTAGACAATGTGAAGAACTGAGATATCTAAAAGAGCACAATTCTTTCTATGCTGACATTGACTTTGACGCATTTAGTGGTCTCTCATCAGATGTTGCCACAGACAACTCTGACAAGGCAATACTTGAGAAGGTTGACATGGCAACTGTACAAAATGTGTATGAGCAATTTACCATACACCCACTGCATGGCAAAGATCCAGTAATGAATAACATTGATTTATATCAAATGAAACAAGTGAAGGGCAATCCTGTTAGTATATGGGAGGCCACTCTAGAAGCTCATTGTTTCCCTGATCTGTTTCCACTTGGTTCAGGTGGTTGATTAGATGAACGAGAGCTTTGAGTACCAGGAGCTGAGTATAGGACCTCATGAGTACTACATAAGGATGGCAAGTTTCGAAGAAGCATTGCATACCTGTTCCACCTTCTTTGGGAAAGTGAACTCAGTGTCCTATCTGCTAGTATTGCTCACACATTGAGACTTGGGACAGAATTCAATAATATGACAGCTGCACAGTTACTACACAAGTTGCAGACCAAAGATGAAACACTGCAAGTCAGTCTTTTTTCTATTTTGTCTAGCATGCAAGCATGGTACCAAAGAATATTGGTACAGATGTCACTCCAAGGTAATGTGCATGTTGAGAGAGTTTGGACCATCAACATGGTTTGTGATGCTCAGTTGAACAGAATATTATTGGGATGATCTGCTCGATATACTGAGATGGGTAAACTCTGATTTTGAGAACATCCAAACAATGACTCTCAATGAACTCTGCTCACTTGAGTCCAGTAATTGTTTCATGTTACTTCCACCACCGGATACAGAGTCTTTTGAAATTCATACTGTCTAAGACAAATCCTCCCCTCGGTATTGTTCAGCACTACTTCTGGAGGGTTGAGTACCAAGCCCGTAGAGTCCCACACATACATATGTTGCTGTGGATGAAAGATGCCCCACGAATCAGAGACAATGAGACATCTGACATCCTAAGCTTCATCTTGACGTATGTCACATGTCAGATACCAGACAAGTATGATAGCGTAACACTTTGGGAACTGGTTCAGAAATTCCAACGACACCTCTGTGGCAAATACTGTCATAGGAAAGTAAAGAACAAAGGTCAGTGGTATACTCACTGCTGTTTTGGCTTCCCAAGGTGAGCTTTCCTAGCTGCTTCACTGAATGATGTGTTCTCAGCCATGCGACACCACTTGAAAGCAAAGTCAACAAAGCAAGTCTATGAAATACCTCACACAGAATCAGAAGTCTATATCAGTGACTATAGTCCTTCTCTTCTGTTGATGTGGTAAGCAAATACTGATGTCCAGTTTGTTGCAGACAACTAAATTGTAAGGTATGTAACATCATACATTACCAAGCACAAGCAAACTAACCTGCAAGAAATGTGGGAAGAGCTGTCAAACTCTGATAGGTCACTGTCTTCCAGACTTTGGTCACTAGAGCTTAAGACTCTGTCACACCGTGAATGCAGAGCCTATGAAGCAAGTGACTGGCTGACAGGTGTATGTCTATATGGTAAATCAGGCTCCATTAAATGTAAATCACAAGCAGAACAGGCACTGTGTTCTTAAGAGCCATGAAGAGATTGAGGAGTTGGCTGCTACAAGACCAACATCCACAAGTATTCTTAAGAGCAACTTAATTGACAACTACTATCCACAGCGCCACAGTGCTATGGACAATCTGTGTCTATTTGAAGTTGCTCAATGATATGACTACAAGTGGGGTGTTTCTTCTGACCCAGAAAAAGGAATATATAAAGTCACTGGCTTTGATGGCTCACTTGTGAAAAATGCAAACCATGGCTAATCAACCACTGCAAACTTACCTTGAACACAACAGAAAGCAAAGAACATTATTACTTTGCTCTGCTGTTTCTGTTCAAACCTTGGAGAGCAGAAGCTGAATTAAAAGGACTGTCCAATACATATGAACAAGAGTTCATGGAAACATATCATACCTTCCAGAGTCATGTCTCTGAGACATACATTGAGAGACTTGAAATGGAAAAAAATAGCTAGAGAACACAAAGAAAGTCCTAGATGATGACACACCTGTAACATCACAGAGATGGTCAATGTGGAAGGAGAAGGAACTCTTGGTGCTCCTCTTCCTGCTAATGACCCAACTATCCTAATTTCAGAGGTAGAGGGCACAATGCAGCAAAGCATGTACTTGTCAGAGTCAGTCACCGACATTGTAGACAAGTTGAACTCTCATCAAACAGTCATGTATCACTCTGTAATGCATGCTGTCAAGCATGTAATCAAGCACAAGAAAAAGCAGTGCATTGCGAAGAACAGACACCAATCAGGATGTTTGTAAGTGGTGCTGGTGGGACTGGTAAAAGTTTCTTGATCAAAGCCATAAACAAAGGAGTGCGTGACCTTACCAATGCACCAACATCTGTTATTGTTGCAGCTCCTACAGGTTTGGCAGCTTATAACATTGGTGGCATCACACTTCATAGGTTATTCATGTTGCCAGTTGAGCATGGAAAGAGTGGCGATTACAAAAAATTGTCATATGACGTTGCCAATGAACTGAGTTCAATGTTTGACAAAATGCATTTGCTCATAATTGATGAGATCAGCATGGTCTCAAATGTTCTCCTCACATTCATCCACCTACGTGTACAGAAGATACTAGGAACCAATGATAGCATGCCATTTGGTGAAAAGAACATTCTTATTCTTGGAGATCTCCTTCAGCTGGCCCCTGTAAATGGCAAGTATGTTTTCTGTAGCCTATCCATCGAAGAAGCAAAGAAAACAATTGGATGCATTGGTGGAGTCAATCTGTGGGAATTCTTCTCATATGTTGAACTCTCACAGAACATGAGACAACAAGGTGACATGTCTTACAAAGCATTACTTGACGAGGCACGCATTGGTGCCCTCACACCCACGCACGTTGAAATGCTAAGACAGCGCATGATCACAAGAAATAATGCTCCTATTCAGGATGCTTGTGATATCTTTGCACACATTCAAAAAGGTAGCGTACATGTTGTATGTCTATTCCCAAGGCTTAAGCAGTGTGCAGAATTCAATGACATCATGATGAAGAGAGAACAGCAGCCTGTTGTCACTCTACCATGCATAGATACCATAGATGGCATTACTCTATCATGAACAATGGTATCAAAAATGGTTGATCATCTGAAAGAGCTCACGAATGATGTGCCATGAACAGCTGGTCTGGAAGCTGTGCTACCACTGAGTAGAAATGCGTGTATCATGCTCTGCAGAAACATAGATGTAGATCGAGGTCTTGTAAATGGTGCAATGGGATACATCCAAGAATTCCAGCACAATGTACAGGGTACAGCTGTGGAGTTCGTAGTTGTAAAGTTTGACAACTGTGCAATACCTCACCCAATAGACAGAGTAACAGTCAAGCTTGAACTTGTAAAAGACATATATGTGACAAAGAAACAGTTTCCATTGTGTGCTGCTTATGCAGTGTCCATTCACAAGTCACAAGGCCTCAGTCTTGATAGTGCCATAGTAGATATAGGCACTGGCATATTCAAGGATGACATGTCTTATGTTGCCTTGTCTCATGTAAGACAATTGTCTGGAGTACACATTGTTAATCTAGCACAAAGCAAAATACATGCTGACACAAAATGTATAGTTGAGTACAACAGATTGGGTACATTGTACCAACCAAATGCTCCTTTACTACCAGTTCCCAAATATGCATCTGTCACAGCAATTACAATCGATGAAGGACACATACTGAAAAGACAGTGTACTAAAACTCCACACTCATTACCTGAGTACTCCATGAAAGAGCACTCTCTTAAGAAACTACTCGCACCGGCCCAGTGGCGCAGAGAGCTGAGGCCCTGGATGCCACACCTTGAACCACTTCGGCGACCCGGGTTTGGGAATGGACTTGGTGCCGGAGGTCGGCAGGGGAAGGGGTAGGATTGAACATCCATAGGATTGCTCTCCTCCTCTGGGGAGGGTTAGGGGCACATGATTGCTCTGCAGCGGCCCCTGGTGGAGACCAGGGATACAACAGAGGGATTGCATGAAGGAGAACACCAGAAAAATGGAAATACCGCTTGCTGGCTGCCGGATGATGGCTCTCTGTCCCCAGTTGCCTCCAGTGCCTTCCCGGGGCCTCCTTTTCCATGGCACCATCCCTGGGCCTTAAGAAGAGTGTGCTGGGGTCATCCCTCTCCCCGGTGCCTTCCCCCTCAGAGGAGGGGGGCCCACCCGGCGAAGGGATACACCTGGATATCCCGGGATTGGCTGCGATTCGAGGAGTAAGAGGAGGGCTGGGTTAGGACAGGAGGGGCTATAGGGAGATGTGTAGAGCCTGAAGGAGTGGGGGACTGCGAGTATGAGGATGGCAAAAAAAGAATATACAAAAAAAAAAAAGAAACTATTTGCATCCCCACCTGCGAAAAAATGTATTGGAGCCAGCACACTCCCAACATTTAACAACAGCACAGGAATCAACTGCTATGCAAACACAACTATGCAAGCACTCCTCCACATCCCTGAGTTTGCCAATGTGTTAAACTCTAGCCCATCAACACCTCTATCAGAGGCATTAAACAGAGTCAAAAGAGGTAGTCGAGATGAGTTCCCCAGTTTACAAAGCTTGACTCTTCTATGACTAACTCTTAGTCAATATGCAGGACAATCTATGTTTGCTAACAATGCACAACAAGATGTCACAGAGTTCATGATGGGAATAATAAACAGTTTAGCAGTTGACGGCATAGATCTGCGTCAACGCTTTAAAGTTGACTAAGTGTCCAAGTACACATGTTTATCATGTGGGTACAAAGAATCACAAACAACTCAGGATATGCTGTGGCTCTCTGTCTATGTCCCAGAGCACAGAACTGTGAAATTTCACAAATTATTTGCTAATGCAGAAACTGGATGGCTCTGCCGAAGATGTGGTCGATCTTGTGTATGATCTCTGAGAGTTACATATTCAAGCTCATATATTATAATAGTACTACAGCACTTCAACTCTCAAGGCATGAAAGTCACAACACAAATTTCAGACTTCATTGCTGGAAGAACTGTGTTCTCAGGCACTCAATTTGACACACATGTAATTATCTTCCATCACGGCCTATCCATTCACTCTGGACACCATCTCACTTGGCGAAGATTCAGAAAGGGATGGGTGGAGTAAAATGACACACTATGCACCCTAAAGGAAAGACTTCCAAGAAATTTCAAGGATGCATATGTCATACTTCTCCACTGCACCAATGTGTACAATGTATGGAAGAGTGATGCAATCTAATCACAGCATATCAGTACACCAGTTTCTGAGCAAAAAACAACATTGCATCTTTATATTCCAGTCAAATAGAGTTTCTCAACCAACAATCCACATATACATTTCCCTTACAGCCTTTATCAAACACTACTACTATGTGATGCCACCCACACTGATCAATGTGTCCTACATGTTATACAAAATCACTGTAGCCAAATCCTAACTTACTAGATTTCTCTACCATTGTATAAAAACAACACAACAGTACAGCAATGTAGCTACTGTGGTACACAAATCGATCTGTGTAACACTGCTACCCTCATAAGCCAGATGCAAAACAAGACTGTTTTCATCATAGATCACAATCCAATGTCAAAAACATTGTATTGTGATATTCAGCATTAGCAACTTAGGTGTATTAACAAAAAAAACTGCATTATTACTAATCAAGTAGACTTGAGGATATTAAATAGCAATCAATAGCCAGTCAGTTAGTGACATCTGTTTGCAAATGCCTTGCTTAACTTTGTATATCTCAACACATATTACTGTGCACTGACTTCTGTCACAGTACTATCTTACATGGCAATGACAAATTAATTTAACTATTGAAACACTCTCAGAGTTGCAGCAACCGTTCTCAACATATTTTGTTGAGAATCCTACTTGTTTCAACAACACACGCCAGGTAAAGTTCTGACCCCTTTGTCTGTTGTCATCTACATTGTTGACCATTACTATGATGCTTACTAAATTGACTTCCACCAAATCCAAGCAGACTCGAGGGTGTTGGATATTACTAAACATCAGTTAGTAAGTTACGTCTTGGCAAATGTAGCAATCTCACCCACACTGAGAGTACAACCACCTATGCCATGGTGTAATCTCTGCTAGTATGCTGGAATTGCTGAAACAATGTGATAGAATTTCCTATCACTTTGATGCACTCTGAACCCTGAATACAACAAACCATCACACAAACATTCGACTCAGACTTGTACATATGTATATAATGCTTAGCTGCAAATAACATGTATATAACAATTATTACATTCAAATGCATATGTTTGCTATAAGATAATAGAATACCTAAATAATATGAGCTCATTGAGTATCTGTGCTACACTGTGTGCCACTGACCTAAGACTAACAAAATTGGACATGACAAACTATTCAAAATAAATATGACTCAGTCTTGTCCATATGTATATAATACTGCATTTGAAAATGAATATACATAAGTTCATTAAACTTAGAAATGTGCATTTTTATTATAAGAAAACAGCACACAGCAATAACTTTCTTTCAGTAACTGTTATTCCAAACAAACTATTTTGTGCATTTAATGGTATTGCATTGCATTAAGTGCTACTATTGTTATAACTAATACCTGATAAAAGAGATTTATACCTGTGGTTATTCGTCCTATTTCCCACTGTATTATTTATCTCTATACATATCTGTGCAGATGTATACAAATCATTACAGATCAAAAAAATACTAACAATGATTGTATACTTCAGCCATACAATACAAACAATTGGTGTGCTCCTGCTGTTACAGGATCGTCCATATTTTTGGAGGTCGGATGAAGAATTTTTTCCCAGTTCTAAAAATAAATAATACTTCTAATAACTCATAAACTAACAGCTTTACCAACAATATTAACATGAGTAGCCTCACCACAACATGAAATAAAAAATAAATTTAACAGATCTCTCTAAAAGTTTCATTTTTTATTACTACATACTATAGTAACACCTAACTTACAATAAATTACTACTTTAACATAACTACCATCAACAAATATCAACATATTACTAATTTGCTACATTCGTACTGTTATCAGAAATGAAAAAAATTTATGTATTTAGCTGAAACAAAATACAAGGATAGAGAAAAATCAATCTTCATAATGTAATTGTTGATTTTTAACTAAACGTATTTCTTCAGATGTAAACTACCTCCACCAACTATGACACCACTAGATAAATCTACACTTGTGGTGATACTGCAGGAAAATGTTATAATGGTACCATAACAAAACATTACACTCCTCATCTTATCATGTGAACATGTACTCAAAAGTTAAGTACTATCAAAGATAGGTCAGTCACTAAAAATTTAAATTCTAGCCAGTTGCCAGAAATCACCACTTCAAAGTTCAAACCCACATGCTAAAAAATATTTAGTTACTATCCATTTTTTAAAAATATTAGTTATAACTGCAACTGATAATGAACTACTGTTAATAGACACTTAGCAAATAAAACTCAGGAATAAATGTTTAAAAATAACAGTTGTTAACAAAATATTTTGTAGTATGAAACCCATACAAACCACTTTTTAAATATGTTAAATTCTTACTTCTTAACAAAATGAATGTACAAAAAATACATTTAGAAAGGAAACAGCATATCAACTGAGGCAAATGGCAGTAAACAAGATACATCCTAAGAAGCGATAACAGATACAACCAATAAACTGTTTTTTTGCCCATCCCAAGAGCAACCAAACAATTCGGACTATATGCATATATTTATATATATATATACACACATATAAACATATATTGATACTTAAACAATAAAGTAATTAATAACCTAATTCTATGCCTCCTGACTTTTATTTCCAAGCAGTAACTGTTATGGGCTTGTACTATTGATCACTAAGTCTCCTATTTCACTGTGACTCCATGGCACTGACTATGCAGACTAAGCAGAACAGTGGCAACACCACCTCCTAGAAACATAGAAACATAGACTTTGATGGCAGATAAGGACCACTTGGCCCACCCATTCTGCCCATTTCCATACCTATTGGATAAGCTGCAGATTCTAGTTAACCAACAGCCTACTTCCTGCAACCCCCCACTATAATTGCCTTATGTCTGTCCCACGAATGTTTGAATTCCCCCACTGTTTTAGACCCCACAACCTCTCCAGGAAGGTGGTTCCATGTGTCCATCACTGTCTCCGTAAAAAAAATTCCTCACATTACCCCTGAGTCGTCCCCCTCTATCTTTAAATTGTGCCCCCTTGTTCTTACACATCTCATTTTCGCAAAGATGCTACCCTCCTGGACTTTGTTGATTCTCTTGAGGTACTTAAAAGTTTCTATCATGTCCCCTGTCCCTCCTTTCATCAAGGGTATACATATTAAGCTCTCTCAGTCTCTTCATATGGTTTCTGATGTAGACCCTGCATCATTTAGTTGCCCTCCTCTGGACTGCTTCCATCCTATGTCCTTGCGTAGATGAGGTCTCCAAAACTGCACACAGTACTCCAGATGGGGTCTCACCAACTGTCTGTACAGAGGGATAACCACTTCCCTTTTTCTACTTGTGATGCCCTCCCTATACATCCCAGATCTCCCTGGCTCTCCTTACTGACTTCTCACATTGTTTACCCACCTTAGGTCATCTGATATGACTACCCCTCAGGTCCCTTTCCATTATTATTGTTGTTAGTACCTCCCCTGCTATTGTGTACTCTTCTCCTGGATTTTTATTTCCCAGGTGCATTACTTTGCACTTCTTTGCATCAAATCTAAGTTGCCATATGTCTGACCATTCCTCCAACCTTGCCAAGTCCCTTCTCCTCCTTTCTACCCCCTTGTGTATCAACTCTGTTACAGATCTTTGTGTCATCTGCAAAGAGGCATACCTTTCTTCCAGACCCTCTGGAATGTCACCTATAAAGACGTTAAAGAGGACTGGACCCAGTACTGAGCCCTGAGGTACTCCACTAGAACCCCCCCTTTCTTCGAAATGTGTTCCATTCACTATTACCATCTGTGTCCTGTTGTGCAGCCAGTTTGCTATCCAGGCTACCAAATTGTTACCCACTCCCAGGCTGGCTAACTTGATTATTAATCTTTTGTGCAGGACTGTATCAAGTGCCTTGCTAAAGTCTAGGTAGGCCATATCTACAGCCCCTCCCTGGTCTATTACTTTGGTCACCCAGTCAAAGAAATCAATTAGATTCATCTGACATGACCTTCCTGCTGTGAATCCACGCTGTTTTGGGTCCTCTGCCCCACTGGCCTCTAGGTACTCAACAATTCTTTGTTTCAGAACAAAATGGCCACAGGAGGGGGGGAGGAGGTACAAGGGAAAGGTGTCACAGAAACCTAACTAACTGTCTCATCGGACAAACTTCATTTGTGCAGAGTTACAATGGTATTAATTCTTGTCAAGTAACTTGTTCAATCCCAGTCACCACCTCACACATAATGAGAAGAAACTTTGAGTATCACAGTGTACTCTCATCATCAATCAGCAATGTGGCATCTCTGCTTATGACTCTGTGACCACACCTGTTGATCCAATCATTGCAAATTTTCACAAAAAGGACACCTATTGCCTTTCTGGCTTTATACCTACCTGGGAAGACATATCACAGTGTGTCTTTCCATGTGGCTCACATATTGAGCTCATCGCACAATGGCTGTAGCTTGCAATCTGCATGTCCTCATGCAGGTTCTTGAAATCTGTCTAACACACTCTACATAGAGTCCCACCATGGACATTGCCACCTATTTCCAAAAATTCCACAGATATTTGCAGATAGATCTAATACTTTCTCCATTTCTACAGTACAACCAGCGTACACAAACCTTTTAGAATTTCTGTGAAATCTCTGGCAATATCTGACAATGTCTGCGCATGCACCTGTGGTTGCAACATGCACCCACACCTCACCAGACTAGGTTGCATGTCAGCTCACAAATTGCAACCTCACCATCCCAATAAACCCTGGATACCTGACCCAATTGTGATGAACAACAAATCCAGTGCAACCTACACAAGATCAAACAAATTCAACATAAGTTCTGTACCAGAATGGCATCACGTATTGTCAACTAATGTGCTCCATTCACAATAAACAACTAACTGGAAGCATATAACTCAGTCACAAGATAACTTATGATGACAAGAGTCAACTCAGACCATTATTTTGTTATCCAGCATGTAGAACACTAAAACAGTCAATATGTGTATGGAGACAATCTTAAAAAATCCCTAAACAACTACGTCATATTCTTCTCTGGCTGTATCCATGCATCTACAGCACAGCATCACAGACAATCAAGAAGAAATTACTGGCAGCCATGCATCTGTCTACACACCTGAAACTGAAACAGAACAACAGAGCTGTGACCCAGAGAAGATTTATTTTAATGTGAATGTCAACATGACTCAGTGAGTAAGAGGTACAGTGGAGATCCATCAGTGTAAAGCAACCCACACTGTTATCTATCTTTTTCTTAAACAGTTGAAATTGAGCATAAGTGTCACAGGCAAACATCTCTCTCCAAATGAAAGCAGTTACATCTCTTGCAAACCAAACACCCAAGCCTTCAGTCAATTCTAAAATATTCTAGGAACAATGACAGCTGAGTAGCACTCACCCACATTCAGGGTGGGACTATTTATTAACTGCACATCAGGGTTGATTCTCGAAGGGCTACACCTGGTATAACTACACATGCACCATGTAGAATGCTGAATCTAGTAACTTTCACCACAAATTGCAGCAGACATGATTCAAGATGGTGATCCACAACATACCACAGGCCACATCCACCAAACAGCAACAATGGCACATAAATCCCCTACAACATGGCACTAGATACTTAATGGCAGCAGTCACATCCCATCCCACAAGGTCACCCACAAAGTTCCCACATTGGCATTCAACAAGAACCCACAGAGCAGACACAGCAACATAAGCTATGCCATTATTCAGCTGCTTTAACTTACAGATGCACCCCTGGAGCTCCTATTGACCCATCAGCTGCACAGTGGAATGTGCACTGTGATCCACCCCCCACCATGCCCAACACTCTCCAGCGGAGCCCCACAGGACTACCCATACCCCCCACTCCCACAACAACACTAGGCACAAAGCCCCACAAAACAGCATGACCACCCACCACACAAGGCCCAAACATATAATCACCCACAGCATATACAGCACACAACAACTCTGGTAGTCTAGTGCCCCCCCAAACAAACTGTATAAAAATAAGATTAATTCCATCCTAGACAACAATAAAACTACTCCAATCCTGAATCTCTAGTACTGTAGTGTTCCCCCACCCCACAATACCACTCACCCAGCACCTCCCCCAGTCATCAAGTAGCACAACCCACCTCTCAACTCCACAGCCACCTACCCACTGACTGCAATATTAGCACCGCTACACAGACACACTCAAAACATTATTTCTGAATACATCTATGCAGCAGCACTAATACTGCATTTAGACACCACCTGGGCAAGGAGATGAGAGGTGCACTATGCCAACCACCAACTGGGGACATGTGTTACAAGGAGCACGGTGGGCTGACACAGCATAGTAGAAGGGTGGAGTGGTGGAGGAACGATAGACCACCAGAGACTCACAATTGGATATATTTTATTATTTCCCAGTTCAAACAGGACAACAGGGCACTAGGCTTCCATAGAAGCAAGTATGTAATCAATCAGATTTTAATACAGTTCAAGATGGCATGGGGTGAGAGGAACACTAAAGTACCAAAAAATCAGGGATAAAACTCTTGACCAAACCACCAAGAGACACATCTGTGGCATATTGCCTTTCTTCCCTCCAAATTTCTACTCAAAAGACCAAACCATTCACAAAATATTCAACATTAAAAATTACTAAAATTTCCATATTTATTCCAATATTCAAAATCTGGCCATCTTGTCTCTCACTCGCGATCAAAGATGGCAATCAAAGAATCTCACGATCAAAGAATTTTCTGGGTCATGATCAAAGAATTTGCACACTGATGAACAAAGACTTAAAAACCTTATAAATCTAAAAATGGAAGGAATTGTGGTAAGCCACCACCACGGTTCTACAGAATGAAGCTCCCTGAGTAAAACCCACCCTCATTTGACTTCCTACGACACCCCTTTTTGAAATTGGGCCATCTCATCCCTCGCTAGCGACACATGATGGCGATCAAAGAATCTCGCGATCAAAGAATTTGCAAGCTCATGATCAAAGAATTTGCAGGCTCACGAACAAAGATTTTAAAACATTATGAATCAAAAATTTGAATAAATCGCACAAAACCGCCACCATACTTTGACAGAACGAAGCCCCCTGAGTAAACCCACCCTCATTTGACCTCCTAGAACAGCCCTGAGCTGAGAAAATTATTTTTTAATTTGGCCATTTTGTCCCTCGCTCATGATGCACGATCATGGTCACAGAATCTTGCGATCAAAGAATTTGCAAGCTTGCGATCAAAGAAATTGCATGCTCATGATCAAAGAATAAAAAATGGTGAAACCCAATTTTTTGACCGATTTGAACCGAACCAATGCCATGGTTCAATAGAATGGACCCTCCTGAGTAAAACCCTCTCTCATTTGTGTCCCTAGTCCACCCCTCATCTGAGATACTTCTGTTTTTAGGTCACGATACAAGATCGCGATTAAAGATTCTCGCGATCAAAGAATTTGTCCGTTCATGATCAAAGATTGTTAGCGAGCCACGAATGAAGAATTTAAAACCTAAAAACTCTATTTTTGCACCGATTTCAATGGAACCAAAGCCATGGCTCAATAGAGCAGGTTCCCCTAAGTAAAATCCACTGAAGTTTTACTTCAGAAGTGACCCCTGAGCCAAGATATTTGTGTTTGTCCAAAGAGAAAGGATGTGGTTTGCATCCAAAACATGTCAGATTATTGGCATTTGTTAATAAAAGTTTAAAGTTTGTACCTAGACTGGTGCCCTTGTTATTAGAGGTGTGTGTGCTCCACTTTTTGTGTTTATGTGCTTTTTGATATTTGTGTTTGTGCAATCGGAAAACTGAAAACAAGATGGCGGACCTTGTGGTCAAAGAATTTTTGAAATTCCTCAGGATCAAAGATTCTTGAACCACGAGGCTGCAAATTCTTTGACTGCCAGGTGGGACGAGATGGCCAGAACCCCGATTCTTCGATCGCAAGATATACAAATAAATTTTCCCATTGACTTATAATGGAAACTTAAAAGTGCCATAACTTTTGAATGCCTTAATATTTTTTCACCAAACAAAAAACAGTATGTTCAGCTACCAAAGCACTTTCAAACAAGCCATCTCACAGACTGGTACAGTACACAATGCCATGCAGGACCACATCAAGTATGCCAAAAGGTGCCTCCAAAAATGGATAATTTTGCATTTTTCAGCGCTTTTGTACACAAAGACCGGCATTCTGACAGAAACACAATTTGGAAAATCAAGAGATCTAGTGCACCCAATGTGTGTACCAAATTTCAGGCAAACCCATTTAAAGGGTCCAAAGTTATTAACGTACAAACTTTTGACTTTAGTATGTAACTGGCCGCTCAACCCTAACTATAGTGGCACGACCACGCCACTATTGTGTGTGTTATATATATATATATATATATATATATATATGCAACAGGGGTCATGATGAAAATTGTAGAATAAAACCATTTATCTACAATACTACAGTATGGTGATAAATTTATTTATCATCATAGTAACCATTTATCTACACAGTTCTCGTCAGAATTCATTTAGAACGTTTAGCCTCAGAAGCAGTACTAACCATATTCAAATAGGAATAACTTTAAAATGAAAAAAAGATAGCATGGTACTGTGAGCATGAAAATTGTTCAGCACAAAATGATCTTCGGCACTCATGAGGTTACTTGAGGTCACTGGAAACTGTAGAAGATAAATAGAATAATAGATAGGTTGCAGTGAATTACAAGGCTGTAATTCCATCAAGAGGTTCTGGGGACATAGATAACCTCGAGAGCGAAGCTCGAGAGGTTTTTATGTCCCCAGAACCTCGAGATGGAATTTTAGCTGAGTAATTCACTGTAACCTATTTTTTATTTTTTGTAATATATGGATGCAAGAAGGTGGTGAGGTCTTACTTGTTGGAGTGTTGTGTAGGCTGAGGCGTGGCTTGAATGAGGAATCTGGAAGCTGTTTGAAGAGGTCATTAAGAAAGTGAAGGAAACAGTTCATAGTAAGAGTAACAGCTAAAGGCTGTATTTTGTTTTTTAAGGTATTTTGATTTTCTTGGTCAGAGATGAACTGTAGCCTGTTTTCGGTAACTGTTTGTGGTTTTCAAAGAGATATTATTGTTGCCGATGGAAAGTTTTGTGGTGTTTGTTTCCCGTGGAGCAGTTTTTTAAATTCTTCGTGCTGACTGCTGAAGAAGCTGACTCGTGGTGACCGCGAGGTGGCAGGGTGCGCTTGTGCTTTTCTGCAGGAATGATAATACTATCATTCTAAAGCCTGAATGATAGTATTATTGGGAGTGGTTTATTGGGAGTGGATTACTGGGAGTGAAGTGTGCTATTATGGGGAAATGGTATCTATTACAAGGATTTTTTTACACCGTTTTCAATAGCATTATTTTCATGATCCATATATTACAAATGCAGTATGACACACTGAACCCCTGCATATCATATATATATATATATATATATATATATATATATATATAGATAGATAGATAGATAATATGTTGATGGACATATGTCTATTTATGCAAAGGTGTGAACAATAAATGCATGCCATAAATAATTTGTATTGTAGCGACTGTGAAAATAAAACCATTTATGTGCATAGTAAGTATGTCATCACTCATTTACATACATAGTTACTATGACATCACTTATTAATATATACAGTTGCTATGTCATCAGCCAGTTTAGAATGTTCAGCCTCAGTAGCAGTACTAATCATATTCAAATGTAAATAACTTTAAAATGAAAAAAGATAGCATGGTACTGTGAGCACAAAAGTTGGCCAGCACAACAATATCTACAAAATGAGTGGTGTTTCATTTGTAGATACCTTTTAGTTTTTGTGTTAGTAGCAAAAAACAGCAGAATGTTAAAGGGGAAGTCTTGCATGCATATCCTGTTATTTTTACTTACTTGCAGCTGTCCATATGTTTCTCAGAGTCAGCTGAGTTCCCGATCATGGTTTCTGCTGAATTTGCCTGTTTATTTCATACTTTTATCCCCCAAACAAGTTCTTTATAGTCCCCCCTCCATTTTGTGCTTGTGAGTGCTTCCTGGTGATGTTACGACCACAACAGCCGAGGATGAGTATCACACTAAAAGCAATCCCACACGCAATGTTCACACTGTACTTTGGTTCCACTTGAAGTGCTGGGGACACATTTCAATGATGTGCCATTCATTGGCGTGATCCTCGGCTCCTACATCATGGAGAACTTGAAGTGTTTTCATAAATAAATGATTTTAAGCACCCAGTGCACATTTTACTGTTAATAAAATTAATAAAAGTAATAAAAACAAATACATGATGTCAGTCACTTTTTACTGAAGAAGAATGTGTAGTAAGAGTGTCAGTTATTATGGGTTATTTATTCACTTCTTACTGAGTGACAGTATTGTGACATTTCATTGGTTTGATTTACTGTCAGTTATGATTTTTCCCTTGAGCACACTATTCTCCCTCCAAAAATTAATCCGATATAAGACAGAGACAGAGAAAGAGAGAAAGAGACTGACGTTTGACAGCCTCAAGAGGATTTCAGCAATAAAGTCATACAATGGACTGTAATTTTTATGAGTATTTAATTTTTTTTTTGTTTTGTTGCCCATCGCTGCTTTCTGTTCTGTTATTAGAAGTTATAATTTAGCACAGATTTAGTATTCAACATGCCTAGCTGCATGGTGCCTGCATGCAAGAATATGACTGGGAGAATTTTATATAAACCATTCCCCAAACACAATAAAACACTGGCAGCACAATGGTTCCATAATGTACGGCTTAAGGACCTCAACCTTAAAATCACCAAGTGGTCTCGAAACCAGGTAGTGTGCTCGATCCACTTTACTGAGGACTGCTTTGAAACTGAGTGTGCCATAAAGGCTCAAGTATATGGGCTTGAACCAAGGAGTTACATCAGGCATGGTACTGTTCTAATTCTCATACTGGACACACAGAAGAAACCGAGGGAATGACTTCATACAGTGAGACGCTTGCAGCGCAAAGAGCACAAGGAGGTAATCCTGTCACTTATTAATGTGTATTATCAGCATAACTCAAATCCATGTCTGTAATATTAGTAGTGTTCCAAATGTCATACCTTACTGTGCTGCCTTCTATGTGTCCAGCATCAAAATCATGTAATCTCCATCCAGTCCTGCATCTACTGTTGTCTGCCATGACAACCCCAGTAATTAAACACTGTACACATGGGTGTAACTGGTCACAGTAGGCCATTGTTATTGCATCACCCTTGGACCCTGTTTGTTGACATATGAACACACGACAATTGCCAGCAGAAAATGGCCAGTGTCATCTTTCTAGTCTGGTTGACATCTGCAGCTGGCACAATTACTTTGCAGCTGCCCCTGCACCACTCCCTTTCCCTCCACTAATAACAATCACTGTGCCTTGTCCCATCATCTTTTTGAAACATACACCCTGTGACTAAAGATGCATGAAATAAATGTGGCATGTTCCTGCCAGTAGCTCTGCCAGCTCATTTAGTACCTTTGAATGCATTACATCCTGTCCTGGAGCCTTGGCTACTGTCAATGCCCTTAACCCATCCTGCACCATCCCTACTGCGATGTATCAGTCCTCACCCCATCTCTGTATGTTTCTATCCATCCTCCCAATGTGGTAATCACCCCTTAGTAAACACTGAGGAGAAGTTAAGCAATAAGGAATGTCCACGGGTTACATTAACAGTCTGTTAATCACACCTAGTGGTGTAATGTGGCACGAGGCACAGTCGAGTGCCATATTGTCCCAGTGGGTGATCAACTGACTTTTAATCTAACCCCTTGCAGTGCCTTATTGCTAGTTTAAAAATTGTTTTAAAACAATAGTGTTAAAAGTATAGTTTATTTGTCACAGGAATTGTTGATTACAAGGTCCCTCACACCAGTACCCTCTGCTGCCTACCTGCAGCAATTCCCCCCCATACACACCAGTTTTTGTTCCTCCCCTCTTCCCCATAGTTTACTTAAGCAATAATGCACAACAGGGTGTGGTGTATCATGGGATATCGTCATGCCTTGGGAGGTTGGGCATAAGGCCGCAGGCCGAGTGCGTCCAATGACCCGAGAAGTGAAGATATCCCATGATATACCACACCCTGGAGTGCATTATTGCTATTATGAACTGGTTTAATAGTTTTCGCAGAGAAAATAATAAAAAATACACTTTTAAAATATTTTAATGCCTTTTTTGGAGTGATGGAGGAATATCTTTAAAATAAATAGTTCCTGAATGGTATGGGCAGCAGGTGGCACTGTTGTAAGTGGAGTTCATGGAGGAGTGCAGCTGTGAACTCAGTGTCACTCTCTCAGCACTACTTCTGAACTCTAATTTCTCTGCATTTGACCTGGTCCTGCTGCGTGGTCTGGGACCCGGTGAAGATCTGTGTGGATTTTTTTTTTCGTGAAAGTGCTGCTGACACAGGACTGCGATTATGTCGGTTGTGGTCTGGTCTCCTTACCTCACCACCACCACCTGTCCCTCCGAGATGCTGTGTTTCAATTGTTGTGTGGAGCAGAGGAGTAAACTGCCTGAGTTGTCTTCTGAAGGGAGCAGGTGAAGTTGGCAAAATCATTTTTAGTAATAAAAAGCAACAGCTAAAGTGGTGAGGTTGTTTTGTCTACCAGCTGGCAGATGTTTGATTGGGAAGGGCCATTGTGATATTGTGGGTGTTTTCATGTGAGTGTCCGTTGAGCGGCATTTCTTGTTTGGAAGCGGGTGCTCTATTTATGTATGCTGTAATTGGTGGGAGTTTCATTTCAGCAATAGGAATAGTTTTTAGGGGTTTTTTTGCACTGGTTATCCTAGTGAGTGATTCGCTCTAGGCCTCTGGACGTGGTGAATATTGCGGTTGGAGAATCTGATGCCCATGAGGAGACTGGTGGCCGGAGGTGTTTTTAAGCTTGATGATGTTGCCCGATATCATCACGACTTCAAAAACTTCTCGGCCAATCAGCTTCCTCCATTTCCCCAGTTCATAATTCTAATTATTCCATGGACATAAGAGAACAGCCAATTAAATTGTCAGACTGGCAGTTTACCACCAGTGTAAATCCTCTGATAACCAATGGCTGTTGATAAGCAAATAATCCAAATCATCTGCAGCACAGGAATAAATACAATAAAAATAAAAAGACAAAGCAACCTCTTTAAACGTTGCATTTTATCATAGTAAAAAAAATGAACCTTAGTATAATAGCAATTAGCCACTCGGAGGATGTTGGTTATTGAGGGATTTACCGCGGGTGGCGAGGATTTACCCACTTAGCTGCGCCTCATGGGCAAACCACTCCAGCCATTTTAAATCCCCCAATAACCCACACCCCCTCGTGGCTTATTGCTTAAGTGTCACATGTTATTAGAAATGGACTTGCTGAAGTGAATGTACAGGACATCCAACGCATGTCCACCCTCAAGTATGCTACATTCACACTTATACTAGTATTCCACTAGGTTGGACTGTCATGATCTACGCATGATTAAAATGGCAAGAAAGAGTCTTGGACTGTGATTGATCAGTTTGGGGCTGGACCCATGGCGTTATCCCAGCATAACGCCTTAGGTGTAGTCTCAGCACTGTGAACCAATGCAGATGACCACTTTATTGTCTTTTTTTGCATCTCCTCTTAAGAAACAAAAATATTTTTCCACTCTAATAAAAACATTCATTAAAATAATTTTTTTTTATTTTATATATTACAAGCCATTGTATAATAGCAATAATGCACTCCAGGGTGTGTGTCATGCTGGGATAATACCATGCCTGGGGCATTGGATGCACTCGGCCTGTGGCCTCATGCCCAACCTCCCCAGGTGTGGTATTATTCCAGCACGACACACACCCAGTCATGCATTATTCCTTTATAAGTCCATGCTGACTCATGTCCTGTACCAAGTTTACCTTCAGTGGTGCCACCACACCCTACTTAAGGATGTCTCCAGTAGCTTTCCCACTATGGACGTGAAGCTCACTGACCTATATTTTCCATATTCATTACTGGTGCCACTGTTGTGTAGTTAGGAAATATTTCTTCATGGAGAGATTTGTAGATGCATGGAACAGCTTTCCTGAGGTGGTCATGGTGTCAAAAACAGTGGGGGAATTCAAGAATACATGGGACAGACATAAGGCAATTGTTGTGGGGGGTAGGAGGAAGTAGGCTGTTGGTTAACTAGGATCTGCAGCTTGTCTGTTAGGTATGGAAATGGACAGACTAGGTGGGCCAAGCGGTCCTTATCTGCCATCAAATTCTATGTTTCTATGTATGTTATCAATCTTATGTATTCCTTTGAAGTACTTGAAGGTCACAATCCCTTCCTTCTTGTCCCTTTGCTGACTTACAGATCAAAAGAAAACCTTCTTTCCCTTCTTAATTCCCACAGCTATCTGCAGTTCCTTCTGTGCCTTTGCTCTCCCGACTTCCTTACTTGGCTCACTAGCCAACTTTAGGTAATGTTCCTTATCCACCTCGCTCTTGGTCTTGCTCAATATTCTGTAGGCCAACCTCTTTTCCCTTACTGCCTGGTCTTCCCCTGAACTGAACCAGCTGGGCACTTTGTCCCTTGTGTTCTTCCTACTGAGCCTAACACACTCATCGGTGGCAACCGGTATTCCTTCCTTAATGATGGACCACCTTTGGTCCACCCCATATCTGCTCTGATGCCAACCAGATGGCTCCTTAGCACTTCTCCCAGTTTCCTGAAGTCTGCCCTCCTGAAATGCATGCTTTTTGTCTTAGTCATGATACTGTCCCTACCTGTATTCAACTGGAACCACACAGTACAATGTTCACTTCCACCCAGTGGCTACCTGTCCATTATTTCCTGTACATGTTCTCAATTTGTGAGCACCAAATGAATTGCCTCAGCTGTTGTTGGTTCAGTAATGCCCAGAGTCAGGAACCCACTCTGAAGTCCTTCCAGGATCACCTGACTCCTAGCACATGTTGTGGATGGTATGATCCAGTCCATTTTGGGCAGGGTGAAGTACAATTACCACTTCTCTGTTCCCAACAGAATCCAATATTTGTGAGTCATTTTCCTGTCTCTCTCCTCATCCTGACTGGCTGGTTTGTAAACCACCCCCAACCTCATCTTTCTCCCTGTATTGGACCTTAACTGCACCCACAATGCTTTCACCTCCACTTCCTTTGACTCCCCCTTCATGCAAGTTATTCCCTCCCTGATACAAACTGCTACCCCCCCTTCCCAATTACCCTGTCCCTCCTGTACAGTTCATTTCCTGGGATTGCAAGGTCCCAGTCATGGTTTTATGTTGCCCAAGTCTCGGTTACTGCAGTTATGTCCACCCTCCTGTCTGCTAATAGTGCCTGCAGGTCCTCCATCTTGCTTCCAAGACTCTGCGCATTCAGAGACACCATCCTCCACCTAGAATCTGACCTTTCTTCTCTTCCCTTCACTCTGCTATTCACATTCATCCCCTCTCTGTGCAACCCTCTACGTACCCTTGTTATGTGTTCCTCACCTCCTCCACCATTTTGTAACTATGTTCTCACCCCTTCAACCTACTCCCTCCAGAGATGTGCCATCACTGTGGAGTGGGTGATTCACTGACCTCCTCCTGTCGGAGTCTGTGGGCCTGCATGCCCACTGCCCCCCTACAGTACTTTCAATCAAGTGTAGTGGTTAAATGTTCCCCCTGCTATCCTGAGTTCACATACTTACTGCTTAATCAACGGATTGGTAAAATATTTAAACAACAATATGATTTCTTGTGCAACACAGTGAAATGAGGCCTGCTTTTATTCCATTTCTTAATGTTACTTTTTTATTATCCATTACAGGTTATATAGCAACTGACCAAGTCATTATGTGCACAAAAGAGAAGACATACTGAAACTGTTGATACCCCTACCACATTTGAAAACTGCATGGATAATATTACTAACAACATTGTGGAAATAATTCCTGAAGTATACGTTTCCGGGACTTCTGTGCAGACAGACATGGATATGCAGTACATGGGTCTGGCAGATGAAATGATTCTGCCAGCTTGTACAAAGATGTCTCCTCTTGGTCATGGCTATTCAAAGGTATGAGTAGTTGTTTTAAACAGTCAATTCATGAAATGGTAATATTATGTTTTTTAAATTTTAAACCTGAAAACCCCTATGCTCTTTTCCTTTTCAGACTCTTAACCTTTGTCATGAACAAAATGATGAACCATTGACAAGCACTGCAATACAATGGTCATCTGTCATTGGTACACTGATTGAAGAGATTCACTGTAAATGCTGCAGTAAAAAATGATTTCAGGTAAGAAAGTATTCAAAGTTGTTAGTTTCTCTTTGGGGGATTTATGTTGTATGAATAACGTACATGCATTATTTGTTTTGCTCTCCATTGACAGGATGGTGAATTTCACAACATCATATCTGACCATAGTTCAGTACAGCAACATGATGGTACTGGTAAGTGTTATCAGTGAGAGATATGACTGAGATAATACTTAAAACTGTGTGGCAGCAGAAGGTTGGATGGTGAACATGTTTGAATGGCGGGTAGGTTAAGATAGTGTGCAAACGAATGGATGTGATAGGTTTAAAGATGAGAGTGAAAATAGTGTTGGGGTAGAAGAGGTGGATACAGGAGAAGGTTAGAGGGTGAACATTGTGGAAGGGAGGGAGGGTAATGACAGATAGTGACTGGGTGTATGGATGGGTGGAAAACTGGCTGAGGGACAGAACCCAGAGGGTGGTGGTGGAGGGAGAGTTATCTGGCACCAGATAGGTAACCAGTAGTGTCCTGCAGTGCTCTGTGCTGGGGCCAGTGTTGTTCAATGTCTTCATCAATGGCAAGGCATACGAGGAGAGGTTAAGGGCACTGAACATGTACTCCCTGGAAGACAGGAGAGAAAGAGGGGAAATGAGTGTGACATTCCAGTACTTGAAAGGGATAAATAAGGTTGATAAGGAAAGTGTCTTTAAGCTGAGTGGAAATCATATCACAAGGGGGTACAGTGATAATCTGGAGGCTGGGAGGTTTCTAAGGGAGGTCAGGAAGCACTTTTTCACACAGAGGATGGTGGACAATTGTAATGCGCTGCCGGAAGAGGTTATCCCATTGAAGACAGTGGGTAGCTTTAAGAGAGGCTTGGATAGGCATAGGGGGAAGGTAAGAATCATGGGTAGGGAGGATGGGAAGAATGGGGAGGGAGGGCTGGAACATTAGCTCAAGCTGTGGACCCTGGAATACAAGCAGACTTGATGGACCAAATGGCCTTCTTCTTCTGGCTTCTTCGTATGTTCATATGTATGTTCATATCTAAGAATGAGATAACACTCATTTTGTAGATAATGTTGTGCTGTACAACTTTCATGCTCACAGCACTATGGTATCTTTTTCATTTAAAATTTATTTGCATTTGAATATAGTTAGTACAGGTACTGATGCTGAACATTCAAAATGCATTCTGCAGTGATTGTGACATATCTACTATGTATATAAATCTGTGGGGATGCGTCTACTATGTGTATAAATGAATTTATATCATAGTAACTCAGATTTATCACATAGGATTTATGTCCACGCCTATTGCATAAATATATTTAGACTTGTGTCAGATGAGATTTGAGTTGGTGGTGGGCACAATTCATTTCACGGGGGACACAGCTTTTAATATATATAGGAGAGGAAATGCTTTTTAAATGGCAGCTATCAATAATGTTCCCATTAACAGACATGATATCTCAAAGCCAAAATGATCCCTAATTAACCGCACCTGAATAAGAAGTGATGTGAAAAACTGTGCTTTACATTGTTTGTTTTTCAGTAAGCATTCTGTTACAGTTCTCTTCTTGGAACCTGATATTTGGAGTTTTAACTATGGTATGGTATAGTCTGAGAAAATAACTCTACGCATGGTTCTGAGAGGACAATAGCTCATGTTTATTATTCTACATATAAACCATGACATAGTAAAAACTCCAAATTACTGGTTCCATGAAGAGAAGTGTAACAGAATGTTGACCATCAAAATTAAGAAATGCAAATCACAGCTTTTCACATCAGTGTTCATTAACGTATAGTTAAATAAGGCTCATTTGGAGGCCCGTGTTTTATTTATCTTATTATGCACATTAGTAACTGCTGCCAGTTAGCACACATTTCCTGTACACTTTAACTGTGCCCAGCAGTAATATATTAATAAGTCCAACAGATCCCCACATTGCTGTAAACAAGGGTTTTATTTGGCATCTGCGTTGCTTTTATGTTCTGTCTACAACTGAAGGCATGTGAAAGCATTCCTTCACACCAACAGTTGTCCAAGCTGTACATATTAACACAGTCAAGTGAATAGCCCTGTTTGTATTATTTGCCAACATCAAAGAAAACATTAAGGTAATTATTGCTCTTATTGCATTGCAGATGTTGAGATTTCTGATACAAGCTCATCAGATGATGGTGTAAGTAATGATCCTGACTACAAGCCTGACAACACCTTCACGGAGACCTTCACCGATGACCGGGATCACACTTTGAATCTATCAGTTCAGCTGGTAGCAGTTCTGATGACTATGTCTCTCAAACAAAGTATGTCGTGTTTGAGCAGTGCCTCAAACAATTATTTGTTATGATTCCATGTCCACAATAGGGAGAGCATTTTGACACCTGATCAAAAAATAAGACAGCTCGTGGAACCTATGTATAATGTATAATCACACACAGGACTTGCACCTGTTTCCAGTCATGAACACCGCCTGGCTGTCACATCAGACTGAATTATCTGAAAAAATTAAAGGGAAGAAAGTAACATTGATTAAAGATGGCTGCTACGACTCCCCAGGATACTCCGCAAAATACGAGACGTACACACTCAAAGAGAATGACACTAAGAGCATTGTTCACTTTGTCTTAAAACAAGCAGGTCCAGAAATGAAGAGTGTAAATATGGAGAAGGCTGCATTTATTGAGTGCATAAATCATGTGTTGCAGCAGGGTATAGAGCTTGAGTGCATAGCCATGAACAGGCATGTTCAAATAGCTAAAGTAATGAGCACATCATTCAACAACATCTTGCATCAATACGATGTGTTGCATATGGCCAAAAATATAGCTTCAAAGTTGAGAAACAAATCAAAGAAGGCAAGTGTGCACCCACTGCAGCCATGGATCAAATCAGTAAAAAAACAAATGTGGTTTTCTGCCGCTGGCTGCAACGGTAACGCCGAAGTGTTGATACAGTGATGGACATCGATACTGGATCATGTCCAAAACATACACAGTTGGGCAGATAAGGTTTGGTTTCAGGCTTGTGAACATGCACCACTATCACCGGAATAGAAGCGCTTGAAGAAATGGCTGCAGCCAGAAACACCATGGATGGATGCCCTTGTGTCTGTTGTACGAGAAAAAGTTATTTTGCGAGACATAACCAAACTAACACAGTTCTGTCACACAGGACAGCTAGAGATGTACCACTCGGAACATATCCATTATGTTCCAAAGAACAAGCATTTTTTCTATAAGAGAATGACATGTTGCACTCAGTTGTGTGCTTTAGACCACAACATACATACAGACCACAAGCAGAAGATGTCCAAATGGTACAATGGGAAAGACAAGCTTCAATACACACAGGTGCAACCACAAGGTTGGGACCACTGGGTCACAAAGAAGATAATGGAAGACAAGACATACCCACATGAGTCTAGTTTGCTGAGAGATGTGCTGGATCACAAGAAGGTTTCAAACCCAGTACCAATTCCCAAACCACATGTACCAAATCGAATGACAGTGCTGGAGAAACCAGATTTGCATGACACATTGAAATATTCCCATTTCAAATAGACTGGACTTACTGACAACTATGGCATTTACAGCATACCGTATGTGCAGCTGGGGATGATGGCAGGGCAGGGAGACCTGTTGGAGAGAGAGGGGCTGTCATGTAGTGCATTCAAATTATACTATAGGTGTTGCTGGTGAGGATAGCTGTGGTGGGTGACATGTTTGAGAGGTAAGTGACTATCAGGGATTGTGAATCATAATAAGGTGGTGTTGGTGAGAATAGCAGAAGGTAACATAGGGAAAGGGGGGACTGAGTGACCACTAGGGCATTTGTATCATAGGGTGACATGTGGTAGGGTGATGGACTGACCACCAAGGGAGTCAAGTTATACTATAGGTGGGGCTGCGGATGGTAGTGGCAGAGGGTGACATGTGGGTGAAGGTGATTTAATGACCACTAGCAGGGGACAGTGACACTGCAATAGTGCAGTCTACCACCCTGTCGTTAGGAGTTTCACTAACTGTGTGATCAGCAATCCCACCTCCCATCCCCACATATCCCTTCCCATGTGACATTGGCACCTGCATGTCTCTTCTTAATACATACACTGCCTCTCCCTGATTCACACACTTTGTTGAGCATCCATTATCCACACTAATGCTGACAATTTGCTCCTTACAGCTTCATTATTTCATGAATCTTGCAGTATTTCACTTTACACTTGGTATAACCTCCCTGCATAACCTACTCTGCCTTTATCTGATCCCTTCACCATCATTGTCTGAAATTCAGTCACCATATTTCCCATGATGTACGCGTTTTGGTACTTTAACCACCATGTCACATCCATCTCTTTGTTACTCTTGCAAACCACACTTCTCTTCCCCCCCATGTGTGAAGTCACCCATTTACACTGACCAATGAGCTGGTGGGGAGGCTCAATGGCTTCCCTTTCATTCACCCTCCTGGCACCAACCCCTAGTGTGATAGAACATTCCTATCTATGTACTTATCCAGTCAGCAATGCATTGCACTCCACTATCCACTGCTTACTCGCCATACTCACATTTTTTATGCGGATACATTTCGAGCAACCTACTCTGTGCTCTTCTGGCACACAAACTTTTACATACTGTTGTAACCTCTCTCACCACCATGACTTCTTCCCCTGCCAGGTCATTCATGACTAGGTGCAACAGTTATGCGGCTTCCACCTAAGTCTCTGCGCACATCTCATCAACTACTCAACCACCTTCTCCACTGTCATGTCTGGCAATCATTCCTTATCTGCCAACAATTTCTATGTTTATATGTTTCAAACAGTCAATAATTACGTTACATGCTCAGTTGTACTACCTCTAGCAGTCCCTACAGCATGCAAAGTTTGCGCTTGACAAGAGTCACTGTGGGCACAAATGGCACTGCTAGTACTGCATGGGTGTGTCAGACAGCAGTACCATATTCTGCCATTCATAACCCATGAATGGGCCTGATCTGACATGGCCATGGCTTGTCTAAACTATTCAAGTGTCCAGGATTCTGATATCCCTAAACAGTAAACAGTCTGGAATGCCATTGGCCTGTCTTGCCTGTGCATGTTATGGTGGGTCACATCCAGGCCTGACTGTACCCCTCTTGGATACTGGTGTGGCCCTGGTGAGCCTGCACCTGGCACCTGGATCATGTCCTACAGACACAAGCATGAATTGTAGTTGTAATCTGACATCACCATGTATACACATGTACTGGCGCCCTAGTGGATCTCATACTGGTGTGCCTTCATGCTCCACTGGACTGTAGACCATGTCAGGAATATTGAACAGACATTACATTTCCTAAGAAACACTGTATCCTGACTGTGGCATGTCTAACCCACCATGGTCCCGGGTAGGTCTGCCACAACAAATGGATTCTGGCAGGCTCGCAACCATGATTTGTGTGCTCGATGATTGACATAATGTGTTGTATGAATAAATGGGATCCAATCTGGGGATAGAGGGGTGAAAGGCGGAGTGCCACTAAGATCAGTAATGTGTTCACTCCTGTTCCATATCTTCATTAGTGACACTGCAGAGGGTCTGGAAGGAAAGGTATGCCTATTTGCACATGCCAGCAAGATCTGCAACAGGATGGATACTCAAGAAGGGGTGCGGAACATAAATAGGGACCTAGAGAAGTTTGAAAGATGGTCTTGGTTGTTGCAACTGCTGTTTAATTAATTTGTTACTAAATACAAGACATGTGTTGGCTCACCTCTCAGTACATTAATGCGGCTTACCCCCACTAGAATGATACAGTCCTGTTATTCCAAGGTTAACATTTTCCATTTTGTTGTTACTACCTGATGTTGGGTTATAGTCATGTGAATCCATTACATACATTTTGTCAGAATGAAGCATACAAAATGCCTACTTATAAACAGCATGCATAGTCATAGTACTGTAAGCAAACAATGCTTTATTGACATGCATTGCGCTCCAGGTGTTGAAATACGTATGTGCATATACAGTTACCAAGATGTTTCAATGTATATAGTTTGCATCTATAACTTGCAATGTTTCCTAACTTTTGTTGACAATCAAACTCAGTAAATGCTCAGTTATAAACAGTTTTTTTATGTTGTCTGACTTTTTATTTAGTCACTGTCCTCAATGCTTGAGATGGCATCCTCCACATCTGACAGTGTTGCATCCATGAAGCCAACATATTGTCCATGCTCATCCAGGTACCGTTCACGGATCTTCTTCACAATGCATGCAGGCACAATCCTCCTCACCTTACGTCCCAGCAATCCATATGTCCAATAAATAAATTGATGATATGTGGTATGTCTGAAAACCCTGAAATAAAAAGAAATAACCAATGTGAGACTGTTGATTTCGATGGACATACATTCATCAAATGGACACAGTATTTAAAAATATGTTTTTGTTATCCAACACAGTTGCGGAAAGGGGCGAGACATCATGCCTTAACTACTTCCATGCCAGTGACCAGTCTTCAAGGTGCAATTGGGTCAACAGGGGGTCAGCTGGGGTAGATGATTGAACATCCAGAGGACATCTAACCTGTCCTGAAGAAGGAGTGAAATGGAGGCCTGTGCACATCTGACACTTACCAATGACTGGTTATTGGAGTGCCAGGGTCCCATACATTATAGATGGTGGGCACAGTAGTTGTCCATTGTGATGTGCATGGAAGTGTGTCTAGCTCTGTCATTGCCAACATGAAAAATGCCCCCTCGCTGGGTGTCGGGAGAGAGAAAAAGTTGGAGGACAAAATCCATGGGTGGCTGGGTGAATGTCGATCACTGCATACAATGCTCCAGTGAATGGCAGGCACCACAATAAAGAGGATCCATGTCAGCATGTAGCGTGCTCATCATTGACATGCTATGGGTGTGGGGGGGGAGATGTGGAGGACAATTGGAGGTGCATTGCGTTCATGGAGTACACAATCTTGATAGCCCATACACTGTCTGTCAGCACCCCACCCTCAAAGCCACAGTGTGTGAGAGGTGCAAGTCATGCTGATGATGACACATTGACACAGACGCAGCATATGTACTGACATACAGTAGTACTCACCGGCATAGGGGGCTGTTGTCTGGTAGTATCTTGATATATGCGTAGTGCCTCAGTGTCATCACAGTGAGCAGAACTGCTCGACGAAGACACACAGATTCAAAGTCAGAATGTAAAGAGATGCAGTTTATCTCTTCCTCTTCTTTCATGTTGAAACATGTATTGACCTCACTGCAGCACAAGCATTCTTCATTTGTTGGGAAGGTTATGCATTCTGTACAGTGGCACCATTCTTCTGGGTCCTGTTGTATGCGATCGACATTGTCAGCTTCGACTACTTCATTTTCAGTGTATTCTTCTGGAACAGGCAGGGTTTCCATCTGCTGCAGCTCTTCCATGGTGTACTCTGGTTCAAATGCATAACCTCCAATATATTGGAAGTCACCAAAATCTGATTCATCTGACGATGACATGGCCTAGGGCCAAAAAAGCAATGAGGATAAGTTAACTACATTCAAGTATCATTGCCAATGCTGCCCTGGTGGCACTGAGGTCTGAGATGCTGGACGCCACACCTCACACTACGCCGGTGATCTGGGTTCAGGAATGAGCTCGGGTTTCTGGCTGTCGTCTGGGGAGAAGAGGATTGAATGTCCAATGACAGCTCTCTTCTCCTGGGGGCAGGGTGGGTTGTGAATCTCTGCTGCTAGCAGCGCCCAGCGTAGGCAGGGTGTACTGCAGTATGGGACCACATCAAAAGTTGGGGTGAGGCACTGGCGGATGTCCTCCAGGCGTGTGTGGGAGTGTGCCCATTTTACGCTAGATGTCGCTGCACGTCCGCGCCTTTTGGGGGGGCACGCATATGAACAAGGAAAAATCCCTTCACTGCTGAGTACATAACAACACCTGGCCTCCATTCCCACTGCCGGATCCTGCCAACCTGGTCTCCTGATTCTCTTCTCCACCCCTTGCCTTGCCTGCAGCCAACTTGTCTTCAGAAGAGCACCAAGGATGAGTGGTGGCCCTGTCTTGGGGAGTACAAGCCAGGGATTTCTCGCTGCAAGGTATGAGCGAGGGGTTGGAGTACCATGGGGGAAACTCAGGATGGGGGGATAGCAGGAATGAGCCAGGATGTCTGAGGGAGTCTCGGTGGAGCAGTGACTGGAGGGAAACAGAATGAAGAAAAAGAAGAATCATTGCCGACAATAAAACTATCTGATATATCAGGAAAAAAGTATGAGCCATCAATAGCATTGTATGATACAGAATGCTAAGGTGTGCCATATGTACACATCACATGGCCCCTGAACAGACACAGGAATTAATGCATGCATGATTCAAGCTTCATGATGTCAACAACAATCTACCTTTTTCAGCTGCCTGTTTGCAGCACCGCACGTGTTCACCCTGTTGGCAGTACTGCATGGAAGGGATGGTACATTCCAGCACACACGCATGCATATACCAGATTGCAATGGTTACCATCACCCCTGGAACACCACATGTTTGTTTATACAGCTCTTTCCTTGTCATATCATTCTTTCTGATCCCCCACAACTCGGTCAGCAATCGTCCAGCCGCCGTCCTCATGTCACCCCACCGAACCCCTGTCAGATCCACACTGCTCAGGCTGGCACATGATACCCGTCTGGTGGCCTTCTACCTCCCCTGCCATGTCTGGATCAAATACTTGAGCAAGACTCCTCTGGGATTTTGGGCAGAGAGCCACGGACATCAAGCCACCACAACCAACCTCCATTTTCCCTATGGTTTTTCTCCCTCTGGGGTACAGACATGCAATGACATCAATGCACAGCATGCTGATGTCTGCAGTACTCAGCCCCCTAGATGCACCACACTAATAGTGTCCCTGACTTCCACCAGGGTCCACTGCAGAGCGGTGCTAGCACTGAACCCTCACCAGGTAGAGGAGAGCAATCAGTCAGATGCTCAATACTTTACCTCCCTGACTCATCCCCCATGACATGGGTTGGTTCCTGAACCAGGGTCGCTGGCATGGCACGAGGTGTGGCTTCTAAGCACCTCAACACTCAGCGCCACCATGCCAGCCGATACAGCTGTTTCTTGATTGGCCTGCAGAGTTAGTCACACATTTTGTCACAGGTATGGCCACATGTTGTTACGGATGCAGCTGTTCTGTGATTAGACTGTAGAGCCACTCACTAAGTTTGCTCCTGGTGTGGCAACATGCAATTGATCATGCATGTACTTTCTGAGTGACATGCAGAGCTACTCAGTAACTTTGCAACACATGTGACCATGTGCATGTAAGGATGCATCTCCTTTCTGTGTGTGCTGCAGAGATAAGGGCAACATGCATCAGTGGCTTTGTGAGTAGCATGAATGGCTTCTTACTAAGTTAGCTTCAAGTGTTTCCCCCATGTGTGTTACGGTGCTGGAACTTTCTGGGTGGTCTGCAGAACTAATCAACAAGTTAGCTACAAGTGTGGTCCTGTGCATCAGTTGCTTTGTGGCAAGCCTGCGGAGTTTCTCAGTAAGTTTGCAAAAATCATAAAAATGTTCTCAGAAATGCTTCAATAGGCACATCCTTGACTTGCACACTGGCACAGTTCTGGAAAGGGACCGATGTGCCACCACATCAAAGATGCAGTATGAGGGTGGGGGTGGGGTGTTACATCTGCTGGGCTACCTGGGGGGACTTCTGGATTCTGTCACCGGTGCATTCACATTGGGTTGTTTCTGATATTTCACCATTATTTGTGGCAGGGAATGCCTTGCGAACAGGGATTGTGGGTGGTGTGGAGGGTTATGTGATTATTCTAGAACACCACCGCAGGGAATGGCATTATAACGTGGATGTAGGCAGGTGGGGGGGTCTGTGCACTTCCATGACAGTCACAGGGAGTGGTAGTAGTACGCTATCATGGGCAGGGAGGAGTTGAGTACCAGTTGTCTATCGTGGCATGTGTGGATGCACCATACAGCGCACAGCCCTTGAAGGGGGCCCTGCACTATCTGCGGGATGTAACCCTTCTAAGCACATGTAAATGGCCCCATTGCACCTTGCATGCCTAATGGCCCCATTTGCATGTCCATCTCAGTGAATGGCAGCTTTCAGCACAGCGCATCGGGAAATGCACTGGCCCATTGTGTACATAGCATGACCAGGGGGTGGGGTTGGTGCATCCTGGGCTGGGGTCATCCAAGATACACCTGGCGCAAGTCCTTTGTGAATCCTGCCCATATAGCAGAGTAGCGGGTGTCTCATCTGATTGAAAATGTGTTTTTTTTGGGGGGGGGATCAGACAAATGAAGCCCCATGGCTACCCATCTCCAATGAGTTGACATCCCCCTGCAGCCCAGTACCGCAAAGTGATCACAGGGTGACCCAACGTGACCATATGTTGAATGATTCCCATCACTCATTGTGGGGGGGGGGTGACCAAACTAACAAACAGTTTATCCCTGGTATCGCCGTTGAGTGGCAGTCCTCTCTCAGCTCTCATGGAGTCATGACATGCCAGAGAACAGCAGCCATCATCTGTTCTGCCATGAGGAATTCTCATTTTCTGGCAAGCCAACTGAACACCCTGAGTGAGACTTGCAGGAACGGTAACCTGTGGCGTTGGCGTGCAGGGGTGCATGTCTAACAGCAGGTCCCCAAAGCACATCTGCAATCTGCCTACAGAAGCCGAGTCCATGACAACCACCCCAGGAGGGAAGCATCACATGGATACTGTAGAACACGCTCTGTCTGAGAATCTCCATTACTGGTACATGGGCTCGGGGCATGAACCTGGGTTACCATGTTGCCGAGTAAACATCTTCAATCAGTGCTGCTGAGCAGGTCTTCTATTATGTCCCTTAAAGTTAGCACCCACGATGTTTTTTGGTGACCGTATCTCAGAAACAATGCAAGATATGGAGTTTGTCTATATTATGTCACGTGGCAGTCTCACTGTCATGATTACAACAGCACTGGAAATTTTTTCCTAGCTGCCACAGTTGATGTGATATAGGCAAATTAGTGTTGCAAGGGTTCCTTGCTCTATAGGGATGTCGCATGGCTCAGTAGTTATGTGTCAGTGGAAGTGCAGTGCCTGGAGGGCCCACATGCCAACAGACAGATATCATTATGCACAAATCGGCAGCTTGGTGGCTCACGTGCTCCCAACACATATCATTTACTATTTATATTACACTTTTTCAAAAAGTAAGGACTTTCTTTGCAAAAAAAGTCATTAATCCATCAGTTATGGTTGTTTCCTCAGTGAGAAAACTGTGGAAATTCAACATCAAGGTTACCAACAGTAACACAACCTGCCCTACCCTGTCACACAACAACAGGCATTGGGGTGTTCGTTGTGGTCATCATGCTGAACTCTCACCACATTCTCCTATGCTACAACACCTCAGCTTATTTACAAATGGAATGGGGTGACAGTTAGGCCGATGCCCCAATGCCTGTTGCTGTGTGGAGGGGGCGGTAGGGCAGGTGGTGTTAGGGTTGGTAAACCTCATGTTGAATTTCCACACTTTTGTCACTGTGGAAACAACCATAACAGATGCATTAATGGATTTATCTGCTAAGAATATATATATATACACACACACACACACACACACACACACACACACACACACACACACACTTCACATTTTTTTGGGGGGGGGATTGTATAATTTACCTGGTGGCACATTTTATAAGCACAAGAGGATAGAATGAGGTGTAGATTATGGCCTCATAAGAGCACTTTCCATGTGCTAAAGGCAATTAGCATAAGCGCCTTGGGCATCATAACGCAACAGGGATGTGCTGTTATCAGAGCATGACACACACCTCAGCATGTCTTATTGCTGGCATAATATATCTAAGGTGCACAGCAGGGAACTGAATATTACTGGGTGTGGGTTGTGACTTCAGATGTTATAGTCAAGGGTGACTACAGGACTATTTCTACCTGTGGACAGTACGTCATGCAGGTATGTAACATACCATAATTGAAACAGATGATGGTGACCAGCGATATGATAACTGACGCATACTATGGACCAACTCATAGCCAGCTAAAGGGGTTGTTGAACCCAGCATTTGCACAGTGAGCCACAAGCAGAGGGCCACTCAAAAATACTCAGCTGTCCAGTTTGCCTCATTCTCCCTGGTTCTGTATGTACTGTGCTAAGTACAATGCAGAAATGTGAAACAAATAGATAAGAAATAAAGCTACAGGGAAGCCATCATAGGGAGGAGTATGTTCCCTGGCTACAGAATAGGTAGGGCAAGCACTGCTGGATGCACAACTGACAGCATCACCTGGTTCACACCCAGTGTTCAGGAAAGGATATTGGCAAATCCAGGAGACACCATCAGGGCGGAACCTCACTGTGAAAGTGTCCCTGCATTGAATCATATGAAACTGCGTATCTCTTGGTGATACTACAGCTGCCCCACTCTGTGAGGCACAGCATACTGTAGCTTCACCTGAGGGACAAGTGGTGTGATGGAGCATGGGGTTGATCAGATGCATGATTGAAATGGGGCATACTGAGCCAGAAACATACAAAATTAGTAACGTGTTGCACAAAATAGGGTAAGATGCCTGCAGGTGAGCAAGGGTGCATTGATATGCTCACACTGTAATCAGAGCTGACTCACCTTACCATTTTGAAATTAGAATCAATAAAGACACAGAAGCCTGAATAAGATAGGGATAACAGTGCATAATGTGTTTTTTCATACAGCTTTCACTCAGCTGTGACAGGCACAGAATTTTTATTTTAATGAGAATGTTACAACATACAGTTCTCAATGCATCATTTGTTTTGTATGCAGCACTGTACCATGCAATTGCAAGAGGAGACGTGGCACTGGTAAATATAGGTGGCAGACTGACCTATTACAACATTTACTGGCTAAGGGAAAAAATGGCATAGGTCAGTAAACAGATCGGTGTCAGGGAATAATGTGTTTTAGGCTGCAACAGTAATAAAATATAACAGATAAACACTCCCTCATGATTACACACAGCAAAATAAACAGATGACAAAGATTTACAAACAATTTATTTATCAGCAATGTGCCCGTACAATAGTTCTATGGCAACACACCAGCATAAGCAACAATTGAAGTACTGACAGCTACACCTGAAAAAGGATCAAAAGCCAATAGTATACCATTTTAAAACTCCTGTGTAAGCTCCAACTGAAACAGCATTAAGTCTTGTGTATGATGTTTTTTTAGTATTAGATATTCTGAATACATCCATTATTAGGGCAACACGCTTACCTATGCACTGTCACTGAAGTCAATGCCGCATGAATACGAGCTGGCACACACAATTGCGGTGATGACATTGGATGACAATGGAGAGTGCACAAATGCGCATGCATGACTAAAGATGACGTGGGCAACAAATGTAGAGAGTCACAAAACACTACTTTTATGAGTGAAACTACATTTTTGTGAGAAGACAGCATAAGGTAACAGAACATACAAGTACTGAACAGATAGCCTCTTAATTAACATTTTTAAAAGATTTCTCCTTTAAGGTTTTTTTTTTGCACTTTTTTGACAAATAAATACAAATAACTTTAAAACGAAAACTGATAGCATTTGTACGTTGAGCACAAAAGTTGTTCAACACAAAATGATCTACAAAATGAGAGGTGTTTCATATATGGATGCCTTCTAGATTTTTTTTATAATCAGCGAAAAATGGCAGACAATTCAGTTTTTATTTACTTTTTTTGATGAACAAATTCCCACCCCAAAATGTAAAAACAAAAGAATTGTGCATCAAACTTTTTTATTATGTACTGTCCATAATGTAAAGTTGGAGCATCCATAGCAACTGCTTAGCAACCACTATGCTATGCTGAGCAACCCTGGGAAAACTCAAAAAAATAGTCCATGGGCCAGATATTCAAAACTTTTCACTGGGGCTAAATTAGCACTGCCCGGAAGGCAAACTTAGCCTGGAATAAACCACAAGGACCAAATATTAAAACTGTGCCATTCTGTGGCGCAAGCCCTTGCGCTGCTCAAAAAAGTTGCGCTGGGGTGTGGCCAGGGCGATATTCAATGGAGTTGCGCTATTGAGCAACTCCTCTGAATATCACCCCCTGGCCACAGCCACTGTGCATGGCGCAGTGGAACTTGCACCACCGCAAGTGGTCAGAGTGGAGCATTCAGATGCGGTGGCACAAGTTCCATTGCACCATGCGCCAAATCTGGATGTTCAAAGGTGACATGCAAATGGGGCCATAATTTATACAAGGTGCATGGGGGCCATTTGCATCTCGATGTGGCTTCGTTGCATGCCATTAGCATGCAGTGCATAGTCCCGATGACTTGCACCTGGCGCCTACCAGGCAGCAGCCATCGGGACCGACGCCCCTGCAGCCCAATCGCGGGCATAAAGTAAGTCAACCCCACCCTCGACTAACCCAATTGCGGCGCCGCTTCAACCCCCCATAGCCCGATCGCGGGCATAACGTGTCAACCCTCCCCTCCCGACTAGCCCGATCGTGGGCATAACATATTAACCCCCACTAGCCTGATCGCGGGCATAACAGCAACCTCTCCTCCCGACTAGCCCGATCGGGGCATAATGTATGAAACTCCCCACTAGCCCGATCGTGGGCATAATGGCAACCCCAAAGACCAATATCCCTGGTGGTCCAGTGGACCGCAAAGCCTGATCACGGGCATAAGTACAAACCCACCCCACCCTAAGTCCAATATCCCTGGTGATCTAGTGACCCCACCCCACCCACCATGGAGCCCCACCACCCCGCTCCCCCCATCAGCCGGCGGGCGGCAGCACCCCACCTGCCTGCCGCCCCACCGCCTGCCAAATGACAGCAAGGTAGGGCTGCACGCCCATTGGTTCAGAGCATGAGCCAATGGACATGCAGCCCATACCGTACAAGGCAGTCTGGATATGTGAATGAATGAATTCACATTCATTACATTCATAACAGGGAACTGTGCAATACATGATTTATTTTCACAAGAGCTATTTGACCTTGGGTAGTTTCACGAGTGGCATAAGGTCAAACAGCTCGAGTGAAAATTAAATCATGTATTCCACAAGGTCCCTGTTACGTATTTCATTTATGCAATAGGGATTATTTAGGATTGTGTAAGGAGTTTTGTTTTAAATTGTTTATTTAATTTTTCATGCCATTTGCATGGGCGCTTTGAATATAGCTCCTGTTTGCCCCAGACAAACCAGTTTGCACTGGGCTATTGTGTTAGCACTGTGTAATCAGGTTAGCCCTGGGCAAACCTCACTTCAGCTTAGCACAGTTCTGCAGTGTGTGGCTTGCATTGTCGTTTGCAGTAGATGTGAGACATCTCTGTGCAATCACACACAATGTTCTCCACCTGCAACACTGGCTTGCTCCAGTGTCTACTGAGCTTCTGTTGCAGTTTGCACTTCCTTGTTGCTCTGTTCAGTGCTGTCTTATTCCTGGGCTATTTTTGCCCTGCACTCCTAGACCAGTTTGCCTGGCTTTCTTAGCATGCTATATACAGCAGGATTAGCACCAGGCTGTTCCTTTGAATATGGTGGGCTATTTGGTCCGGGCAATGTTTGCATGCCAGGCAGTGCTAATTTTGCCCTGGGGCAAAGTTTTAAATATCTGGCCTCAGACTGCTAATAATCAAGTAAATCACTTTTCTCTTGCAAACATAATTCTGATTAAAATAAATAATCTGAATTAATAAAATATAGCAAATGCATTGTGAAAGCTGCAGGCTTGAGCAATAAAGTTTTGTGACAAACATTTAAAAGTATGCATGGCTCATATATAAGATTATTTTGTTTGCACCAGTTTGTCTGATGGCCTCTATTTTTATTTAAATAAAATACTGCTCAGCAGTGAAACAATTAATTAATTTGTGATGGTTTCTTGTAGAGCTAGTGGAACCAAACTAGACATAAAAATGATACAAATTTAAAGAAGTTAGTTGTACTTTTATTTCTTTTTCCCTTTGATAGAAAGTTTTTTGTGTGCTAATTTTGTGCTGGATGTGTGGAACAGCTCTCATCCTGGCAGCAGAGATATCTATCTGTAATCCCCCCACTACAGCATCAGCATTGTGATCTCAATGACAGTAACATTACTGTCAAATGACTTGGCAGCTACTGAGTGGCTGTTCCTAAGCAGCAGTGATGTCACAGTCAGTGAGGTCACAATGCTGAATATGTAATGAGGGAATAAAGCTAGATATGTCAGCTGCCAGGCAGAGTGGTGTTCCACACATCACAACTACTAATTTCAGATGAACAGTCTTCTAATTAAAGGAAAAGAACGAGTATATCAAATATAAAAGGTAATGGTTGACTGCTTTAAAAAACTAATATTAGTTTTGGGCAGTACACTAGGGGCCAGATATTCAAAACTTTGCACTGGCCGCAAACCATTTGCGCAGGTTTAGCACAGGATTAGCGTTGGTTTGTTATATTCAAAAGGCCAAATAGTGTGTGCAAACTGCATTAGTACTGGGCAAAATCATAACGTATGCAAGGAACAAACTGAGGGTGTGTGTACATGAATGCAGGCGCAATGCTATATTCAGTGACTAGCACCACGCAAAGTGGTTTTTTGCGAATTAGTGGGACACTTAGCGCAGTGCAAATTATTGCCCAGGAAAAGGTTGTCTTAACCCTGGGCAATCAGCTTTGCGTGACATTTTGGCTTTGCGTGGCTTTTGCACAGTGCTTGTGTAGCTTTGCGTGACCCTGACAAATAAATATGACAGACAGACAGAGCCAGACATAGAGGAAACATGCTGCTCACTGATGGCATCACAATGATGCCATCATCTGCCACCAGTCCCAGCCATGCCAGGCAGTAAATGGTGACCCAGCTCCCAGTAGACACCATGGCAGTGCGGCCTTACAGTACACACCTGCAGACCACTCTTCTGTGGACACCAACAGATGCCAGCACACACATGCAGCACTGTGGGCATGGAGAATGTTGAGGGGAGGGTGTACAAGTGGTCAGATTGTGCCACAGACCAGATGTGGCCACAAAGCAGGGACACATCATGCAGTGCACATGGGCCAGTGTTGGGAATACTCCAACACCAGTGTGTCTGTCTGATCATATGTGCCCCCCCACTACACACATACCGCATAGCTGTACAAAGACCACAGCACACACAGCTGGCCATGTATATGTCACTGTGAGCATCCCATGCCAGAAGTGCAGCATCTGTGGGTCACACAACCACGTAACAGTAATGTCCACTGTCAGTAAACACCTGCAAGGTGGGCCTGTCACTGTGTACAGTGCAGTGGCGATCACTGACCCACACACCACAGGCATTACTGTGTCCCTCACGATACTGGCCCCCTTGCTACTGTAGTGTCTGCTGTGCACTGTAGCATGATCTACAGTGTGGCAAGTTGCATGCAGCACCACCACCACCTGTGCCTATGCTATGTTGTCCCCTTGGGCACAATATGCTGTGCTGTACTGTATACATGTAGCCTGCAGCTACCATCATGCACTGCCAGACTGAGCTACAGGTGGAGCTGTGGGCAGACTTGGCCAGCCCTGTGCTTCCAGACTGGTCTACAGGTGGAGCTGTGGGACCCCACAATAATGCTGGGCAAACTGCATGCAAATCAGAGCATAATGAAATGCTAATCTGGATGTTTGTCCAGAGACTACCTAAGTAGGCTAATTTGCATGTCACTTTTAAATATGGCAAAGTTTAGCGCCGAGCAAACGGCTTAGTTCTATGCTAAACCCGTGCAAATGTGTTAGCGCCATACAAATGGTTTGGGGAATATTATACAGTTTTGCACACTGTACTTTCATATGAGCTGCTGCCTGCAGCTGCTCTGGGTCCACACATGTGCTAGCACACACATTGGCCACATAGTTCACCTCTACCTACCTTCACGTCACTGTGCACTGTGTTGCTGTTGTGGTTGCTGTTGCACTTCCTGGTTGCTATATTCAGATCTGTCTTATTCTAGGGCTAAGTTTGTCCTGCACTCCCAGCCCAGTTTGCCTAGCTTCATTCCCATGCTATATTCAGCAGCCGTTTGCCCCTGGCTATTCCTTTTGAATATAGCTTGCTTTTTGCTCAAGGCTAAGTTTACCTGCTGGGAAGTGCTAATTTTGCCCCGGCGCCAAGTTTTGAATATCTGGCCCTAGCTTTTTAATTTTAGACAGACAATCTGTCACACTTTTGGATGCTGTTTATTGAGTTCTTTTGTTCATCTTTAATGTCACTCTGATTGTTTGGGGCATATTTGCTTTGCCTTTCCTTAAATGATTCATAGCCACCATAAAACATTATTGGGCTGGATTTCCAAATGTCTTGTCACAGGACTTGCATACTTTTTTTTTGCCACAGCTTGGCCATGGTTTAATATTAAAAACAATAAACAGTGCCCACCTTTACCTAGCTGCAAATCTACCCACCCAGGTGAGTTTTTTTTTTTTTAATATTGAAACAAAAGATTTAGGCCCAGATATTCAAACTGCACCACAAAGTTGTCCAATAGCAGGAGCAGGACAAGTCCACTGCACCCATGCTCAACATGCGTGATATTCAAACACTGCACAGGTCAAGATGCACCTGCGGCACATGACTGAATAGCATGCCAACTGCACCATAGCGCAACCAGGGATATGCAGTGGCACAGGTCAGATGTGCAATAGCACAACCAGGGATGCCCAGTGGAGCAGGGCAGCAGCGCAACAGCTCAACCAGGGATGTGCAGGGACAGGATGCAGGGGCCCGCCACCCATGCTAGGGATGGGCAGAAGAGCACACAGCAGAACAGACATCACTCCCCCCACACCCCATGCACTGCACAACCGGAGGAGAGCTGGAAAAAACATTTGCCCAGGGACACCAGCAACAAACCCACTGCCGGGGCATGGTGCCCCAGCACACCCCCTTGCAAGCTGTGACCATGGATGCCCGGCCACCCTGTGCCACACCATCCCACCAATGTAGAGCACACCCTGCACCATGATCCCCATACACCCTGCCCAGGAGTAGTGCCCAACAGTGCAGGACACCCCATGCATGCCACCACACCTACTGTGACAATGAAACCCTGTGCATCACAGAACCATGCAAGGCAGCTCCACCACAAGCACCCTTCAGTGGGCGGTAGCAGACAGTGATGCAACGACTACATATACAGTGCCACCACGCACGTCCCCCGGTACAGCTGAGAGACTGACCATGCGTCCGCACACGAGGTACCCCAAACATGACAGGGCATGCCCTGGACCCCACCACCAGTGGTACAGCACCCTGCACACCCTCCCAAGGACACACCCATCCCAGCACTGGCCACAACAGCCAGGGCAGACACCCACAGTGTTGCATGGAAGCATGCACCACACAGGATGCAACACAGTGCACAGACAAACAACCACCCATATCCAAGGGCACACCAACACAGGGACACAGTAGCGGGTCAACCAAGCTACCGGTGTGTGGCCACGGCAGCCATGTACACAAGGCCAGAACCCCTTCATGGCACAGGTGTGCCAGCAACCCTGTGCAGGCACCACAATCCCGTACGCCACCAGCATGCAGCTGGAGCACGTGACAGACAGTGGAGCACATCCCCTGCAACAGACACAAGTGACAGCATCGAGGTGGGACAACAACAGCAGAGGCAACAGTGCCACCCGAGGCAGATGTGCACCACACCAGTGACAGGAGGCAACCTGGCATCGTGCTGGGTACAGTGGCTGTCCAGCATGGGCAGTCACCACTGACATGCCAGTGGACTGTGCAGGTCACAGACATGTAAGGGTGTCAGTTGCACAGGCCATGGACGGTCTGACAGGTGCACCATGGACACAGTGCATGCACCGCGTACCACTGTATACAGTCATCCAGTGCTCAGGGAACAACACACAAACCACAGACAGTGACTGAGAGCTATGCCCACATCAAACTCACCTCCCCTATGGACACACACACACACACACTCATGATAGCACCACCCATGATGCCATGCACACCACTGCAGCTGAGCACCATTAGCCCGCTGCAAATCAGAGACCACCACAGTAGGCATAACAAAACAAATGTATTGGAACAGTATAAACAAAACTATTTACAGATATATACAATACAAAAGGGGTGAGGGCCACAAACCGGGTGTGGGTGGGTAAAGGGCAGGGGTAAACATATGGGAGAGGGAAGGAGGGGTGTGAGGGTGGGTCTGGTGGGTAGATGTAGTCCAGGGGTGGATGCAATTCAGTGGAAGCCCCATTCCCTGTTCCGATGGCACCTCCTGCCATGCTTCCTTCTCACTCCGAGCTGCTCCACCCTCTGGAGAAATTCCAAGGAGGCCCTGGCCACCTGAAGAAGCTCCTGCAGTGCCCTCTCAATTCACATCATCTGCCATCCACCTAAGACAAGGGAACAGAGTCAATAGGCGTGAATGCACAGACCCCTGCAGCCCACCCATTGTGCATGGCATACAGCCATGGGACACACCGCTGTGATGGTGTGCGACCACCCATAGTGATCATGTCCACAATACCTACCCACACAGGAGCAACACAGCCATGCGGACCACTGCACACACCCACCGCCCAAGTCCCACACAGCACCACCATGGCTGTATAGTGACATGGCTATGCGGTGCGAAGGCAGTGGCACAGCCATGTACCCGGTGCATGCATGGACCACCAGTGATGCACACCCAGACATGCAGTGCCACTGGACAGTGCTGACTGTACCATGTGGTGTGTATGGCAGTGATGTCAATGTATGGTGGCCATGCCCCGCCGCCCGCCATGCTACACAGCGTGCACAGAAAATCCTGGATGGAAGGCACTCACCATCATCGGGCTGGTCCTGGTGCTGACCCTCTATGGGACCTCCGGCATGGGAACGTAGCTTCCCTTCCCTCAGCTCATGTCTGCCTCTCCTCCCTTGCACGGCAATGTTCTTCAGGGCCTAGAGTGCAAACATGGAGAGAAGAACATCAGTACAATCCAGTAGCAAAGGCCCCCTACCCATGGGTGTGAGCAATCCCACATAGCCAAACCATTCAGCCCCCCCACCCCATACCACCACCACTGTCCACACTGGATGGACCACCCCCCTGTGTGGTGGACACATGCTCACCGCGATACCCATACGGACGCAACCAGTGTATGGATGGGGCACCTACCTGACTGTGGAACAGCGTCTCTCCTGGCGTGTGCCCGCAGGTGGGCAAGCCTGTCCGGGTCCCTCCGCTGGAGGTCCCTGTACTGGTGTAGGCACTGCTCAGAAGTCCTCTCTATCCCTGTGGCCTCCTCCAGCGCCACTACCACCTCCTCCCACATGGCACTCCTGGCCCTGTCCAGGGGGTGCCTCATCAAACAGAGCACCAGCATGGGGCTCCACCAGTGCAACCAAATTGGCCAGTTCTATCTGGCTCCATATTGCTGCTCTTCGACGTGCCATCTTTGGATCGTGTCTGATTCAAAATGGTGCTTCCTAGCGCACGTCTGCCACGTGCGGATGCTTCTCAGTTCTGCACTGCCATCCCCCATCGCACTGTCACTGACAGTGTAATAGGGGTGCACCCATGTGGACGCATGGTGCCTAGGGGGCAAAGGTCGGGCACAGGGTCAAGAGTCTCTCACGCACGGACCGCCACAGTGTGATTGGTACTCCCCCGCATGTAGTGCAGTAGAGCACCTGTGTGGGAATTCCTGTAGTGGCCTACTGTGCTGTGGCACCACGGCGCCTACAGCGCCCCAGGACAAGGGCGCTATACATGTGAACAGCAGTGCACTAGTGCCACTAGCACAGTGGTGGACGTGCCCTGCATTGCTTCCTGTGCTCAGCACATCAGCAGCGCAGCAGGCGTCGGCGTCAGCAACCCAGGCATGCACCATGGGGTGCCTACTGCGCACGTCACAGAGCTGTGCCCCTGCCTGAGCACGTTCAACACAATTGCGCAAGGTGCAACAGCGCGATATTCAGCCTGCATATGCAAATCAGCTCATCAGCAATTCCATGGAGCAGCTACTGCATTAGCATCCACTTAAATTTGAGCCTCACCTCGTTTGCATTCGTTGTGTTATATAAATGTGACATGGGGCTGCAGAGGCCATAGTCTGGTATTGCAGTCTATTGTGGTTGGTTGCATGCTGTTTGGGAGTGTGGACTGTGGTGTGTGGGAGATGCATGGAACTGCACATTCAGAGGTACAGTAACACCTGTCATTCCCACAGGATCAATAATGACCCGAACATGAGGAGGAGGAGGAGGAACAGAGATGTGGGAGACAGAGGAGGCCCAACCTCACCCGGGCAGAATCAGATGCCCTGTTTGAGGCCTACCTTGACAGGGACCGCTGTTCAGTGGACAGCGGGGAGTGCCACAGGCCCTTGCTGCGGCATGGGATGAGGTGGCGCATGCCATCAACCAGCATGGCAGCCACCAGTGTTCCATGCAGGAGTGCAAGAAGAAGGTGGGCATGGACAAGAGGAGGATAAAAGATAAGGTGGCTGCCATCAAGGCAGCACGTGCTGTGACTGGTGGTGGACAGCCAGATGTGGCATGCCTGATGCCACAGGAGGAGTGGGGTGGCTGGCAGCATGTGGCATTGTGCCCTAGAGAGTATTCCAGGTGGTGGCTTCCAGACGGGTGGCAGCCCATCACTGCATGGTAGGTCCTGATCTGTCACTGTGTGGGGGGTGGGGGGAATACCACAGGGTAGGGCAAAGACATTAATGCTACTGTGTTCCCTTACAGCTCCTGAGCATCTACATGGGTCAGCGGTGGTGGTTTTGTCCACTGAGGGTGATACCCTGGTCACAGAGGAGTGCCCATCCACCTCCATAGGTGTCCAAGGGTCAGGGCAACATTGTACCCGCCTGTCTGTCTGGATTGAAGTTGGTGGTGCTGGTGCGGAGGAGGCCCTGCCCATGTCCCAGCATGACAGCGTCCATGGATGCCAGCATGCTGTGACACGGACTGGTGCCAGATCCAGCACCGATGATGATGATGGAGCTCACATCATGGACAGTGATAAGTGTGGGCCGCAGGATGGCCCCACAGCAGGTAACAGCACGGGCATAGCCGTGGGTGGTGCCACCATGGAGGTCCGCGTGACATCACAGTCCCAGTCTGTTCCTGTATGCACCAGTGGGGCAGCACTGATGTACGTCCAGGCTGTTAGGGGGCCGTTGCAGCTGCTGCGGTGGCATCGTTGAGCCCTGGCGAGTGTCAACCGGAGGAGCAGTGTCAGCAATCAGCCAATGGAGATGGGGGGACAGTGTCGGTGGGTGGTGAGGCTCTGCTGTGCAGCACCCATCATCAAGGGGTGATGCCCAGCACAGCCAGGAACACCATGAGGGACGTCATGCCGATCCGGTGGATGACCTCTTTGATGAGCACAGCCGACTACTCCAGGCTTCCATGGATCAGCAGTCACAGCTTGTTAGGGTGGTGGATGCACTCAGCGTGGTTCTGCGCCAGGCAGAGGAGTGGCGCAGCAGAGACCATGCTCTGCTTCTGGCAGAGATGGCCCGGCAGCGGGAGGATGTGACCGCTGCCATTGACAGGCAGACACGTGCATTCACAGCTGTCATGGCCACATTGGGCACACAGTTTGTTGCCCATGCACCACAGACACCGTGCAGTGTCATGTCCACCCCCCATTCAAGGCATCATGCGACACCCTCCATGTCAACACCGGGTTCAACTGTGGGCACCCCGAGCACGCCTGGTGCAGGCATGTTTGGTGAGCTGCAGACCCCTGCTCAAACACGGTCGCGTTCCTACAGCATCACCCCTAGGGGACCATCGGTGCCACCCCGTGAGGCCAATGGTCAGCCTGCCATGGCTGACAGGTCTCAGCAGGGCCACCCACGCATCCATGGCAGCCGTGGCACTGTGCAGCATGACTGACCTGTCTCCCACCATGGCTACTGTCTGATGCTGCCCTGTGTGCAGTGTGTTGTGCAATGTGCGATGCACAGGTGGGGTACCCAGCCCTGCACACACACACGGTCCATGTGCACACCCTTCCCGCTGCTTGCCCCTGTGGCGTATGCATGATGATGCCTGCATTGCGCTGTCTGCCACTGTGCAATGGTGCCCAGCGTCTGAGCCACGCACAATGACAGGCACTGGGTGTGGTTGTCTGTGGACCTGTGTGTGGCTAGGGGTAGCAGTCATGGTCAGCGTGCCTTCTACCCCCTGTGCATGTCTTGTGGGTGTATGTGTGTGTGTGCTTGTGACCGCGTGTCGTGTTAGGCCTTGCCCATCCCTGATGGCATGTGCGGTTCCACGCTCAGCCAATTCCCTTGCCGCCATGCACCCCTGGGGTTCATCCATGCGAGTTTGTGGGTTGTGCCCTTGCCATTGGTGATTGCACATGACCTACCTGGGTTGGTTGAAGTGCTCCTCTGTGATGGTGTCCCGGTGCAGCTGCGACATCCGGATCAGGCAGGGGTTCCTTCACCCAAGGGGGGCTGCCCATCACCGTCTGCACTGGTGTCCTGATCGTCCCCATCGCTGTCCCCCTCTTCGACCTCTACAGCTATCCCACAGTCGTTGGCCATGTTGTGCAGGATGCAACAGCCTAGGAATAGCCCGCAGGTCTTCGAGGGGCTGTATGGTAGGGCACTGCCAGACGTGTCCAGGCAACAGAAATATGCCTTCAGCATCCTGAACACCCACTCTATGACATTGCGTATGGTGGCATGTGCCTCATTGTACCGTTGCTGTGATGGGGTCACGGGGTGGCGTTATGGTGTGAGCAGCCAGGGACAGAGTAGATAGCCACTGTCACCTGTGTGTAGAGGGTGGACATTAGCATGGTGGTCAGTGTCGCTCTGCGATGGGCCATCAAGGACGGTACCCATGGCACCTCTGACTATGCACCCCCCCAAAAAACCCATGTCATCCTGCGTGATGTGCATACTCACCCACTAGGTGGCCAGTGGGGATGTCCCCACTCTCGAACCTGTGGCACAGTGCAGACTGGTGCCAGATGAAGGCATCATGTGCTCCCCCAGCATGCATTGCACAGACATTGGTTATGCGCCCCCTGGCATCACACATCACCTGGCAGTTAATGCTGGCATAGCCCTTTTGGTTGATGTATGCTACACCTTCCAGGCCAGGTGGCGTTCAGATGGCCACATGGGTGCAGTCAATGGCCCCGAGCATGCCAGGCATATGTGCTACCCTGTGGAACTCTTGTATGTGTGCTGTGCACTCCGCCTGTGTGCTGGGGAAATGGATGTACTCCACAGCATGTGGCAGCAGTGCGCTGAGGAATTGTGTGAGTAGGCATGACGCAGCCGACTGGGTTATGCCTGTTGTGTCCCCTGTTTGTCTCTGGAAGGTGCCTGTGGCAAGCAGGCACATGACAGCTGTCACCTTTGTCTCCACTGACAGAGCATGGCTCCATCGTGTGGGTACCTGCATCTCATCACTGCACAGCTCATAGAGCCACCTCAGGATTGCCCGGTTCAGGTGGTACTGGCCCACAATCTCTGTGTCACTGTAGTGCTTGAAGGTGGTGCGGGCTCAGTACTGCCTGTTGGGGGCATACTGCTGACAGGCCCTTCCACGGCTGTGCCCCCCTGCTGCCTGCCTTCTCACACCCCTCATTACCACCTCCATCTGGAAGGTGGCACTGGCCATGTCCCTGGCTGGTGTTCCCCCGGCAGCTGTTATCCCATTCCCCCCACTGTCTTTTGTGATGCTCCTCCTGCACTGGGTACACCTCCAGCCTTTGGCTGTTCTGCCCACTGCCACTGCCCTCAGTCCACTGTGGCACTTCCCCTGTCTCTCCTGCACAGTGGCACAGGCTCCCCACTCCTGTCCTGTTGCTGTTTGTTTCCAGATGTGCCCTGTCCTGCTCCTGCCCAGTCCCACTCACTGCTACCCCTTTTCTTTTTTTTTTCAATTAAAATTTTTATTGACAGTTTTTGTACAGAGAATGTATCCGTTAAACATATAAACCTCCACGTGAAATGTACTTGCATGCACAAAACAAGTAACATACGGAACATCCTCTGCCCCCCCCGAGATCCACCCTCCCCTACCCCCCACGAGGCTCTAAGGTACATGCCTAACTCTATAAAGAGAAAAATCCATCCCTATACTGTATAATAAGTGTAGAGGGGGCCCCAGATCTTATTGAACCTAAGAAGTTTATTTTGGAGAATGGCAATCATTCTCTCAATTCTGAGATTGGCAAGAAGTTCTTCTAACCATTCTGTATAATTAATCACAACAGAGTCCTTCCAATGCCTGAGAACCACTTTCTTGAGGGATGCCGAGATTAGAGATATATGAAACCTCCTGTTTTTAAATGGAATAGAAGCTACATCTCCCAGCAGGCAGATTTCCGGCGTGAAGAGGTCTCCCAACCCTAGCAATGGGTCTACCCCATTCTTGATACTTGTCCAGAGTGGCACTATCTTTGGACAGTTCCAAAAAATATGTAACAGATCACTGACCCCTTGCTGACACCTCATACAGGATGAGGCTGCAGTTATCCTCAAACTCGCCAATTTCTGAGGGGAATAATAAATATTATGGAGTATTTTAAACTGAATCAATCTCAGCCGATCTTGGGAGATAAGTTTGTGACAGCTATGCCACAGTGCTGTCCAATCAAGTTCCTTATTGGGAAAAACGGAAGCCCAATAAGAGGATGGGGCTAAGTTCTGGGAATAGGCCCAGTTGAATAACGTATTATAGAGGCTTGAGACAGCATGTGGTAAACCTGCCAGAGGCCTTAATTTCTCGGAGAATTCTATTTTGGAATCTGTATTGACCTGTTACCCAATTTACTAACTAAAAGGTGACGGAGCTGGTAAACCTGAAATATCGCCGAGGTTGGTAACTTAAATTTGCTCATAATCTCAGATGCAGGAAGCACATATCCATCTACTGAAATTAAATCCCTTAAACAACACTCTCCCCCCTGCGCTAGCCAGGTAGCCTTCATAAGTCTACCTTCAATGAGAAACCGAGGATTATCCCTTATGGGCTGCGACGGATCGCTAAAGTGGGAATATTTCAGGAAACCGCAGAGCTGTGAGTGAGCCCTCACCGAAACCCCAATCGGGGATTTCCTGAGAGCCACTGGCAGGAGTTTGGGACTGAGATACAGCAGAGCCTCAGGAACTAGACCTGCTCCTTTAATGAGGGCTAATTCAATCTGTAGCCATAAGGGAGTATACAAAAGTCTCCGTTCCCTGCACCCACCTCAGATATTTGTTAGCATGTCCCGCCCAATAATAGAGTTCCAGATGCAGTAATCTAAGTCCGCCCAGTGGTTTAGGGGCTGCCAGCTTATGACAGGCCATTCTTGCCTTCTTATACCCCCACACAAAGTTGGCAATGAGCCCATGAATTTTTTGAACCATGAAAGCGGGAGCCAAATATTCAAAACACTGAGGGGATAGAACAGCCTAGGTAATACATTCATTTTCACTAAATTTATCCTCCCCCATAACGAGATTGGGAGTTTTGCTCACCTTTTTAAATCTAAATCGATTGTATGCACCAAGGAGTCCAGATTTAGCTGCCGTATTCGCCTCGCGTTCCTAGACAGAATTAGACCCAGATACTTGATGGCTTCCGCGTTCCACGTCAGACCCAGCTCTGTTATCTCCTGTTTGAATACTTTCTTATTGAGGGGGGTACACCAGAGTTTTTCCTAAATTTAACTTATAGTTAGCCAGATAACTATAATCTTGTATCGTTTTCAATAGGGCAGGTATAGAGGGATTTGGGTACGAGATATATACCAGGAGATCATCCGCATAGGCCATTACCTTAACAACACTTTCCTGAATTTTAATACCATTTATTTCGTGGTTACATAGTATACTTTTTATAAGGGGTTCGAGATATTAATTAAAGAGAAGGGGGGACAGCGGGCATCCCTGACGGGTACCAACATATAATTTGAAAGGGTCAGACGTAACTCCATTGCATGAAATCCTTGCTGAGGGATTACGGTAGAGAGAGCCAATCCACTGCAGAAATAGATCCATAAAACCAAATTTTCTCATTGTAGATATTAAGTACTGCCAGTGGACCCTATCAAAAGCCTTCTCCACGTCCAACGAGACCAGAACCATAGCGGTACTGTTCTCCTCGGACGCCGAGAAGACATGTGCCACTGTTCTCAAATGATCATTTATTAATCTTCCCTGCATAAATCCAACCTGCTCTGTGCCAATCAGATCAGGTAAAACCTTATTTATACGATCTGCTAATACCTTCGCCAGTATTTTTATATCGAATTAGCAGAGAAATTGGCCTGTAACTAGCAAGTTGCTCGAGAGGTTTATCTGGTTTTGGGATTAAAACAATAAGTGCCTCGGATAGGGATTGATCTACAGCCTGACCACTAAGAATATACTGAAATAAGAACACCAGGAGTGGTGACAGCTGTTTGGAAAAAACCTTATAAAAGTTAGACGAAAAACCGTCCTGCCCCGGTGTTTTATCCAAAGGGAGCCCCTTAATAACCTTCTTGACCTCGTCCTGGGAAATGTCAGTGGTAATTGCTACCCCTTTTCTGTTGCTGTCACCTTGCTCCCACCTCTGGCTTCCCTATAGCATTCTTGCACCTCTCTCTTGTTCCTTTTTATTTTGGATCATTTCCGTTATTGCGTAACTTCCGCTTGCTCCCCTATTGCACATGACGCATGTTGTTGAATATCACACTGTGCCATTTATTCATGGTTGCTACCCCTATGGTTGCACATGTATTCATTACCATTGCGCTCTTGCGCATTGCAACTTGAGTGGCACAGCTGCCTCCCGCTGAATATCACACAACAGCGCATTTTTGGACTTGCGCTGGTGCATCTCTGTTGTGCATGGTGCAACCCTTTTGAATATCTGGGCCTTTGAGTTGGAGAAGTTGAAATTGAACTTTAAAGTTTATACTTTAACAGGATTGATTACTGGGCAAAAGCCAGTTTTTAGGACTGTTCTGTGTGCAAACAGATGAAGTTACAAGAAAATAGCATAGTAACATGCACAATAAAATAATAATTTTATAAATCTTCAAGTACAATCCCATACAAACACACACCCTTTAGTGAGTGCTACTTTAAAACTGTTGTAAGTAGCTAAGTTTCATATTTTTGGAGGCAAAACATTGCATGATATAGTTGTAATAAAATTAAAAGACAATGAAGGGCCTGGGTCTGTGTGTGTGTGGGGAGAATGAAAGTAAAACAGTAAGAGGCTTGAGAATTCTATTCTAACTGAAAAAGCTGTTGTACAGCAGAAGGGTACAACAGCTTTCTTTGACCTTTGAACTGTGGCAAAACAGCATTGTAGTTAGGATATAATCCATGCACAAAATGTGGTAACAATATACACTATATATTTTATACTTGCATACATAACATTTTTGGTGTCGTTAGTGTCAGTGGCTCAGTAGGTAGCACACTCACCTTTGAGGTTGGGAGATCAGAGGGCTGTGGGTTCAATTCCCACATCTGGCACTTGGGTTAATATCCCAACACTGACACTGTAGTGCAGCATGAGAAGGGTGCTGTACTCCTGAGGTGCCGTCTTTCGGATGAGACGTTAAACTGAGGTCCTATCTGCCTGGATTGTTGGTAGTTCAGGTGCATGTTAAAGGTCCCATGGCACTTATCGAAAAGAGTAGGGAAAACAAGTTCCAGAACAAAATCAAAGGAAAAAAAAAAAAAACACTGGGTAACAAAGATATATACATTCATGTCACAGCAAAATCAGAGTCCGTTACCCAAGTAAGGGCCTTCCAGAGTTCCAAAAGTTGCGACTCAGACAAAGAAGTGCTTTCTTGCAAATAAATATGTTTTAAATCCTGTACAGTTTTTCTTTCCAACTCAATATACGTACATTCTTTTTGTTGCAATGTAAATAAACACCTAGCCATCCGTATATTCCATTTAATAACAATAAACACCAGATTCAAAGTATCAATGTGCCAGAAGGACCACTGAGGGGAAAAACTCCATAAACAATATTCAAATATGAAATCATCTGAAACAAAGGAAGTTTCCAGGCATGTGCTAAAAAGGACCACCAAGCCTGAATAAAAGAACATTCGAAAAATAAGTGAGATATGGTTTCTAGTTGTGTTAAACATAACAGTCTTGAGCACATTCGGTCTTGGAATTGTTTATGTTTATGGTTTGCCTTCACGTTAATTCTTTCATGGCAGGAGAGCCAATGAAAGTCCCACATATGGGCAGGTACTCTTTTGCAACGTAGCAAAAACAAAAGGGAGGGGATATGCTGGCTAGGGCATTTATCAAAAGGTGTATGTACAGCACAAACAGTTGAAAGTAAATTTTTATATAATACTTCATGAGAGGAAGGCAATAACATCTGGGCCGTTATCTTCCATTGTTTCAGACGTAAAAAAATATGCTTAACATATACAGGTATACCAATATTATGTCATAATACAGACAGGGAATTATTTTCCCATTGGCAAAACCATAATCTACAAGAATCATAAAACCAAGATTCCCACCCTCTGTGGGTATTGATCAACAAAGGCCTAAGGTTAGCTGTAAGGAAAATACAGGTAAAAAATAACAGGGGATTAATCATAAGGAGACCGCCCTCTGAAATGGGTAAGTATTTCACATTCCTTTTAATTGGGTTCAATCTATTCCCCAAAAAGCTTGAAAAAACAAGCTAAGGACTGTAGTTTCTAGTTGTTTGGGAATAGGGAAGATATAACTCAAATAAAGGAAAGTTGGTATCAAATAAGATTTAATCAGAAAAACACGTTTCTTTTTCACAAGTTGTCCCCTATTCCAATGAGCCACCTTAACTTTGCCCTTCTTTAACTTAACATCCCAATTATAAAAATCAGAGTCCACTGTCCTGAAATAAACCCCCAAAATACGAATAGGGCCTTCCACCAGACATAAAGGAATGATATGATCTAGAGGTGGTAAAGCAGAGCCCACCAGTACTCCCACACTTTTATCGTAATTCAGGACAGCACCGGAACACATACCAAAAGTAGAACAGACCTGAAGAGAGATATCCACAGAGGGTGGATCAGCAACAAGAAAGCAGACATCGTCAGCATACACAATAGCTTTGTAGGGCGAGCATAAGACAGGGCTGGAAATAGCATGAATCTGAGGGTGGGCATTCAACCGACGAAGCAAAACATCCAGGAAAAAAACATGCAATATAGGGCTCAAAGGGCACCCCTGGAGAACCCCTCTCTTAATAGGGATCATGGGTCCCACCCAACCATTAACTACTGGTACCACAGTGGCAGTTCTATAAAAACAATGGATCCAGTGAATTAAGACCGCCTGTACTTGTGACAGACGAAGAGCGTCCCATAAGAAATCATGGTTGACTGAGTCAAATGCCGCTTTCTGGTCCATGGAAACTACTAAACCCAAAATCTCATTGGCAGAACCATGAGAGAACAATTTCCAAAGAAGAATCAAATGATCAGAGATTCTCCTAGTAGGTACTGAACACGACTGTGCAGGATGCAAAACCACCTCTGCTGTTCATACAAGACACTTGGCAATTATTTTCATCAATATCTTAAAATCAGTATTCAACATACTTAGAGGACGCCAACTGTCAAGGGAGTACAAATCCCCTTTGTGTTTATATATATAAATCAAAGTACTTTTCATAAAATCCAAAGGAAGAATTTTGCTTGTTACTAAGGAGTTAAACACTATAGCTAATTCCGAAACCAAGTGGTCACCCATCACCTTGTATAAGGTGGCCGGTAGACCATCCAGACCAGGAGTCCTCTATAAAGGCAAGGAGAAAATGGCCGAGGTCACATCCAGCTCTTAAATAGGTAAGCTAACTTGATCCAAAAGAGACTGTGAGGGGAGTGGGATTTCAAGGTCAGTATATAAACTTGCAGAATCAACAGCTACTACTGGGGGAGGAGAAAATAATGCCAACATGTGGTCTGTCACAATACGACAAATATCAGATTGAGAAGTGCATAATCCACCTTCCGAATCAACTAAACATGTCATGGTTTTCTGGGAAATTTGATGGGAATTTGCCTCAAAAGGGCAGACAACATAATGTGTGTCACCTGTACCAAATTTTTGTTGATAATAAAGTTGTTGTGATTTTCGTGTTTGGAAATGCAACATATCGTCCTGTACCAATTTAATTTGGTGAGAGAGGTCATGCCCCGTCGTATATGCAATAGTTAATAAGGAGTTAATAAGGACTGAACATGAACCCTCTTCTGCAAATAATCTAAGTACTCCCATCTACATTTCTGACGGCTATAATTTTTCAAGAAAACAATTAAATCATGCTTAATGTCCAACCATCACTTAATAGGGTCCGCATAACAAATAAAAACAGATTTGCGTGCCTGAATAAATGACAACAAAGACTGCATAAAGGCTGGGACTTGCAACAGGGAGGTGTTAAATTTCCAAAGTCCGGGTCCTTTATGAAGGGGGGGGGTAACAGGTCCCAAACCGATCGATAACAACTTATGATCCGAAAATGCAACAGCTTGTACCTGAGCTGAAGCAATATTCAAAGAACGAGACAAAAACACAAAATCAATTTGCGTTGCCAACCTACCCTTCTGGAATGTGGGGGTATGTTGTTTGGTAAAGGATAAATAAGCATCAGTTAAATGGGCAGTACGGACCAATTTCCCCAATTCCTGTGAGTCACAAAACAACTTTCTAGTAGTTGCAAAATAACTCTTATCTTGGAGACTCAGTCCACAATTAAAATCACCAGAAAAAATAATTTGAAAGGAAGTATACAAAAAAGGGTGGAGTAAAGGAAATAATGCTATACGCGCCATTTTAGTCTGAGGGGCATAAAGATTAATCACCCGATATGGACAGGGCCCAATCACAAAATCTAGAATGAGTGCCCTACCCGGAGCCACATCATACAGTTTTAATAACCGGAATCCAGGGTCATTAATAAGAATCCCCAGACCTGAACAGAAGTCTTGGCCAATGGACCAAAAAGAAGGTCCCTACAACCAGTCCTGCTGTGCATGTCGGATTTCCTGTGTAGTATGTAATCTGGTATCTTGCAATAAAAAAAATCCCATTGGCAACAATCGTAACAAAGAAAAAAACAGTTGTCTCTTTGACAGTCGCATCATACTATTTACATTAATAGTATGACAAGTAAAACAAGACATAGGTGTTAAATAAAGCTGAAAGGCTCATCACAATTTCCTTCTCCCAACTACTTTTTGTCCTTTAAGTTTCACCTTGGCTTTCCGTTTTTGAGAAAGACCAGAACCTAGGTGTAGTTCAGAATCAGCAGGTCCATCAGGGAGAGAGGAAGCTACTGAGGAAGAGTCCGACTCACCTCCAGCATCATCTGAGACAGATTGGAGTAGCTCAAAAGGGTTAGATAAAGGCACAGGGGAGGAGTCTAGGCCCACCGGAAGGGAAGGTAGTACCCGGGACGTGTTCCTCGTGGACCTTCCACAGCCTACAGTGGCTGATACCTGAGGGGGAGGAGGAGGAGGCATATTACTAGGACCTGGAAGAGGGTCAGATATTGACAAAACAGGCTGGGCTGGTTTAGAGTTAGCTGAGGTCTGAACCAGAGTACACTCAGAAAGGGAGACCATCGGTCCCTCTGTACCTGGTACTGCAACAGACACAGGGACCGGCTCAGAAGACTGAAAAACCGCCACAGGCGGGGCTGCCGGTGTGGCACGTATACAGGCCTTCTGTGCTTGTGTAATAATAAAGCATTAATCTACCCCTCCATCATGAGACTCCTGATTGTGGGCTGCCCAGTGACAATTCTGGAATGTATGTCCCAGTTCATCACACAGGTTGCATTTACACTCATTCACACAATGTGCCCCCACATGACCTAATTCACCACATGTATTACACTTCAATTTGTCACACACATTACTGAGATGTGTGGGATCACCGCACCGATAACAAGCTTTAGGCTGACCCGGGTAAAATAGGACCCCTCTATCCTGGCAAATAAAGAAAGAATTAGGTAGGTGTACAGGACCTGACTCATTAGTATGCAATAAGACCTTAATTTTCCAACCCCCTGTCCAAATATTTTCTGTGTCCAGGATGGCCTCCACCTGACCCTGAACATTACATCGTTGTCTCAACCAATACAGAACATCAGCCACATCAGCACCCTCATTTCGAAACAACACAGTAATGGTTTTAAAGGTGGGCTTTGAAAGAGGGATTGCCTGGAACGGAGTCCAAAGAGCAGTGTTCCACAAAGTAGAATATTTTGTCCAGAAACGTTCCAAACCATGAGCTGTTTGAAAGCTAACATCAAAAGATGATTCACCAGAAATGTGAATCATCGCATAGATTTCATGAGAAAAAACTTCAATGAGTCTTTAAGAAGTGTCCGAGCAACATATACACGATCAGGGAGCTCGGGTAACCCACCCTTATAAACCAGATGTACTGGGTTGTGTCTTTTAGCTGCCTGAATCGGGAACTTGAATAATGAAGAAAACGAGCGACTAGGCTCTGTCTTGTGAGATACAGTTTGATTCGATACAGTTTGATTCGATACAGTACCTGCAGCCCCTCGAGACGTAGTAAGGGAAAAAGCTTGTGATTCAGGTCTCACTAGATTCGCCATGGTGGGGTGTTGTGTCAAGGCCAGTTCTTCCAGTAAGCTCAAGGGGTCGGGAGAGACCACAGTCTTGTCAGCTGAACTCTGCAGCTTAGGGAAATCATCAGGACTGGGGGACCACATTGAAGACGGACCGGAAATCCATCTACCCGCAACTGGTTCCTGCACCCAGCCAGCCACTCGTAGAGCCGAGTCCACTGACCAGGGGAGCCTTGCAGGGGAATTTAAAACTTGTGGTGTCGGCGGTTAAGGAGGTGAGGTGGCAGTCTCCCTGTTACAAACACCTTCCTCCTCGAACAAACGGGAGTCTAAGGGAGCAGCCTCTGCAACAAGTGGATCCAGGGTCTCTGAACACTCCAGGACAACAGCCGATGGGTGAGTCTCCTTAACCTGGCCATCTGACAATTTCAGCACAATATGGGGGGAAGTAACAGGTCATTGAGACTGAGAGTCTTCTGAAGATTGAAGATCCTTTAGGGATTGAAGTTCTTGGTAGAGTTTTTTCTTCGTAAGCAGAAAACTACATTCTGCATCAGCCAGGCGTTCACGCAACGCCCACTCTACATTACAAGCCACTTCAGGAGAAGAGGAGGAAAAATCCTCCAATACAGAGTCGGTAGGTAGACAACAAGGTTCCATCTCTGCGTCAAACAACTGAGGTGCGGGCACTGTCGGCAGGACAGGCACAGTAGATAATAGAGCATCACAATTCCGTTGTGCATCCATAAAAATTTCACTGTCAGTCTCCACAAGAGCCAAGGTGGGAGCCTAGACTAAAACTCCCACCTCCATAGCTTCCTCCACAGCAGCCACAGGGACGTCCGCCATCTTGGACGAAGATTCCCCCTCTGACGAGTGGGGGAATTTCCCTGGTGTCCTGGCCAAATGTCCCTCATTCAGTAAAAATACCACTAACAGCTTAATCTGGTTCAAATTCAGTTTCTTATCATCTGTATCCCCCTTCCCCCCGAGTCGTCCCTGAAAAAGGGACTTCTAGGCCCAGTGGGCTTACCGGATCAACAAAATTAAAAAAAAAATATATGTATTTTTGTATTTTTTACATTAAGCACATTTACAGAGGCAGGGGTGGCACTGTCTGCAACAGTGATAAATAGTCAAGAAGCAACAGAGGATGGATATTCAAAGCACATGAAACAAGCATAATTCATGATACTGGGGGGTGTCTAAATTATGTGAAGTGCTCCAAAACATTTGCAGGCATTTTTTAAAGATATTGATAAATTTGTAACAGTTTCCGAACTTCGCAGCAAAAAAAAAAAATGAATACATATTTTTTGATGCATGTATAATTTTTCTTGTGAAAATTGTAGTTGCTGTGGTAGAATCTTAGATCGCTCTTTCTGTAGTGTTAACAGTCATGTCCCAAGAAGCACAACTGCACTAAAACATGAAGCAAAACTTTGAAAATCCAGCCCATTACATTTCTTCTTACTATTCTGGATTTATTATAAATCAGATTGGAAGTGGTGGAGGAGAAATATTTGCTATAATTGTAATTTACTATTTTGAGACTTCACAGCTGGTGCCCTGAACAGTGTACAACACTAGAATGCATCACATAGTACTTAGAGTACATGAGAATTACTTCTTGTCTTTGAAAATAGTGACACAGGGACCAAAGAAATAAAAAATTAAATATAAAAGAACAGGAAACAAATAATACAGTGTAATCATATTATATACAGTATTCTCTTTAGATGTACTGTATCTTTCCTGTCATCATAAGTCTTAATTATTATTTTAACATGTTTGTAATTTATTCAACAGATCAATTGAGCTTATATAGTTTCTGAAGCTTTGCCAAATTTTATCAAATAACATATAGTGATCTAGTAGTATGTAATGTACTTTTTTCATTCTGTATGAATATATCTTTATATTTATCCACATCTTATATTCTGGCAGTTTCATCCTTCAATTTTAATAGAATGCATTTATGTGCATTAATTATAGCTAAGAGAATAAATATTTGCTGCATATTATTACATCTATCTAACAGATATCCAATTGTTAATAATAAGAATTCACAATCTTTACTCAATTGTATAGATGAAAGTTTGTATATTGTGTCTATGATGATATTCCAAAAGAAACTTATTTTTTAAAAGGGATTAACATATGTTCTAAAGTACCATTTACAGATTTACATCGGGTGAATAGAGCTGAATGATTGACATTCATTAGGTTTATTCTATGAGGGGTGTAATATGTTCTATGAATAAGGTTAAAGTATATTTGTGATAGTCTGGTAGATAGTATGCCCATACTGTATTATTTAGATTGATAATTTGATCCTATTTTTCTTCAGTTATTGGCAATCTTTCTTTGATTTCTCATTTTTGTTTCAAATTGTTTTAAATAGTCTAATGTTTGTCCAAAATAAGTTTGCGGGATTGCATAGAATTTTGATATGAGTTTTGTACTATTATTTAGGTTTAATTAGGTTTCTAGATCATTAGGTCTAGGTTTATTGATATAGGGCCAGATACTCAAAGCAGTTGCACCTGGCACAACCCCAGCAATGAGCCCCTGTGCGATATTGAACAGGGCAAAATATACAGTGCAAGTTCCAATGCACTGGGCTGCAAAGGTAATGTTTATGGGGCAAATGCAGAGGGTGTGACCATGCATATGTGGCATATCCTGATATTCAGCCTGGGATGTGCAGTGCATATGCAGGCACAACCCTGAGTTGCACCTCATACAGGGACTTACAGTTGAGCCAGAAAAAAAGGCTCAAGTCCAGGTCACCCACAGGTGGGCTGCTGTAATGCAAGGTGCAACACAGCACCTGCCAGCCATGGGTGGCCACCCGCCTCACAGGGTCACCAGCCATAGGCACCCACATCCTCCTTGGTGCCCAAAGTCCTCCCTCATGTTTGCCTGATTGTGGGCAATACTAACGTAGATGTATGACCTGGTGGTCTAGTGGTTCCCCGCTCCCTGTCTTATGCCTGATCATGAGCAGTCAGATAGTAAAACCCAACCCAGTGGCCTAGCAGTCCCCCTCCCTCCCATCTGTAAGCCTGATCCTGGGCATTTTTAATGAGTAACAATACCTGGTGGTCCAATGGTAGCCCTTCCTCCTCCCTGACAGCTCAATCGTGGGCATCAGTCCCAAACATGTACACTCGGTGGTCCAGTGGTACCCCCTCCCCTCCCCTCCCACTCACAGAGGACCCTGGCCACTCAGCTCCCCCTGTCATTAGCGGGTGGCCCAACCTGCCTGCATACTGCCCGGTCACCTGCCGAATGACAGCTTACAGTATGATCTGTAAGCCTCTTTGTGCACAGTGTGTACCAATGGGCTTGAGACCATACTGTACTACCGGCACAAATATGTGACTGAATCATTCACATCTTTGTGCTGTTGTGGTACATGTGTCTGCAAGCCCATCGGCCACACTATGCATCACAAAGGCTTACAGATCACACTATGAGCTGTCATTCAGCAGGCGGCAGGCAGTATGCAGATGGAGTGGCTGCCCACAGACACCAGGGGGTTGGGTGTCCAGGGTCCTCTGTGGGTGGGAGGGGAGGGAGGTACCACTGTACCACTGGGTGTACATGTTTGGGACTGATGCCCACGATCGGGTTGACAGGGTGGAGGGAGGGGTACCACTGGACCACCAGATATTGTTCAGCATTACAAATGCCCATGATCAGGCTTACAGATGGGAGGGAGGGGGATCACTAGACCACCAGGTTGGGTGTTACTTTTTGACTGCCCATGATTGGGCATATGGCAGGGGGACCACTAGGTCACCAGGTTGGGTGGTACTATTCATATGCCCGTGATCGGCCCTACAAATGGAAGGTGGGGGGGTACAACTAGACCACCAGGTAAGACATCTACATTAGCACTGCCCATGATTGAGCACATGGGGGGGTCCACTGGACTATCAGGGACTCACTTTACTATGCCAGCAGCTACGCTGGGCCCCAGGCACATTGCACTGGGTGGCCCTGCACACTGCATGCAAATGGGGCCATAATGACATGCAAATGGCCCCATTTGCACCATTCATACATTATGGTCTCAATTGCTTGTGCACTTCTGAGTATCATGGGAGATGCACCCAGCGCACCTGCATTTATGCTGAAGCAGTCCCAGACCTCCCTGTCTGGTGACTGCACCGGCGCATTGTACTTGCACATGGGGCATTCTGTGCCTATTCAACAGTGATGCACCTTGGCACATCACCTTTGAATATCATCCTGTTCTGGCCTTGGCACATCTCAGTTGCACTGCACCCCATTTGCTCCACTGCCAGGCGCAGTATGAATATCTCACCCATACTTTATAGCCCTTTTTTCTATAAAATGTCTTATTTGCAACTGCCATTTAGAAATATGGGTGTGAAGGGGACAGTTTTCTTTGTAATTTAACTTTTTCCATGATTATGTCCCATATTTTATAGGTCATAGCCGTAGACATACAGATTGTGTTAATTTTTGTGTGATAAGGGCCTTGTGGATATGTTTTAAATGAACATAGGAACTGAGCTAGCTTCTATCTGACAAGCTTCTTGAAAGTGTTCTTGATGGTACCAATTATATATTATAAAGATATTTGCTGCTTGGTACCACTGGAAGTTTGGAAGAGAGAGTCCCCCAAAATTCTTGGGTATATATAATTTCTCCATTTTTAATCTAGGTTTTTTACCTTACCATAGGAGTTTTTTTTTATAATTTATTCCATTTTTTGAGAAAAAATATATTTTTAGTATTTATGTGAAGTGTTTGAAACAGAAAAAGGAATTTAAGCAAGGTATTCAATTTGATTATGTTGACTCTTCCTGTAAGAGTTACTGGGAGTAATTCCCATCTGTTAAGATCTGTTTGTGTTTTATTAGATATTTGAAATTATTTGCATATATTTGATCTAGATTATTATCTAAAATTACCCCTAAGTATTTTAACTTTGTTATTTTTTGAATCTTCATATTTGCTGATAGATTAAATGGGTTGGTGTGTTTTTTAGATTCTAGAAATTCTGTTTTATCCCAGATAATTTTATACCCAGAGATGCTACCAAAATGTTGTTAAAGTTATGTTGAGGTCTGTATAAATTTTATTAAAATTTTCAGTATATATTAGGGTGCCATCAGCATATAAGCTGATTTTGTGTTCTATCTGATTTATTGTAAGACCTTGTATTTTGTTATTACTTTGTATTGCAATGGCTTATGGTTCTATGACAAGAGCAAATATTAATGAGGATAAGGGACATCCTTGCCTGATACTCGTTGTAGTTTTATTGTATCTGAAATCTCTCCATTAGTTTTAATCTAGCTGTGATGTCTGTGTAGGATCTCCATCCAGGTTCTAAACTTCGGTCCAAAGTTCATAAACTTAAGTAGAGCTTTGATATACCCCCATTCCACCTGGTCGAATGGTTTTTCGGCATTGACTGCTAATAGTGAAAAATTATCATTCTTATATTTGTCAGTTAAGTTTATTTTTCTTCCTATATTTGATTTTAGTTGTCTATTTTGTATGAAGCCATTTTGGTCTGAGTGAATTAAAACCAGGAGAATTTTATTGTGTCTGTTAGCTAGGATTTTGGTTAAGGTTTTGCTGTCTGTGTTTATTGGAGAGATTGGTCGGCATGAGGGTGCTAAAGTGTGGTCTTTATCTTTCTTTTTAAATAGTAATGTTGTGGTTTCTAACACTGAGGGATTCATTGTCTTATGTTGTAATATGTAATCATATAGTACTTTTAAATGTGGGGTTACCTTCACTCTCCTCTACTAGTGTCCACTAGTGATATTATTCCAGCACTGTCTCACACAGACTGCTGTTTTTGTCTCTTGGATCTGCAATGGGTTTGTAATGATACTTGTAACCATGTAATTCCTCAGCTCATTACTCCACTGTTATATAAATGTTTCATGTATTTGTAAAGTATTTCATTTTGTTGTATTATGACCTGTACTCATTTACTGAGATACTCTCCCACTCCATGAGGAACCTTTGTAAAAGAGCTTATGCTCAAAGGTTATTTCTGAACCATTATATAAATAAATAAAAAATAAATGTTACTTGTACAAAAAGCTATTGGAATACCATCTGGACCAGCTGATTTACCATTAGTCAGAGATTTTATTGCCATTGGTAGTTCTGTAATTGAGATTTATTGATCTAATGCAGGTTTTTTTTTAGATTCTTGTGCTGATGGTAAGTTTATGCTGTGTAGAAATGTCTCTGTGTCTTTTTGGTCTGATTTTCTTTGTGATGTATATAAGGTAGTATAATATTTTGCAAACATTTTATTAATCAATGAGGGTTCAAATATAATTGTTTCCTGCTCATTCTGAATTTTAGGAATTGTATTGGCTTCCATTTCTCTTTTAAGTTGTCAAGATAAGATTTTGTCTGGTTTATCGCCCATAGCATATTAGTCTGATCTAGTTCTGAGTAATTGTTGTTCAGCTTCTGTAGTAGTAAATTTGTTATTTTGGTTTCTAAGTTCTAATAACTCTTGCAGTGTTTTGGGGCCTTTATTAATATCATATTGATTTTCTAGTGTTGAATGTTCTGTTGAAAGATTTCTTGTTTTCTTTCTTTCCTTTTTTTTAGTTATATGCCATAGTAATTCCTCTTATATATGCTTTGCATGGGTCCCAAATTGTTATGGCTGGCATTTCGTTATATTTATTATTATTAAAAAAGGCTTCTGTTTCCTGATGAATTTTGGTGTTGAAGTTTTGATCTTTGAATAGTAAACTATTGAATATAAAACTAAAGTTAATATTTGTTTTCTTTATTCTCATAGTCATAATGATTGGGGCATGATCTGATATATGTATTGCTTAGTAATTAATATCTATCAGATTATACAGCAGGGTGTCTGGAATTAAATAAAAATCAGTTCTTGAGTGAGATTAAGTGAGATTGGTGGACCTGTGAAAAATAAGAGTACTGAGTGAGTCTTACATGAACTCTATTACTTTAAGAGCTGCTGATTGTAATTTAGACGTGAATAGGTTTGATTTGTCAAGTTTAGAATTTAATACCAAATTGAAATATTCCCCAAAGATTAGGGGTGAATTAAATGAAGCAACAGTAAGGAATAAATCAGTGAAAAATTATTGTGAATTATCATTGGGTCCATATATATTTACCAAAGTTAGTGATACCCCCCTTAACTAATATTTTGCAAACTATATAATGGCCATTAATGTTCGCTATGTGTCTGATTATTGAAATGCCTGAATTTTTTTTTCAGAATTATAGCCACCCCTCTGGCATTTGAGCAGTAGGGCATGTTTATCCCTTGTCCCCATTGTTTTGCGTAAAATAGAAAATTGTTTTGTAATAAATGAGTTTCCTGTAGAAACACAATGTTGGCTGCTTGTTTGCCAATATTATTAAATATTTTTTTCCCTTTTACCCTTTCTCTCATCCCTTTCACATTCCAGGTTAAAAATTTCAGATGGTTAGCCATTGTGCAGCTTTTTATTAATTCTTATCATTATGTAACCAATGCTAACACAATATTTCATAACTGTCTTTGAATACCCCCTCTTCTTCATTGACTTCCAGCTTAGTTTGACTTTTCTTAATTTTCTTTCTGTTTTCCTGATGTTCCTGTCCACTACTTTCATGAAGAACTGCATATTTCAGTATTTTTTTTCATTTTTCTATCCCTTCACATATTCATGTCAGACCCTCCCCCTTCTAACCCATTTTAACCACAGGTCCCATAAAAAGTTATTTCCTATTGTTATAAGTTTTGCATGAATTAGTCTTATGGATTGTGGTACCCCCCCAACCTATGCCTATCTTGATGGCCATGGTTATGGTAGTGTAGAGCAGTGTGTAGTGTGTGAGTGCTATCTCCATCCTCCCATCCTTGCTGAAAACAAAAATAAAAGCGAGGAGCAATAGCCATTTATATCAAAAGGAAATAATATTAATACACTATAATGATATGAAATATGTCATTTCTCTCTATCTTTGTTCTATCATCAATGACTATCCAATAACCTTTGCACACATTTTTTTCCCAGCTTTCCTTTCCTCCTCAGTTAACCTCTCTGCCCATTTCCTATGCCACCTTCTAACCTTCCTTCTATTTGTTTAATCTGTCCCTTTCTCTTCTGCTTTTCTCTCCTTGTCTCTTATCTATTTCTTTTATTTTCTTAGATATGGTTACATTACTGTAACTTTATCGGTAAGCATCCTTTAGGAAAAAAAGCAGCATTTAGAAGGTGAAACAAGTTAAGCAATGCAAGATAAAATATTAGTGTTTTTTTACCGCTATTATCATCCTTTTATACAATCAATTGCAGCTCACACATTTGTACAGCTGTACAGCTGTACTACCATACATTTTCCCCCTCTTCCTTTCTTTCTCCTTTATCTACTGGCACTCTTAAAAACATTTTATACTGTTCAATCTCGATTTGAAAGCATTTTAAATTAGCTTTCTGTGTTTCAGGATCCAGTATATGGTCTATAGTGCGCTTCTGTTATGCCCACCATAAATGAAAATGCAGTTGGTATCATTCCAGCTGGTGTACCAGAAAGCGGGGAGATCAAACTGGGTATTTTCAAGTAATTTTTATCCATGCCTAGGAGGAATTGAAGAGTTTTTTTGTTGTAGCCATATTAGCACTGCAGGTGCTGGAGCAGAGCCTGATGCTGGAGTTGGAGGATCGAGGTTACTTCCTGGCTGTATCTTCAAATTGGCACTTTGTTTTCTCCTTGCTGTACTTGCTTTTTTTGTTTCATGCAGCTCAGTTAAGTCTTTTGCCTGTCTTACTGATTTATACATTGCCATGTCGTTGAATCACCCTGGTGAGGCATAACCTGCATTTTCTTTCCTTGTGTTTTTTATGTTGAGCCAGTATTATTTAGAGTTTATGTTGGAGGTACGGAGCTCATTCCTAGATGTCCACACTCTCAGGCAGCCATCTTGGAATCACATGAGAATTACTTAACAAAACTGTAGCACTGATTCAATATACAGTGACATCAGCCTTGATCAGTGGTGTAGTACTAAATTTAGAAGTGTGGGGTCTCTACGAATCATGATCCCCCCAAAGCCCCCACAGGATGAGGATCTGGGGCCGCATAGGCCCCCAGAAACTATCAGGCTTTAGATGCATTATGGTACATTTTGAGGATCATTTTGACACTATGTTGCTGCTTTTAAAGCCATCTATAACTTGGTACAAAACAACCAATAACACTATCAAAATAACTACCTTTTTACTGAAAAAAACTAAAAAAATTGTCAAAACTAAAACAAAAAAATCCACTCCAGCCATCCTACAAACACCAACCTGAGAGGTTGCAAAGGCTATAGATCAAATGAAAACTTAAGTAACAGGCAGAATTACATACAACATCACCAATATGTGCAATACATATTAGACAATTTCAGAAAGCAGTATAGTGAATTGGCAACCAGAATGCAGGTGAGTTCAATGGACAAACGACGTGAAGTGCAATTATTTTGGATAATTATAGGACAATATGAATTAACAAGTGCAAATACACATTAACACTGCTATGTATAGTCACCTACCATAACCGTAGAGAGTGACACTATTAAGTACAAGAATGCACCACAAATGTGTGTTCTGTTTCTTAAGCACGACTAAGTCACACAGTAATTTAACATGTTCATACTATAGCTGAGTCACTTCTTGTTTTATTAAGCAGCCATGTAACATTTGGAATGGAATTCACTGCAAGGCAGCTTGTCAGCGCTGGGGTAGATCTACCACTTGGGACAATAGTGACCTGGATTGGATAGAAATCCAGGTAATCAGGGGAGGGAGGAGATGATTAAGCATCCTAAAGACCCTATGCTCTGCTTCTGGGGAGGGAAGGTAACTGCCTCCACTTTAGTTCTACCATCTGGGTGACCACAGGCCTCATGTGAAAATTAAAATTAAGAGGTTTAACTAATAAAATATAAAATATTTGGCCCAGATATTCAAACTGTGCCAGGCTGTGGTGCAAGCTTGGGCACAGCTCAACTTGGCTGCGCAGGGGTGTGGGCTGTGCGATATTCAATGGAGCTGTGCCATGGCTCAGCAGCTTTGAATATTACACCCTGGTCACCCTCCGTGTACATGGCACAGTGGCACTGCACCAGTGCAAGTGGCCAGAGTGGAGCATGGAGATGCGCTAGCTCAAGTTCCATTGCACCATGCACAGCACCAGCGATATTCAAATGTTGACATGCAAATGGGTCCATAATGTATGCAAGGCACACATGGGGCCATTTGCATATCATTATGGCCCCATTTGCATGCAGGTGCGCCGATCCCCAATGAATTGCACCTGGTGCCCTGCCAGGCAGCAGCCCCTGCAGCCCGATCGTGGGCATCTGTAAAATACAAAACACTATTTCGTCCAATATCCCTGGTGGTCCAGTGGGCTGCAATCTGCTTGATCGTGGGCTTCTGTAAAACACAACTCATCCAATATCCCTGGTGGTCCAATGGACTGCTATCTACCCAATCGTAGGCATCTGTAAAGGGAAAACCCCATCCTATATCCCTGGTGGTCCAGTGGACTGCTATCTGCCCAACCGCGGGCATCTGTAAAAGGAAAACCCTGTCCTATATCCCTGGTGATCCAGTAGACTGCTATCTGCCCGATCATGGGCATCTGTAAAAAAAAAAAAAAAAAAAAAACTAATTCCAAAATCCCTGGTGGTCTAGTGGTATCCCAGCACCCACCCACTGAGCCCCATGACCCCACTCACCCTCGGTCAGCCAGCAGGCAGCAGCACCCCAACCACCTACTGCCCCACTTCCCACCCACTGACACCTCGGTAGGGCTGCATGCCCATTGGTTCACAGCATGAGCCAATGGGTGTGCAGCTCTACTACTACACATTCAGATATGGAATGATTCATTCACATATCTGGAATGTCATCTGACCAGAGGATGCATGCCTATTGGCTCATGCTGTGAACCAATGGCGTGCAGCCCTACCAAAGAATCATCGAGTTAGCAGGTGGCAGGCGACAGCGGGTGGGGTTCTGCCACCCGCCCGGCTGATGGGGAGAGTGGGGCAGTGGGGCTCAATGGGTGTGGGGGGTACCACTGGACCACCAGGATATTGAATTAGTTCTTTTTTTACAGATGCCCACGATCAGGCAGATAGTGGTCCACTGGACCACCAGGGATATAGAACGGGTTTTCCTTTTACAGATGCCCGAAATCGGGCAGATAGTGGTCCACTGGACCACCAGGGATATTGGACAGTGTATTATTCTTTATCACAGATGCCCACGATCGGGCATGGGGGGCCACTGCCTGGTGCAGCCAGAACTCGGGTGGCCACCCACAGGTGGCAGCTGCCATGTTGCGCCCTGCAATGCAGCAGCTCACCTGTGGGTGGCCATCAGTTGTTACATTTTTGGGGGGCTTAACTTTGTGCTGGCACAGGTAGGGGTTGCGCATGCATGGCTCTGCACATCCCAGGCTGAATATCGGGCTGTGCAGGTTATGCATGGGCACGCCCCCCCCACTCATGCCTGCATACATTACTGATGCGCTCCGGAGCATTGGGATTTGTGTCGCACACTTTTCCCTTTTGAATATCATGCTGGGGCACATCAGTGGGCTGCGCATGGTGTAACACTGTTATGCCATGTGTAACCCTTTTGAATATCTAGGCCTTTGATTTTATTTGGTCTAAAATAGTTCTTCCACCTGCATGAGCTTGATGCATTTTTTTATTTATGACTTTTGTCCTACTCTGGCCTCAATGGCTGGACTTTTCTTATAGTGCCAAACTGGTTGTCATGGCCCCCAACCCCAGCCCACTTGACATAGTGATTTGCAGCAGTTACAGTTTAAATATTAAGCTGGCATGCATTTTAAATGTCTTTTGACTGTAACATCAGTTTTGAAAAGCTGGATTCTAACAGGTGTGAGCAGGAGGGCAAACCCAAGTTCTGCAGCAGCACTTTGGAGCTCCAATTTAGATAAGGGAGCTCCCTGTTTAGGCTTGAAAGCAGCAATAAATGTGCTTTTTAAGCAAAACAAGAATTAATCATTTATTTTCAGATTATTGTTCTTTTAAGAAGGTAGTACAGTGCTATTTAGCACTTCTTAACATTAATTTTACACCTGCATTTTCACAATTATTTTGTGCAACAACTTCTACTCAACACATTAAATTGACTGCTAAGGAGCCTTCTGCTTTCTGAATAACACATTTACACATTTGGAAAAGGTCATAAGTTACAAAGCAAGCACAATTATAACATCATTTACTGTACTTTGTATGGTTGCAGTGGGCATAGCCCTGCAGACCTAATGCATTGAAAAAATGCTACATCATTCCTTGTGACTGTACAGCTTGATAAGGTGTCAATAGTGGCTTCCAAGTCTGAGAACCAGAAGCACACAGCACTGCACAATTTTTTTATTTTCAGCAGTCTGCCATGATTGACCATTTCTTTTGTATAAAACTTATACAAGACCCCCCATCCGACCCTCCCCTCAGCACACACACACCATTCCCCAAAGAAACATAGTAGTGACACTGGGGGTGACAATCCCCCAGTGTCCCTATTACAAATTCATCATCCCCAGCCACAGCTCCCTACAGCGCATGTGCAGTTAATTTTGTTTTGTTTTTTTACCACCAATTTCATTTGTATAAGGCTTATACAAAATCCTGCAGCCAACTCCCCCCTTCAGTCAGAGTTATGGTCTGTAAGCTGTGAGAGAAGTGGAAGTGTTTATTTTTTCTTGAAACTGCTGCATGACTGGGACTGGCACTGAGTACTTTATCTGTAAGCAGAGTTAAAACCATCCAGGGTTACTTCTGCAGTTTTATTGGTGTTTTTTTTACTGCCGATTTCATTGTATAAAACTAATATAAAACCCCACCTGACCCTCCCTTCAGCGAGTAGAAACATAGTGTAGGTTACAGATGGGATTCTGAGATGCAGATTTAAAGGTCTGAAAATGTGCTTTGACTGTCAATTAAGGGGTGGCATTTACTTTTCACTGCTCATGTTTTGTATGTTTCAGCACTGAGTAAAGTTAGACAATCTTTTTTGTTACCTTTACCCACTTAGGAAAGCATTTTTTTTCACTAGGTTAAGCACATAACATAATGTCACAATGTTGTTTGCTTCTGATCCCACTTCTGCTGCATTGCAGAATTAGAATATGCATACCCCCAGGAAATCTCATACCAAAAACTAGATTTCCGTGTTACATCATTTTAAAGGTATGAGCTATTTTGTAACTCTGATTTTACTACCTGTTCAAAAAAGCCTGTGTCAGTGAAGAGCTGCTGATGATGTCATCTCAGGAACTCACAGTCCAGTACTCCCTGTCAGCAGTCTTATTCGATCTGTGTCTCCAAAGTTCTAAAGATCATGTGCAGTGATTTTCACAAGTATGACAGGCAGCACCATTCAAGAAACATTGCTTTAAAAACAATGTGTTACAGGTTTTATGACAAATTTGATAATATATTCAGGGGTTCCTTTTTGTTGAGGTCCTTTTTTTCCTGGGTTGCTGGATGCTGGATCATAGCACACTGTTGTGAGGTTTTCAGATTGAATAAGTTTCTGATGTGGTGAAAGGCTGAGATCAATCACACCTATCATTCAATTGAGGTGATTTCTAAGGATGGCACATTAAAACAATTATTCCATCTCCTTGTCAGTGGGAGTGGGAGAGGTAATGCTGTTTTTAAACCTTACTAGGAGTTTATAATTGAGTCAGCCCAATGTTTTCTCCCTGTCAGGCTGTTTTTTTTTTCCTTACCTACATTCAGGCTCATCTATGTTCTACTCTAAATTAAGCTGATCATTTTGCCAGAGCTAACATGTCCAACCCCAGTAGGAATTAACACATATAACGTTTCTGTTAAAACTTATAAAGCAAACACTGACAAACAGCAGTGAAGTTACCAACATTACAGTACTAGCAGCAATACAACATCCTAACAGGCATAGTAGAATAGCACTCCAAATGGCATCCACAGCCTGGAGGCATGCTGTCTCAGCAGCATCCAGCAACCCTGGAGTCACTGAATGTAGGTAAAAAAAACAGCCTGACAGGGAGAAATCATTGGGCTGGCTAAATTAGAAACCCCTAGTAAGGTATCAAAACAACACCGTCTCTCCCACCCCCATTGATAAGGAAGTAGAATAATTGTTGTAAAGCACCATCCTTGAAATCACCTCAATTGAATGATAGGTGTGAATGATTTCAGTCTTTCACCACATCAGAAATGTATTTAGTCTGCAAACCTTACAACAGTGAGCTATGACCCAGCATCCAGGAACCCTGGAAAAAAGGTCCACAACAAAAAGGCACCCCACAAAAAATTGCCAGCTTTGTTACAAAACCTGAAACACACATAGGCCCAGATATTCAAAGCTTTGCACTGGGCACAAACCATTTGTACAGGTTTAGCACAGGATTAGCATGGGTCTGCAATATTCAAAATGCCAAATAGCACGTGCAAACTGCATTAGTGCATGGCAAAATTATAATATATGGAAGGGGCAAACTAACCATGAATACAGGTGCAATGCTATATTCAGCAACTAGCACCATGCAAATTGGTTTTGAATGACTTTGCATGGCCCTTTGCGTGGTACAAATTATCGCCCAGGAAAAGGTGGTCTTAACCCTGGGCAATCCAGCTTTGAATGACATTGTGGCTTGGTGTGGCATTAGCATGGTTTTGCGTGGTTTTACGCAACCCTAACATATGACTATGACACATAGAAAAAGCCAGACATGGAGTAAACATGCTGCTCACTGATGGCACCACAATGATGCCAACATCTGCCACCAGTCCCAGCCATGCCAGGCAATAAGTGGGCCACCATGGTAGTGTGGTCATACAGCACACACCTGCAGACCATACGTGTATGGTGACCAACAGATGCCAGCACACATGTGCAGCACTGTGGGCATGGTGGGTGTTAAGGGAAGGGTGATGGGTGGCCAGGCTCACCACAGACTGGGTACAGCCACAAGGCTGGGACACATCACATGGTGCAAATGGGTCAGTATTGAGAATATCCCAATACCAGTGTGCCTGTCTGATTATACATGCCCCCAGTCACATTCCGCATAGCTGTACAAACACCCCAGCACACACAGCCAGCCATGTATATGTCACTGTGAGCATCCCATGCCAGAGGTCCAGCTTGCCCAGCTTCATCTGCATGCTATATTTAGAAGCTGTTTGCCCCATGCTATTCCTTTTGAAGATAGTAGGCTTTTGTGTCCATGCTAAGTCTGCCCGCTGGGCAGGGCTAATTTTGGCCCGGGGCAAAGATTTGTATATCTGGCCCACAGTTTTTAAAGCAATGTTTATTGAATGGAGCTGCCTGTTTTACTTGCAAAAACCTTTGCACATGATCTTTACAACTTTGGAGAAACATGTCATATAAGCTTGATGACAAGGAGTACTAGACTGTGAGTTCCTGAGATGACATCAAGAACAGCGCTTCACTGACACAAGTTTTTTTGAACAGGTAGTGAAATCAGGGTTACAAAATAGCTCATAACTTTAAAATGAAGTGACGTAGAAATCTAGTTTTTGGTATGAGATTTACTGGGGGTATGCTTATTCTAATTCTGCAACATAGCACTTTTGGCCAGAGTGGTATAATTTGCTCTTTAAAGCCCTCTACCCCCCTTTGAAGCTCAACTGGTTCCTTTTGTTTGAAACTTGACATGCCCACCAGTAAGGCTAATAAAGGAAAATGGCAAATATATGATTTAAAAAACCTGGATTTTCTTAATTTTTTTTCTTTGAACACAAGCAGCTTTGCTTTTATTAAAAAAAAAAAAAACTTTAAAAGGCTATTGCCCCCCCCCCCAGATTTGATAGCATTTTAGTTGTGACTTCAGCGCTTGATAAGACAAAGGCAAATATAAAAATCAACACTGACTATCATGGGTTAGAATACAGTCACAATGAAAGATTATGGTAATTCAAGGTGCAAAGAAAAAAAACACCCCTTTTGCCACCTCTGAAAAAAGCATGCACAGTTTTAAAATGTATTTTGTTTTATATTTGCTATGAAACATACCTTTGAGCACACAGTAACTCTTTTACAAAGGTTCCACATTAGTAATGTATATAATTTGAGATAGTACAGGCAAAACATCAGCTAGCATAATAAGCAGGAAACAAGTATAGAAAGTGTAATAAATATCACAGTACTGTATAGTATTAAGTTGCTGGGGGAGGGGTTTCCTCAGCAAAGAATCTGCAATATAAATGAGTCAGTCATATGTTAACTGACACAAATGGGCTTAAAATGTGTGGTGACTAACATGCTAGTTAGACATAGGGGTCAGGAAATGACATTATCATCAGATTCCCATATCCAAGCCCCAGCCAAACAGCACCACTGCTTGAGTACCCAACCCCCAGTCCCCCTTCTTATCCTGTTTCCCCTTCTACGCCCCTGTGAACTAGTGACAGCAGTTATCCTTGGTAATCCTGTGCCACCCCTTCCCCATCAATACTGTATCCTCACCTCAAGTCTGTCCCTGGTATTCATAGAAACATAGACTTTGTTGTCAGATAAGGTCAGGTGTAAAATGCCTGACATGAGTTAAAGCTGGACTGCAAAACAATAATTTAAATGTAAATGTCTCCATGGTTACTAACAAGATAAATTCCAGTTTCACAAATAAAGGTATATTAAATCATAAATAATTCCTGCTTTTGAGGGGAGGGTGGCCCTGCAGGGGGACCTGAAGGCTCTGGAAAGATGGTCTAGAAAGTGGAAGCTGAGGTTTAATGCAGGGAAATGCAAGGTACTCCACCTGGGGGCCAGAAACCCAGGACAAGTGTACACCCTGGGGGGGGAATACTACAAGTCTCAATGGCTGAGAGAGACCTGGGGGTGGTGGTGGATGTCAAGATGAACAACTCTGAGACTTGTAGGAGGGCAGCAGCCAAGGCCAACAGGATGCTGGGATGCATCGCTAGGGGATCACCTCAGAAGGAGGGAATGCTCCCTCTGTATAACTGCTTGGTGAGGCCGCACCTGGAGTACTGCATGCAGTTTGGAGCCACACTTAAGAGGGACATTAACCTCCTGGAGAGGGTCCAGAGGAGGGCAACCAAAATGATTTGGGGCTTGGGGACAGGACCTATGAGGAGGCTCGAAGAGCTAAATATGTACACTTTGGAAGAGAGAAGGGACCGGGGGACATGATAGAGGTCTTCAGGTACATGAAGAGGGTAAATAGGGGAGGAACAGTGAGGGTGCTCAAGGAAGGAGGAAGGGGCCACTAGAGGGCATGGGTGGAAGCTGGAGGGAAGATTCAGGGAGAAAGGAGGAGGTGCTACTTCACTGAGAGGGTGGTAGAGCCATGGAATGCACTACCTAGGGGCTGGTGGAGGCAGAGACAGTGGAGGGGTTCAAGAGGGGTGGGACAGATACAGGGAAGGGTTCAGGAAGCAAAATCCAATGCAGCAAGAATATCCGGAACTGGGAAGGGAGAAGCCAGAGAAGGCGAGGGGGACAGCAAGGTCAGCACCCAGGGTGGGGGCTGACCAAACGAGCAGACACGAAAGACCATTAGGCCTATTCTGCTGGCATTTTAGTATGTTAGTATGTTAGTATAAGGACTGCTTTTGCCCACCCTGTCTGCCCATTTCCCTACCTAATGGATAAGCTGCCCCCTTATTCTTACACATCTCTTTTTCTGACAGAAGCTACCCTCTTGGACTTGTTGATTCCCTTGAGGTACCTGAAAGTTTCTATCATGTCCCCCCTCTCCTAGTGGAACCCCTTTACTAAACCTGTTAATCACTTTGATAATACCTTACCCCCATTCACCAGCAGAATTTTAGGTCTAGTCCACAAGCCTGTGCACCAGGACAGCTGTGTTGAGACACCTTGGCTTGAGACCAGGCATGTGGGGCAGCATATCAGTCTTACAAACCGCTACAGTGCCTCTATGATATTTGCCGTATAAACAGGCCAGCCCCTCTCAACACTAAAAAACAAAAGAGCATGTTTGTTCACACAGAAGTGTGAAATGCCTGCCACTAAAATAAGGACTCCCGAAATTCTTGTAAAACAAGCGCACTATCATTGATCTCATGAAACATTTTGAAAATGTTTGTGGTTCTTGCCCAAACCAGGGAGCATCTCTCACTCATAAAAGGAGCATCACAACATGACTTGTCCACATACATCTACTAGATGTATACGTATACCAGAAATGTGATCTGCTTATAGAAAGATATCACAATGCTGTTTGGGTCAACTTTAATGTAACTGAATAGGTTTCCCCTCCACCACCCAACACATACACACACACACACACACACACACACACACACACCATCTGCAAATCATGTCCTAGTAATAGTCTGTATCTCTGCAACCTCATGTTGCTGTAAAGTTAAGGTTTAAATTTTTTCCCATGTCAAATGCATTACAAGAAGATGTGTTGTCTAATTTAACCACTGTGCATATTACATTGTAACTCAGTTTTTCAAGTGCTAAATCATAGCATATTGCACTGTCCAGTACTACCATCCAGGATATGTGTTTGTAAAATCAAAGATGCATTATTAATTTGATGTTAGGGTAAATACTGTAAATGTTACAGATGTGTTAATGACAGGTCTTACCAAAATGTGTTCACAGAGGCTTTTTTTTGTATGTGATCTTGTATTTTTAATGAAAGTAGTGGGACTCAAACATTGGACTTGGTTAGCATAAACATACAGTATGAGCTGTATACTTTTTTTTAGTTATGCAGCCAATTCATGCCCTGAGATTTTATTAGTGCTGTTAACCTGGCAAATTATTGAGACCTGTGTAATTTCTCTGTAATAATGGACATGGCACTACACATTGGCACGGGGTCATAATGTCACAAGGCAAAATGCCGTGTGGCAGAATCGCGTTGCATGATTTCTATTTATTTATTGTTCTGTGGGGGGCACTTCCTCCCACACCCTCAGACTCCACCCACTAAAGATTCCAACTCCAAGGGAGGCCAGCTTCGAATGCGCACAGGTCTGTTTTTCCATAATGCCCGCATTTATTGCCGCACGGCTATTATGACCCGGGGAGCTACATGTAAGGCAACCCACTGTACTGATTACACATGGTTTGCCTAATAGTGAGAATATAGGCTAACAATATCTGCAAAACTGCAATCACATAGCTTGACAGCCAGTACACTAACTCAGTTTAGCAGATGATGTACAGATTAATTAACAGACGAGAAAAAACAACACAGTTAAGGGTTCACTCACTTCTCAAAAATCATTTTTTTAGAATACACTCTATGCAATGTTTATTGCTCAAAACACATCAGCAGACTTAGCTACTAAAATTAACTTTTCACAAAAATCTTTTTTTTCATCCAGGTATTCAGATGAAGTAACATGTATACATACTGCAGTTTTGTAAGCTGGTGACTTATCCTCACCTGTTGCTAGTGTGACTGCTTGTTTTTGGTTTGTACACCAGGACCAGCAAGATGAAATCTATGGCTAGCACATTTCTGTAGCTAAGTGTGCTGATGTTTTTGGGGCAGTGTATATTGCTCAGAGTGCATACAGAGCTTTCTATGGCTTGGTGCTTCTCTTAATCTATGTTTTCATTAGCCCTAGCTATGCTTGGGGTCAGGAAATGTCATAGTTTCAGTCTCTCATTCACAAGCCCCAGCCAAACAGCACCATTTATAGAGTATCCAACCCCCAGCCCCTCTTCTCATCCTGTTTCCTGTTCTGGGCCCCTGTGAACTCATGACAGCAGACATCCCTGGTGATCCTGTGCCCCCCTCCACAGTATCCCCAGCTCAAGTGTGTCCCTGGTTTTCAGTGGAACCCCTTTCTAAACCTTTTAATCTTTCTGGTAATGCCTAACCCTTCCCATAGTGGAACTTTAGGTGCAGTCCAAAAGCCTCTGCCCCAGGCAGCTTTGTTGAGACAGCTTGGCTTGAGACCAAGTCTTGGAACTGTACTGCTTTGAAATTCTCAGTAACTGTAATGCTTGAGGAAAAACAAAATATATATATATAAATAGCAATGTGAGTGAATTACCTGCCAGCCAGTTTGCCCTCTTTCATGAGGTAAAACTAACTGTTTGGTGTGAGAACTGATTTACCAATGATGAAAATATCTTTATTTAGTATTGTGTTTTTTCCATTATTTTGGGGCCATTTTGTAAACACAGTAACACACTTCAGGTCTTTCAGTTATTGAATAATTACTGTACTTTCCCCAACCCCTGGTTGAAAGTCACTCGGCTAACACCTTGTACCTTGGTATTATGTGGTAATAGCAAACTGAAAACAATGATCATATTAATAGCGACAGCAAAACAGCACTGTGCAAGTTGGTGACAGAAAAAGGCACCATGTCATAACAGCAAAATCTGGTGTAGAAAATTTGGGTTTAGAATATATAAAAATGCCACAGTTATGCTCATACATTGCACTTTTCCTATGCAGACTCATAACTTTGGAAATGTTATATTGTAACCTCAAATTTTCAACATAGTCTTCTTATTACCCCACCTCATGTATGTATGTATGTCACAAGTGTTATTTTTCAAATCCTGGCCAAAATGTGTTTTCACACCTGTGGTGTGAAATGGCATTGTAGTTGAGTGGAATTACGTTTTGTCATGGATTTGAACATTTTCTGTATCGAGTGCATTAAGTGGGGGTTATAACACACCTATGCTGACAATATCACTGTTGTCCTATTAATGGGAGTGCAGAGCCATTCCATAGCTACATACATATATGCATCTATGGAAGGATGGGAGCACAGGGCTCGTGTGTCTTTGCTCCTCCGGCCTCTCTTCCATGACCTCTGCTACAGTCCTATAGGCTCTGGCCAGACCATGTTCTGAGCTAGAATGGCTGTCACACCATTCTCACTTTTACTGTTGCATTTCGTGAAGTGCCAGAGGGGAGGACTTTGACCTGGTGGCACTGCTTTTTGCCAACTCTCCCCTAGGCCTTAAAGTGAGATCTCTCATGTAGACCATCTCACACAGGCCACAGAGTCTAACTGCCTTCCATTAACCCACTTACTGGTTTACCCCCAATGAAGGCATATATTTATTTAACATTTTATACCATATACAGTACTGTGTAATTGCTGTAATACAACATGCAGGATGGGATGAGTAGGGACTGATTCACCTAGTACACTATTTGTAAACCCTGGGATAGCTTTTTGTTTATTTATTTCGTTTGTTATTTAAAAGTTTCACCAGGAAGACATACTGAGCAAACTGCTTGTTTCCCAATGTGTCCTATGGGAAGGAAAAAGGGGGGTGGTACAGCAGAGGATTAGGGTTACAGTAACAAATATGCAGTAAGTGCAATTACATAGGTTACAAGGTATTAATATACAATCGCTTAGGATACGTGAGATAACATGTAGACATACAAGTAGGGGATACACTGATTGCAACTTCAGAAATATTAAATTGATGACTGACAGTTGTACACAATAAGTGCTTGAACAGTTAATTTCATGGTATATGTGCAGGGCAAATTAGGTAGATACAGCATAAGGTCATAGAGGTAACTGTGGGAGGAGCCAGGTGACTTAGATACAGTTGCATGTGGGGAAGGTAAAAGAGCACATAAGAGAGGATAGGGAGTGAACTGAGGAAGCATTTTGAATGTCAGTGGGGAGCAAGTTCCAGAGTTTGAGAGAGCTGTGGGAGAAGGATGCCTGGCCTGCAGATGAAGACCTGAAGGGGATGGCAAGGGTACGATCATAGCTTCTCCTGAGGGAGGAGGGGGGAGGAGAGAGAGTGAGGATAAGAGGTAAGAAGGAAGCACACCAAACCAGAATTTGCCAAGGAAGTTGGTACAGTGGGCCAGGCAATGGTCATTGATGGAGGTGAGAGCCAGGGATTGATATAAGGATCAGTGGTGAGTGCGGGGTGGGCAGTTAAGAGTAAAGTGACAGAAGGAGTGGAAGAATGTGTCCAGTCTGGCTGGGGCAGTTTTGGGGGTGGCACTGTAGACTATGTCACCGTATTCAAATGTTGGAATGATCATTCTGAGAACAATTTGTCTGTGGGCTGGCTAGGGGATCCATTCACGATTCTGGTATAAGGCTCCCAATTTGTGTAGTAGTTATTTTGTGAATAGCATCCACATAACCAGAGAAGTCAAGGTGTTTATCATGCCAGACTCCAAGATATCTGAAGGAGTCAGTGTCCTCCAACATGGTCACATCAAGATTGTGGAAGGAGGCAGTGGAGGGGAGCCTAGTAAGTCTCTGCCTTGTGCTAAAGGTCATGGAGACTGTCTTTTTGGCATTTAAAAACAGCTGGCTGGCTCATAACCACTGCTGGACATTATCAAAGTCCTGCTGAAGAAGGTATACCACCATAGGAGTGGAAGGGCCCAACACATACAGAACGGTGTCATCCACATATATGTGAATAGATACAGATGAATAGACTGAGGGGAGATCAGTAAGGAAAATGGAGAAGAGAATCAGTGCAAGGGCTGAGCCTTGTGGGACCCCGGTGAGGATGGGTAGGGGTGGAGAAAGAGATTCCCTGATTCTGACTGATTGCAATCTGTCCACTAGGTAGTATCTGAACCAGTTGGTGGCAGTAACATACAGCCCAGTGGCTGAGAGTTTGTCTAGTTGAAGGGAGTAGGAGAAAGTGTCAAAGGCCTTGGCTAGGTCAACAAAGATGGCAGATGTGATAAGGCCCTAGTCCATTCCAGAATGGATGGAATCAGTGAACAGTAGGAGAGAGGTAGATGTGGAGTGGTGCTTATGGAAGCCAGACTGGAAATGGGCGAAAAAGGAAAAGCAGTCAAGAAAAGGGGAGAGTTGGGTGAGTATATGTTCTTGCAATTTGACAAGGATAAGGAGGAGGGAGATGGGGCGGTAGTTGCCAGATAGGGAGGTGTCACCACCTTTATGGAGAGTGATGATGGTAGCATGCTTCGAGGCAATTGGGACTGAGGATAGCTTTTTTTCTTTTAACTTTCTTTATGCTCCCCTCTCTGGCCCTTAGGACTCTCTATGTTGTGATCTCTCAACCAGTAAACTCCTGCTCCACCTGAGATCTCCCCAGACCTAGCTTCCTTCCCAAGATCTCTCTTCACCCTACTACTGACCCCCCAACTAATTGGCTCTGAGCCCCCCAAAGTGGGACCACCTTCTCATCTGGCACTCTAACTAGAATCTAGTAGGGCAGCCAGAGCTGGAGAAGATTTGGAGGCTTGCTGGGGTAGACCCAGCACTGATCGTGGAGGCCATCCACTGGACCCACTTCACCTTCCCAGGTGGCAGGGCCTTTTTCCTTGTTTCAAGTTCCTGGAGGCGTGGACATGCAATGATGCCCAGTGCATGATGGGCATACTCTTGCTCCCATGCCCATCCATGAAACATCTGCAAGCACCTCCATACCCCATGTATGTGACCCACTAGTTGCAATGCTCCCAATCTCCCCTGGGAGACACTGGAACTGTGGGATGCACAACCCACCCTCCCCAGGAGAGGAGAGCAGTCCATCAGATGCTCATTCCTCACCTCCCCAGTCGACCTCAGGCAACCCAAGTCTGCTCCCGAACACAGCTCGCCAGCATGGGTAAAGGTAAGGCTAGCACCTCAACCCTCAGTGCCACCCAAAATGCGGGTTTAAGACTAACTTAAAAGAGAGATTTAGTAGTGCTGCAATATGGTATGTGATGGGCTGTACAGACAGAAATAGCAATTTCACATCAAGGTCATCAGGGCTTTTGCATTTAGATGGGTTCAGCGCAAGGAGCATCCTGAGTGCAGTAGAGGGTGATACTGGGGAGAAAAAGCAGGTTTGAGTAGGAGACACAAGGGGCAAATGGGGATGGGGTAGTGTGGGGAGAGCAGAGAGAAGGGAGGAGGCACAGGAGGTAAAGAAAGTATTCAACTCATTGGCTACGGTGGGGGGGTCCAACAGGGTGGGGTCAGCCACCATGAGTACAGGGGGACTATTTGTAGGGGAGAATAGAGCATTGACCACCTTCCAGAATTTTGAAAGGTGGTTTATGTTTGCCTGAAAGGTGCTTGAAAAGTAATAAGCTTTGGCTTGCCTGACTGACTGAGTGCGGGTGTTACGTAGATGGCAGTATCTTTGATAAGCAGTGTGGGAGGGAGACTGTTTGTGATCTTTCCATGCTTGGCTCCAAGTCCTTAGACAATCCAGGAGATCTGATGTAGTCCATGGGTGGTGTGACCCATGGACCCTGGTGCGTCTGAGTGGGGCATGGTGATTCCAGATGTTGAGGAAGGTTGATTTGAAATACTCAAGAGCTGAGTCAATTGAGGTAGCAGTGTTGATGGGAAATCAATCTGTATCAGACTGGTCTTCAAGTAAAGGTGTGAGATTTAATGATTTAAATGAGTGGATTTGTAAGAATTTGGGTGGAGCACTGGCATGCAAAATATTCTGTATGCAGTAAGTGATGTGATGGTCACTTCGTGCAGCAGGCAGGGCACCTGCATTAATAATGTGGTGAAAGTGTGATGTCAGGACCCAGTCTATGAGGGAATGATTGTGGGTTTTATGGTTGAGATGTGTGGGTTCAGTAATGAGCAGGGATAGGTTTAGGATGAAGATTTCAGAGCAGGCAGTGGAGTGAGGGGTGGTGGACCAATTCATGTTGAAATCACACAGAACCAGTAGTTCACCCTAGGAGGCATGGGTTGAAAGGGATGCCAATAGGTTGGTGATGGAGTAGGGGGATTTCTGGAAAACAGTATGCACCTACTATAAAGAGCAGAAGTGAGGAGGGGGGAGAGATCTTTACTAGTAACTCTTCAAACATGGAAGGGGTCATGAAAGTCAGGATAGTGGTGAAGTGAATGGTAGACTCTAGGTACATATATACCTTGTGTCCCCTCTTGGCATGGTCCTGGTGAATGAGGGTAAAGCCAGAGATAGAGACACTCTCATTAGGAATTTTAGAGCTCAGCCAGGATTCAGACAAAATAAGAATGTCATGTTGGAGGGAAAGGATGAGGGGTTGGATTTGGTAAATTTTGGACAGGGGGCTCCTGATGTTTAAGTGGACAATTTTCAGTCCATGAGGTAGTTTCGGTGGAGGGGGGCCAGGGTTTAATTTGATATCACCAGTAAGCAACAGCAATAGGGCAACCAAGTAATGGGAGAGTATGAAGATACTTTTCTTTTTTTTTAATTCAGTATGCTTTATTTAGAGGACTCACAAGAGCTCAAGAAGGTTGATATAACAGTAGCACAATGAGTAAACACAGTTACATATAACTTTTGAGCCAAGGGTTACAGCGGCTCCTAAGACAAACTTCAATACTAAACCATTTTACTATATTATCCACCCCCCCAACTCCACCCAACGCCCTGCACAAGATCATGTCCACATCATAATACAGGGTGATTTCCACTGTCATATGGAGTCCTGACAGGGGTGAACTTTGGTTAGGTAATAGGACCACCCATAGTTATGTAGGTACTCAGAGGTGATGGTGTTCTTCACTCTTATAAGTAAGGCAATATGTGGAATTACTTAGAAATGGAGTAGAGAGTATAAAGCTTACCCCATTTTTTCCCAAAGCTGTCTGAAGCATGTCTAAGAAAGGTTATCATCTTTTCTGTTCTATGTTTAAACAGTAGCTTATTTAACCAGTCAGAATAGGATATCAATATGGAATCTTTCCAATGCTTAAGGACTACTTTTTTAACAGAGTGGGAGATAAGGGAGATGATGAACCTTCTTTCCTTGACTGATACAAGTGAATAATTACCTAGAATGCAGAGGAGAAAGAGATTTTCTAATTCCAGTAGGGGGTCTGATTTGGACTTAATCTGGGCCCATAGGGGTTTAATTAAAGGGCAGTCCCAGAGGACATGTAATAAGGTTTCTTCACCTAGGCCACATCTGCTGCAAGTTGGGTCCTGGTGCCTCCCCATGCTGGGCAACTTGGCAGGTGCAAAATAGATATTATGTAGTTTGTAATACTGCATAATTCTAAATTTGTCATTTGCTGTGTAGGTATAGACTGCCTGCCAAATTTTTTCCTAGTGTAAAGGTTTTTCAGGAAAATGTCAGACCGGTATACTGAGGTTCCCTGCATCTCCAGATGGAGAATGGGATATAGGCTGGATACTATCTGGGACACTGCATGGGGCTGCAAGGACATATTACAAAGTGATGTAAGGAGACGTAGTTGATTCAGTACTCATGGGCAAGACCCAAAAATAGACATCAGCAGATGCCGCACTTAATATCTTTTGAACACCTGCCTAGCTGTCAGGCTCAGAATAGGGAGAAGTTCAACTGTAGATTTCAGCAGGCCATTGTCAAGTAGGTCCAAATTTATAAGATCAGTGGAGGGGGACCTTCCTTGGGGGTCAAGTATTGACTCCCTAGTCTAATGTGATAGTTGCTGAACTGGTAGTCTGCACTCTACTGATGGACCTGGGGTTTCTTCATTCTGTTTGGTGAAGGGAACTGTCTCACTACCAGCAGTGCCAGCGACACCCTCAGCAGGTGGGATGGCGATGGGCCACTTGAGATTTGAATTGAGCTGAGTTGATGGAATCACCTGACAAGGAAAGGTAGGAGTCATACACAGAGGTTGGATGAAGCAAAGATGTTTATTAGACAGGAGGGGAAGGAGGACATGGTCGTACAAGAAAATACCAACAGCAAGCACAACAGGGATTATGGACAGCATTGTGGATAACAACTAACATACACTTATATCTAAACTCTATGTTATTCTCTTCTATAGGTATGTCGGCCTAAAGCCACTCTACAGTATTCACCTCAGCTTAAGGCCACTCTATAATATTCTTATCCCTCTTACAATACTCTACCCAGAGGTCTATGCATCAAGAGTATAACTTAATACTCTATCATACCATGTGACAAGCATTCAATATACAACTAGCGAACAGTCTCACACTCTCAAATTCTATTAGGTGCTGATGTCCATCATCTTTGTGCACAATTGAAGAGTAGGGGTCAAAAGAAAGGGGAACTCCTGCTTGGCGCCAAGCTCACCAGAAAACCTATGAGAGGTTGCAACAAGGGAATGGAGAGATTGGTAAACAGACCATAGGCATCAGCCAACCCACTCTCTGGGGTTGCCGGAATACAAGAGCATGAACTGACTGACTTGGGGTAATGCTCTTTCTTGGCAGAAAAACCCTTGAACTGAGCTGCCAAGGGTGAAGAACCAAAATGTGGCAAGGAATCCACCTGCAGGATTGCCACAGGAGAAGGAATCTGCTGCTTTCTCCTTAGCACCAACCTTTGACCAGGGTTGCCATGGATGAAGAACTGCTGCGGGTTTTCCTGGCACCTACCCTTGATTACAGCTGCCAAAATGAACACCGGACTTGGTGAAGAATCCACTAGGAGGACTACCAAGGACAAAGAAGACACTACTGAGCTGCTTTTGGTGACAGATCCACTTGGGGGACCACCAAACTCAAGCTACTACCCTGAGGATTGCACTGGTGATGCAGGAAGAAACAAGCAGGAAGTAGTAGAAGGTGAAGATCTGGATTCCCCAGAGATGAAGAAAAAATAAGAAATGGTTGCCATGACCACACTTGGCTATGATGGACTTGTCTACTGGTGGGCATGTGGGAGGGATGGATGAGACACTTTCCAGTCATCTTTCTTCCAAGATGCTCAGGAACCGGTGACCACAACTCTTCACAGGACATCGATTTCTACTACGGTGGATGAAAGGGCAAGAGGCTGTTGAAGTCTTCTGCTGGCTGAAGATGGCTTTGGTGAAGAGTCGATGGAGGCTGAAGATGGTTATGGTGAAGAGTTGATGGAGGTGGAAGATTGTTATGGTGAAGAGATGATGGAGGCTGAAGATTGAATCATAGACCTGATGCTGCACAGTGGTACTTCTTTTAGGACAATACACTGGAAGGTTCACTTTCTGGGGCAATTTGCCTGGAACAGGGGCAAATTGCAACAACCTGGGGCAATTGTTCACTTCAGGGGCAACTCGACTGGAGCAGGGGCAAATTTGCAACAATCCAGGGCAATTGTTCACTTCAGGGGCAATCTGCCTGGAGCAGGGGTTAATTGCAACATTCCAGGGCAATTGTTCACTGGCAGGGGCAACTTGTGTGGAGCAGGGGCAAATTGCAACAATCCAGGGCAATTGTTCACTTCAGAGGCAATTCGCCTTAAGCAGGTGCAAATTGCAACAATCTGGGGCAATTGTTCACTTTGGGGCAATTCACTTTGAGCAGGAGCAAATTGCAACAGTCCAGGGCAATTGTTCACTGGCAGGGGCAACTTGCCTGGAGCAGGGGCAAACTGCAACAATCTGGGGCAATTGTTCACTGTCAGGAGCAAATGACCACAATCCTAATATTATACAATACAGTCTCGGTGCTTCATGCAATAAACACAACAGTTGAGATGCTGGAGGAATAAACAGTTCAAAGAAACAGTACAATAGCTGATGATCACTTTGTAAAATGTTGTGTGCTTAAGCACCCCTTAGTTGGACCCTTTTCCTCTTGGGGTCTGTCTTTTTTAGGATCTGGCTACCCCTGAGCACTTTAAGGAATTAACTCAGCTATTTAGCCTGCTTACACTAACTGCCCATATGCCTGTTACCCTCTTCCCTATGGGCTGGAATGTTCTACCTTTACTGGGCCTGGTGCCCCTTTACTACTATGGGTCTGGTACCCTTTATTACCACGGGCCTGGAGCCCTCTTTGAACTGGGCCTGGTGCCCTACTTAGACCTGGGCCTGGCACCCTCTTTATTCTGTGGCAGGGCCCCTTTAAATTTGGGGCTCAGAGAGCCTGCTGCCACTTTTCCTTTTCTGTCCCACCTTGTTCCCGCCCCTTATGAATAATTAATTAAGGTCCTTGGGCCCAACTCTTCCCACCGCGCTCAGCCACTGCCTTCTGCGCCTACTGCACTATTAAAATAAACAAAAATACACCATGCAGTCTTTTTCTATTGTTGGATGGTCAGCACACTTCTTTGTGCTGCCGTCTGACTCATCACCCCAACCAGGGTGAAGAGAGATGCTGTCGGGGAGGCGGGACACTGTCTGGCAGAGGGAGGGAACTGGTGCAGCTGGAGACAGGCAGCGCAAAAGATGGCAGGGGACCTTGCAGGTATCTCGGCAACTGACGCCACGGCTCTTCAACATCGCCGATGAAGTACTGGGAAAATAGTTAAATAAAATAAAATAAACAAGCAGGGCTCTTAGCCCAATGGCCATGCAGCGGGACTTTATTTTTCTGGTGCCCAATGGCACCGCGGACTGAACCGGAGCTCTTTAGGATCTTTGCCGACTGGAGCCAGAGCAGGCACAAGGAATGACCCTCGGGGAATGGTTTCAACCATACGGTAAGCCCTTTCCAGGTTCCCGTTAACCTTCTGCATCTTCTCCTCTCAACAGCCAGCAAAAACTACCCAGAAAACACTTAATTGTTTTTAAAACCAAACTTCTGGTTCTGGAATGGTTGAAGTGGAATGTTGTGCATGAACAGCTCAGCACAACATTCCATCCAGACCATTGTTACTACAGCTGCATAAAAATCTATTTTTTGACAAGGTTTACAGTGCACAAGGCTGTTTTATCTATTTTTTACTAGTGTTTGTCCACTTGCAAAGAGGAGAATTAACATTTAAGGGGCCCCTATGTATATGTACTCTGCAGCCCACACCTACAGCAGACACCCTGGGCACCTGTAAACCCCTATGGGTTTATTGCTACTATTTTTACTGTGGTACCCCAACTTTGGGGAAGTACTCTAAAGTTGGGGTTCCAGTACAGGGGTTGGGAGATATCTTTGGTTTGGTCATATTTTAATGCCCTGCAAAGCTGGGAGTGGACCTTAATGGATGTTTGAAGTATTTCTTGCTTGAGAAAAGCCGAACAAATTTTGGGAGAGATACATAATAAACTCAGTGGGGAGATCCCACTCTGGCTAATTTACTGGCATTCTATTTGCAGCCAGACTGGAGTGTGGGGGGGTCAGCTTACGAGACTGTAGAAGGCATCCATTTCATATATTTGGCAACTTGAGTCACAAGGTAATAATGAAAGAAATTGGGGAGACAAATGCCTCCTTATTGTTTGGATGCCCCCGATCAAACATATGACTGTCTTGGGGGTTTTTACACCAGAGAAATTGAGAAATTATACTGTGAAGGCTGCAGAACCAGGACTGGGGAAGGTAGAAATTTAACATATTCAGAGGCTAAAAAATCCTTGGGAGGACATATTTAATTATACTAATTCCCCCCCTGTAATGAAAGATGTAGCAGGGCCCATCTATCCAGATCATGACCTGTTACGGTAACGAGAGAATCTAAGTTAAGTTTTTTCATTTGGGAAATAATTTTAGAGAGTGTAAGGCCTAAATATTTAATTTTGGGAGACCAGTCTAAGTGTAGGCCTACAGTCTGGGATGGGTGGGCATGCAAGTTTAGAGGCTTAACCATAGACTTTTCTCTATTCAATTTATAGTTGGAGAGTACGGCATAGGAGTCAATTATATTCAGGACTGCCGGAAACGTGTTTCCTAAGTCCACTATATGCAATAAAATATCATCCGCATAAGCAGAGAGATGTAAATCAAACCCACTTATTTGGATGCCCTTTATACAGGGTGAGGTCTGGAGGTGGTAAAGCAAGGGCTCTAAATACAAGTTAAAGAGCACTGGGGAGAGCAGGCAGCCCTGACGAGTGCCTAAGTGATGAAGGACCAGCCTTGAATAGATCCCATTGCAGTATATTGTAGTTATGGGAGATGTATAAAGGACTTTGATCCAATTTACGTACGTGTTAGGGAATCCAAACTTGCTTAGAACTGCAAACAAAAGTGACCAAGATACTCTGTCGAATGCCTTTTCTGCATCCAGAGACACCAGAGCCATACAGTTAGGTGCTTGTCTGGATGCAGAGAAGACATGGAACATGCAAGTTTAGAGGCATAACCATAGACTTTTCTCTATTCAATTTCTCTATTCAATTTTCTTTTCAGTTTCCTTATATAGTAGGAGGAGGAGTGGCCTGCCATGAAACCTTCTTGTTCAGCACTAAGTAGGAGGAGCCAAACTTTTGTTAATCTGGTCACAAAAATCTTCACAAATAGCTTAATGTCATAGTTCATTAAGGAGATAGGGCAATAATTGGTGACCATATTATTGGGTCTATTGGACTTAGGGATCACTATGATAAGGGCTTCCAGTAAGGTAGGGTAGGGTCTGAGATGCCTGATTCACAAAAATAATCAAAGGTTTGGAGAAGCAGGGGAGAAATCTGTTCCTCAAGTACTTTGTAGAGTCGAGGGGGAAATACATCAGGCCATGGAGCCTTGTTATCAGGAAGCGAGTGTATGGCTTTGGAAAGCTCTTTTCAGGATATTTTGTGACTCAGAAATTGTTGCTGAGACTCATCTAGACTGGGCAATGGAATACCACTTAGGTAATCGCTAATGTCTGTCTGTTGGGAAGCAGTGTCAGGAGTAGAGTATATAGACTTATAGTACTCTTCAAACTCCTGTACTATCTCCTTTTGGGAGGTAAGAAGGGAACCATCCTTAAACGAGTTGAGTCATTACCAGTCTAGACTCCTCCTGCTTTTTTAGTCTAAGGGCCAATAAGTGGCTGGAGTATTCACCTTGTTCAATGTAGTGGGCCTGGGTTTTAAACAATGCATACATGGCATGTTCCCTTAAGGTGTCTGAGTATTGATTCTGAGCTTGGGACAGCTGTAAGAGGATGTCCTTACTGGGGTTGGAAGTCAGCTGATCCTCCAGTTCCTGGATTTTGGCATGAAGTGAGGTAGAGAGGGTTTCCCTTTTTTTCTTTCTTAGTGAAGCCAGTTGAACACACTCTCCCCTCAGCACACATTTTAGAGCACTCCAGATTTGATCTGTGTGCAGTAGAGAAGTTTGATTAAGGGACATTAAATTATCTATTGCATCCTTAAGTGACTGGACTATATGCGGATCATGCAACACTTGAACGTCAAATTTCCAGGCACTGTTTTAGGTGTACTAAGCTGGAGAGAACCCTTGAGCCAAATCAGATCATGATCTGACAGGGTCCTGGGAACCATGCCACATCCTATGAGCCCTGATAGCACTGGATTATTTACCAAAAAATAATCAATCCTAGATAGAGACTTGTGTACAGGAGAAAAGAAGATATACCCTCTGGTGTCTGGATTTAAGAGGTGCCAAGGGTCACTCAGGCCATGATTGCACATATATCCTCTGAGCACAAACTGTGCTGGAGAGAGGGACGTTTTCCTATGGATAAGGGACTTATCAAGCTTAGGGGAGTAAACCAAATTCCAATCACCTGCTAACACCACTGGTAAGATTGAAAAGGAGCCTAAAGCTAGTGATAGGTCGGTAAAGAATGTAAGGGTGTCAGTATTAGGACCATAAATAGAGGCTAGGATCACCTCAGTAAAAGGAAGAGTACCCTTCACAAAAATAGACTGCCCCCGGGGATCTGCAGTGCACTGTTGCACTTGAAATGGTGTGCCCCTGGAAAAAAGGATTACCACTCCTCTCTGAGCCGTAGCATTTCCTGCAGCAAAAACTTGACCAATTTAACGCCTTCTAAATAATATGCCTTCCGTTTCTAGCAGGTGTGTCTCCTGGAGGAAAATTATACCCCCACACAACTATTCCAGATGTTTAAGAATTATGAACCTTTTAACCCTGTTCCTGGCTCCTTTCACATTCTGGGAGATATATCTCATTGCCATTGTAGGGCCACTATGTGCACAGGAGCAGAACGTGAGAGGTAGAGACTATTAGTTAGTACATAGTACTCAAAACCAACGTGCAATAAGAATACCATTTTCTGTAACCTCTATAGTACCAGAAAATACAAAAAGAACCATCAAATCCCAGTCGATATGAAGATCCATGGCCCCACCCTCCACCTCCCCCAGCACCCCAAACCCAAACACAGAACATCCCTTAGACATTTAACCCAAGTAACAAACAACTAAGTACAACAAACAAATTCCCCAGTCCCTGTGACTAATTTACAATATCCCTCGGCTGCGATCTTCATGAACCACTGAACAGTCTGCAACCGTTACAGCTCCCCCCACCACCACCACCACCCCGGACTAACTTACTTGCCATTTGGCAAGGAGATCCTGCAGGAGATCATAGTATGTAAAGGGATCTAAAATTGACAAAGTGTTCATGTTGCTGATTTAGATAGTGGGAGGATGAACACATATCCCTCAGGCAAATGTGTAGGAAGTTCTGATTAATAGCACACCACAGTTCCAATAACAAACAGCAAACAGGCCAGAATAGCTTCTAAAGAAAGTGAACTACAAAACTGGGCCACAGTGAAGTAATGCAGAAGAGTCAGTTGTCAAAACTTTAAAGCTTCAGGAACAAATTTATCAGCAAAAGGTGCAAACCTCTCCCCATGACTTTTAAAATGTGAGTGAGTGCACAACAGATTTCAGTCTAGCCCAAATTATGACTTAAGGCCGAGTTCCGTCTCACATAATTAAACCTTCCAAAAAACAAAAACCAGGGTATGCAGTCACTTGAATAAATCTGGGAACAGCTTCTTAAGTTCTGTACTCACTTGACTTAGGGATTCAAAGGAGATCCATCTGCTTCCATGGCTCACTTGCAGGACAGCGGGATAACGCATCTGAAACTTGATGTAGGCTGCAATAAGCTTCACACCAAGGGTATGCATGTCCATTCTTTTTTGCCGTACTGAAAGGGGAAGGTCCTGTGCGATTCTTAGTTTTTTATTTTACCATTGTATTTCCCTGGTTTCTCTGACTTTGTCCAGGACAAACAGCCGATCAAGATAATTGAGAAGCTGACATATCAGGGGGTGTGGAGGAGAGTCTTATGATGGGGGTAGGCCTGAGAGAGCGATGGGCTCGCTCAACTATGTAGTTGGGGCCATGTGGAGATGGGCCCATAATTTTCAGGCAGAACTTTTGTGCAAACAATATAGGATTTGTACCTTCCTCCCCTTGGGGAGGCCCCAAACCACCAGATTGTTCCTTCCCACCACCCTTTCAGGTCCTCCAGTTTGTCTTTGGGTTTCCTGAGATGCTGGCGCATAGTGGTGACATCAGGCTCAAGTCAGGATCCCCAATCATCCAAAGAAGATATCCTTGCTTCATTGTCTCCAGCCCTTAAGGTAAGCTGCTGCGGGGATGATTTAAGAGTTTGCAGGTGTCCCACCACAGTATGAAGAGATTCTTTGATAGGTGCAAGGCCCTCAAAAAAGATAGCTTCAGTGAGAGGGGTCTGGGGAGTTGCTGGAGTTTCTTCCCCAGGGTCTGCTGCCTTGTTCTGTTTTGCAGGTTTGCCTTTGGCTGGAGACTGCGGTGGTGTATGCTTAGGCCTCAGTGCCTTCATCTCTGCATCTATGTAGCTGGACGATTGCACAGAACGATCTTTAGCAGGCATGAATTAGTTGCACACACCTCTGACTGAGAAATTAGATGCTATAGCTCTCCACTGCATGTCCTACTCGGTAGCCATCACAACTGAAAGTCCATGAAGTTACTCTTCTTAGGTACCCAAGGGAGTTGGTGGCAGGAATTAGCAGTAAGAGGTGGAGTCATAAGTGAGGTCTGGTTAGGGCTAATAGGGGGCAGTGAGGGGTAAGACTGAAATGCTGGGGGGGCAGGGGTATGGCGGAGCAGTGGAGAAAGAGAGAGGGAGGAAGAGGAGGAGGAGGAGGAGGAGGAGGAGGAGTGGCAGGGTGCTTCAATGAGTACCAGAGGCATGGGGAATTTTAGAAGAGAGAGCGGTGTAGTGAAGGGGGGAAGGAGGCAATGGTAGCAAGGAGGGATAGAAGGTAAATGTAGCATGGTCAGTGCTGGATGTTGTCCTTTGGAGGAAGTTATGCTTTGTCTAGAAGGGCAGCTCAGAATGGGCAGGGAATAATATTAGTCAATATAGGTGACAGGGTGGGAGATGGATTCTTGTGCTGCCTCAGGAATGGGGGGATGATGGCAGAGGGCGGGTGTGGGATAGATCACTTTGTCTAAGTTATAGGAGGGGAATGAGCTGATTGATTCTAGTGTCACCCTGAGCCTATAACAATAGCACCACCTTAGGGTGAGAGGGTGGCTTGGGAGGGTGGGTAGCCAGAAAAATATGGTGCCATGTGAAGTGAGGCTCTGTTTATTCACCGAATAGCTCAGGCTGCACCTTGGCTATAGTGGATGTTAAGATGATATCCACATGCCATTTGGGAGCAAATGCTGTACCTGTAGTGTGGAGGGATGCCCGTTGTCCATGGGCAGTTGGGGAGAGCTCTTGTGCCCTTTTACAACCCTTGGGGAATACAGCTACCATACTGAGGAGAGAGGAAAGAAACAATACAAGGTAAGTAGGACAACAGTGAAGAGGGGACTGCAGTGGGAGGGCTGGGGAAAAGAAACATCAAAACAGAGAAGGTTGTACACAGAGTTCCCAGTGAGGTGTGTGATTCACAGGCTCTGCAAGTGATTAAGCAAATTAGACATTAGCAGAGTAGCAGCTTGGAAATGCTGTAACATAGACTAAAACAACAGTGACTCAGAATTAAACACTTAGCCTTGAAATGCAGTGTACATCTAACATCATGTACTTCAGATGAAAACAATGTGGCTTAAAATCACAGTGCTCAGTTATCATCAGTTATACAATGGCAAGAAAAAATCCTGGACTCTGATTGGTCAGTCTTGGGCTGGACCCGTGATGTTATCCCAGTACAACATCACGGGTATAGTCTCAGCCTCACTGTGAACCTGTAGATGAACTTTTGCTTTTATTATGTGCTGATGATGTGCTTGTTTCATCTTCTTTTAAAAAACAAAAATATTTTTCCACACAAAAACATCTTTAAAATGATTTTTTTTTATTCTGTATAACAACGAGCCATTGTATAATAGCAATAATGACCTCCAGGGTGTGTGTTGTTTGGGATAACATCACGCCTCAGTTGTTGGATGCACTCGGCCTGCGGCCTCGTGCCCAACCACCTGAGGCGTGACGTTATCCCAGCACAACACACACCCTGTCGGGCATTATTGCTTAGGTACATCAGCGAAATCACTGAGGCGCTGAACATGGTATTCTGCTAAAATCCAGTACAGTATAGTTAATAAATATCAATCTATCTAGTTTGGTTGACAGTAATTCCAGCACCCTTAAGGCTCCATTTAGGCACCAAATAGCTCAGGCTTCACTTCAGCTGTAATGGATGTTAAGATGGAGTCTGCACTTCGTTTTGGGAGCAAATGCTGCACCTGTAGTGTGGAGTGATGTCCACCATCCAGGGGCAGTTGGGGAGAGCCCATTTGCCCTCACAACCCTCGGGGGATACAGCTGCAGGACTGTAGTGTAGAATGATGTCTGCCATCCATGGGCAGTTGAGAAGAGCCCATGTGCCCTCTCACAACCCTCAGGGGATACAGCTGCAAGACTGTAGAGTCGAGCGATGGCCTTCATCCAGGGGCAGTTGGGGAGATCCCGTGTGCCCTCTCGCAACCCTCAGGGGATACAGCTGCAGGACTGCAGTGTGGAGTGATGTCCACCATCCTGGGGCAGTTGAGGAGAGCTCATTTGTATCTGGTCTGCTGTACAACACTCTGAAAAATGCCTGCAATGGATGGGTTTATGTACAACATAAATGACTGTATTGTTTCAAAAGAACTGAATTCAAAAACTGTAACTATTAGTCTTACTAGCACAACTAGCCTGGAAATAAGACTAGACTAAGGGTCTTCCATGTAACTATGATTGTAAACACAAACAAAGAACCTTGCTATGCAACATGTTTCCTGAAACAGGCAGTGCAGGTTAATAAAGAACCATTCCATATGGAAATTTGTTAATTTTTTATAGTAGCTCATCTAAACAGACACATTATCTGAAAATTGAGTAAGCATGTGCCCTTGAGTTGGTTCTGATTCTGTGCTACAGAATGATCTAATATTTTGCACTCAAGGCAGATTGCTGGATTTTAACAGATCCCACAAGATACACATATACCCTTCAAGTGTCTCTGGGACATTCCGTTTTTGGCACCTCTGCCCCAAAGTCTCTATCATCCTGTTTCAGATCTCACAGTGTTGGCTGACCACACATACTCACTCACTCTATAGGCTTTCCACTCACTATTCAAATGCTGTTTTTGTGGAACATGCCGGTCACAGTGACGGAGCTTCCGGATACAGGTGCAAGAGATGCATCTGACATCATGCAGAAGCATCTGGTGTGTTTGTCTATACTTAGGTGCAGCTTGGAGTCTCAGACAGCATATGCACAATTTAAATGCAGGAGAAATAGTCAGTCAGCAGGGACTGATACAGCCTGTTTCCCACCTGCACCAAATGGTGAAGCTTATTACCTGCCTCCCCCTCAGGCTTGTCTCCAGACAGAACAAATGAGTCCACTGCCCCAGCCATTTCAGATATAGAGCCCTGTGTCTCTGCACCAGTCAATGCCAGCCTATGACCAACATCCCTCTGCGGATCAGCAGGGTGCCTGGAGATATCCGTGACACTTTGAGGACAGAGTGAAAAAAGCCACATTCCAGAATGGCCAGAAGAAACCTGTCTGCTAGCCTAAGCACTGCAGAAACCACAATGGAGTGGAGTGGACTAGAAGAGAGGAGGACTGACAGTCTGAACAGCACTAATTATAAAAAAAAATATTCACATTCATTCACCAAAGAGCTCAATCACAAGTTCTACAACGTGTTGGCTACAGTTTATAATACTGTACATAATTAGTAGTTGTAGTAGGCAGCAAGTAACTAACATTTTAAGAAATCAGACAGCCTGAGTCCAGAGACTCCTGAACTGGATCAACTAAGAGGACCCTTTTCTCCACTTGGTCAGAGAAATAACTAAGGTAAACTTGATCAAAACTTATTTTATTATTGTTTATAGGTTACTAAGCTAGTGACTGGCAATCTGGTATTAAGAGAAGCCCCACCTCCTGGGTCTGTGTGGGTGGCTGTTTGTGTTTGTCTGTGTCTGTAGCTTAGTTTTAGAGGATTTACAAGATTTTCTGCTGTGAGTAACTACACCATTCTTGCTCACTACATCTGTGAAGGTCTCCTGGACTGGATTTCTGCAAAACATCACTACCAGGTATTTGTATTTTCAGTTTAAAATTAGCTTTTTGGAAGCTATCCCAAGCAAAATAGAAGTCAAGCAACAAAGTCTGACAAACTCAGTGACTGGGTCCTGCTCGAATCCACATTTTCATCTGGCTTGCTCCTAAGAGATCTATTTCTGGGCTTTTAAATAACCTCTTTAAATAACAAAGGAAGTATAAGGACAAAAGAATTTCACATCCTGCACTTGTACTTGAGTAGGTGTGCCCCAGGCTATCAATGTAATGGGGCTGGGGAGTGTATGCCTGCAAGGTCTTGCATAGCCAAAGCCTCATGTCAAATCCCTGCCTAGCTGTGACCCTGGATGACCTCTGTCATAAGTTGTACTAATAGCCCAGATGGCACAGAAAGAAACTGGACTGTGCATTTCTGTGTTTGCTGTTCTATCCTCTCCCTTAATTAAATCTAACTTGACACTAAGTTCATGCCTAACAGTGCTGCCCTGCACCACATTCTTATCTTCTTCTTCTTGATCAGTCACTCTGGAAACACTATCCCTAACTGGACTCAACCCCAGACCCTTGTGGCTGGAATTAGCCTCCACTACACTATAGGCTGGACTTCTGGGGATTATTTTTCCATCTCAAATGTTCCCTGGTCTCCTCTATTTTTCCGTCCTCAACATGATTGTTGAATTTCTACTTACCCACCTACCTGCATCATAACCGCCTCAGGACCTATTATCTTCCACTTTCTGGGCGTGAAAGTGAATGTGAAATCACTGCATAGCTCCAGAATGGCTACTAAACAAGCATCCAAACTGATTAGAGAGTACCTCCAAAGACTCGCCCTCCTGCTACTTCTGGTATCAGGTAACATCAACCCAAACCCTGGACCATTGCACCTTATTACAAAGGATAATCACTGGAAACAGGGAACTCTTCACCTGGCCTCTATTAACATTTGCAACCTCCTGTGCAAAATCGACCTCCTTAAAGCCTGGGTCTTGCTAAACAACCCGACATACTATCTGTTGTTGAAACTTGGCTATCTCCCAAAATACCAGATGCAGCGGTTGCCATACCTGGCTACACTACCTTCAGATTGGACAGATCGACTAAGCATGGTGGTGGTTGTGCTATCTATCTAAAAAACACTCTAAAAGGACTGGTCTTGACTGTTGCTGACCTTGGGTGCACCACCCAGGTACTAGCGATTAAAGTGCTGCTGGGGGCTCACCACAAGACTATCACAATCCTATCAGTTTACATATCTCCCACCGACCCTACTACTGGTCTTCATAAAGTCCTGGACTACCTGAGAGCCCAAAATCTCATTGCTGAGACAGTATTACATGGTGACTTCAACATAAACTGGCTGTCTGCCTCCAGTGGCTCCATAAAGGATGCACTGGCAGCTCTGCACCTTACTCAGCTGGTCAGCTCTCCCACTAGAATTAACTATTGTACTGGGACAAGCACCTGTGAAAGTGTGCTGTTAAACCTCCAAATACCTGTCTAATTATGTTTCACAAGTCTACTGCAGTAGCACTTTCTGAATATCTTTACTGTCCTTTCCCTTACTTTCCCCCCCTTTTAATTCCCTTTTTCCAGGCAGGCCACCTGGATAAGAGGCCCTTTCTATCACTTTCATTTAATTAAAAAGGTATGGAGCTTCACTACCGCCCCTCCCCCCGCATGATAGGCTACAGTGTACAGACCTAGAGTTTAGCATATTTGGGCAAGTAGTTCCTCTTTTCATGTTTAAGCAATGCCCAGGAGACAAATGTGTATGCCAAATATAGGAGAATTCTCCTCACAGTGCAAGCACTTAGTTTATTTAGGCAGACAAGAAAAATAAAGACAGTAAGAAGATTCAGAGTCTGCCTGCTGGTCACCCAATCCCTTAGTGTGTTGTTGTAGGTTCCCTAGATATGCCTTAGCAACACTATTTTGACCCAAAAACAGTTTACTTTTCCTTACTGTTTAACTTCATTATTTTTGGTAAGGTGACAGGGAAAGACAATATGCCAGCAGCACAAATGGTTTTAAACATAAGCAGATTTGAAATTAAAGGGACTGCTTTTGTTTGCTTGTGCTGCATTGTGTTTAGCACTCCCAAAAGAAACTTCTAAACAAAAATGTGCAGTATTTCAGACATTGTAAGATAAATGATGGACTCTTTTCAGTTTTACTCCTTTTCATAGCAGTCTGGCTTCTGTTAATTTTAAAGAGTAAAGCTTACCAGATAATGGGGTATTCAGGCCTTTAGCCAGAGCTAATCCTTACAGCCCTTTGCACTTGTTGCTCTTGCTGTTTCCCTAGGAGGCAGACGGCCCATTTCTCACTATAGTTATACTGTAGATAGTTCAAGTTCAAGTTCAAGTTTATTGCAGGAAAACTCCATTGAGCAAGCTCATTCACAAGGAGGTCCTGTGACATAAACACTTAAAGTACAAACACAGATAGGTAATAACAGTATATACATGAAATGCACGTTACATGATACAGGCTGGATATACATACAAGGGTACCACATAGGGTGACCGCAGGTGGTAAACATTGATATGAGACAGGGAAGCGACTTACAGGTTGCATACTGATAAATGAAACATGATGACTGCTGTGTGCAATACATATAGGTTGAGGGAGGGGCTAAACTTGGCAAGAGTACTGTTTTTAGTAAAACCTGTATTATATTTCATTTCAGGGATGTCAATGTTTTGTGATAAAGATATATTGAATGTCCCTTTACTTAGAATGAAATAAAAGTGTTCTATAAATGAAAATCTGTATTGAAGAGTATGGGGAGTATGGGGGGGTGGAGTCTGAAGTGATCACCTGATGATTCCCTAGGATAAAAGGAGACTCATTCTTGTGATACCTTCAGATTCATTTTGGGATCAGCCAGTACTGGCCCATTTGGGAGTCTGCACTTACAGACTAAGATCATTGAAATCCCAGGTGGCCTTTTCATGTGCTGATATTGCCTGTGGAAACATTCATTTATTTTTGTACCTTTTATGTTTCTTTCTGTATTCCTGCAAAGTTAATAGTTTTATATTTTCTTTTTGCTGTTACTTTAATAAAGCTTTAGGCTTGGCATTTTTTTTTTAGCCTTGCCACATTACCTTTTTGTGTCAGTGTCCATCATTACACCCACAGCCTATGCACCATTCTTGACTGGATAATCTCTAATCACCCTGACCATGTCGCCAATGTAAGTGTGCACCCTGACTCACTCAGTGACCACTCCCCTGTTACTTGCAATTGGACCAACACATTGCATGCCCCACCACCTCTAATTATCTACAACAGAGTGCTAAGACGTGGCCACCTGGAACTCCTAAAACAACACTTGCGCTGTCAGGACTGGTCACTACTTGACTCCTCTACAGACATTAATGTATATCACTCCAACATTTTATCTCTATGTTCAATGTTGCCTGTGATGTTCACGCACACCTCAAGAAAATGAAGGTGTGTGGCACTGTTCATCCCTGGAATGCTCCTGGGCTGATAGACAGCATGAAATGGAGGAACCACCTCTGGTACTATGCTAAATTGTCTGGAAAGCTACAGGACTGGCAAGCCTATAAAGCTGCAAGAAACTCCTGCACCCGGGAAATCCATAAAGCAAGAAGCAATCACCACAAGGAGCAACTTATCAATACCTGGGGTGACAGCAGAAAATTCTGGGCAAATATCAATGATGTTTTGGGGAAAGACCCAAAAAAGGCTACTGCGATGTTAAACCTTGATGGTATCCCCATATTTGACCCACTCATAATAGTGAATACCTTTAATGATGCCTTCACTGACTTAAGTAGTGTGTTACCACAATACTTCTTTGACGATATCACCTTAATGGCAGCACATCATCCTGAGACCAAGACAAATCATCACCCCCCTTCTACTTTAAACGTGTCTCAGTGGCCCAGGTTAGAAAACTACTAAACAATGTGCTGGGCAAGTCCAGGCACAGTGTCTTTAGACCTCAAGCTAATCACACTCACCATGGAGGAAGCACTTCCACCAATTACTAAATTACTTAACCTCTCTCTAACCCTCTCGCAATTCCCACAGGTATTAAAAACAAGCATTGTTACCCCAGTTCACAAATCTGGAGACTGTGCACTACACAGCAACTATAGGCCTATATCAATCCTCCCAACCCTCTCTAAAATACTCGAACGTATTGTTGCCAACCAACTTGTGGACTACCTCGATAGATAATCCCTACCGTATGAACAACAGCATGGCTTTCGGAAAGGACACAGCACCACCACCGCACTCTTAGAATTCACTAGATATGTCCAGCAATCTATTGACCAAGGCAGTCTTGTGGGTGCAGTCTTTATAGACTTAACCAATGCCTTTGACACAGTTAATCACCGACTCCTCCTTAAACAACTCTCACAAGCTGGTCTCTCTCTCCTGATACACTGCTCTGGTCTAGAAGCTATCTTAAGGACAGATCTCAACGTGTGAAGATTTCCAGTGCTATCTCTGACCAGAAGCCTGTTCGGTCCGGGGTACCCTAGGGCTCAATCCTGGTTCCACTCCTTTTCAGCATCTTCCTTAACAATCTAGTGACTGCCTGCCACCAGTGAACACTGCTCTACGCAGATGCTGTCATTTTCACAAGCCACCCTGACCCCTACCTCCTTGAAAGTAACCTTCAAAAGGGCTTCACGGAAGTTAAACACTGGTTCCACAACCATAAACTAGTGCTAAACTACAAGAAGACAAAAGTCCTGTTGTTCTCTTCAACCTGAATTCGACATAAGGAACATTCTCTTACCATCCAAAATTCCCAAGGTGACCCCCTTGAACAAATACAGCACTTCAAGTACCTAGGGATTACCCTTGATAGACACCTCACCTATTCACTGCACATCAAAAATGTTGCCAGAGCCGTCAATACCAGGATTGGGCTCCTCTATCGACTGAGAAAGTCTGTAACACCTGAAGCCCTAAATCTTGCTGTTCACAGCTCGGTGCTCTCCTTAATCGACAATGGCCTTGTCATTTACGGAACTGCTTCCACCACTGCACTCAAAAGGCTCACTGTAGCACTAAACAAGGCCTGTAGACTCCTAATTGGTGCACCACGCCTCACCCACACCTGCGATGTCTATATGCAGGCTGGGTGGCTCAACTTGCATGGGAGAATTAAATACCACACCTGCTTACTTGCCAGAAAGATTCTCCTTGGACTCATGTCTTCAGGATTAGGATGCTTACTTCACAAATCCCCCAAGACCCAACATATGCACACCTCATCTTCTGCACTTCTACTAGTCCCAATGTGCCAGACTGCCCAATACCAGTGCTCCTTTTGTATCAAAGCGCCATGCTGGTTAAATGGCCTCCACAATGGTTTGGCTAACCTTACTAGTCTCGGTGAATTCAAACTCAAACTTCATCAGCACATCCTAACTGAAAACTCCCGTGATTGCACCACTTAACATCCTTGTCCCTCTTCCTTGTACCTCACCCCCCCACCGTCCTTCCACTGTTGTCTCTACTTGTCTTGCCCTCTCACTCTCTTCTTCCTTCCTGCCCTCCCGTCCCCCTTTCCTCCCTCACTGTGTTCCTTGCTTTTCATCACTTACTATCCCAGCTACTACTTGACAATGCCACCTGGTTGCTCTCCCCTTCCTTGATCTGGCTCCCCTCCTAATTCCCTCCTCTTCTCACTCTCTGCCTTGAATCCCTTGCTAAACTAATTTGTATTGATTTGCTGTTCTCTTATTCTGTATTTTGTAATACAAATTGCTTAATTGTTTGTGAAACCAGTCTGTTTTCCATTATGGACCTGTACCCCCCCCCCCATTGACATGGAACCTATGTAAATGGGCTGCTTGGCACTCAGAGGTACTTGTAATCCTAGACTGAATAAATAAAAATAAATAAACAAAAAATACAGGGAAAGGCTACTAGGTAGAGGCTAGATAAGTCAAAAAGCAAATAAGAAGCAGGGTCTGGCTGGGAGAATGAGTAAGTCTAAGTTACAAAGGAATGAACAACTGATTAATTTCTGAGGAAAAGATAAAGAATCCTTGCTATATAGCTAGCTCCTCATATGTATTGCAATGAGGCTCAGATCAGAGTTACAGGACAGTATGTATCTTTTAGTAGTAGTAGCAGGCAGCATTATGCAGCAGCCAAAGAAGTATTTCCCCCACCTGTGAGGGAAATTGTGAGGGATTACTTGGGGATGTCAGCATCTTCCCTGAACCAGGGAGTGATGATTTCATATTGTTTCTCACCCTTAACCCTCAGGCATGTTTCCTGCAGGGGCATTTTAGAAGGGGATTTTATAGAGGATTCAGGCCAAGGCTAGTCCCCACAGGTTAAATAATGTGAGTAAATAAAAAAGCAGGACAATGCAAAACAAGTAAGCAGGTGCTCAAAACAGGAGGTACAAACTTCAAGTAACCCACAGTTTTTGAAGTGAGCACACCAGAAAATGCTGGAATAATGCAAATGTAATTTATTTCAGCATCAGGAAATATCCAGGACCCCTGCATTTCGGGCACAGCGTCTGAAGGGGGGGTATGACAGATTACACAGACATCTCTGGTTATATACTCTTAGTGTTTATGTCATAATTACGACACAAAATCTAAAGATCACACACATCTAATTGAATACAAAGATACAGAATAAAAATAAATTCTCTATAGAAATTAAACCAAAAAATACAAGAAAGTTATTACAAATGTCAATTGTCAGTTTTTCTACAAACTAAATATAGGGCTAGCTAAGTAGTGTATTCAATTAGATGTGTGTGAACTTTAGATTTTGTCTCAAAATTATGACATAATCAGTAAAGGTGGGATATTTAGAAGGGTTGCACATGGTACAACACAGTTGCACCCTGCACAAACCACTGATGCTCCCCAGTGCGATATTCAAAAGGCGAAAGTGCGTAGCACAAATCCCGATGCACCAGAGTGCATCAGTAATGTCTGCGGCGCAAGTAAGGTGGTCGTGCCCATGCATACTCCGCACATCCCGATATTCAGCCTGGGATGTGCTGAGCCCATGCAGGCGCATTCCCTACATTTGCACTATTCCATTGTTTTCTTGTGTGCTCACTTCAAAAACTAGAGAATTTTAGTAGTTTGGGACCTGCGGTCTGTCGTTTTTGAATCCCCACTGTTCCCCGAGATGGGGTAGGGGGGATGAGGTATTACTTTAACTGATGCATACCTCTCTGGTATTCATAAAGGGGCCTACATTACTGAGCTCACTTGCACTACAATTCAGCAGAAACTATACTGCCTTTTGTTTTGGGGGAGAACAGATTAATGCCTCCCTACCCTCTCCCTACAAAGTATCATGGGAAAGGGTTTCTGTTAAAAAACCCCAGATGCAATGTAGGCACTTGTCATCATAATTGTTATTTTTAGGGGCATTGATTTCAATTTTGTTTTGTATTGTGATGCTTTGCTAAAAAAAATTAAAAAATTGTAATTAAGTTGTGCTTCATGATAGACTCAGACAGGAGTGGGAAGCTCTCTGTATAATTGTTGCTGTATGTAGTCCTTGCAGTGGTTTTGAATCAATTGTATATTTTTGAAAAGGAGCTGTGGGCGTAGCTCATCTGCACAAACTTTTATGGAAAGTAATGAAACAAAAACTATTTGCTATGTTGTGCTATATGTGTTTGTGGGTTCAGGTTGTTCTTCCCTGTTCACTTAATTTTATTGTAAATACAGGGGTATTTTGTATTGTAAATACAGGGGTTGAGCTTGTAAACCTTTTGTACTGATTTGAATGTAGGAGAATTGTGGCCTTCTTCTAATTGCAATCTCCCTATTAAACACGTATGAGCCTTTCATTGACCAGAACACACCTTAAATAATGAAGCCCGGAGAGTGGTCTCTTCATTAAAAATAGAGGAAGCAAGGAGACCTCAGCTCAGATATGGCAAGTTAAAATGTGATGCTTTTTACCTGACTGATGGAAGTGGTCACTTTGCCGAAGTGGTCAGGCTTAATCAAGGTTCAGCTGAATAATGAAAACTAAGATCCCCTCCGAAAAGTATGAAAAGTAAGAACATTGGAGTTACTTTTAACAAATTGAAGGCTTAAAAAACAGCAAAATGGGGGTGGTGGGGATGTGCCCTGGTATTTTAACTGTACACTTAATTTTATCCAGCATTTTGGCAAGGGCTTTCGACTATGCTAGTTACACTGTATGTACAGTACATGTGTATCATTTGATCAATTTGTTTCAGTTGTGGGTCTCTGCACCCCTCCTCACCTCCATGTTTTTGATTTTTTTAGCACAGAGAGGGTGGGGAGCAAGTCCCCAAAATGAAATCACTTGATAACACATCATGACTATGCCAACTAATCCTAAGTAGCATAAGTAGGATAGTGTACTGACTTGGTTCTAAGTTCAAGGTGTGCTGACCTGATGATCATAGCCCTGTAAAAAAACAGACCTTCACTTGAGGCTGCTGCTTGCTTGCAGGGGACTTGTACCTGAATGACCAATGTGTTTTAACTCAACTGTAGCTATAAAAAAATCCCAGCATCAGCAGGCTAAGCAACAATTTTTTCACCAAATTTTCAACATGGGTTTTTGGGACCCCACCTCATCAACACTGACACTGTCATTTCGTTAATCAGTCTTGAAAGGTGATTTTGTGCAGTGACCATGAAATCACTTTCTCGGCCTGATTAATGAAACAACAGTAACAATGTTCAGGAGGTGGGGAAAGCTCATGTTAAAAATTTGGTGAAAAAATTCCCAAAAATGGCAAAGATATCAACATAAGTTTAAAACACCTTTGAAATACATTATACAGCACTTAACTTCATTCTTCAATTTGTGGTTTGTCTTTGAAGAATGTAGTCATGTCTTGATCCACAGAAGATGACATCAGCTGACCTCAGTAGGTAAGTATAGGGTAAGGGGGGGTATGGGGTGGTGGGTGCTCATTGGTAGGGTGTGGTTGAGGGTAGGGAGATGGCAGCATCATGAGGGATTGTTTTCTTTTATTCATGCTTAAAAAAAAATACAAAGATGTTGCAGGATTTTTTTTTCCTTTCAGGAAAATGATAAAAGCATGACACTATTTCTTGACACTGGGTATGGGATCCCCAGTGTCTCACATTGTTGGGAGGGAGGAAGTAAATGCCAACATGGGAATTGGACCCCCCAATGTTGGCAGTGTTACTAAATAAAGTGGCTGCAAAGGGGGGAAGCATCCAGCACCGGGGCTGGGCATCCTGGTGTCGGATAAGAATCATAAATATTTAAAAAAATAAATAAATATACTGCCACTGGGAATTTGGGTCCCAGTGTGCAAATAATAGTTTATTTGAAGCACAGTCAGGCTGGCAGGGCTACAATGACAGTAGCTCCATCCCTGATCTGAGTCATGACAGCAGCAGCCTGCACTATACGACACAGCTGTCTTTGATAAATGACAGCTGTGTCTTATAGTTCAAGTACTATATGACACAGCTGTTGTTTATTAAAGACAGCTGTGTCATAGAGTGCTTGCACTATGTGACACAGCTGTTGTTCATTAAAGGCAGCTGTGTTATATGTGCCTCAACCTCTAGAGGCAAGAATAGGTAAGGGGGTGTGGGGTGATGAGTGCTCAGTGGGAGGGTCAGCTTGATGTTAGGTAGATAGCAGTGATGACAAGGGACCATTTTGTTTTTTTTCAGGTAAAAAAAGACATTGTGGGACTTTTTTTCCTTTTAGAGACCTTTTCAAGGAATAACACTAGTTTAGATACTGAGGGTGGCTCCCAAGTGTCCCACACTGCAGCGAGGGGTGTAAATGCTGACATATGGATTGGGCCTGCAGATGTCAGCAGTGTTAATTAATCAAGGGACTACACAGGGGGAAACATCTGACATCGGGGGGTGGGCATCCCAGTGCTGGCTAAGAATCATAAATTATAAAAAATAAATAAAAAAATACACTGCCACCCGGGATCTGAGCCCTTGGTGTGCAGATAATAACAGTTTAATTAAGGCACAGACAGGATGGCGGGGCTACAATGACAGTAGCTTTGTCCCTGATGTATGAGAGGTGACAGCAGCAGGGGTTGCACTATACAACACAGCTATCACTCATAAAGACAGCTGTGTCATATAGTGCAAACTGCTGCTTTCACAAAAATTCAGTTATGAATTGAACGTTGATTTTCTGAACTGCGCATGCTCAGAAACAGAACATTTTATTAAATAATTTAAAAACTACTTAACAGTGGGACCCAAAAACCACAAAGCATTCACCTTGGACTAACTGCTATAAAACCTGAAAGTTTAAGGTTTCAAAGCTTCCTATTTTTTCAGTTATCGGGTAGCATAAAAAGTTGTAAACATTTAAAAAAACTGAGACTTTTGCATTTTTGTGCACCTCTGTAACTTTGCCTCCTCTGAACCGATCTACATGAAAGTTACAGGATCAAGAGTCACTGACCAAATTTCATGTAAATTGGTTGAAAGGGGGCAAAGTTATTAAGGTGCACAAATGTAACTTTAACATAGAAGTGCTCTCTCAACCATAATATACAGGCATTATCATGCCTATATATTATAGAGTTAGAGTTGAGTAGGCACTTTAATGCTAAACTTGAAATTGTGTACGTTAATAACTTTGCAACCATTCAATGTATTTGCATAGAATATGGTATGCACAGTGGGCATGGTAGCTCTCTTGATTTGCCAAGTTGTGTTTCAGTCAGACATACGATTTTTGCACAGTGAAATGCTCAAAAATGCACTTTTCACCAGTTTTGTGGGCTTTTTTTGGATTTTGTCTGTGGTGCTGCACGGCCGCTGTGCAGTGTGCCATTCCAAAGCTTGGCACGTAGAAAGAGCTTGGGCAAAGGAACATGCCACTTTTTGTTTGGTGAAAAAATATTAATCCATTCAAAAGTTATTAAACTTTTTAGCTCCCATTATAAGTCAATGGGAAAATTTATATGATTGTTTTGTGAAATAAGAATGGGGTTCTGGCCATCTGGTCTATCCTCACAATCAAAGCATTTGTAGGCTCGCAGCCAAAAAATCTTTTGTTGCGAGAAATTTATCAGTCACGTCAGCTGCCATCTTGTTTTCAGTTTGCCGTTTGAAAAAAACAAATTTCTCAGCCCATGGGTGACTTCTGAAGTAAAGGAAGGATGGGTTTTGCTCTGGGAGATGCCCTCTATCATCCCATACCTGTGGTTTCATTCAGTTGTGTCAAAAAATTGAGTTTTAAACTTTGAAACTCTTAGGTCACGGCTCGCTAACAATCTTTGATCGTGAGCTTGCAAATTCTTTGGTTGCAAGATCATTTTAGTTTTCAAGCTTATTTCGTCACTTCACGACCAGATGTTCAGATTTTTAAAGACCAGATCTCCCCGGGAAGGACTAGATAGCCCAAATTTTATGACCAGATGTCCCTTGACAGACGAAAATAACATTAGGTCACAAGATTGTGGCCCATTCTCACGAACAATGAATTTTTAAAGGGGATACAAATTTAAAATGAAATATCTCTGAAATGGTTTGTTCTTTTTACTTGAAATTTGGAGGGTGTCAAGGGGATGTCCTAGAGATGTGACTGATGCTGTTTAGGTGTTGGAAAATGTATTTGCTGCAGAAATATTGTGTGACATTCTTAACATTTTGCCCATAGGATTATGATGCTATTGGCTTGAAATTTATAGGGTAGGTAGCCCTAGTGCCATGGACATGCCTTTCAGTGGTTTGGTGTGTAAAACTTAAACAGGTGTGGAATTATGTCACTCTGATGAATGACAATTTTTTTTGTTCCACATCAATAACTTCTGAACCGTGTGTCTGATTTGCCTGAAATTTGGAATGTAGAAAGATGATTCATAGATATTCACTTGTGACAATTTCCATGTCAGTGGCTGTTACAGTTGCTGAATTGTGGTGTGTGCTCATTGTAGTGAATGGGAAAGTATATATGCGCATTGTGAAAACCATGGTGAGCACATTTTTGGGTGCTCAAGAAGATCCCATTATAAGGTATAGAACAGCTCAAAAGGTATGGCAGATGTAAATTGTTATGTAACATAGAAACATAGACTTTGATGGCAGATAAGGACTGCTTGGCCCACCTAGTCTGCCCATTTCTCTATCTAGAGGATAGGCCGCAGATCCTAGTTAACCAACAGCCTATTTCTTCCTAACCCCCCACAAGAATTGCCTTATGTCTGTCCCATGTATTCTTGAATTCTCCCATGGTTTTAGACCCCACAACCTCCTCAGGAAGGCTGTTCCATGCATCCACTACCCTCTCTGTGAAAAAATACTTCCTCACATTGCCCTGGAACCACCCCCCCTCTATCTTTAAATTGTGTCCCCTTGTTCTTGCACATCTCTTTTCTGAAAGATGCTACCCTCTTGGACTTTGTTGATTCCACTGAGGTACTTAAAAGTTTCTATCATGTCCCCTCTCCCTTCTTTCCTCAAGGGTATACATATTAAGCTCCTTTAGTCTCTCCTCGTACGGCTTCTCTTGCAGACCTTGCACCATTTTAGTTGCCCTCCTCCGGACTGCCTCTATCCTGTCTATGTCCTTGGGGAGATGGGGTCTCCAGAACTGGATGCAGTACAGTGCAGAACTGGATGTAGTGCTGGAGAATGTGGTGGGGCCCTTCACTCCCACTAATACATGTAATTCAGTACTTTTATTGTGATGTTATGCATCACGTTATTCAGTAGGCACTTTAATATTAATATTAAATGTCAGATTTCTGCATACGTATAACTTTGCAACTGTTAAACAGATTTGCCTGAAATTTGGAATACTTGGTCTGGTATGGTAGTTCTGTTGATGTACTAATTTTTGTTTCAGTTGTACATATGGTGTTTGTACAGTGAAGTGCCAAAAATGTACTTTTTGCCACTCCTGTGCTGTTGTTTGTGTGGGCGCTACGCATCCGTTGAATGGATATTCACAAAATTTGGGACACAGGGTCTGCTATTATACATCTCCTTGTTTGCCAATATTTGTTTCCATCAGACATATGGTTCTTGGGCAGTGAAGTGGCAAAAATGTTCTTTTTGACACTCCTGTGCAGTTTTCCACTAGTGTCGCTGTGCAACCATTGAACAGATTCAGATAAAATTTGGTTTACAAGGTCTGGTATAGTAAATCTCTTCATTTACCAATTTTCATTTCAGTCAGACTACAGTTTTTGTGCAGCGAAGTGACAAAAATGCAGTTTTTGCTACTTTTGCACACTGTGTTGCCCGTGGTGCTACGCAGCCATTGTGTGATTGATTGGTCTGAAACTTGGGATGTGAAAAGTCCTTTATTCAAGGAATACGCCACTTTTGTTTGATGAAAACATATTATTCCATTCCAAAGTTATAAGCATTTGAAGTTGCCCCCTCTCGCAGTCAAATAATTTTTGACCACCAGGTCCACCATTTTAGTCCATTTTTGGCCACAAGGTCTGCCATTTTGTGGCAGTCAAGGCTGATACTCATGGTCAAAGAATTCTTAAAGGTGTACAAGCTTTAAAATGAAATATCTCTGAAATGGTTTGATATTTTTACTTGAAAGTTGGAGAGTGTTGAGGGAATGTCCTAGAGATATGAAATATGCTGTTTATGTGCTGGAAAATAATTTTTTATGGAGCTATTGACTGACGTAGTTGATGTTTTTCCCATTGGATTATGCATGCTGCTATTGGCTTGCAATTTATAGGGTAGGTAGCCCTAGTGTCATGGATGTGCCTTTCAGTAGTTTGGTGTATAAAGCTTAAACAGGTGTGAAATTATGCTGAATTGTGGAGCGTGATCATTATAGTTAATGGGGAAGTATATATGTGCATTGTGAAAACCATAGTGAGCACATTTTTGGGTGCCCAGGAAGATCCCATTATAAGGTATAGGACAGCTCAAAATGTATGACAGATGTATATTGTTATGCAGTACTGGGCCCACTCACAACCCTCAGGGGATACAGCTGCTCCCACTAATGCATGTGTTTCACTATTTATATTATGATGTTATGCAGAAATTTGTAACAACAATGTAGTTACCTATGCTTTTTCAAAAAGTAAGGAAATCCTTTGCAAAAATATGGGTTAATGCAACAGTTAGGTTTGTCTACAGTGACAAAAGCAAGGAAATTCAGCTTTAGGATTTTCAACCCTAACTCCGACTCCCCATCACTGCCACACATACACACACACACACAGAAACACACATAGACACACACACACACACACGCACGCACGCAGAACCCTAACACAGCATTTTCTTACTTTTGTTACTGTATAAACCCTAACTGTTGCATTAATGCAGTTTTTCACAAAGGATATATATATTATGGTAGCACGGTAGTGCTACCATAGTTAGGGTTGAGGAGCCATTTACATGTTAAACCCAAAATTTTGCACCTTATTAACTTTTCAACTGTTTGACAGATTTGCCTGAAATTTGGAATACACAATCAAGACCCATACGCCTTGGGATCTGCCAAGTTTTGTACCAGTCAGATACACAGCTGCGGAGTTATTAAGCATGATCTGCACATACGTTTACGCTTTTTCTGAAATTCTACGGTCGTGCCTACAGGTCACACGGTTTGCGCGACCAGCCCAAAACCTTCAGGAAATGTGTGGCTGGGGTCCCTGATGTGCCTTTCAAATATTTCGTGAAAAAATATTAAACTGTTCAAAAGTTATGGCAGTCCGAACTTCTGCTTTTTTCCCTTAGGATAACATTACGGCTTTCGCCGCGCCTTTGAGGGCCAGTATCTCGAAAACGGTGTGAGATACAGAGTTTTTGTCAAAAAATTATAGCCTTGGGGCTACGTATAAAACTAGCCAGGAAAGCGATAATACATATGATTTTTAAATTTTTTTTCTAAGTCGTACGGTTACTGAGATATAAGCAATTTACTATTACAACTACTGATTTTTGTGTTCCAAGAGTCATTATTTTGCATACATTCTTTCTACTCACTGTCTTTCTCTATACAGCTTTTGGGGAAAACCAGCCTGTGTGCTTACATTACTCTTACCATTACCGTTTCTGCTTGCGATTCTTTACCCGTTTCACTTACCGTTCACGTTTATGCCACCATGTGCGTTACCCTTTGCATTTTCATTTGCGGTTGCATTTCCGTTGTTTTAACATTTCTGTCTACAGTACTGTTCCTCTTTCTGTTTGCTTTGCGTCACCATCGCATTACGATTTGTGTTTGCGGGCACAATGTTACAATGCGACAAGACATCACCCCCACGCTCCCGCCGTTGCATTACATTCACTATTTCTCACTATCATTCTCAAAAAGAAGGGAAATTAGAGGCAAAAAACTCCATTTAATGCATCAGTTAGGGTTTTTCCACAGTGACAAAAGCAAGGAAATTCGATGTTAGAGTTGAAACCCTCTTTGCACCCCTCCAGCCCACCCCCCCCAACTGGAATCGGGGTGTGCATTGGGGTCATCGGTCCTAACTGTCACCCCATTCTTGTATTCCTTAGCTTCTTTCCACATGTGATGGGGTGACACTTAGGGCCGATGACCCCAATGCGCACCCCGATTCTAGTTGGGGGGATGGGCTGAAGGGGTGCAAAGGTGGTTTCAACCCTAACATCGAATTTCCTCGCTTTTTTCACCGTGGAACAACCCTAACTGATGCATTAAACAGAGTTTTTTGTCTCTAATATATATATATATATTTCTATGCAAAAAATGGCATTAATGCATCAGTTAGTATTGAAGAGACAAAAGTCAGGAAATTCAACATTAGGGATGAGCACCCCCCATCACACTCCCATCCTCCACAGACTTGACAGACCCTGGGATGGGGTTGTGAGACCCAACAATCACCCCACTCCATTTGTAACCAGGTTTACATGGTACAGTAAAGAGCAATGGAGTGACAGTTAGGCTTCACAACCCCATGCCACACCCCAGCATCTGTCAGTCTGTGGAAGATGGCAGTGTGGGGGGGTGCTCACCCCAATGTTGAATTTCCTGACTTTTGTTGCTTCAACCCTAACTGATGCATTAGCATAGTTTTTTGCATAGAATTTCCTTTTTTTCTAAAAAAGTGTAATATAAGTAGCAAAAAACACATATTGGTGGGAGCACGGGGCCCAAAGGGCCCTGTCCTCTCACCAAGTTGCCAAGGGCTATTGGTGGGAGTGCTATGCCCAAAATGCCCCATTCTCCCACCACATTGCCCATTACTTCATAGCAATATACATCTGGCATAACTATACAGCATCGCTGTACAGCAACAAACCCTTGGAACACGAATGTAGCAATGTGTCATGAATCATACAACCTACTAAAAAAATTCCACTGCAGGCTTACTGTGCAGTTTAAAATTTGTTCCTGTGGCATAGATCACCTTGTGGTGATCTATGCCACCAGTAGTGAAAAGTCTGTATCTCGCTTCGTTTCTGAGATAACAGCGCTGAAAGTCGTGACACAGCCTGCAATGTAATCCTAAGGGAAAAATGTCAACTACGTCAATGAGTATCTCTGCAACCTATTAATTCACCAACAACTAAACAACATAATTCACATCTCTATGACATCCCCTCAACACCCTGCAAATTTCAAGTAAAAAGACCAAATCATTATTGAGATATGCAATTTTAAAGTTTTTAAACCTTTAAAACATTTTTGGCCGTGAGATAGCAAATTGTTCAGCTGCAAGAAAGTCTTCTGCTATGAGCAGATATCTGGTCATTCCAGTTTGGGCTATCTGGTCATCCCTAGTTTCATCTGGTCTTCCCCATGGACATTTGGTCATGAAAATCTGGCTATCTGGTCATCCCCCTGTGGAGGAAGCTCACGGCTGAAAATTATCTCATAGATGAAGATTTTGCAGGCTTATGAATGAAGATCATTAGCGAGCCATAAATGAAGAATTTTAATTTTTAAAAATCTATTTTTTGACAATGCCGAACCAAACCAAAGGTATGGTTCGATAGAGGGGGTCTCCCTGACCAAAATCCATGCCTCATTTTCCCCAAAAGTCACCCAAGGAGAAAACTACAACATTTTTTAGTCAGAAAACAAAAAGCAAGATGGTATCACTTGCGAAAGAAAAATTTCTCATGGCAGACAATTTACCACTGTGAGCATGCAAAATCATCCGCCATGAAGAGATGACCAGATAGCCAGATTGCCATTCTTCTTTTGCAAAATATACATATAAATTTTCTCTTAGGATATAATGGGAACTTCAAATTTTAATAACTTTTAAACAGATTAAAATTTTTTCACCAAATAAATGCTGGCATACTCATTGATCAAAGCTCTTTCTACATCCCAGGTCTTGGCCACTGGCAAAAAATGCACAAAATTGGCAAAAAATGCATTTTTTGGCACTTCGCTGCACAGAAATTGTATGTCCGACTGAAACACAACTTGGAAAATCAAGAAATCTACCATTTGCTACTGTGTAATCTAATTGTTTTGCAAATCCGTTGAATGGTTGCAAAGTTATTAACGCATGAAATTTGAGGTTTAACATTAAAGTTCCTACTCAACCCTAACTATAGTGGTGCTCTCACACCACTATAAGATAAATATATATATATATATATATATATATATATGTATATATATCTCATAGGGGTGCGGTCATGCCCCTATATTTCCGGTTATGAAGGCACTGCTATAATAAACTCAAAATTTCACATGTTAATAACTTTGGACCTGTTCAATGGATTTGCATGAAATTTGGAATGCACAATGGGGCATGGTAGATCTCTTGATCTGCCAAATTTTGCTTTGGTCGGACTTATGGTCTTCGCGCACCAAAATGCTGAAAATGCACTTTTCGCCAGTTATGTGGGCAGTTTGGGGGATTTTACCCATGGTGCTGTGCAGCTGTCATGCAGTGTGCCACTCTGTTAGTTGGCTTGTCTGAAAGAGCTTTGGTCAATGAACATGCTGCTTTTCATTTCGTGAAAAAATATTAATCCATTCAAAAGCTATTGCAGTTTTAAATTCCCATTATCAGTCAATGGGAAAATTTATATGGTAGTTTTGCGAACAAAGAATGGGGTTTTGCACATCTGGTCCCTCCTCGTGATCAAAGAATTTTCAGCCTTTCAGTCAAAGAATCTTTGGCATCAAGAATTCATTGATCATGACAGCCACCATCTTGTTTTAAGGTTCAGGTCAGAAAAACTTAAAATATCTCGGCTCAAGAGTCACTCCTGAAGTAAAACTTGGATGGGTTTTGCTCAGGGGGCTTCGCTCTATCGAGCCATGCCTTTGGTTTTGTTCAAAATGGTCAAAAAATAGAGTTTCACACATTTTTAATTTTTGATCATGACTCGCTAATGATCTTTGATTTTGACCCTGCAAATTCTTTGATCACGGAATTCTTTGACCGCAATTTTTGATCACGAGGGAGGGACAAGATGGGCAGTTGAAAAAAAGCTAATTTCTCAACTCAGGGGTGGGTTATGAACACAAATGAGGGTGGGTTTTGCTCAGGGGGCTTTGTTTTATCGAACCATGCTGGTGGTTTCCTGTATTTATGTCTAAAATTTGAATTTCAGCATTTTTTATTCTTTGATCATGAGTCTGCAAATTCTTTGATCACGAGCCTGTAAATTCTTTGATTGTGAGAGTCTTTGATCGCAATCTTTGATCGTGAGGGAGGGACAAGATGGCCAGTTGAAAAAAGCAAATTTCTCAGATCATAGGTGGGTTATGAGCACAAATGAGGGTGGGTTTGGCTCAAGGGACTTTGTTTTATCGAACCATGCCAGTGGTTTCATGCATTTATGTCTAAAATTTTAATGTGACCATTTTTTATTCTTTGATTGTGAGCCTGCAAATTCTTTGATCACAAGATTCTTTGGTCGTGATCTTTGATCGCGAGGGTGGAACTAGATGGACAGGTTTTAATGCAACAGATAGGCCAATTTTAACAATCTTTAACTTTAAATATCTCAGAAATGGTTTGATTTTTTTTACTTGAAATTTGGAGGGTGTTGATGGCATGTCCTGTAGATGTGAATTACAGTGTTTACGTGTCAGATAACACATTTTCTGCAGAGATATTGCATGGAACAATTTACGTTTGGAGGACAGCATTTTCCATTCTTGTACTGGCTTGACATTTATATGGTAGCTAGCCTTACTGCCATGGATCTATTTTTCTGTCATTAGATGTCTAAAACCTTAACAGGTATAGAAGTCTGCCACTCCAATGAATGAAAATCTCAAACTTTCACATGTATCTAAGAAACGGTTTATTTTTTATATTGAAATGTGGAGGGTCTTCAGGAGATGTCCTGTTCATGTGAATTATGGTGTTTAGGTGTTGGAAAAGTAATTTGCTGTGGACATATTGTGTGACACACTGTATGTTTTGCATATGGTGTTTTGCATTGTGGTACTGGGTTCACATTTATAGGGTGCCTAGCGTTACTGCTATGAAGGTAATTTCCAGTGGTTACGTGTCTGACATGTAAACAGGTGTTGAATTATGCCTCTCTGATGACTAACACTTTACTTTCTTTCAATGTGGTGGGAGCTTTCGGGCCCCATGCTCCCACCCATATGCGCTGCCAGCAATACATATGATATTCAGTACTTATAGTCTTATCTTATGCAGAAATGTATAAGTTGGTGGGCATGTGGGGCCCGACAGGCCCATGCTCCCACCAACTTGTGTGACTTTTCACTTTTAATGAATTTGGAAGTCGGTGGAAGTGCGGAGCCCAAAGGGCCCATGCTCCCACCAACTTCCACAACTTTTTACTTTTATATTCTTTCACAAAAAGTAAGGAACTTCTATGCAAAAAACTTAATTAATGCATCATTTAGGGTTAAAATACAAAAAGGAAAGAAATGAAACTTTTACGGTTGACCCCTTCCCCTCCTTGGACCTGTCCATCATCCCGAGATTGACAGCTGACAGAGTGTGCACTTGGGGTTGTGAGGCCTAAATCTCACCCCATTCTTCTTTTCTGTGGCTTGTGACTATGATTACACATGGGATGGGGTGAGATTTAGGCCTCACAACCCCAAGGACACACCCCGTCAGCTGTCACTCTTAGGATGATAGGCAGGTCCAAGGGGGGGGGAGGGGTCAACCTAAAAGTTTCATTTCCTTACTTTTTGTGTTTTAACCCTAAATGATGCATTAACAAAGTTTTTTGCATAGACTATAGATATAGATATAGATATATATACACTGTGTGTGTGTATATATATATATATATTTTTTTCTTCTTTCATTGCTTACTACCTGGTTGCATGGGGCTTGTTGTACACTAGTATTGTAACCTGCATGGGCATGGCTGTTTTTTTTGTAACAGCCATTTTAAAAATTATTGCATAACTGTAGTCATGGGGTAATCGCAACTGTTTTTAGGGTGAGTCAGTTGCATGAAAGCTGAGTCTGGAGTGTAATCTGTATATGTATATAGACTGCAGATGCATTTTTGGGCCATTGCACATTGTATGTCCAACTGGAGGGGGGTAGTCCAGAGGCAGCATATAAAACTTGGATTTGTACATTTGTTAATTAAAAATTTACATACCTGAGTTTCACACACTGCCGCTGAACTAAAATCCCCCCCATGGCAAAACATCTGCTCTGCCCAAACCAATCTGGTCTGCCCAAACCAGCATGGTTTCAGGCAAAAACATAGTACCAACACAGCACTGCTGGACTACACTGACTATGCCCACAAGGCACTGGAGGAAGGCAAATTGGTGGGGTCCATCTTCATAGACTTCACCAAAGCCTTCAACACCGTCAACCACCCTCTACTAGTATTCCAACTCCAAAGATTGGGTGTGACATCAAATGCCCTGAATTGGTTCAATGACTGCCTAACATATAGGAGCCAGTGAGTCAAAATTATTATTATCCAGCTCCAGAGATGTATTCTTAGGATTCCCTCAAGGATCAATTCTAGGGGCCCTGCTTTTCAGCCTCTTTGTAAATGACCTACCCACAGCCTGTGACACCAAACTTATTCTGTATGTGGACGATGCCATGCTGCTGAGCAGCAACACCTCTCAGGGTGCTCTACAAATAGAACTACAGAACTCCTTTACTAAACTTGAGGACTGGTTCAGTAGGCATAAGCTGCTACTAAATTACAACAAAACCAAGGCCATGCTACAGTCCAGCCCCTATAACAAACACCGGCTTGCTCCCCTTGTAATCTCCAATACGGCTGGTGAGCTGATTGAACAGGTGCAATTGTCAAGCACCTTGGAGTCACCATTGATAACTGTCTCACTTTCATGCACCACATCAACTCCCTTGTCAGGGTGGTAAACACAAAGATCAGGGTTCTCCATAGGCATAAGAAATCTCTCACCCCAGAAGCACTCCACATCTCAGTCTCCAGCTACATTCTCTCCATGATAGACTACAGGCTGGTGGTCTACAGAGCTGCTACTGATACAGTGCTCAAAAGGTTCCAAATTGCACTTAATAAGGCATGCCGCCTCACCCTGGGTGCAGATCATTACACTCGTACCTGTACCCTGTATGAGCATACAATCTGGCTTACACTAAAAGACAGGATCAAATGCCAAACTTGTCTCCTGGGGAAGAAGGCATTCCTGAGCAAAACCCAACCCTGTGTAGGAGATCTGCTTGAGGCATCTCTCTCATCACACATCAGCAGAGGGAGGAGGAGGAGGAGGAAGAATGGGGCAATGTCCATCTCATTCAGCTGAACCTCACTAAGGTAGTGCGTCTTTTACTATTAGGTCTCCCTCTGGATGAATGAACTCCCAATGAAACTCCAAACAAACAAAAGCCTGGCTCAATTCAAAGCTGGCCTCAAACAGCACTTAATGTCTAGCTCAAATACACCTGATTCTAAGGTCCCCACTTGCTCAACTGGCCTGCCCCCAAAGTGGCACCCAGCAGAACTATATAGAGACCCCTGCCTCCATTCTGGCCTAGCCAAGGGCTTAAGTAAGCAATCAGTCCTCTTAAATGCTTTCGGTACTGCTCCTCTCTAAACCACCCCTTACATCCACCCCCTACTCAACAAAGCCCTCTGGAGCTGCTCCCCCTCTCCCACCCAATCACCGCCTCCCCCTTGATTCACTGTTACCCCACCTCTCACTCTCTGGGGTAGAATCAAGCCCAATACAATTACTCTGCCATAGTCTATCACTTGACTTGGAGTTTTCCATGGGTGTGCTACCTAGGGCAATCAATTAGCAATAGCTTTGTTTTCTAATTAAGATTTGCTCAGTTTTTTCCTATTTGTCTAATTTTCATGTAACTGCTCTTGATGCCTAATGATCAGGCCTCTGTAACCACTGAATTTGTGTATTGTCTTATTGTCCACCCTGACATGAAACCTTTGTAAAATAGCTTACTCTCAAAGGTGTTTCTGAAATACTAAATAAATAAAATAAAAAAAACAGGTGTAAATGCCTCAAAATCCACCTTGTCACAGATTTACAGATCTAAGTTTCTGCTTCACACAATGGACTAAATGGCTATTTTTGTGTGGTAAAAATTTGTTCAACTATATCATGATAATTGCAAATGTTATTCCTTTGTTTATGATGTGGGTTAGTCAGTTGTGTGAAATGTTAGTTTGTAAAGTTTTTTTTAAATGGAATTGCATTTCTGCTGTACTGTGTATATTTAGTAACAGCACCATTTAAAGCAGCTAAGTGTGTTGTGCTGTGGCCTACAGGAGACAGAAAGTTCACTCTAAGGCCCTGTGGATGGAATGAGGAACACTGGTGAAAAACAGTGCTGCTATATCAAAGACCTCCTCAATGGGCATTGTTTAAAATAAAATTGTTAACATACAGTGTGAGAATGGTAGGTGACAGGTTGCTAGTTTTCATGTACATAGGAGGAGGGGGTACATGTTTTGATGCTGAAACTATCACAAACTACATTTTTCCTATCATCACTGATGCACTGTATGACTTTAGAATGACCTCAGTGATTCATAGAATTTCTAAGCAGAAAAGGACAGGTAGGCACACCCAGTCTGCTCAGATTGATGTTTCCTGCCTAATTTGCCTCTAATCCCTGGCAGTGGTAAACTGAATCATCCTGTTATGTAAGTGCTAAGTAGTGCTGTGTGGAATATGGACTTCCTCTGACAGAATTAGTATGGAATGACCATTCTACTGGCAGAATTTCCATCAGAATTTTGCTTGATCACTTGCAGAATTCTGCCTACTGTGAGCCGTGGAATAATATTCTGGGGAACATTAATTTTTTTCTGTGAAAAATTATTCTGTAACAATTTCTGCAGAAAATATTGAGATCCACGGAATACTATTCCACAGAACAGTGATTTATGCCATAAGAAATCATTCAACTATTTTATGCTATGGAATTCTGCCATTCCTTTTCTGGTGGAATTTTGAATATTCCATGGAATTCCATTCCACCGGAATTTGAAAATTCCACATAGCACTAGTGCTAAATGCCACCTACTTAAGGGAATACCCTCAACCTGAAATAAATTATATCTATTTTTCTCAAATTCTTCCTGTAATAAGAAATGGACTGTGGAAATACATTTCCAGAAAATGAAGACTGCAGAGGTATCAAAACACCTCCATGCAAGAAAACCATGAGGAATGAAATATTTAAGATCTCATGGAAGACTTCCTTTCAGTGTATAGCAGCAAGCAGTAGAGGATCCCTCTATACCTTTTGCAAAACATACGCAACTGACATCAGTGTGAGTCATGGTGGAAGGCATGATATACAGTATGACAAAGCTTCACAAAAACACCAGAAGAATACAGTATGAGGCATGTGGCAGAGAAGAAACTGACACAGTTTTTCCAAGAACAGAGTACAGTAAAAGTTGTTGATGTTGAGGTGGCCTTTGTGAACCTTTTAGTGGAGAACAACTTGTCATTTTCTAGTGCTGACCACATTTTAAAATCTTGTAGAAAGCACAACACAGATCAAGAGGCAGTGAAGAAGATGACCTGTGGCCCAACAAAATCAGCATGCCTTGCAAATTACATCCTTAATACTGTTAAAATAGCTCTATGTAGCAACAAATTCTCTGCACCTTAATGCAAATTAATGTAATTGCCCAGATTTTTTACTTTAAATTACAGCCTTAATACTGTTTTCTATTTTATCTGTATACTGCCGAGAATCAGCTCTCTGTAGCAGCGAATTTGCAGCACCTTAATGCAAATTAATGGAATCACCCGGTCTCTTGCTTTAACTGCAGTCTAAATTACTATACCGGAATCCTACAGGGAGCTGAAACTTGAACTGCAGCACTCTCAGGAAAGCTGTGAACCTTTAGAAGTGCTTGTACTTGAATTTAAATGTGTAGGGCTTGTATACAGCATACCTTAACAGCCTATGTAAAAGTTTCAAACTGGAATGTTCAGTGCACTGAAATTTGTACGGCAGCACTCTCAGAAAAGCCGAGAACTTTAAGGAGTGCTTGTACTTGAATTTTGCTGTTTAAAGATTCAAACCGGAATATCACAGTGCCACGCCACTCTCTCTCTGTACCCCTGCCCCCAAACCCACAAAAAGTACTTAATCAGTGTACCTCTCTCTCCTTTCTCCTCAGACCACTGTAAGCTGTTGGTTAACTAGGATCTGCAGCTTATCTGTTAGGTAGGAAAATGGGTAGACTAGGTGGGCCAAGCGGTCCTTATCTGCCATCAAATTTTGTGTTTCTATGTTTCACTGCTCCCACAAGGCGCGTTGGACCCCCTTGGAGGTCACGAGGGTCCCTGGACAGCCCTCCCCCAACCCCCATTGCAGATTACAGGTCTGCAGGGCTGAACTGTAGGCGCTCTGAGCTCCGTGCACTTTGGACTCACGAGAGCTTGCGGAGGCCCCACCGACGCAAGCGTCGGCTCCCCGCCACCCCCGCCATCACCCTTGGTGAGCACTCCTTTTATAGGGCTCAGTAACCAATCAGCCCATTTCTCCATCTGCAGCTTATATTGCTCAACCACTAGGGGTATACGCTGCATTTCATCTCATCAGCAGCAGGTTTCAAATGGCAATGATTCTTGCTCTGCCTACCATGTTAACCCTACTCCTGATTAACGTTCAGATACCTCATCAAGCAACTACACCTACCACCTTCCAGGGCCACACATCACTTATACTCCCTCTATGGTTGCCTGGCTGGCAGTCACCTCTCAACTCAACCCTTGAGTCCTCCTCACAGGAATCCACAGACATCTACTCCTCTTGTACTGGTGGCACTTCTCTTGCTGCACTACCTTCAGCTCTCCCCTCCCACTCTGAACACCCTACTAGGAGCACCCTCTGCTACCCCCCTCAGTCACCACCAACCCTGCCACCCATGACCCCAACCTTTACCTTCTGTCCCCTCACCTTGTCCACTACTACTGGCCACAACCTTACTTGCCAGACTCCCTATCCCCACATTCCCCACTCCTGAAGGGCCCCGGGTGGTAGCCTATGTCCCCACAAGACATCTAAATGGCACCCTATATGCAGGATCTTCCTCCTCCTCCTCCTCCGGCTCACATCAGGTAATGTGCACCCAAACCCTGGCCCTGCCACAACTACCATACCAACCCTCCCCCCAACCAGCGGACTATGTATTGCCACCCTTAATGTCTGCAGCCTATTAAAACTGTGACTTCTTCCAGGGCTATGTCTACCAACACCAGCCAGATATTATTGCACTCACTGAAACCTGGCTCTCCCCATTGACCCCTGATTCATCTTTAAATCTCACAGGGTACAACCTATACTGGGCAGATCATAAAGGTAAACGTGGGGGGGCTGCGCCATATATACTAAAGAGGTCCTACGTGGTCAGCTACTCCCCACCCCCAACTGCATCCTGGTCCACAGGCCCTCATTATAAAAATCACTCTGGGAACAACTAAATCCCCCCCCTCACTCCTCATCACCACGGTCTATATCCCTTCCAGGGAACAGAAAGTGGCCTTCCATGTCATTCTGTCCTACCTGGCTACACTTCCCGCACAAGCTGAGAAAATCGTACTAGGGGACTTTACTATTAACTGGCTGGACAAAGCTGACGCAACATTCTTAGATGCCACTACTGCCCAGGACCTTACGCAGGTCATCACATCCCCCACCAGATTGAACCAGTGCACCGGATCCTCCTCCCTGCTGGACTTGGTGTTCACCAACCGCCCTACAAAAATCACCAGTACAACAGTACTCCCAAATGCCCTTAGTGACCACTCCATGGTACTCTGACGTTGGAGGGTGCAAATCCCCCAAATCCCCCCCCAGATTAATCTATCAGCACAAACTTGGCCCAGGAAAACTTGCGCAACTCAAAATCTATCTCAGGTCAATGGACTGGTCCATTGTCAAGAAAACCACTGACACTGACCTAGCCCTAAACCTCTTCATCCTCATCTTTAACACCATCTGTGACAAATTTGACCCGATCACCAAAAGAGTGGCCAAAGGAAACCCAGCACCGTGGGTCAGTGAGCACCTCTTGGATCTCATATGGACCAGAGACTCCCTGTGGCATCTTTCTAATGAGACTGGTCTGCCAGCTGACAGGCAGAACTATCGTGAAGCAAGGAACAAATGTACATGATCCCTGTGCAAAGCAAAAGCTGAGTATTATCAGACCTCACTCACCAACTCCTGGGGCTCAGGACGAAAGTTCTGGGACAATATCAAAGACCTGTGTGGAAAAGCTCCCAACACCACCCCTAGCCAGATCAGGGTTGAAGGGTGCCTTACCTCCGATCTAGCCCGTATGGCCGATGCCTTCAATGACGCCTTCTCCAATCTCAGCCTGGTTCTCCCCCCTAACTTCTTTGACCCCCCCATCACCCCCCAACCTTCCATCAACCCCACCCTTTTGCCTGCTCATCATCTCTCCCAAGGGTGCGGAGCATTATCTCAGGAGGACACTAAGTCACTCCCAGTATAGCAGTGACACTTTAGACTTGAAACTACTTCGACTCTCTCTCACTGAGGTGCTCGACCCCCTAACCCATATACTAAACAGCTCCTTATGCCAAGGGAAATTCCCCTCCCACTGGAAATATGCCCATATCATGCTGATTTTTAAAAGTGGAGACCATGCCCTCACTAACAACTACTGACCTATCTCCATTCTCCCTCCCCTATCCAAGGCTCTTGAGAGGATAGTCTCTGACCAGCTAACGGACCACCTGAACAAATACAACCTGCTTAGTATGCAGCAACATGGCTTCCAGAAGGGACATAACATCACCACTGCCCTTCTGGAACTCACCTCGCACATCCACTCCACTTTAGATAGAGGACAAATCACAGGGGCTGTATTCATAGATCTTACTAAGGCGTTCAACACCGTCAACCACCCGCTCCTGCTATCCGCTCTGACCAGCACTGGATTCTCTCAGGATGCCCTTGGTTGGTTCTCTGACTACCTGTCAAATCGCTCCCAGCAGGTAAAAGATAGAGACACAGTCTCTAGTAGGCTACCTGTCCTCTCGGGTGTCCTGCAAGGGTCCGTCCTCGGTCCATTACTATTCAGCCTCTTTCTAAATTCCCTTCCCAAGACCTGTTCCGGGAACCTTCTCCTCTATGCGGATGATGCCGTACTCTATACGTCCAACACTGATCCTTTCAGCTCCACCTCTCCCTCCAGTCCTCCTTCAGCCCCGCTGAAAAATGGTTAGCCTCCCATCATGTTGTCCTGAACTATTCCAAGACTAAGGTTATGTACTTTTCCCACCCATTTAATACTAGAAAGGAACTTTGTCCACAACTGAGGACTGCCAACCATACCCCCCTTGACCGGGTGGACTCCTTCAGATATCTTGGCTTAACACTCGACCTTGCACTCACTTTCCATCAGCATATCCACCTCTTATCTACTACCCTCAATGTGTGGCTCGGGCTCCTGTATCACCTCAAACACTGCTTTACCCCAAATGCATTAAGGCTAGTTGTCTCCTCCTCAGTCCTCTCCCTACTAGATTATGGCCTAGTCATTTATGGGGCAGCTTACTCATCGGCACTCAGCAGACTACGTGTCTCCCTAAATAAAGCCTGCTGCCTCACCTTGGGCTGTGACCAGCTAACTCATACATGCACACTATACAATGATACCAACTGGCTGAACCTTGACAACAGGATTAGGTTTCACACATGCCTCATGACAAAAAAAATTTCCCTTTGTCTCTGCCCATCAGGTCTCACTCCACTAATAAGACTGGCCCAGTCACCTAAGCACGCTCATAGCTATGGTAAGCACCTCCTCTCTGTCCCCTATTGTCGTACATCCCTATACTAGAGGTCCTTCAGCTACAGAGCCCCATCCTGGATGAACAGTCTGTCCACTCCGCTTGCAAATGAGAATAGACTAGGATCGTACAAAACCACCTTCAGAGCCCACCTACAGTCTTCAAACCACTGTGATTGCCTCTGACCAATCCTTCATCTAAACGACTGACCTAGACTGTGGCTGGCACCCCCTCACAACCCTGCCACTAACTGCGCCCCACTTGTTTAGTTCTGCACTGTTATGCCATTTGTTTTGCATATTTGCTCTAACTTGACCTAGGTTTCTCTCTGCGAGACCCACAAATGCCACTGTAACAACTGATAATGTAACTACCTGACTATGTACTGCTGTACTGCTATGTAACCTCTCTTCTCGTATGTAATATTTGTGATGTGGAATCTTTGTAAAGGAGTCTTTGACTCAAAGATATTTCCGAGTCTCCAATAAACAATAAACAATGTGAGGTCCTTGGGCCAAAATATCAAGAGGATGCATCTGCTCAGTGTTGCCAGTTGCCATTTTGCTTGTACACTGATCAGAGCACACATTTGGATGATGAAAAACTTATGGTTATCCTGGTTGGTTTATATGACATGAGGATGGGAATGAATGTTATCTGCTTTCTGTATATTCCTGCATGTGTTTATTTATTTATTTTATTTAAAAGTTGATAATGGGGAAAGCATCAATGAGTTGAGATTTATTTCCTGGTGTGACCCGGGGATGTATATCTGTGACTGGGCAGTCAAAGTATGAGACAGTAATGAAAACCCTGGAACAGTTTAATATTCCACTGCAAAACCTTGCTGCTTTCTTCTTGAACAATGCTTCTGCAATGATTGGCATACACAACTCTGTATTTTCATAACTAAAACAGGTCAATTCAATCATTATAAACATGGGATGCCTTTGTCACCTAGCAGACATTTGTTACAAATTGGGGGTCAAAGCACTATAAACACCTGTGGAGGAGCTGATTTCAGACATTTATTGTCATTTTTTATCAAGCTCACAACATCATCAACAGTTGAAGGAGTTTTCCACTTTTGTGGACACAAATCCCTTAAAAATAATCAAACATGCACCTACAAGATGGTTCAGTCTGAGCAAAGTAGATCAGCAAATGCTAGACATGTTGTCAGCTTTTACTCTCCTACTTTATGTCCTTTGAGCCCAGAGGTGCCAAAGTGCAACTGATTGATGAGCACAGGAGCAGCCATGAAATAAAAATTACTTTTCTGTTTGTCAAATATGCAGTGGAACCACTTTGTCAGTTTAAAAGAAGACTTCAAAGCAGACAGAGAGAGAGCTGATGAATCTTCATGGGGACATTTGCAAACTCATTCAGCTGTATGAAGGTAAACTTCTCCAACCTAAAGTTGTAGTCAGTTTGTTCACTGAAAGTGGTGCTGACTTTCTGGAGAACACTGACAATTTTCTTCCCCTTCAGGAAACCTGTGTTGGACCAGAAGTACAATATTACATCAAGGAACATGAAGAAAGTATTTTGAGTACTTCTGATGAGCTAAATGCCTACAGAAAGGCAAGGGTCTTCTACTCCACTGTCCTTATAAAGATGCTGACAAAGTTTTCTCTAAAGAATAAGTTATTGAAAAATGTGGCCACACTTTTAAATCCATGCTTGAAGTTGAAGATGTCTGGAACAGCAGTAGTAGACTTGAGAAGACAGCTTGGCATTTATAATTCATCCACTGAATGTGCTCAACTGCTGGATGAATTTGGAACATATTAGTTTGCAGAGACATTATCTTTATGACACCAACCTACATTTGCCTCCAATTCTTCTGTTCTTCAGTATGGGGGGGGTGCTTTGCAAGCTGAGTGGAATTGGATGTAAGAAAAGTGTACCAATGTTCAGATGACTCATGAAGACAGACATGTGCTTTCCATACTCAAATTCTGAGCCAGAGTGTGCATTCAGCATTGTAAGGATAGTTAAAACTGAACATAGGCAACCCATGCCAATAGAGACATTTTGAATTCCTTAATTGTCATTAAGATGAATGACAACGGGGACTGTTTTGAGGTACAGCATAACAAGGATGTCCTGGAAGCAGCAAAGAAGGAAACAGTTTTGTACAACAGAGACCATCTCACTGCAAAATAAAGACCATGTTTACATTAATAAAGACAAGCAGTATATATCTTTTTAACATTTATTGCAAATAAAATAACAGAACAATTGCATATACATTAATAAAAGACATGAAGCATACCCCATACATATTTTTAAACTTTATTATATATAAAATAACAGAAAGATGCAAAACATTGTCTTTTTTTATTTTGCTTTTTGGAAATAAGTCAGGTAATGGTGTGGCATGGCAGCATGACACCACCACGCTGCGTGAAATATGCTGTCCCTGATTTTTGAGGTGCAGTGTCCCTGATATTGGTCCTAGCAGGCTGAGAGGTATGGATACACAGATCCCTTTTTATTCATGCTAAAAGAAAAAAACAGGACAGAAGAAAGTCAAAATGACAGTGTGCTAGAGATACAAGAGTGGGTAAGAAAAGTAGGCAGGTGGGACATCCACAACAGTTAAATCCTAACTTTAAGTGAAGGGAGTCACTGAAGTGTTACAGGAATACTGACTCTTGAGAATGTGTTTGCACAGGACAGAGATATCTCAGTACAGTAGTAATGATAAGCTGTTTGCAATCAAGTAAACATTTTAGGGCCAGAGTTACATTATGCAGCCAAAGACCCTTCCTTCGATATTTACATTTAAATTTAGTTATGGAAGGCAAATTGGGAGTGGCAGAGACCTGCCAGAGGACTTTGTGATTGTCCAGTTCTTTAGAACAGTTTGCTTAAATTTAAAAAATTTACTGTTTTTCAGCAATCACAAACAGTTCAGAGTCTGAGCCAGACTGTCAGCTCCCCCCAGACCTTTCCTTGTGATTGTTTCTCCAGACCAGGTTGCTTAAATTTAAGGTTTAATTCTTTTGAAAAATAACAAAAAGCTATAAGTCAGATCCCATGCCCCCACCCACATATTGGGGACCTTGTGATCCTTCAGTTTCTTTAGTTTATTTAAAAATGTAAAGTCCATCTGCCTTCCAACAAATAGCTATGAGTCAGAACCTGAGTGTCCCCCCACCTGCCTACTGGCATAAGAAAAAGTCTATGACTCTATTTTTTTACCTGATGCTTAAAGAGTGGAGGTCAAGGGACAAAAAAATGGCTGACGTCTGATTGTGAAATTCACCTCAACAAAAATTGATTCCTAAATCGCTCTGACCAAGGTTGCTCCTCCAGCTCAATTCCAACATCCTTGATACAAACTGTGCATTGCTGTCTTTCCTGCTATACACATTTTCAAAGCATTCTCTGAGCTGATGGCTACTTATCTCCATAGATTGCAAAAATGCAAATTGCTGACTGTCTGCAGCCCACTAAACAGAGAAAAGTGCCAGTGCTACAAAGTATGCATTTATCCAGACCTTGGAACCCTTTGAAAACTCCCATGGTTCCAGCTTCGTAATCCTTTAGATAGTCATCTGGCTTGGTTGTTGCATCTCACACCCTCACCTCCACTTTGGTCCTATCCTGTGGCCCCTCCCCTCAACCGCACCACTGGAACCAGAAGATTAGCTCATCAAGGACAAGAAGAAGAAATGACTAATTTTTGGAATACAGCAGGGGAAATGGTGGCTTCATGCAAAATGATGCCTCCGGTCAGGAAAAAAAAAATAATTATATGCATTAGCATACATTGCATGCACCTACCTATGTCCTTGAGACTTTAAGAGGTATGAGAGTGGGGGGGGTCACGTGATGCAGTTCAGCTAAGAGGAGTTTGGATTAAGGGACTCTGCTTTTTTCCTGATTAATGTGTGATAATCTACCCCTCACTTAATTTGCTGCTGAATTACGACTTATTAACCCATCACTCCAGAGATCAGGAAGCTAGAATCTGACCTTAGTCTGGCACTCAGCATGCCCAAAAAGCCTAAAACTGAAGAGTTACCTGGCAGCTCTGGAAGTTCTTCTACTAAGATGGTGGCTGCCCCATCAGACTCAGAAGCTAACTCTTTCACCCAGAAGCTCTTTGAAATTAAATCCTGTATGGGCGCCATCACAGCTCAGCTATTCAGAATGAATCTTGCTTTGCAGGTAGTAAAAGGAGCCATAGACAACCATGGATCCTGGATCATTGAAGCAGAGGAGCAGTTCAGCAAACTTGAGAACTGGGCCTACCTGACAGAATGCCATTTGCTACTTTAGAACATGAGATTCACTAGATTTAGGAAAAGCTCTATGACCAGGAGACTAGGAGCCAATGGAAAAACTTTCAGCTTCTGAGGGTGCACAAATAATCTGAGGGCTCCAATACTGTTGACTTCCTGCAGCAACTGCAACCTCAGCTACTTGATTTATATTGGGATTCACCGGTGGAGATTGACTGGGCTCAACAGATTCCATCCAGTCCCCCTCCAACCCATGCAGCAGCCAGTCATCACGCAATCATCTTCAGACTCCTGTGCTTTCATGATCGAGAATGAATCTTGTCCAAGGCTTGGCAGAAGAAAGAGCTACTGTGGCAGTGTTCTAAGCTAACTCTTCAGCCTGATTACCCTAAATGGGTGTTAAACCAGAAGAAATCTTTTGACAAGGTCTGAGACCTGGCTCAGGAGCATGAAATTAAGTGTATCTTCAGTCCTCTGGTGACACTTCACATTTTTCTTGGTAAATTCATGGAGTCTTTCACTAACCCCTCTGATGCCAGACAGTTTATTTTACAAAAGGACTCTAATGTGGGACAGAACAGCAAGTTTAAAGGTGGTTCCTCCTCTGAAGTCTAAGCCACAGCATGCCTCTGGATTGGCTTCTCTGTCTCACTGGAATACTATATCCTCTCCAGCAGGCACTTTCCTTGTGGAACCTGTGGCAAATCAAACCTCCGCTATATCACAGCCCAAAATGGAAGACTCAGAATCCATGGAGACATCCCCTGGTGCCACTTGAGGGACTGATATACTTTGGACCTTTGCGTGAACCTTTTTTGAAGTTGGATCCCCAGTCAGTTCTCTAATTCACTGCTTTGTTTATACAGTCTTGTATCCTGGTTGCTCAAGGTTGATGCTGGTCAATGGGAGTGATCTGGTATCCCTCTTGATTCCTCAGGTATATTATTGGAGAAGTAATCTGTTGCTGTTTTTAGTTTTTTACTTGCTTTGTTCTAACTATGGGTTTTTCCTCCTGTTCTTTTGGAGTGCAGGTGTTTGTGAAAGGGAGGGGATGCTCTTATTTGTAGTTACGTTGATGGGAGACACTAGGCAGTTTGGGTCCCACAGATCATGTGCCTTGTGTGCTTTTTGTTATTACTGTTGGGATGTTATTGGTGAGCACAATGGTACCCACTGTCGGGTGCCTGCACACTTTCTCCCTCGTTGGTTCAATGTTATGGTACATTACCGTACCTAGCTTGTGCTGTTGTTAGCCCGATGGTTGGTCACTAGAGGGAGAGTACACCCATCTCTGGTACATTTCCCCAGTCCTTATGGGAAGTTTTTTCAGATCACCTGTTTAATGGCATGGAGTCAAAGGAGGATTTTCCCATTTGGTTTATAAGCCAGTTGGAGGCGAGCTGCTCTTCTTATTCACTTTACAAGCACTGCGATTTATTGTTATGGCTATGTTACTGTGTGGGCTCATTTGAAACTGTTGTCATAGCCAGCCTGGTGACGCTGAGGGTTGAGACACTGGATGACACATCTCACACCATGCTGGCTACCCGGGTTCAGAAATGGACTCGGGCCACCAGGGGCTGGCAGGGGGAAGGAAGGATTGAGAATCCTGTGACTGCTCTCCTTCTTTTCCAGGTGTATGAGGGCCATGCACCATGCTGCAGTTACACCTAGCAGAGGCTAGGTGCACTTGGACATTAGCATACTAGAGGGGAGGAGTGCAGCAGGCGTCTGCATATCCGTGTGATGCCGTTGCATGACTGGCTCCTCAGGGGAACAACATACTGGTAGAAAACTGGTGGGGTGACCTCGGCAGCCGATGGCCAGCCCTGCACCCCTGGAGTTGAGGGACGTCTTGGACAGCTCCGGTACTGCAGCTCCCAGGGGGGGATGCTGCCACAGGCTGGAGTGTGTGATGGGGCATATAAATTTGCATGCCACGACTGACTCCAGGGGTACGGGTTCCAGTGGACAGTGGGGGACCTCTCTGAACAGGAAAGAAAAATCATGATATGATAAAAAAAGAAACTGTTGTCATGCTATACTTTGTGCCAGAATGTCTTTAAGTGGGTGATGCATCCCTGCTTAATTATTATGGGGTGGGTTTATTTTTAATACATTTAAGCCCTGTTTTGCTGTTCTTGTGGACCTATGCCGAATATAGTTCTACTTCCTTGATGAAGGGGTGGTAGTAGGTAGTTTAATTAGTGTTTATTTTAAGGCAGTAGCACAGTGGCCACCATGACTTCTGTGTCATGGTCTCTGGGGTATTCTCACTTAACTGTTTTGTACATAGTTCACCCTATGCAATACTTTTTTTCTATGTTGCTTATTAGTCAGTTTTGTCTTGTAAGTTCTTTGGAGCTTTGTATGGTGAAACAGAGTGTCATGGCTCAGCATTAGTGGGTAATGGGGTGCACATTATGTGACAGGAGACCCTGTCATAACTGTTATGTGCCCCCATTGATAACACCCACTGGCATTGGATGAACATGGGTGCCCCTCACCATGCTGCTCCAACCCACCTAGCTGCAGGCTGGAGTGGGGACACTCACCCACAGCTGAAACAATCTCAGGACCCCTGCATGCTAAGAATCCCCTGTTCACACAGAGCACAGGATCCATTAAAGGACCCAGGACAGGCATCCTACTGGATGTAAACCCAAGTCCCATGATCTGCCCCCATGCAGCTATACGCTGGGAGGCAGAGCCATGGATTGGTGCCCTGCCAGTGCTCACAGTAGTGAGTGAACCACACCCTGTGCCTGTCCTGGGCTACATAGCTTTGTGGGCATAATACAGACATTTTGCGCATATAACCCTTGCCATTAGTGAATAGGGCCCATGGATCTTGGGTGACCATCTGTCCCCGCCACTGTCGCAAGTTTATCTCCAATTTGCAAAGTTCAGAAAAAATGTTCCTGGACATGATTTTTAAACCAAGTGTAATCTGGTCTATCATTTTCATCTATGTCTAACATTTTGTTATCCAAAAACTGGATGTAAAGTCTCATAAAACTGCTAGATATTCTGCAAGTAAGTCAAACATTTGAAAATAGCCCCATGTTATGACATTTGAAAATCCCACATTACAAAACAAGATATTGTGTCCATTTTATTACTTTTGAAAATCCAACTTGATGCAACTAGTAGTTTTCCACTTTTTTTAGTTTTTAAAAATCCATCCCATGATCTCCAGTCCTTAGTGTCACAGTATGTAAACCACCACTAGAGGCAATGTATATGCACTGCAAACAAGGTACTGTGCATGGAAAAATTCACCCTCATTCACAGCCATAGTGATATAGTAGAATAAGAAGGATCATATAGTGTTTCAAGGTGGAACAGCAATTGTCACCATACCTGAAGTGACAGCTGTTTTGATGATTGCACAGCATGACTGTTAGGAGGCAATCAGCTGGTTGGTTTTCCATTTGCGGATAGATCATTTGTACCTTTGCTAGGTGGTGTTCCCTGCTGGCTGTGTGGATTAGCCAATGTGCTGTGATGTGAGGTGCACTTAAAATCTCACGCAATTTGAGTAAGAGGACCATAAGTAAAGTGGATCTATAACGCTTGATGTTCGCATTTTTATTTATAAATAAAAACAATACAGTTGCATAGGAAAGCTAGTAGTGACTTTGATAGCAAGCAGCTTCTAGCCACTTGCTCTATAATTGCCTTGTGGGTTGCAGTTCAAAAATCTCAGCGGGTACATAATAATTGATAACTTCAGAATTAGGGTTACCACCATTTAAGAAGCCCAAAGCGGGTCTTTTCTCACTGAAACATAATTTTTCACAGGACAATATATAACCTCAACTCATGTAACAGACTTGTTTTCTCTTTGTTATATGAGGTTCTTGCACCCCAATCGATACCCTAGAGGTACACCACAGACAGCTAGCATTTATGTATATGTTCTACTAACATATAGGGCTAAGGTCATCTACCCCACAAGATGAGATGTCAGGATATGTATGCACATGCTTGCTATATGCTTTACTTTCTAATGTACACATGTATTTCTTGCTTTCAAGATGTTAGGACATTTGAGTCCTTGAAGTGTTATGATATATGAGTCAGCATTACCATCTTCGGATGATTTGTATTACTACACTGCTATGTACAAACTGTACTTCTTTGTTTCCACAAAGTGATGACTATAACACAATTGTATAATGTTCTCTATGACTGAGGAGCCACCTCTAATTGAGTCTGCAGGGCTCACCTCTGTAACTAGAAATGGAAATGTTTCTATTTTACAATAAATATGGAAATTATCTTAGGTATATAATGTAAGACATTACATATTCTACCTCGGAGACCCAGAGATTTCTACACTTCTCGAGGTATAGGGACTGCTTAGCATTGGCTCCTAGTTTCTAATGGTAAGAACTGCTTAGGGAAACTGTGATTTTCCTTTTAGTAGTAAAAAACAAGATTTATTACTCATGCAACGTGTTTGTGATTCCTTGCATTCCCATTATTGCCAAGAAGCTGAGAGTGAGGATTTAGACCTCCTGACTTCTTCATAGTCAGACTTAAGATGAAGTATTATAGTTTTTTAGGTGTTCATATTGTTTCTTATCATTTTAAGGTATTTTAGTTAAGGGATTATTCTTTTCTGCAACATTTAGAGAAAAGTAAGAAAATACATATTTTTTTTACTATAAGATCTGGACATGTGACATTTTTCCATGTATTTGACAGGACATAGCTGCCCAAATCAAGACAGTCCTGGCAAAATCAGGACATGTGGCAACCCCATTCAGAACTGGATTTTTGCCTAATCAGGAACAACTCCACTTCACTGGGTGTGTACAAGGGATTTCCTGAATCAAGCTGGTGTCATACTGTTAGCTTGTGTTTTCAGTTATTGCACCATAACCAGTTTTTTTGGCATCATGCATTTCTGGACCTCCTATACAACTGTATGCACACACCTAGCATGTGTATTTATTTTCTGTTTTGTTTTCATGCTTCATCTTAAAATAGTGATCTGACTCCTCCCCACCCCATCTTAGCCCTGAACCTCCCCTCATCTCATCTGCATCTTCTTCCCATTTCTGCAACTGGGTAGACTGCAACACTGGGATGGTAAATGATTTGGCCAAGGTCATACGGTCAATATTTGATACTGTTCAGGTCTTCTAATCTGTCTAACTACACCACTTGACTGTACTACCTCTAAAATGTAGGAATGTCTTCCTCAGAATCAGCAGCACAGAATCCCTCTCATAGGTAGCCAACAATCTATAAAGTAAAAAGTTACTTCAAAATAAAAGCAGCAACCTACGTGGGGATAGTCTGCTAGGGGGAGCCCTTAAAACCATTTGTGCAATTGAAAAGGAAGCTCAGCGTGGATCTGAGTAGTTTATTCAGTTATGTTAAACAGTTTATTTTACAAAAGGACTCTAATGTGGAGCAGAACAACAAGTCTAAAGGTGTTGACTCCTCTCCGAAGCCTAAGCTGCAGCGTGCTTCCGGATCAGCTTCTCTATCTCACTGGAATACTCTTCTTCAGCTGGCACTTTCCTTGTGGAACTTGTGGCAAATCAAACCTCAGCTATATCACAACCAAAAATGAAAGACTCAGAATCCATGGAGACATCCCTCAGTGCCACTTGAGGGACTGATATACTTTGGTCTTTTGCCTGAACCTTTTTGAAGCTGGACCCCTAGCCAGTTCTTTAATTTACTGCTTTATTAATAGTCTTGTATCCTGGTTGCTCAAGGTTGATGCCAGTCAGTAGGAGTGATCTGGTGTCCCTCTTGATTCCTCAGGTATATTATTGGAGAAGTAATTTGTCACTGTTTTTAGTTTTTTACTTGCTTTGTTCTAACTATGGGTTTTTCCTCCTGTTCTTTTGGAATGTGGGTGTTTGTGAAGGGAGGGGGATGCACTGATTTGTTGTTAAGTTGATGGCAGACACTAGGCAGTTTGGGTCCCACAGATCATGTGCCTTGTGTACTGTTTGTTATTACTGTTGGGATGTTATTAGTGAGCACAATGGTACCCGCTGCCAGGCACCTGCACACTTTCTTCCTCGATGGTGCAGTGTTATGGTACATTACCGTACCTAGCTTGTACTGTTGTTTGCCCTTGTCCTGGTCACTAGAGGGAGCATGCACCCTTCTCTGATACAGTTCCCCAGTCCTTACAGGAAGTTTTTTTCAGATCACATGTTTAATGGTATGGAGTTGAAGGAGAGTTTTCCCATTTGGTTTATAAGCCAGTCAGAGGTGAGCTGCTCTTCTTATTCACTTTACAAGCACTGTGATTTGTTGTTATGCCTATGTTACTGAATGGGTTCATTCGAAACTGTTGTCATGCTATACTTTGTGCCAGTATGCCTCTAAGTGGGTGATGCATCCCTGCTTAATTATTATGGGGTGGTTTTATTTTTAATACCTTTAAGCCCTGTTTTGCTGCTGTTCTTGTGGACTTTTTCCAATTATAATTGTACTTCCCTGATGAAGGGGGGTGGGTAGTTTGATTAATTAGTGTTTATTTTAAGGCAGTAGCACAGTGGCCACCATATCTAAGTCACGGTCTCTGGGGTATTCTCACCTAACAGTTCTGTACATAGTTCACCCTATGCAATACTTTTTTTCTCTGTTGCTTGTTAGTCAGTTTTTTCTTTTAAGTTGTTCAGGGTTTTGTATGGTGAAACAGAGTGTCATGGCTCAGCATTATGTATTCCAGGTTGGGTGGGATCAGAGGAGGTATTTGGATAGTTTTTCCATATGGGCTATAAAGTAGTTTCATGGAATGTTGAAGGGCTGAATAACCCAATCATGCAGAAGAGAGTACTCATGCATCTTAAAAATTTTTGGGGGTCAAATAGTATTCCTGCAGGAGACCCATCTTATCAAAAATTAGGGAGATAAGTTGGGGAGACTTTGGAGGGTACTGTATATGAGTCTTCTTATTCTTTTAAGAAATGAGGGGTAGTTATTTTATGCCGTCGGGGGTAAATTGGGAATATGACCAGGCTAAGTGGGATAAGGAAGGCCAATGGCTTTTTGTTAAAGGTCAATTAGATGGGCAACCCTTGATTTTAGGATCTGTTTATGACCCTAATACTGATGATCCCCATTTTGTTCATGATGTTTGTAAGAATTTATTAGATATGGTTCCAGACCCAGTCCTGATGGGAGGGGATATGAATCAAGTCATAGATCTCTTATGTGATATCAGTGGGCCCCCCTTGTCTTTACCCTACATGGGCAGCAGCGCTCTTAAGATGTTGTTACAGGATCATGGCCTTCAGGATGTGTGGCGGTTACAGCAACCATGCAGTTGAGCTTATACTTACTTTTCAGCCCCACACAACAAGAGTGGGAGTAGGAGGAAGGTGGGAAATTATAGACTTGTCAGCCTAACATCAGTGGTGGGGAAAGTGATGGAGGCATTGCTAAAGGAAAGAACTTTGGAATTCTTGGAATCAGGTGGACAGCAGGATCCAAAGCAGCATAGTTTCACAGCAGGTAAGTGCTGCCAAACAAAACTGACAGAATTCTTTGATTGGGTAACCAGAGTGGTAGACCAAGGGGAGCGATGAATGTGGCCTGCCTTGTCTTTAGTAAGGCCTTTGACTCAGTTTCACATAGAAGGCTAATACACAAGTTGAGTTGGCTGGGAGTGGGGCATAGGGTAGTAAACTGAGTTAGAGATTAAGTGGGACAACACAAAGGGTGGTAGTGAACAGATCTCAATCCATGGAGAAGGAGGTGACTAGTGGGGTGCCCCAGGGATCAGTGCTGGGGCCAGTCCTCTTTAATGTCTTCAGATGCAAAATTGCAGAGGGGCTGAATTGGAATGTGTGTATATTTGAAGATAACACAAAGATCTGCAATAGAGTAGATATACCAGACGGGTGGAAGGGATGAGAAGAGACCTGGGTAGCTAGAAGAATGGTCAATGGTGTGGCAGCTGAAATGTAATGCTAAAAAATACAAAGTTATGCACTTGGAATGCAGGAATCATGGAGAAAATTATTCAATGGGGGGAATGCTGGCAACAAGCAAACAGGAAAGGGATTTGGGAGTGATTATAACATATTACCTAAAGGTTGCCAGACAGTGTGAAAAAGCAGAAAGGAATGCCAGTGGCATGTTGCGGTGCATCGGAAGGGGCATCTCAGCAGAAAACAAGAAGTGATGATGCCACTTTACAGATCAGTGGTGAGGCCTCATCTGGAATACTGTATACAGTTCTGGATGCCACACCTCAGAAAGGACATAGACAAAATTGAGACAGTATAGAGAAGGGCAAGAAAGATGGTGCGGGGGCAGCACCAGAAGACATATGAAGAAAGACTAGCAGATTGGTTCCACCCTTGGAATTTACCCGTTGGAGTGGGCACCTGTATTTAGTGTGCCAAGACTTTATGTTGTCGTTCACTGTATATGCGGGACCCCCATGTGGGAGGCTGCTGCCCCATGACCCTGCAACTAAATAGTCCAACTCCGGGGGGGAAGACTTCAATGAGGGCGCAGAAAATTTCAAAGTTTGGTGCCCTACTGATGGGCACAATAAAACAGGTGCACAGATTGCTAGAAGGGGGATTTTAATAAGGCCAAGGAGGGGAGCCTCTTTCATAAAAAAGAATGCTCATAAACAAGGGGGCATGATATGAGGCTGGAGGGAGGTATAATCATGGGAATGCTAGGAAATGCTTCTTTACTGAAAGTGTTGTTGATGTCTGGAATAGCCTCCCCAAGGAAGTGGTTGGGGTGCAAACAGTGAAGGCATTCAAGAAGGCATGGGATAGGCATAAGGGAACAATAGTGATGGCTCAGAAAGGGTAGAAGTGCTTTAGTCCCCATTTTGCTACAAGGGCACCTTGGTTGATAGAACTGATTAAGACTAAAGCCCCAGATACAGTAAAATGGAATAGTGAGGCAGAGCTAGGCTTTCTGGACCTGCATACAAGATTATATATCTAGACAGTACTTGTAATACCTAACTTTGGGAATAATTTTTTTTCTACAGACTGATGCATCAGAGGTTGGGCTTGGGGCTGTTCTTCTCCCAGATGGTAGGTGAATAGGAACACTTGGTCCTGTATCTCAGGTGTAAACTGCAACCCAGAGAACAGAAATATGCAACATTGGGAAAAGATCTAGCAGTCAAATGGGCAACTGAGACACTGAGATACTACTTACTTGGCAAACAGTTTAGACTGAGTATGGCCCATGCTCCCCTAAAATGGATGCACAAGAATAAGTAGAAAAATTCTAGAGTTACCAGCAGGTTTCTGTCCTTACAACCATATCATTTTAAAGTGAGATTCAGAGCAGGTTTGTTGCATGGCAATACAGACCACTGCACAGAGTCCATTTCCTCCTGGCAATGACTACTCGATGCAGGGGTGCTGAGATGGGGGGGGTGACAGAGTGGTAGATGGAAGTTATGTCAACAGAAGAATGGATAAAGCTCTGTTCCCTTTTTAGAAGTGCTGAAAGGGTTAAACAAAGTCCTTGATGAATCCAGGTAGGGAGCTGCTCAAACACAGAATGTTCTGAAACCATCCAAGTGAGGAGGTAATCAAATGCAACTGCAGTCAGTGTTCAGTAGGGGCTATGTATAAAAGCCACCTAGGCAACAGAGGAGAGAGAGAGAGAGGCCTGGGGGAATCTGGAAGCTGTGCTGCAAATGGTGTGTTCAAGCTACAGAGACCTTTGGAAAAGACTGGTAAGTGTGTAAGTGGATTTTATGATACTACCTGGAGGCTGCAGACCAGAGTAGCTGCTAACCTGAAGTAGTGAGGGTTTATTTTGTTTAGTTAGAACTTTAGAGAGAAGTAGGGTTTTGTTTGTGTTTATTAAAGGGGCTGAGACACCGTTTAGTTGGAGGTAAACCTGCCTTACATGAACTGCACTGTTTATTTGACCTTAGACTGTGTGTATTTTCCTTGGACACATCTACACCAGCCCACCCCAGGGAAATAATTCAGGTCACTCTACCACTAGGAGTGTCTTCACAAAGGGGTATATTGCCTATGCACCATGTATCTGAGGTGTGCAGGCAACCCTAAGTTGGAATGCTGTGCAGCAGTGGTCCAGTGGACCCCCTGCGGCATTCACAGCAGGAATGCAAGTCCCTTGTGCACACTGTCTCCCATCTGATCCTGCAGTTATGTGTCATTCGTGGTCTGGGGCCATGTCAGGAGCCATGCTGGCACTCCACCCCATTCACTAAGGCACAGATTGGTAGGGGAGGTGGTGCATGTTATGTGACAGGAGACCCTGCCATAACTGTTATGCACCCTCACTGATAACACCCACTGGCATTGGCTGAACATGGGTGCCCCTCAACATGCTGCTCCAACCCACTTAGCTGCAGGCTGGAGTTGGTGCACTCACCCACAGCTGAAACAATCTCAGGACCCCTGCTTGGTAAGAATCCCCTGGTAGCACAGAGCACGGGATCCACTACAGGACCCAGGACAGGCATCCTACTGGATGTAAACCCAAGTCCCATGATCCTCCCTCATGAAGCTACACGCTGGGAAGCAAAGCCATGGATTAATGCCTTGCCAGTGCTCACAGTAATGAGTGCCCCACCCCCTGTGCCTATCCGGGGCTACATAGCTTTGCAGGCATGATATGTACATTTTGCTCAAATAACCCTTGCCATTAGTGAATAGGGCCCATGGATCTTGGGTGGACATCTGTCTCCGCCACTGTCACAAGTTTATCTCCAGTTTGCAAAGTTCAGTAAAATGTTCCTGGACACAATTTTTAGACCAAATGTAATCTGGTCTATTATTTTCATCTATGTCTAACATTTTGTTATGCAAAAACTGGATGTACTGTAAAGTCCCATAAAACTGCTAGAAATTCTGCAAGTAAGTCAAACATTTGAAAATAGCCCCATGTAATGACATTTGAAAATCTCACATTACAAAAGTAGATAGTACATCCATTTTATTACTTTTGAAAATTCAACTTGATGCAACTAGTAGTTTTTCACTTTTTTTATTTTAAAAAATCCATCCCATGATCTCCAGTCCTTAGTGTCACAGTACGTAAACCACCACTAGAGGCAATGTATATGCACTGCAAACAAGGTACTGTGCATGGATAAAGTCACCCTCATTCACAGCTACAGTGATATAGTAGAATAAGAAGGATCATATAGTGTTTCAAGGTGGAACAGCAATTGTCACCATACCTGAAGTGACAACTGTTTTGATGATTGCACAGCATGACTGTTAGAGAGACAATCAGCTGGTTGGTTTTCCATTTGTGGATAGATCATTTGTACCTTTGCTAGGTGGTGTTTCCCTGCTGGCTGTGTGGATTAGCCAATGTGCTATGATGTGAGGTGCACTTAAAATCTCACGCAATTTGAGTAAGAGGACCATAAGTAAAGTGGATCTATAATGCTGGATTTTTGAATTTTTATTTATAAATAAAAACAATACAGCTGCATGGGAAAAGCTAGTAGTGACTTTGATAGCAAGCAGCTGCTAGCCACTTGCTCTATAATTGCCTTGTGGTTTGCAGTTCAAAAATCTAAGAGGGTACATTATAATTGATAACTTCAGAATTAGGGTTACCACCATTTAAGAAGCCCAAAGTGTGTCTTTTCTTACTGAAACATAATTTTTCACAGGACAATATATAACCTCGATTCATGCAACAGACTTGTTTTCTCTTCATAGTCAGAATTAAGATGAAGCATTGTAGTTGTTTAGGTGTTCATATTATTTCTTATCATTTTAAGGTATTTTAGTTAAGGAATTATTCTTTTCTGCAACATTTAGAGAAAAGTAAGAAAATATATATATATTTTTTTTGCTATAAGATCAGGACATGTGGCATTTTTCATGTTCTTTGGCAGGACATAGCTGCCCAAATCAAGACAGTCCTACTAAAATCAGGACAGGTGGTAACCCTATCCAGAATAGGATTTTTGCCTCATCAGGAAAAACTCTACTTCACTGGGTGTGTACCAGGGATTTCCTGAATCAAGTGGGTGTCATACTGTTAGCTTGTGTTTTCTATGATTGCGACCACAACCAGTATGTTTTGGCATCATGAATTTCTGGACCTCCCATACAACTGTATGCACACACCTAGCTTGTGTATTTATTTTTTGTTTTGTTTTCATGCTTCATCTTATAATAGTGATCTGACTCCTCCCCACCCCATCTTAGCCCTGAACCTCCCCTCATCTCATCTGCATCTTCTTCCCATTTCTGCAACTGGGAAGACTGCAACACTGGGATGGTAAATGATTTGCCCAAGGTCATACGGTCAATATTTGATACTGTTCAGGTCTTCTAACCTGTCTAACTACACCACTTGACTGTACTACCTCTAAAATGTAGGAATGTCTTCCTCAGAATCAGCAGCACAGAATCCCTCTCAAAGCTAGCCAACAATCTATAAAGTAAAAAGTTACTTCAAAATAAGAGCAACAACCAATGTGGGAATGGTCTGCTGGGAGGTGGGGGCCTTAAAACCATTTGTGCAATTGAAAAGGGAACTCAGCCTGGATCTGAGTAGTTTATTCAGTTATGTTAAACTGTAGGCACAACTAGAAAAATCTGGACTGTGGGAGGGAGGGAGGGTAAATACCCTGAAATGTTAGTAGTATAGAGTTCATATATCTCATCAAATGTTAAATTTGGGCCAATCAGTGTGTGCATGTCATTTGACAGGTGGGCATGGCCTAAAATGGACCAATCAGAATTGTTCCCATATTGCACAGGAAGTCCCACCTTAAACACAGGACACCCCACCTGAAAACACAGAAGTGACATTTGAAACACATGAAATGACATATTCTTGAACCCAGAAATGACACATCATTCACATTCTACATCCCTACATCCTTTCTTCTCCACCCCAGTCCTCTCAAACCACCACAACACCATCCAAGCTCAAACCCAAGTCCATTCTCAGTCCCCTTGAACAACAACCACCCCATCCTAGCTTGAACCTGAATCCATCCTGCTTCCCTGACCCCTTGCCACAATATCTTGGCATGAACTCTCCCATCCTCCCACCTTGTCCCAACACCACCCTTGCACCCATCACCTACCTTGAACCTGAGGCTCTCCTCTCCTCTCTCCTTACCCCACCATTACTTACCTTGCACCCATCACTGGGTCTCTCTCCTCCTCTCTCCTTACCCCACCATTACTTACCTTGCACCCATCACTGGGTCTCTCTCCTCCTCTCTCCTTACCCCACCATTACTTACCTTGCACCCATCACTGGGTCTCTCTCCTCCTCTCTCCTTACCCCACCACTTACCTTGCACCCATCACTGGGTCTCTCTCCTCCTCTCTCCTTACCCTACCATTACTTACCTTGCACTCATCACCTACCAGGCACTCCCTCAACCTCCCTCCTGTTGATCTGTGGGATGAATGCAGAGTGCCTTTTTACTCAGGGGATTTTTTTTGTGAAATGTGCTTTGAAGCTCAAAGAACTGTAAGAACATTTATCTCTACTGTGTAAGGAAGTTCTTTTAACACAGTGCATTTTAAGTATTTATGAAAAAACAGTGATTTCTTTTTTAATGTGAAAAAGAAAATGAATTCTAACTTTAAAAGCAGAGACTGTGTGTGTGTGTGTGTGTGTGTATGTCTGTGTTCAGCGCTGAAGCTGATTTTACAAGGTGTGCTTATTCTAAGTAGACTGCTTCAAATTCTAAAGTATGTTTAAAAACAGTCATACTCTCTACATACATTTTCTTTTAAATGAAAACATCAGAAATCTGGTATTTTGATGTCACAAACTAAACATATTTTTCTATTTCCTTTGAAAAAGATCATTTACAAGATCACTGCTATCAAAAGCACATATTTCTATTAAATATATACTTATGGTACTGGTGGAAGTATTTAAAAGGGTTCTAACCTCCAGAAAACAACAAAAATGTGCTATGCAGTACCTATGTAAAACTGAAAAACCAGTAGGTTGTTTCATGGAGACTTTTATACTCTGAGAAGCCTAATAAAATTCTGATTAAAAGTTCCTATTAAACATGCCCTGCCCAGCATTACAGTATAAAAATCATATACCAGTCATTCTATGCATCGTAAGAGATGACATAACTATATTTCTCAATGGGGGCTGTCTTCTAGAAACCTTGTGCCCATCCATGTGATGGTCACATAGAGGATAGTTGATATTAATAGACTCTTGCCAAAGATGCTGATGTGTGTTAGCGTGCTGCTTGTCATAAGAGATTACATCACCATAGAGGATCAATGGGGGACACTCTTGTATGTATCACAAGACAGGACATCAGTAATATTTATCAATGGGGGCTGTCTTCTAGAAACCTTGTCGCCATCCATGTGATGGTCACATAGCATGAGTTCATCTGGCAGGGGTCTTACATAAACCCCTAGTTGGAGATCTGCCAGAATAGCTTTCAGAGCCTCATTGAATCTACTTGATAGGATTTGAACTGATTATCCAAGAGATTCAAGAAGATGGCCCAGAACACAGCATCTCAAACTAACATTCCAGTCATGGTACAGACTGTCACGCCACCAAATGAACAGCCAGGAGATGAAAAGCCAGAAGAGAAGATGTCTTTCAGGCCCAAACCCATGTATGTGTGCTACATAGAGTGTGAAAAAGAATGTCCAATTCAAATTTTGGCCAATGGAAGGATTTGTGACATAAAAACAAATCTCGCTTCACCGTTTAGTGAACCAGAAAAAGAAAAAACTGATCCTGATACGCCTATTGAAGAGGCACAACTGCAAGTCCTTGAAGAAGAGCTAGCATGTGAGTCTGGTGAGGAGAAAGATGTCAAAAAGAAGCCCAGAACAGAAAGTGACATGGAGGGAGAGCCAAATAAGGATGCCAAGACACAGGCAGAAGCAGCAGCCAGCCAAGAGGCAGATGATGACACTGACATGACTGCAGGCTAAGAAAAGATAAGAAAAAGCAACAGGCTAAAGAAAAAAACATGGCAAAGCATCTTGCACTGTGGAGGTAAATTTATGTTTTGTTTTTAAACACTAAAAAAATGTATGAGTGGAGACATGCATGCAGAGTGGAACAGAACAGATGAGTTAGCAGATGAACTGGAACTTACTGAATAAAAGTACCAATGTTGTTTTCTTTTTTCTTTATCAGAATAATGGATATGGAATGGCACAACAGTCTTATTTGGACAGCATAGATACTTGAGTCTCCACAAATCTACTGCTTGACTGTGTTTGCTGTGTGAAAAACACAGATGTGGTTATTAATGAGATGTGTGAGGGTCAATATGTTAGAAATTTGGAGAGCAGTAGAATGTGTGAAAAAACAGAAAACACTGTAATCACTATTCAGCCATAACCATCTGTGTCTACTGAGATTACACAGGTTTCCTCAGGTGAAAAACCAGGTCTAAGTATTAAGCCCCCCAAAACTGACCACGATATGTATTGTAAGTATGTTATGTACCATACCATTCGTGGTGTAATTTCCGTAGTGATACAGAGAGTGATACATTGTGAAATGGTTGATGCCTTCCTTGGTGTGAGATAGATGACCCTAGTCAGATAAACCATATATGTATCTTTGATGACTTGATGGCTAGAGATGCATACAAAAATGTTTCTGAAGCCATACATATAGGGCATCTCATGCCTGTGATCTTAGCATTAGCTATGAAACAACAGGGCTTAAGCATGAGCAATGAAACTATAGAATCTGTAAGTCATGTTTTAAATTATGTGAAAAGAGCTGATGACCCCATGTGCTTACTTACACATATGTTACAACAGGCAGAGAGTGAGATTAGAAAAGAAGCCAGATGTCTAGTCAGTAAATGCTCCTTTACAAAAATTTCTAACAAGAAATTCAGGGACTCTGTTAAATTTCTAAAATGAAATTTAGGGACTCTGTTTTTGTTGTGAAAATTCATTTAACTGCTGATCTGCTACAGGTTATGTGTAAATGTTGCAGAACCTAAAGCTTCATATTTTATTTTACAGAAAACAGTGAGGGATGCAAGCAAAGAGGGTGTCCAAAGACTTATGTATCTGATCATAAGCCATTGCTGCAATCCTTCATTGTTCAGTATTCCTGACTTTGAAGCATCCTTTTCTGACTTACCTTCTGCCATGGAACTGATGTTGCGTCCCCCCTCAGACATGTAGGAGGATATAGATAACTATATGAAAGAATCTGAGTTGACACTTTTAGAAAACATTACAGTGATTGTGCCTAGATTCATAGAAGATCCTGAATGTCTTTATAACCTGTATTTATTTGTAGTTGCAGCAATGTGTGTGTCACTTTAAAGCAGAGAAAAGAATGTGATATCTCTCATACTGTGAAAGTGGCTTCCTCAATTGTTATGATACTCCATGAAATGAAAGAGCACTAAGCATCATGAGTATTCACCACATTTTTGCAGAATGTATCACGTATGTTATATTTAATAAATGTGATGTAGCAGTCATTTTTTCTGAATAAAAAAATGACACGATAATGTGTATTATGTGCTTTCAGATGGAATGTAATGGCATGCTCCCAATATTCCAGTCACTCTTGATGGCTACAATGTGCTGTGTGATAAAGGACATTTTAAAGGACCTTGTATACATTGCAAAGTGCTGTGCATTAAACTTATGCTGTGAAAGTGCAGCACCTTCACTGGCAGAAAGGACAATGACTGAGTTTAAAAGTATGCCCCCAATTATGTGGCATATGTATATCAATGCAATGAACAAAAAAAAAAAACACAGACATATGTAAGGTGAATAGCATTTCTGATTCTGCAACAGTACCCCTCAAAGATCACCCTGATTATTTTGAGTGGTGCATGGCACATGTGTGTATGTTTTGCGCCTCCCTTGTCACTGGGGAAAAGTGGATGAAGCCCTTGCTTGTGTGAAACATACAGCCCATAAGTTACTGTCTCTGGCTATGGTGGAATGTGAAAGAATCTGGTAGTGTAGAAACAGGATGTTATGTAATCATTGCATGCCATTCTATGTGCTATGGGTATATATATATATATATATATAGATATGCTCTTTAAAACACTGTTATGGCTTTTGTATGTAATTAGGATATGTATCAGTGTACTTTTTTATGTATGAATAAAATATAATCACATATTGTAGTTTATGGTTGTCACCGAATTTTTAAGAAAAAAGAGCACACATATACACATACATCATTTTATGGGTGACAAGAGGTTGGCTAGTTAACAGATGTATTTTGGTACTGATGAAAGAAGATGACTGATCAAGCCAGCCTGGTGGCACTGAAGGTTGAGGTGCTGAATGCCACACCTTGCACCACGTTGGTGACCCAGGTTTGAGAATGGACTCGGGTTGCTGGGAGTTGGCAGGGGGATGGAGGATTGAGCATCCCAGTGGATGCTTTCCTCCTCCTGGGGTGGGTTACTGGGTGTGCCTTGGAGCATCCAATGCTCCTGGGGCCAGTGGAAGCACCGGCCTTCAGAGGCAATGGCGACTCCTTCGACGAGCCGGGGAGAGGATGATGCTGTGGGTGCTTGTGATGGCATGCATCAGCATGTTGTATGTTAGGATGCATGTCCTTTCATGCTGGCATCCTCAGGGGTTCTAAGGGGAGAAAAGGGGAAAAATGAATACACCCTGGCTCCCAGTGCACAGATGAAATGAGGATGGGGTTGCCTAGTGGGATGCCCGTGGACAGTATAGGAGGAGGTATGAGGCCTCCTCGGAAAGCTGTGGGAGCCAGGCAAGTTAAAAAAAAAAGATGACTGATCAACTGCTTCAGAATATATATTTGAATGCAAGAAAAGTGGTCAGTTTTAGTGGTGTGACTCAGTTATATAAAGCTGCAAAAGAAATTGAAAAAGGTGTGACCAGGAAAGGTGTTGCAGAATGGCTTGTCAAGCAGGACCCCTATACGTTACACAGACCAGCAAGAATTCGATTTAAGAGAAATCCTGCCATTGTTTCTGACATAGATAGACAATGGCAAGCCAATGTCGCAGATATGAGTCAATATGCAAAGTACAATAATGGGTTTAAATACATACTGACGTGCATTGATATGCTGTCCAAGCATGCCTGGGTAGTGGCTTTAAAAAGATAAATCAGTCAAGGCAGTAATGCAGGCCTTTAAAACAATTTTTAAAAGTGGACGCATACCTGAGAAGTTGCAGACTGATGAGGGTAAAGAATTTCTAAATTAATCCTTAAGGGCATTATTAAAACAAAATAAAATGCACCATTTTGTAACAAATAATGAAGTTAAGGCTAGCATTGTAGAATGGTTTAACAGAACTTTAAAGACACGCATGTGATGTTACTTTACAGCCCAGCCAAAACACGTGGAAATATATTGATGTATTGCCTGACCTGGTGCACAGCTATAATCATACTTATCACAGAAACATTAAACACAGACCAGTGGATGTTTACCCTTCCAATACCCTGGATGTATGGAAGACCATCTATGTCTAAACAGTTCTTGGCAAAAAACCAAAGGATACCCTTCAGAAAAGTTATCATGTGAGACTATCTAAGCTGAAATGGGTGTTTGAACAGGGATATGAACATACATGCACAGATGAGTTATTTATTGCGACGGAGGTCTTAAAAACACTGAGACCCACCAATAAGCTAAACGACTATTGGGGGAAGACATCAAATGTGCATTCTATGCAGAAGAGTTGGAAAAAATTGAACCAGATGAGGACAGAGTGTATAGGGTGCAGAAAATCCTGCCAGAGAAAAAGCGTGGCAGAAAAACTTGGTATCTGGTAAAGTAGCTAGGGTGGCCTGATAAACTCAATAGCTGGATCGAGGCAACACAAGTTCAGGACATTAGAAGTGGCTAAGATTTAAAAATGCTCAAAAATGGCTTTTATATCACCTTGCCTAGCAACACCTCGCACAACATTTTCCCCAATAATACTGTATCCACTTTTACAGTAAAGTTACCATAAACACTTGAACTGCCTGGTGAATGGGAAGTGGGATTAGCAGAAATTCAGTACCCTCATACATGAAACAACGTTCCTGAACAGAAAAACAGGTTCAGTATGCTATATCAGCCTCTAAGCATAGCCCATAGTAAAACATCACCAACCAACTCCTATGTTGAGTCAGGAGTCTTTAAAATTCCATCAGGCTGTTATCATAAGATGGCAAGTGTTATTAAGCAAATCAATAAAAGAATATTTGAAGCAAATGAACTGCCAGTGGTTTTGGAAAAACAAGCTGTTGGGAGAGGAATAAGCATTGACAGAGACATCAAGGGCATTCTGTTTATGCAAGGGCAGTTACAGCACCTTTTGGGTTTTAGCAGACTCGAAATAAGTGTAGGAAAGACTATAAGAAAGAATCCTACAGATATTAATGAGGGCTTTTACACATTATATATCTACACTGACATTATTACGCATGAAATAGTGGGTGACAATCTAGTGCCTCTCCTGAGATGTGTACCCATCAGGGGCCAAGACAATGAGATAGTAACCGTGACCTATGATAAACCTCACTACCAACCAGTCAGTAAACATCAGATCGATGCAGTCACTATTGGAATAAAGAATGATCAAAATGAACCTATGCTATTTCAGTTTGGAAAGGCAATCATGAAGTTACATTTTCACTCCCAGAGAGTACTTTAAAACTTAAACAAGGATAGTGATCATTCAACATTACGAGGACCCTGTCTTGTACAGAAGCTATTACAAGACACAGGCAGGATATGGCCTTCCGGGCTTTCATGGACTGCCTACTATGTATGGTTCTGGTATAGGTTTGTTTTTCATAGTCTGTTTAGAAAAGCAATTCCGTTTTTAAGAAGGGGGTTCAACATTGCCAAACCACATCTACAAACAGCTGCTAAAATCATCACAAAGGATGTTGTGGAGCATGTGACTAGTGTTGTCACTCAAAGGATGTCAGGAGGTGATAAGACCACTCAGGGTGGTTCAGGGCTGATTATGGTCAAGAGAGGGAGAAAGAGAATGCACAGAGTACCCCCTTCGCTTCTCATCAGGCCTCACAACTATTTTAAAAGGTGTGTCTCAAAATGCAAAATGTCACATAAAAGAAAGAGGTCAAAGTCCAAAGGACCTTCGAGGGGACATAAAAAACATAGAGTTCTATTCTAAAAAACATGGCCATCATGCACTGTGATTCAGAAGAATGCACAAAATCAGAACTGGATTTGTTTGCTGTCGCTCCCACACAGACAAGCATTGAAAAAATCATTTATGTAGAGATACCCCCCCGGCTGCCCTTTCAGAAACCTCGCCTATTGAATTTTACATAGGAGGGAATAAGATTATTTGGATCTAAACAACACGTTTCTTTACCTGGTTTGCAAAATCACTGAAGTGGATAGTGGAGATATACCAGCAGCAGCCAAGGTGGGTCTTATAAAATACCCAGTGGCTACCATTTTCAGCCAGCTGGATGTGACTGTCGGGGATTGGCTCATCGGTCAGAGCAATAACTGTTACCCCTACAGGGCTATCATAGAATCTGTGCTGAACTTTAGTGAAGAGACCCTTTCTACACAATTCACGGCAGGATTATTTTACAAAGATACCCCGTGGAAACACGAAATAACAGACAGAGCCGGTGACAATGTAGGGTTTAATAAAAGAAGCTCTTTCACACAACTCAGTAGAGGGGCAGAACTGCTGGGACACTTGCACATGGACTTGTTTTTCCAAGAGAAACAGATGCTGAATGGCGTGGATATTAAAATTAAACTGACACATAGCAGAGACAGCTTTGTCTGATGAGCAGAGATGCTGAGCCTTATAAGCTAAAAATCATGACCGCCTCTGTTTGTCAAAAGGGTAAAAGTGACCCAAGGTGTTTGTCTGTGACACTCAGAAGCCCTGCTGATCTCCAACACTAAATACCCTATAGACAGAGTGGGGATGAAAATGTTTAGCATCCCTGCAGGAAGCAGGGTCTGCAATCAAGATAATTTGTTTTTGGGACAGTTACCAAAAATGATGGTCATGGGATTTGTCGACAATGATGCTTTTAGCGGTTCCTACACTAAAAACCCCTTTAACTTTAAACATTATAACATTAATTTTGTGGCTATGTATCTCTATGGTGAACAAATCCCCACTAAACCTCTGCAGCCCAATTTTAGAAATGGGAATCCTGTGAGAGAATATTTTAATCTAGTACAGACAGCTGGAAAAAATATGAAAGATCACCCACTAGTTGTCAACCATCAGGAATTCACCCAAGGGTACGTACTGTTTGCCTTTGATCTGACTCTGGACCAAGAATGTGCTGATCATTACTCCTTGATTAAAACTGGGAACCTCACAGCACAAATCAGATTTGCAGGAGCACTTCCTCATATGGTTAATCTCATAGTGTATGCTGTTTTTGATAATGTCATTGAAATAAACCAGAGAAGAAATGTCATTTTTGATTATATGTGATAAAACATAAAAATGAACACAAAGCAGCTGGAAAAATCTGTAATCAATGACTCCCACATCTGTGACTGCTTTCTGGGCATGTTTCCCTGTGATCTGCTACCCATGGAGAGACTGATAGACCTTCCCACTGCACTAGTAGTCAATACTGACCCCCAATGACCCACTGGACAGCACTGGTTAGCTATATACATCTCAGAAAATGGGGCTGGAGAGTTCTTTGACAGCTACAGTTTTCATCCTGACAGTTATGCATGAATGATTGTGAAATTTTTAAACAGAAATGCAAAGATCATTCTATACCAAAACATACAGTTGCAAGATACCTTCTCTACCACCTGTGGATTTCACTGCATCTTTTTCTTACATCACAGTTATGAAGAACTTTCTTATGATCAAATTCTAAATATGTACTCTAATGATTTGCCCAAAAATGATGCCATGGTAACTAGTTTTGTATGTCACCCTCTCAGACATCTGAGCATGTCAGGGCCTGTATCAGTAGGATGGCAACATGTTCAGACTTGTTTGTCTTGTAATGAATTTAAAATATGCAATCACTTGTAACTCACAACCATCATTTTATAAAATCATATATACCTTCATGATCTCTGTGTCTTTGTCAGTTTTTCTGGGGGACAGGTGTTTGAAATTTTCAGATATGTAACATGTTCAATAATGACACAATATGTAAAATATTAAAAGGTATTTATTGTAAAACAATGACAGATAAAATCATATATAAGATAGAAAGAACAAAAAACCTCTCATTGAAAATGCACATTACATGTGACATACCACTGAGCTAGGATTATGATATGCCCCTTTTGAAAAAAAAAACATGATTATATACTAAAGATGTGGTAGGCTAACATACATCAGTATACACACATTTGTAAAAAAAAAATACTACCATATTCAATATGAGGTAGGATGATAACATACAGAAATATAAGTACCTTTTAAAAGAAAAACATGCTAATGTATTCAATATGAAGTAGAATTATAACATACATCACTGTTAATACCTTTTTGTAAAAAAAAAAGCCAAAATAGTCAGTACACATCAGTCACGAAGGTATATAATATTTACATTTATACGGAGAGCAAGGCAGATTTCTTAAATGCCTTTCATCTTTTGGGTGTCACTGACCATTTGCTAAGTGGAGAGAGTTCAGGGGCTTTTACAGCAGCTGTTCTTTTGACTTTCAACATATCTCTTTGTTTGCTGAATGACCAAAGATGGATGTGGGTATGTTAGCCTCTGCCACTGCCTCTGCTTTGACAAACACATCCCACCCTTTGGCTTTTTGTGGTCAGGGATAGTGTGAGTGGCTGTAGCAGCCCTTACCAAATCGACCATATGAGACCCAGAAACAACATTACCTTTATACATCAATTCCACCATCTTAGTCCAAAAAAGAACATTCTTGTTCTTTGCCATTTGCTTTAATAATATCGCAGTATTTTTTTAGACCTTTGAGAAGCAGTGTTCAAAATGTCTTTTTCCATAGAACTCATGACAGAAAGAGTCTCAGTAGGGGGTTGCTCAGAAACTGTCTCACTCTCAGGCATGTGTAAGGTCAAACAGGTTTTAGCCTGTTCTCCATGATGTACTAGAGTGAGGTAATGTTGCAACACTGCAGAGTACAGCTTGGCTTTGTCATGATCTGATAAATCAGTCCTTGATAGTATAGATCTCATTTCAGTATCCAAGCTGTAAGTTGTGACTTTTTTCATATCTTCATCAGGATAGTTTATTTTCATATGACCCAATTGTTGTTGAGGTACCAGATATATTTTCTGAGTAAAAGCCATTATCTGTTAGCCAGCAGTGCAGTAATCAAAGGAATAGCAATTCCCAACAATGTCCCTATGAATCTGCCTGTCTGGTTTACAATCTGTTTTTTTCATTTTAAAGGCACTTTTCTGTTGCTTAAATTTTTTATGACTCTACCCTTTTTCTCAGAAAAGCTAGCTGTTTTGCCGACAATGGTATATTTCCTTTCAGGGTGTTTAAAGCCACCTCTACGATGGTGGATATTGAGTCATCAGAGGCTGAGCACAAAATAGCTTTTCCTAAATGGGGAGGTCCTCTGACAAGTAACTTTAAAACAAAGAGTTTTCTCTGCAGTCTTTTAGACATAATGACAATACAGCATCATGTATTTCTAAAACCAGAATGTGTTTTTTTCAAAATGTTCACTACAGGCCATTCAAGGGGAAACAATTCACTGTGCAGCCTGTATTCATCTGGCATACCAGCTCTTAAATCAACCAATAAATAACCATATGTTTTTTTGTGGCATCTTCAAAACGCTTCTAAAAAAAAAAAAAAGGTCTGACCAGAGTACATCTATATGGCCAGTATTTGTATCTGCAGGTTGTCCCATGGGTTTTTAAACAGGACCATATATTTGGCATTAAGCTTGATGGTCCAGCTTTTTTTGCCTTGATAAAATACATTCTGTACAATTAGAAATATTGTTAACTGTTTATGATGGCTGTACTTGGTAAAACCATACTTGATTTCACTATTTTGACAGGCAGAGTCCATTAAATCATCTATAACAACAAAATTCACCTTCCCTTGGGCTAAGAGATCATCATCAGTGAATGACACTGGTAGCCCCTCCACAAATTTAATCTGCAGAAACTTTAACAACAGTTCATTGTACAAAGGTTGCCAACAGCTGTAAAACCAGACAATATTTTCAAGTTTTATGTGATAAAGTGGTATAGTAATTTTACAACAACTGCTTTATGAATAAGATTTTCTCACTGTTAGATGGGCTGACCAACAGACGAGTAAAGGGATGCTGCAACCTGATATCCATTTCAGTCCTCAGCATCTGTAAGGAAGTGTTCTGAAATCTGATTGTAAACTCATTTATCATAAACTACTCTTTGGGTCTTGGACAGCATTCTTGTTTCAAGTGACCACTGCTTTTTGTTTCTAACTATGCTGGGTTGCCTCACTGTGATTTCTTTAGATGTCTGTGACCCTGAGTAATCAAAAACCAGATCTTTCAACCTGTCAAAATTAATGTTTTCACAGCTACCAACATTAAGAGTAAAGCCTTTCACTATAACGACACTTTGTCCTCTGGACTGCCGGTACCTATATGTCTTGGGACCTGCAGACACAAACTCAGTAATGTGCTCATCTGGAGGAAGCTCACCAGTCAGTTCCCCTAAATAGTCACCTATAGGGGGGTTCCAGTCACCCAGTCTAGACACAAAAATGACAGAGTCTGTATCGTGATACAGGCACCTGTCCAGTAACTCATTAGGAGGGGAATACTGGAGGTTACCAGATCCTGTGCAAGGGAAAGGTGTAAGTTTGGCAAGGCCAGAAAACCCTGCTGGTGGACTCGGGAAGTACAGGAGATGGTGAGGGAAAAGAAGGTGACCTACATGTGCTTCAAGTGGTCAAACAGTGAAAGGGATCAGGAGGAATATGAGATGACAGCCAAGAGAGTCACCAGGGTGGTGAGAGCAGCTAAGGTAAAAAAGGAGCAGTCCTTGGCCAGTGGGATCTGGAGGGGGGACAAGGGGTTCTTTAGATGCATAGGGGAAAAAAGGAAAGTAAGGGGGCAGATCAGCAAGATAAGGGTAGGGGATGGTTGGGCAAAGGATGTGGGGAACAGGCAGAAGTCCTAAATTAGTACTTTGCCTCAGTTTATAGCAGGAGGGATGGAGGGGCTTTGTCTTGCAAGGGGAGCCGGGGCAAACCGGAGCAAGGGGTGATACTGGTAGAGACCAAAGGCCCTGATGGGTCTGGGGAAAGGGAGTGGCCACCACAGACAGGTGGGAGCCCAGCAGTGCATGGTGAAAAGGGGGAGGATGAGGCTGAAATCCAAGTAGAGAGAGTAAGGGAAGCCCTCAGGTCCTTTCGGATGGAGAAAGCACATTGGCCAGATGAGATACATCCCAGGGTGCTGAGGGAACTGGCAGATGTCCTGGCAGTCCCTCTAGTGGAGCTTTTCAACATCTCTCTGAGGATTGGGTGGGTGCCCCAAGACTGGAGGGTGGCCCATGTCATGCCCATCCACAAGAGGGGATCAAGAGAGGAGGTGAGAAATTACAGGCTCATTAGCCTGACATCAGTGGTCAGCAAGGTGAGTGAGGATGTTGTCAAGGAAAGGCTAGGGAGGTTACTGGAGCAAACTGGGTGCTTGGACAATAGGCAGAATGGCTTTGTCATGGGAAGATCATGCCAGACAAATCTTGTTGAGTTCTATGACTGGGTGATGAGGGCCCTGGACCAGGGTAGGCCAGTGGACATCCTCTTTCTGGATTTTAGCAAGGCATTCAATTCGGTACCCCCCAGTGGCCAGCTGGGTAAGCTGAAAGAAATGGGGGTAGGGAGACAGTTGCTAAGATGGATAGGAAATTGGCTCTCTGGGCGTACTCATAAGGTGGTGGTTGGAGGATTAGCCTCATTCCCAAGGTGGGTTACTAGTGGGGTTCCCCAGGGATCAGTGCTGGGGCCACTCCTGTTCAATGCCTATGTCTCAGACATCAGGAGGGGGATCAGGAGTGAGATGAGTCTCTTTGCAGATGACTCAAAGCTACGTGCAGTGGTGGATGAGGAGGAGGGGAGGCTGGCCTTGCTGGAGGACCTCGAGGCTCTGGAAAGGTGGTCAGGAAAATGGAAACTAAAATTCAATGCAGGGAAGTGCAAGGTTCTGCACCTGGGAGTTAGAAATCCAGGCCAGGGGTATACCCTGGGAGGAGACATGATTCAAGTCACGGAGGGTGAGAGGTACCTGGGGGTAGTGGTAGATGTCAAAATGAACAACTCAGAGACCTGTAGGAGGGCAGCAGCAAGGGCAAATAGGATGCTGGGATGCATCACCAGGGGGATTACCTCCAGAAAGGTGGAAGTGATCCTTCCACTGTACAACTGCTTGGTTAGGCCACACCTCAAGTATTGTGTACAATTTTGGAGACCACATTTAAAGAGGGACATTACACTCCTGCAGAGGGTCCAAAGGAGGGAGACCAAAATGATCTGGGGCCTGGGGGAGAGGACCTATGAGGAGAGGCTCAAGGAGCTTGACATGTACACCCTGGAGGAGAGGAGGGATGGGGGACATGATAGAGGTCTTTAAGTACATGAAAGGGATCAATAAAGGAGGCACAGTCAGGATGCTCCAAGGGAAGGAGGGTGGGGCAACAAGAGGTCATGGGTGTCAGCTGGAAGGGGACAGGCTCAGAGGGCAAAGGATGAGATGTTTTTTCACTGAAAGGGTGGTGTATCCATGAAATGCACTGCCCAGGGAGCTGGTAGAGATGGAGACTGTGGACAGATTTAAGAGGGGATGGGACAGGTACAGGGGGAAGGTAAATCTGACCAGGCACAATACAGGTGGAACATCTGGGACTAGGGACAGTATAACCCAAGGGGGAAGGGGACACACCAAAATCAGCCCTCAGTGCGGGTGCTGAAAATCGAGCAGACTCGAGAGACCATATTCTGCTGGCATTTTAGTATGTTAGTATGTTATCTAGCAGTTTGTAGAATTCTAGTCTGGTATATGCAGTGGCGAAACTAGCTATGAATATGTTGATGTTGTTAGAATTTGGGTAGTGGTCTTTGGTATATTTCCAGCATAAATATGCTGTTTCATCATCGATGAAACAGTATGAGGCCACATCATAATAGGGGGCAAACACATACTAGAAAAGCTCATCGGGGTCTGATACTAAACTGGTGGTGGGCAAATTAACTCTCTATCCAAATTTACCCCAAAGAGAATTTAAGAACAGTTTAGATATCTGTCTCTTTGCGGGGTTAACAGCCATGTCAGCAGGGTTCAAATGCACATTTTCTCTATCAAAATACTGCTTTAAGTACCTGACATTATCTGCTTCATTTTTTACCCATGAAGGGAAACCAGATGCCTCTTGCTTGCCTTTCAGATGCAGTTTGATGTAGTCTGCAAACAGTTCTGTTGATAACTCTCTAAAATGCCACACTTTATAATTTTTTAAGATCTTGTACCCTTTTTCCAGTGCCAGGTTTAGTTCCACAGTACAGTAGGTACCAGTCAGTGCCCTTTGTTCATCATTGTGTGTGCAAGGTGTCTGAACTTTGTCTTCTGGACGTGCACAACATAACGTGAATACAAGTTTTTATTTCAATCCTGGATAGCAGCACTGGAAAAAAGAGACTTCTAGGGGGTAAAACTTTTACTTTTGCAAACCAAAGTACTGACTCATGTCAGCAAAGTTCTCATAAATGATGGCAGGGTGACCCACTGGGTAATGTTTGGTTTTGTTGACAAAAGGGTACAGGCTGGTAAAATCATAATAGCAGATTGTCTCATTGGGCTGTATCTTATAGTACAGAGAAATGGCATTTGTTCATCCCCAAACAGTGACTCTCTAGGTTTGAGAGGTTGGGGTAGTTCTCTGTCCCTCAAAAAATAAGTCAGCCCCTGATCAGTGATCAACATTTCTCTCCACTCATGTTCCCACAGTACTCTAATGGCAACCCCTGACTTTTAAAAAAATGAACCCTGTGCATGGTCCGATTGAATAACTGCCCAAAAGTTGTACCTGTCATATGATTTTGATTTTTTCACAGTAACAGATGTTTCAATCGAAAAAAACACCTGTTGAATTCAAAGGCAGTGGGAACCCCATTAATTATCACATAACCATCAAGAAACTATGGCCTCACTTTAAATTCCTCACTCCGTAGTGTGTGCTGAATAGCAATGTTTTCTTTTTTCTGCTATGTACATTAACCACTGTATCGCAGGTGTGGAGAACCTCTTTTGCTGGCTGTGGCAATTATCTGGGGGGAGAACTGCAAGTGTGTATTCTTTCAAAAACATGAATCTGTATGTGGCCATGCAGACAGGTGCAATGGTCGTATATTGAAAGGGATCTAAACAAACCTCTTCATACTCTAAAATGTCACCACCTGACTATTTTAAAACCTGCATGGCTGTCATGTTTATCACTTCTTGTCTAAATTTGTCACAGGCTTTTCAAAGAATTTCAACATCTAACTGACAGTAGTAGCAAAGCTCTTTTTTCAGATCAAATTCTATATGTTGGTTGACTAGGTACCACCGCATGAACTCTGCTTTTTCTCTAGGCATCATATAACCTACCCCATAAAATTTGGCATCTGGCAGGGGACCTACATAGTTTTCATTGGCCTTGGTGTTAAGAAAATGTGGAAAGTATCATTTAGCAATCTCATTTTCAAAGCAAAATGCCCCTGGAATTTTAGACAAATGCATTGGCATAAAACACAATGAATATATAAAGCAAATGTGTAGTGCAGATACCGTCATGGAGAGCAATTTCTATCCTTGTGTGAGCAATTTGATACCAGTTTTTTCCTTGACTAGTTGACTAATGATAAAATAGCTGTCATAGCCTTTGGCATTGTGAGCTATAGATGTGTAGTGTTTGAATGGTGTATTTATAAAGTGCCTGACAAAATCTTTTACACAACCATCTCCTTCAAATGCCCAACATCTGCTATCATCTAGTTGCTTGGCATACACTAATTTGGTGTATGTGTTTTCCTGTTTCTTGTCTGGCCTCAAGATCAAACACTACATATTTCTCAGAGGTCTTCACTTGTTTCAGTGGAGACATGTAACACAAATGTTTATCAGCAGTCATAAGAGAACCATATCTAGAACATCTGTATGATTTCCTTTGTATACCTTAAAACATTCTTCACATAGCTTGCTTGATTCACAGCGGATCATGCCTAAATCAGCTTTGGTCGTGTGCCTCTCCAGGCAATCTAAGGATCTACAAATTTTGTTACATTTTGGGCATTTCACTACACTGGTAATCTGTTCTGCACAGACTGAATCACAGCACAAAATACACAAAAGAGTGCATGAGTAATGAGTGGCTGAAGGCTGATTGACAGTATTCACAGAGGTATCTTGCCCCTATAAATTTGTTGATATCTGTGACACCGTAAAAGTGATTGTTATGATGTAATACAAACAGTGTTTTAGGATAGCTCCCAGACCCCATTGAAAATGTTTGCCAATTTCCTTCATTATGATATAGAACCACAATAGTTAATCCTAAAAATGGTTCAAATTGTTGCACATCACTGAAACTGAAAGGTGTGTGTTCTGACAAACCTATCTCAGCATGCAATATTTTAGCCTTATTATTCAAGTGATTGTCAATCAAGTGTCTGTTTAGGAGCACAAGTACACTCCCAGCAAAACCAAAAACATTATCTCTATTATTTAAATCAGTCAAGTAATGTCTATTTTTCTCAATTATTTTGCTATAGAGGACAGAACTCAGTGTATGTCTACTCCCCACCCCACCACCCTCCCGGTTTCTGATGGTTGTTACCACCAACTAAAGAATCATCAGCAATGACTTCAGCATTGCTTTGTAACATGTTAGCTATGTGATCTAAGAATGTACCAGCATTTAACTCTTTGGGGCATGTTCTCCTTGAGAACAGGGGGGGATTTAAAGAGCCAGCACTCAAACGCAATTGTAGAAAGTCATGTACCCCTAACTGAGGGATAATGTGATCTAAAAGTTCTTGAACTGCTGATTGCACAGCTTGAATGACCTGGCTGAATGATGCTAGTCTATCTAGATTTACAAACCTGAATGTCTGATAAAATTCTGTTGCTCTAAAGTTTCATAGCACATGTTCATAATGCTGAATTCTTTCTAAAAAAAAACTGGAGGGGGCTGCTGGTTTTCTAATTCAGCATCTGGCTGATTTTCAACAAGCTGCTGTGATGCCCTATGGTGTAATATGATTTTGGCACACCTTATTTTCTTTCTCAGATGTTCTAGGATTCTTTTATTTTTATCCCATGCAATTCTTTTCACTCTACTACTTTTTTCATGCTTTTAGTGCTGACCCCCTTTCTATTCAGCCTGTGAGATTGTATGTCTTGTCACTGATTCTGAGACAGTTTTAGTTCCAGCCCTTTGATTGTTTGATACATTTCTGCTACCTGCAGAGCATGTTTCAGCTCTGAGTTAAATTCCTTAGCTACACATATCAAAGAATATATGTGTTTTAACACTGTACCATTTAAAAGGTTATTTTTAAAAAATGATGTCCCCTGTAACCTGCCATGATCCACAAGTCCTTTAAACAAGGCACCAGCTATTAATGGAAACAATGTCAGCAATGATTTCAATGCATCAATGTCCCTTTTCTCAATCCTGGGGTGAGACACAGCTCTGTCTGCAACCCCTGAGCTGGTGGAAGGTTGTACGCTCTGGTTCAAATGTAAACAAATGTCATTTATTGCATTTAAACTTTCAGTGCTGGTAGTGGCAATTTCAGTAGGCCTCTGTTTGTTTTTACAAACTTCTGAATGTCTCTTTTTAATTTGTGTTTTCCCTGAAGCACACATTTGAACTGTTGACAAAATAACAGCAGAGAATCAACCTATCACTTCTGTATTTTAAACGTTACAAGATTATCTATAGAGTAACATTGTAAGGTCTAAAGGGTCTCTAGGTCAATCATGTCTGCCCCCCAAAGAAAAACTAGCAATCAGAGGCTGCCTAGCTTTCATTTACATTATGAATACATCTTCCAAAGATCATTCACACACACTTACACTATAAAGCAATTAAGGCAATATAAATGTATGCTAAATATTTTCTCAAACTACAAAGCAATTAAGCCAATATAAATGCATGTTAAATATTTTCAAAACCATACACTAGAAGCATTTAAAACAATGTAAATACATGCTATGTTCTCAAACTTGAACTAAGAAGCATTTAAGCAAATATAAATACATTATTTTATTGTCAGCAAACATTTAAATTAACCCCAACACAGGCTAACCCCATTTTATTGAAACATATGTAGTAAGACAGATGTCCCCTAATAGATATATAGCACTGTATTTTATCTGACACACACACACACACTCACACACACACACACCAGTCAGACAGAGGCTACTTATGTAAAACAATGTAAACGCATGCAAATTTCTCAAACTTACACTAAAAAACAGTTAAACCAATATAAATGCATGTTAAATATGTTCTCAAACTACAAAGCAGTTAAGCCAATATAAATGCATGTTAAATATTTTCAAACCCTTACACTAAGAAGCATTTAAAACAAAGTAAATGCATGTCATTTTCTCAAACTTGCACTAAGAAGCATTTAAGCCAATATAAGTACGTTTGTTTATTAGCAGCAAACATTTAAATTAACCCCAACACAAGATAACCCCATTTTACTCAAACATATGCAGTAAGACAGATGCCCCTAATAAATAAATAGCATTGCATTTTATCTGACACACACACACACACACTTGCACCAGTCAGACAGAGGCTACCCATACAAAAAGATAAGTTGAACCTTTTCATTAGGAAATGGCAAACTAAAAAGTTAAGCATTATGCCTGATTATTGGTTGAGGAGTTTTTCTCAATTAATGTTTTACTTTTGCCATCTAGCAATTAGTTGCGAATTGTTTCTGTTTACTTATTCATTAGTTGAGAAATGAGACTAAAAAATACTGTAGCTAGGAATTAATAGAAGTTTTCTACTTAGACATAATCCAGCATGAGAGTTAGTTGTTTATATGACTTAGAACATTTCTCAGTTATTTTACTTGAAATGCAAGAAATGGCTCAGTTATTAATTACTTGAGATTTTAACTTAGCATATTTTGCAGTCACTAGCTACTTGATAATGGACTCACCTGTCCAGGAGTACTGTCCACTCCAGGGGCAGGAGTCACAAAAAGGATGCACCCAGCACATCCGAGATGTGCCGGTGCAACCCCAACTTGTGCACTGGTGCAGTTCTGGCAAGGTATTGATGTGCATCACACACCACCCTTAATGTTATGTAGTGCATCTGGAGGGGTTGTGCAGGGGGCATGCCCATGCATATGGTGCACAGCCCCATTCACAATCCACATTGGAGGAGCATCCCTAGAGCAAGTCTGGAGATGTGTCTCCTTAAGATAAATCTGCAACAAGTAGAATAAGTGGGTGTTCACCCACTGGCAGGCAGGCCGCTGTACTGCAGACTGGAGTTGGCAGCTTTCCCACTCTGGCAGTCCACTGCCCCACTCCCTACCTGCCATCCCAATTGTATGCCACACACTGCAAGAGCAAATAAAACATATGTGAACCCCGCTCCCTGCCCACCACTCTGATTTTATGCTGCACACTGCGGTGGTAAATGAATAATAACTGACCCCATTCCCACCAGCTTGACCTAATCACACATTCGCCGTAATCCCTTAGGTCAACCCAGTGGTCCAGTGGTTCCCCCACCCACTCAGGCACCCTGCCCCACCCCGCTCCCCATTACAGCATGGTCCTAATGTCAGTGGGCAGCTCAACCCACCGGCATGCTGCCACTGCTGCCGGCTGATAGAGCTGTCTGTGAATGACACCTATTGTGCACCTAGAAGCCCATTGGTGGATCCTGCCAACCAATGGACTTGCAATGTGTACTGTACCCTGTCATTCACAAAGTTTCCCCAAGTCTTGATAGAATGGAACTAAGATGGAACACCAGCATGCACAACATTCATGCTATCTGAACAATATTGGATATGCCTGATCAGTGCTAGAACTGCCTCCACCCTCAGCCATCAGAAGGAACACCACCATCCTTCCTGTTCTATGTGGTGGTGGGACTGCAGTCTTAAGCTCTGGTGACTGCCAAGGCACTGAATGGCAGGAGGATCAGGGGATGATTACCATCTATGCACCCCAAACCACTTCCCTGTTACAGCATAGCAGTTGGGGTGGGGGATTACTAATCTTATATCCTTGATCAATACCTCTGCCCTGGGGCAGCCATATTTTCACCAATCAATGCCCCAGTACTGAAAGACATGCTTCTGGAGGATATTGCATAGCCTTTGTGATTCCAGTTGCTGCCCATTTACTGCATAGAGTTTGGGGAGGATAGGTGTTGCCATTATTCTTTGCTCAACTTGAACAATTCTGCCCCTCCCCATGCAGTATAACCCTGTTGGGCACTTTTATATTATAGTTTAGATTTTGATCTGTTTCATGCTTGCCCTGAGTCTCATTAGCACTCTTGCACAGCAAACGCTGCACACTCTGTCTGACAGATTTCTTTTCCACACCCTAGACAATGTCCCATAATGTTTGCCTACATAAATCATTAAATAAATATTAAATGATATTCTATGATCCACTGAGACTCAAGTTGTGGACAAGATTCCAATTTGTCAGCCTGGAACAGCACAATTACATATCTGGAGTCATCTTTTTTATATTATACTGGTGTAACCCCCACACACAAATGGTGGTTCCTAAAATGTCTTCCTGAGCCTGCCTAAGGCCCACTGCCAGGCTGGTGTTCTGTGTCGAAATCATTTGAATGTGCTTGCATGAGAGTGCCCTGTTAGCTTCTGTGCCTGTTTCTTTCAGAGGTATCTATCTCATGGGTTATTTTTTTTTTTTATGATCTTCTTTATTGAGATTTTCCTCCAATGGTCATTGGACAAACATACACATATACCCAGGATATCCCTGGGCCCACACCCCGAAACTGAGTGTGGCTACTATGTACAACCAATAACTATATACATACACAGCTGCATTGCATAACTCTCAGCCACTCTCTTCATACCTATGTTCGCATTATAGTATATAGGACAACCTCTAACAAAGGAGGTACATATGTGTTTCAAACTCTATATCCCTAAGGAGTCAGTATAGCGCAGTGGTTTAAGCCTCTGAGCTGCAAATTTGGTGACATCCAGCAGGCCATATCTGGGTTTGAACCCCACAGCTTCCACTTACATACTGTGTGACCCTGAGCAAGTCACTTAACTTCCCTGTGTTCCCAGGATGCTCCTGTAAAAAAGCTTTCAGCTTAGTGTGCTACTCCTGGTTAAACAACTAAAAAAAAAAAAAAATTGCCCTTCATGCCTATAGAGCTTTGTTTCACAGGCAATAGCCCTTAGAGTAATACCCTGCAGCTGCATCCCTAGGGAAAAGAGAGAGTCCCCCCACCCACAAACATCTGGCAGATTTTGTGGCTCCCACTAATGAATCCAAATAATATTCAGTCAGGGTATATATGCCTCAGTGAGCTAGTAGTATTTAAGTAAGCCCACTACTGTTTAGGTATCTACTCCCTATCCACACATCATTAATTACGTACACTCAGACAGACAGGCCCGTGTCTGGGAGATTTTAGACTGTAGGGCATATACCACCTCTAGGGTCCTCCATCTCTTATCATAAGTTCCCTTTCGTCCATTTTGAAGCATTTGCCTTCTAAGCCTACTCAACATTTTCAGCAAATCTCCCACCCACTGGTCATATGTATAGATCAGATCGCTTTTCCAATTCCTCAAGACAAATGCTTTGACCAAGGAAGACATTAAAGAAATATGGCCTTTAACAAGTGTACTAGGAATATCTGACATGTCCCCTAAAACACAAATCTTTGGCACAATAAATTCTTTATAATTCACCAGTGGGTCCAAATTATGTTTAATTTGCTCCCAAACAGGAAAGATTTTGGAACAGTGACACAGAACATGGAATAAATCCCCTGGGTTTGCACCACACCTAAAACATAGGCCTGTCTGTCTGAGGCCCCCAGCACATAGCTTAGCAGGGGTATAATATATATTAGAAGCTACAAAGAATTGCATGATCTTGTATTTAGGAATAGGAATATACGTACTACTCCTCCATACTTCTTTCCAATCAGGCCCCTGAGGGCTAATGTCCTTTTGCTTATCCCAATATGAAATCTTTACAGAGGAATCCCCACTTAAAAAATCTTTTAATAGGATTTTTTGAATAATTTACCTCTTTAAGAACGTCCCAAGTAAATGGGGTATAGTGTGGTCCACCCCTTCCCCTTTCCATTTTTTGCATCAGATTAGTAACTTGTATTTTCTTAAAGAAGTTCATATTCTTGCACTGATCTGGGAGAACCACCTTATCACCTTTTATAAAGTCCACCCACTTTAAATTGAGCAGGTGAGTAGCCCATTGTCTTTTAATTTTATGCCCCCCAATGAGCATATTTGAGTTACCCAAAAGAGGCTATTCCCTAGAGCCTTTTTGGGCTTTTCTTTGATTTGAGGACAAAAGAGTCCACCAGGCCATCACTGCTTTATAAATTGGGGTTTGTTTTCCCCCATCTGTTAGATCTACTGGATTAAAAAACAATACTGCTTCTGGGGAAATGCCCAAATCCGAGAGAATTTGCTTCTCAACCTGAAGCCAGGTTGGGATATATCCCTCCTCCTCCACCGGTCTATACCACCAACCCATTAACCCTAGTTGTCCAGCTACATAATATAAGTGTAAGTCTGGAATTCTGAGACCTCCCATGTTATAGGGTAACCGCAAGATATTGTACTTTCTCCTAGGGGGTTTAGCATTCCATAAAAAGTTAGAAATGAGCTTTTGTATTTTAATAAACCAACGTTTTGGAACGATATATGGGGATAAGTGCATTGGATACAAAAGTCTAGGTAAAAGATTCATTTTAATCAAACCCAATCTCGCTGTCCAGTTTAGAAGGAGTTTATTCCATCTAGTTATATCCGTTTTGATTGCCGATAGTATCTCCCCTAGATTTGCTTCAAGGCCTTCGTCCTCGTTAGTTGTAATCTAAATGCCGAGATACTTGAGCTTTCTTGGGGACCACTTCAATTGGAGAGGTTCGAAATCCACTTTATAAGTGCATATAGTAAGAGGGAGAACCTGTGTCATACTCAAATTTAACTTGTAATTCGACACCCTAGAGAATCTCTCAACTATTTCTAGGGTCCGCTTGAAACTCTTTGCCGGTTCCTGGAGGTGTAGCAAGATGTCATCAGCAAAGACAGAAATTTTCATTTCCGTCCCTCCAATAACAATCCCCTGTATCGCTGAGTCCTTCTGAATTGCCCTTAGTAAAGGCTCCAAGTAAATGTTAAACAGAATTGGCGAAAGGGGGCATCCCTGCCTAGTCCCATTATCTAAACAAAATTCTTTCGACAGATAGCCATTACATAGAACCCTAGCCATAGGAGCAGCATATACATTTTTAATGCCTCAAAGAAGGTCCTCTGGGAAATCCATACATCTCATGGTTGCAAATAGGAAATCATGAGAGACCCTATCGAAGGCCTTCTCGGCGTCTAGTGCAATTAACGACATAGGTAACTTAGAAGTAGAGGCCTTATGTAATATATGGTGAAGTTTCTGAAGTGCATCATGAGCTCCTCTACCTGGCATAAACCCCACTTGTTCTTGGCTGATTAGTCTAGGGGCAATTTTCAAAATTCTATTGGCCAATATCTTCGTCAGCAATTTCAAGCCCTGATTCATCAGGGCAATAGGTCTATAACTCTCAGGGAATTCTTTGGGTTTATCTGGTTTTGGGATAAGTGTAATATAAGCCTGATATAGCTGTGGGTGTGGGACCCCATCCTACGTAATGTTTAAAAATAATTCTTTCAATAGAGGCAATATAGATGCAGCATGAGATTTATAGAATTGAGCTGTTAGACCATCAGGTCCCAGTGTCTTACCATTCGGAAGTGAGTTGATCACCACTAATATTTCCGATTCCGAAATAGGGGCGGCTAACCATTGAGCTTGTTCTTGATCCAACCTTGGAAGAGGTATATTTTCCAGGAACCCCATAATATCCCCCTCCTTAACCGAGACACCCCTTGATAAATCCCTTCGAAATAAACCGCAAAGGCATCAGCCATTTTCTGGGGCTCTGTTATTATTTCTCCCTGAAAGCTTATCAAAGGAATTACATGAGCTGCCTCCCATTCTTTTATTCTATTAGCAAGAAGCCTACCTGGGGCATCCCCCTGCATTAGATAATTTGCATGAATCTTTTCCGATCACTGACCTAATTTATCATAGAGAATGCTTGCCATCTCATCTCTAAGCTCCTTAAGCTCTAGATCTAGCCCCTCTGAAGTGCCCTCTAGGGGAGCCAGTGAGTTAATAGCACCCAAAATAAACTCTTCCCTCACCCTTCTCATATGATTTCTCCTAGCTGCAAACCTCTGAGCCATACCCAAGTATAAAACTTTACAGGTGGGCCACCTTAATCTGTTGTCTGAAAGTGTAGGAAGTTGGGTCTGAATAATTTCCACCAGTACCTGTTCTAATTTAGCTAGCATATATTCATCCAATAGTAAAGAATCATCAAACCTCCATCTGTGTGGTTTCATTGGGAGAGTTTCTATCATCCAGGTTAACTGGACTGGCGAGTGGTCGGATAAAATTCTAGTATGGGTAATCAGCTCCCTTGCTCCCTGAATTGCTTCTTTGTTAACCAAAAAAAATCGATTCTTGAGTGAGTTTTGTGTGCCCCAGAATAGAAAGTCATAGTATGGCCCCCTTTGTTGCAAACCATAATTGGGTCAACCAACGCCACTACCTCAAGAAGTTTGGCCATGGCTGCCTGCGCTACAGAAGGCGGCCGTTTTGAAGGGGGCCTTTTGTCCACCCTATTGTTAAGGCAGAGGTTCCAGTCTCCTGTTAAGATTAGAGGACGAGATGGAAGAAGGGCTATATCCACTTCTACCGAAGCAAAAAAGTCAGGGTTGGGCAGTGTAGGAAGAAGAAGAAGAAGAATCAGTATTTATATAGCTCTTTTCATACATCCAAAGCGCTTTACAAGCAATGCTAGACTGGTAGTGAAGTGACTGAATGTGTGGTGGCGGCCATATCGCACATCATCACCCACACACAGCCTGGATAATTGCATGAACTGGTTTATGGGAAGGGGAACGTTGGCCAGGACACCGGGAATGTTCCCTACTCTTTGCGAAGAGTGCCCTGGGTTCTTTTACTTCCACTTGGACACCCACCAGGACAACACCAGGATGGGTAGAAGGGACCTCAGTTTAACGGCTCATCCGAAGGATGGCACACCCCAGCAGTACAGCACCCCCCAATACTGCACTCGGATGCCAGTGATTTTTAGGTGCAAGTCCAATCCCGGTGTGGGACGAGAACCCACAACCTTTTGGTCCAGAGGCGGATGTGCTACCAACTGAGCCACGCTGACACCCAGGAGCATATATAGAGGCAATTGATTGCACTTTACCCATGATAGTACCCATAACATATATCCCTCTGCAGTCTTCTCTAGTTTTAGTTTGTAAGACTATAAATGGACAATCTCTCCCAATCAAAATGGCTACCCCCCCGAAGCTTTGGCATTTCCATCTCCTAAAACCTGTCCTACCCACAGTTTCTTTAGGAGACCCAGTTCCTCCTTAAGAAGGTGGGTCTCTTGCAGGGCGACAATCTGAGCTCCCAGTTGATGGATGTGTTTTAGTATCACCATCCTTTTCCTCCTCTCTCTGAGGCCTTTAACATTCCAAGTGATAATTTTGATATTGGTCATGCAATTTTGCTTACACCCCTGCATCCCGTACCAACAAAATCTGCCTTAGCATATATATAAACCATGGACTCTCTCTTTTCCCTTTCCCAATAATCCCCCCCAAGTCAATCCCCAATCCTTGGATCATCCTTCTTGCTCAGATAGATACGTAGATGAGCTATCCACTGAGCGAGCCCCCAGACCCTCCGAAACCTGACTATCACCTTTATATCTTCTTACATTCCCTTAAACATGAGCCCATCCCCCAATCACCCCCCTTAGTTTACCCTCAAAACTTTAAGTATCCCCTACCATAATATACAAAGATAAAGAAGGACAATAATAGTATCTTGGGCTGGAGCGAATACCAATGGCGCAACATGGCTAAAGATGAATAAAACATCCCCTCATGAAATCACATGTTCTTGTCATGCTGGAGTCTTAAAATTGAAATCTAATCCCCTTGGATCTCAAATTAACATCAAGAACATGTTATAGACCTACGTTAACCCCTGAGATACATTACAGTCCAACTGAGCCATCCTTAATGATGCCTCAGGTCCAACTAAGAATAATCAGTCCCCTCATATACTTCTGGCTCAGATTAGAGTTAATACAGGAGAAATACACAACAAAGCAGCCTTAACACCCCTCCCCAGACCTTTGGAAGGAGGTGCTACAAGAAAACAGAGGGGAAAAGGAGAAAAAAAAAAGGGGGGTAAGGAGGGGAAAAAGTGGAAGGTGGAAATATTTTCTTTCTTCCACTCCTTTTCCTTCTTGTCTCTCTTCTTCTTTTCCTTTTACTCTTCTTCTCTTCTTCTTCCCTTCTTATCCCCTCTTCTCCCTCTCATATGATTATTTGGGTCAATTCTTCCTTGTTATCCAGCTTTCATTAATATATCCAGATCCTTATAAAGAACCATTTTTGGTGTAAGCCTTCCCTGTGAACCATTTTCAGGTCGTCGATTTAAACAAGTCCAGAAGCTCCCATCTCAGTCCCTCTGCCACCTCCTTCACCGTTAGGTACTTCCAATCTCCAGACTGCAATTTCACGACCAAAGTGGCAGGGTGCTGGATTCTAAACTTCACTCCAGCCAAATAAAATTTTTTCTTTATTTCCCCATATTCCTTCTGTTTCTCCCGAATCGGCGGGGTTTGGTCCTGGAATACCAACAAGGGCGCACCATTCCACTGAAGAATTTTAAGTGCTCTGTCTTTGTTTAAGACGTGTGACTCATCCTTAAAGTTTAGAAACCGCATAATAATGACTCTCGGTCTGGCCCATGGTGGAGGTACTTCTCTGAGAGAGTGATGAGCTCTTTCCAAGTTGTAAGAGTCCCCATATGGTGTTGGGCCCAAGAGCTTCATTAACATATCTTGGATAAATGTAATGCAGTCTGTTCCTTCCGATCACTCTGGTAGACCAACCAGGATTAAATAGTTCCTACGGCTGCGAGATTCCTGGTCCTCGACTTGATCCTCTAATTTTTTTACTTGCTTTCGGAGAGCCACCAGATCCTGTTCCTGAGAGATAGATTTGCACTCCTGAGACGCCATACGTGCTTCCACGTCCCCAATTCTTTGGGTCAGAGCCTGCAGTGTTGGTTTTACTGTCGAAAAGTCAGCAACCAGCCCCCAAAGTAGGGTTTTAATTTCTGCAATGTCTTCGGGCGATGTCTGTCCCCTCCTACACTCTCCGAGCTAGGCCCTTGGTCTTCTGGTACAGGTGATGGGGGTTTTGGATGCTTTGTTGCCGGCGCTCGTGTATCCAGGCTCTCAGGAGTTTCGTACTCCATCTCGGATGTTGCGGCAGGCCCCGTGAGCCGCTACATTACAGCAAATAAACAGTCGGGATTCAAAGAAAAAGTTTCTGCGAGGGTAAAAAGAGACTCTAACAGGTTAGTCCCCCTATTTCCACCACCACTAAGGGGTCAAATGTAGCTTTATATTGCGACTGGTTCAGTAGGGCCCGGGAGCTCCGCTCAGTTCGTCCTTCCCTGATCAGCTCATCACGTGATCCCCTATCTCATGGGTTATAATTAATTTGGGTGTGAACTGAGTGGTTTCAGGCTCAAGTCCCACTCGGGCAGCATTACAGCTGATTCATTCTGCCATCTCTAAGTGCACAGAGGAAGCCCTAATAGGATCTGTGATTGCTTTCTGATTATTTGCTTTAGTAATAATAATAATAATATAATAGTTTGTCTAACCTGCTTTCCTTTGCAGCATGGACTTTCTACCAAGAAACACCATTTTGGTATTGGACTGCCAGTTTGGACCAATTGGTACTATGGGGACCTTAAAATGGAGACTGTCCCCAGATGTTTTGTGGGAGTGAATTTCTGTATGAATTGTAATTTTTACTGTCTGTCACCTAAATGGACCTGGACTGGCCCTTTCTGTGACAGACTGATGGACCAACCAACCAAACCTTTTGGATCACTGGGAAATGCCAGAGCTACCTGCAGCCGTGTGTCAGTGTAGAGTTGGAGTTGAGAGAGTGAACTGCTCAAGTAATTCAAGCAGCTGCTCCTGCAAGGTAGCACTGGGATTTGGCAGGAAGGCTGTGTCTGGCCTGCTTGCTACCATCTTCCAGTGTAAAGAAGCCTGCAGCCTGATATCGAACTTTGTAGCGATTGCTGTTATTGAGACAGGAATCCTGAATTGTGAGAGAGTAAATTATGCCTGGTGTGGACCAAAGACTTACTCTTGAAGTGAGCGGCCTGTCAGGAATTGGAGAGAACCGCAGAGTGTATGGTTTGCACAGAGACACTGCTTTATTGCAACCGGACTGTCATCCAAACTGTGGTATCTGGCTGTTTTGATTATAATTGTGCTGAATGTGTAGTGTGGGTCATGATTTGATTCCCCACACCCCTGAATGTGTTGCACTAGCTGGACAATGCATCCGGCACCTAAAATGGACTGCAATCTGAACTGTTCACCTGGTCTGGACATCTCCATCTTGGCCTAGACTGCCACTCATGCTGCAGAGATTCATTCAAGGAAAGACCCACTCGGGGCTTTGGCTCCATGCTCAACACCATCAAACAGGATAAACCATAATGGTGCATCATGTGGGCCCAGCTTCCCCTGGCAAACAGCATACCATCCTGAGGTTTTCATCTTGTCAGTCCTGCCTCTTGGTCTGGGTAACCTGAGAAACCATCAGGGTAGTTCCCTGTAACAAAGCTCAAATCATTGTGGGTGTGGGTAATGGGTGCTCAAAATCTGCAATGGAGGGGATAGGGGAAGGGTTTGAGATCAGCAGGAGTGGAGGGAAGATTGATAGGGAAATCCCAATAGGCAGAGATCAGGCTGGTAAGATGATTGGGGGGATGAGAGGAGCAGGGCAGAGACAGGTAGTGAGGTAAAAACAGGGGGAGTGGTTGCAGGAGACAAAGAGGGTGCAGCTGGAGTGTGTAAGGGATAGGGCAGTATGTGCTCTGGAGTACAGAAAAGGGTAAAAGAGAGGAAAGGGGTAATGGACAGGAACAAGGGGTACTCGTGCTGGGGGATTCTGTACTGAAAGGGGTCAGATGGGGTGGAAGGGGGGAAAGACACAGCCATATTTAGGTTGAAGATATTCCTGGGTTGACAACAGAAAGGGCAGGGCAGGCACTGCTCAAGTGCTCATTGAAGGGGAAGGAGAAACCTCACCTAGTGTTGCACATGGGTACAAACAGCTTGGTGAGGGAGTCTGCAGAAGTGGTGAAGGGGTGGTTTGAGAAGTTGGACAGGCAGTGTGAGGGGCTTTGGGGGTCAGTGGCATTCTTGGAGGTACTCCAGGTACCATATGCGAGCATGGGGAAGAAAGGAAGGATAGAGAAGTTCAACTAGTGGATGAGAGAATGGTGCCACACCAAGAATTATGGTTTAGTGACAAACTGGGGTAGGATCTGGGGGAATAGTGACTTGTATGCAGGGGACAGGCTACACTTGAGCAGGGAGGAGAGGGGAGTACTAAAAGGTGGAATTGAGGGCTATATATCAACTAAGGTAGATTTAAACTGGGGAGGGTGGCAAGAAGACTGAGAATAGTAGAACAGTCCAGATTGGGGAGCCTAGTGAGCTCACCCCCCTAGATACGGATAAAGGCAGAGGTGAAGTGACTCAGGGAAGGGGTATGCAGGGTAGCCAGTGTGAATTGCAGAAGGCACGCCCACCCTGTAATAACAAGATGAAAAAAGGGTGTGGACTACTGAGAGGAGGGGAGCAGACCAAGGACAAGAAGGGAGAGTGAGAAAGGAGGGGTATGGATGGAAGGTGGTCTCCCTAAATGCAAGAAGCCTGAGAAACAAAATTGTGGAACTTCAGTCACTCTTCTCAGAGGGGAATGTGGATGTTGCTGCAGTAACAGAGACTTGGGCCACTGAGTACCATGACTTGGAGCTAGCAATCCCGGAGTCCAGTATATACAGGAGGGGTCAGGGAGTTGAAGGGGGGTAGCACTTTGTGTGAGAGAAGAGATCAAATGTACGAGGGACGAGGAGGAGGATGGGAGGATGGAGGCACTTTGGGTGCGGCTTCTGGACTCCTAAGGGTAGAAAACTGAGCCTGGGTTGGTGCACAGACCACCAACCCAGTCAGAGGAAGTGGATGGGGAGTTGGCAGAGAAGATAAGGAGGGTGTGTAGGAGTGGGAGTGTGATGATAGTGGGGGATGACTCGAGCACCCCTGCCACCAACAGCGCCCGGGAGCAGGTGCTCCTGTATGCGATCCAGGATGGCCTCCTGACACAAATGGTAAGTGGGCCTACAAGGCTTGGTAACACACTGGACCTGGTACTAGCAAATGGTGAGACAGTGGGGGAGGTAAGGGTTGAGGACCTACTAGCTGGTAGTGACCACCAAACAGTGTGGTTCATACTCATGTTGGGCAGGGAGACTGAAGGCACAGCTATGAAGGTGGTGAACTTTAGGAGGGTGGACTTTGGGAGGATGGGAGAAATACTGCAAGGGAGACTCCAGGATATGAAGCCAGGGATGGATGCAGAGCAAAAGTGGGAAGTTATTAAAGCTGGGCTAATGGAAGCCACAGTAGCCTGCACCAGGGCTAGAAGTAAGAAGGGTAGAGCCAGAAAACCATGCTGGCTGAACAGTGAGTGCTGCAGAGGGTGAGGGCAAAGAGGGCTACGCATTGGAAGTACAGGAGAACAAGGAAGGAAGAGAATAAGGAGGCTTATGGGAGTTGGTCCAAGAAGGTGTCCAGGCAGGTGAAAAAAGTCAAGGCCTCCAAGGAATTAAGGTTAGCACAGGGCCTAAAGGACCTTTTTAGATATGTCAGGGAAAAGAGGAAGTGCAAAGAACATATAGTGAGGATAAAGTGGGAAGGGGAATGGGTGGAAGAGGGAGAGGATCAAACTGAAATACTGAATGAATACTTCTGCTCTGCTTTCACTAAGGAGAGGAATAGACCCACTGCCATTATGGACTGGGGGGGTGGAAGAAGGTGGGGGAGGAGGTGATAGACAAAATGATCATAGGGAATAGAGTGCTAGAGGGGCTAAGGGTGTTAAGGGTTGACAAGGCACCAGGTCCTGACGGCATCCACCCCAGGGTGCTGAGGGAGTTGGCGGAGGTGTTGGTTGAGCCACTGGCAGATCTGTTCAACACCTCCCTGGAAATGGGGTGGGTGCCTCTGGACTGGAGGGTGGCCCACGTGGTGCCCATACACAGGAAAGGGCCTAGGGAACAGCCAGGAAACTATCAGCTGGTCAGTCTCACTTCCATAGTGGGGAAGCTTATGGAGACTATACTGAAGGAGAGGCTAATGGCATTCCTCAAGGGTAACAGCCTCCGGGATGGGCAGCAACATGGGTTTGTCTTGGGGAAGTCTTGTCAAACAAACCTAATAGAGAATTATGACTGGGTAACAAGGAAGCTAGATGGGGGTCATACAGTAAACGTCCTGTACTTGGACATCAGCAAGGCCTTTGATACAGTGCTTCATGGGAGGCTGGGGGGAAGCTGACAGCTGTGGGGGTGGGGAAAAAGCTGACGAAGTGGATAGAGATCTGGTTACAAGGCAGGATTCAGAGAGTGGTTGTGGGGGGGAGTTCTCGACATCCAGAGCAATGACAAGTGGGGCACTGCAGGGTTCAGTGCTGAGCCCGGTGCTATTTGGGCTCTTTATCTCTGATATAGCCACATGGAGTTGGGACCAGGGTTGGTCTGTTTGCAGATGATACCAAAATGGGGATGGTGGTGGTTGAAAAGGATAGATGGAAACAATTGCACAGGGACCTCACCAAACAAGAAACATGGTTGGAGAAGTGGCAGCTATGATTCAACGTGAAGAACTGTATGGTGATGCACTTTGGGGCAAAAAAACCATAGGAGGGGACTACTGGTTAGAGGGGTGAGGCTAGGGATCACTGAGGAGGAGAAGGACCTTGGGGTGTTGGTAACAGTGAGCATGAACAACTCTGTCCAATGCAGGAAAGCAGCGACTAAGGCAAACAGGATACTAGGTTGTATTGCAAGAGGTTTATCATCCATGCATAGGGATGTGATCCTGTATCTCTACAGATCCTTGGTCAGACCGCATTTGGAGTACTGTGTGCAGTACTGGAGGCCATACCTGCAGAGAGATATAAAATTACTGGAGGGGGTACAAAGGAGGGCAGCAAAAATGTTAAAGGGGATGGAAGTAAGGGACTATGAAGTCAGGCTGCAGGAGCTGAATATGCTACCAGCAGGGGTGGTAACATGTATATGACTGTCAGAAGCTTTAAGAAGGAGTGGGACAAAGCAAGAGGAAGGGGCTAGGGGGCAGGGGCTATGACAGGTATGAGAGGGACAATGGAGGAGGAAGCTGGGGGAGCTGCATTCTAGGGTGCTAGCTGCACACTCAGGCAGACTTGATAGGCCAGTTGGTCGGTTCTGCTGGCAGATTTTTATTTTAATATGTATTGTGTGTCATCTGATTTGTTTTGGTTGATCATTATGAACTGAGCCATCTGGCTCCAGAATACAAATTGTGGGTTAAAGTGCATGTTGCTTGTTTCTTTTCTAAGGGCCCCAACAACAGCTGCAATGCCGGCTTACCCCGGGCAATGCTTCTAGCCTGAGTAACAACTGGGAAGCCAGGGTGTGTGTGACTGTGCTAGAGGGACTCTTAGTGCGTGCATGTTTAACCTGACTAAATCAGATAGGAAATCAAATGCCAGATTGCTGCCCTGCTCTTATTCACATCCCCTGAATAAACCAGATTCTGTTTTTTCTGCATTTAACTTGGCTAGTGTGTACCTTTGTGGAGGGGATACTGTACTGCCATTGCACTGTTCTATTTCAGGTCCTGTTTTACAGGGGTTCTCCAGGTCCAATGCAGCTGAACCAGCCCTGATGGTAAGTGTGCCAAGAGTGGGTTCAACATTGTATTCTGACATTAATGGTGATTGTTTATCTGCTGACCAGTGCAAGCCGTTGGGGAGGGGGGTATCAGTGTCCCGGAGGGCTATACCCAGAGCAGCCACGATACGCTTAAACCAACCCTTCTAGTGGAGGCACCCATTTACTGAGCTCAGGCCACTCAGCCTGCACCTAGTCATGCAGGCAGAGGTAGCATCCTTTGGGATAGAGCCACCTAGGGGTTACACTTGTATCTCACAGAACTTGAAAGAAAGAAAGATAGGACAGGAAGCTTTGCAGTGTTAGACTTCCGAGAACTCCAAGACTGGTCAAGAAGCATTGCAGCGTTGGACTTCTGGTTCAGTAGCCTGTGAAACACAGAACTTAAAAGAATGTGGTATTGACTGGTGAAAATGGGAGGACATACGGGACATAGCGCACTGGTTTAATGCAAAACAACAACCTCAGGGAGTTACATAAGCAGTGACCAGAATGAGTGGAACTAAAACAAGCAGAAGTGACACCAAGCTTTATGTAGGTGAATAAAAGCAGGAAGGAAGCAGTGCGGCAGACTGCAATCCTTGATGTATGGCTGCACATCAAATTATGGTGAGAGTACCATGCTGTTCCCTCATGTAATGGGGCCATTGACAGCTGGTGTTCGTGTGAACCCCTCCCCCTTTTCTTGGACTTCTGCTTTTTTTTTTTAATTAACCACCAACTGTGAGCCCCCCCCCCCCACTTTGCCGTAGGCTCCAAGAGCCATCCCCTATCCCATGCTGGGGACTCTGTGCATTGCCCACAACACATGGAGGTTAATGTGGTCATTTCTTGCTCTGACAGTTACAAGAAGTTGGCTCAACATTCATCAGTGTTCATCAAACACAAAGGACACTGCTGTGGTGCAGGACAGTAATTACATTTACTGAATTCAACATACACAGAAGCGTGTATAAGCTCCAAAATGCACCGAAGAGATTCTGAGATCATAGCCGTCTCCAAACCGCCAACATTTATGTAAACTATTTCCTCCAGAAAATCCTCCTGAAAATTTGCTAAAATAATGTAGCAAAGCTTCAGACCTCCCTTGGAAGGTATGCAGTATTACAATGAGTTAGAGTAGAATTAGTAATTCAGTAATGCTGGAAAACCAAATTGCTAATAAATTTAAAGGTGACGCTGGACACTGGTGTAACCCCCCTACGAATGGGTGTTCCGAAAAGGCCTTTCTCGGAGCTTGTCTAAGTGCTCCCTGCCTGAGGGGTGTTCAGTGTAATGCTGTTTAAAATAGGGCACTGTGAGTGCTTCTAGAGCCTCTGGTACTGTCTTTTTAAGAGCTGCCTACTCGCAGGTCTGATTAGTTTGAAAAAGGGGGACGGTGGGTTTACTGCTCGAATTCCACTCGAGCTGCTATTTGAATCGCTCCATTTCTGCCATCGCTAAGCGAGCAGAGGGAGCCTTATTAAAGGGTGTAACTGTTTGCTTGAACATATGTAGCGTAGCAGTAAAATTGCTGTTGTTTAACCTGCCTTTTATTGCAGCTGGAACTCTCTGTATTTGGCCCCTCCATTTTGGACCTGGACTACTGAGAATGGGCCAGTTGGGGAAGTGGGGCCTTAAAATGAAGACCACTTGAGCCAACTAAATTTGGACTCCCATGGAGCCTGTAAAAGGGAGATATGGTGGGGCTTCTTGGAAGTGTAGTCTGGACACTGGCGCCTTTTTTGCACCAATTGAGGGTGTGTGAAGTGACAGACAGAACAAAGCAGCCAACTGGAGCCCTGTGGAGTGAGAGGAAACTGCCCTGCAACTGTCCTGGAGGGGCAGAGTCATTGGTGATCATGAAGGGAGAAGTTGCTCTGGCTCCAGCACTGTGAAGGTCTTCACGCGGGAAGCACTTGTGGCAGGCCAAGAAGTTGGGCGATAGCATTGCCAGAAGGAGCGGACAAGATCCGTGGAGGAGTGCAGGCAGAGGAGGCTGTACGTTCACAGCTACCTACCAGGCTCACCCTGTAGAGGACTGGAGAATCTGCTTCAGTCGCGCTCAGTCTGTCAGGACATGTGAAGCTGCTTCGTTTGGCCCGGTTTTTGCAGTGAAAGCGATTGGGAGTATAAAGCAGCTGCCTGGTATGGTACCCCTCTGCTCTTCATATAAATGGTGGAAAAGTGTTTGGATCTCAGGCTAGGTCCTGCAAGTGGTGCGAAAGCAATCTTTCTGCAGGAGTCGTGAGTACTAAATCAGGGTAGCTCCCTGTCAGATGTTCATTGTGAGGGCAAGATTTGTCTGACTGCTCTATTGGCAGCACAAACTGAGCCTACTGGCTCTGTTTAATCAATTTAGGTATCAAATGGTTGTTTTCTTCATCAGGGCCACAACCAGCTGCACTGAATGAGCTAGCCTTGTATTGCCTGGGTACCCAGAGACAGTGACTTATAGGTTTGGGCTGTGCACAGTGCCATATATATATATATATATATATATATTATATATTTATATATATATGTATATATATATATAATATATATATATTGCTCCAGTACAGCTCGCTGTCTGCACTCTCCAAATGTATATTTTATGTATCTAACCTGTCTGTCATCCCTGTCCTAACACCACTCTATGTGTCGCTCCCACACCTTTTTGACGAATACCTTTTGTAAACGAGTCTTTGACTCAAAGGTTGTAAAACTGATCTTCAACAAATAAATAAAAAATAAAAAAATATATATATATATATATATATATTAGAGTGTTAAGCTAATCAACCTGATCTCCCCCACCCTTGTTATTTCCCCTTTAATAAATTTAGATTTGTTGTTTGCCAGGTATACTGTCTGAACTGAGTGTTTGTGTCCCCCTCTTGTGCATGGGTTGTGGTATTACTGCATCTTATTTTACAGGGGATCCTTCACGCCAAGTTGGCCAGTCCATTCTGGGGGTAAGTGTAAGTCATCACGGTGGTGTGGGAAGCATTCATGGGCCACTAGTGGAAGGAAAGGGGGTTTGCAGTGTCCCAGAGGGCTGTGACCGAGTCATTTTCGACTGTTCCAACCCCAACCTCTGGGTGGAGGCACCCACCATTGGATCCAGGCCCCTCAACCTATTGGTGGCAAAGCAGGCAGGGGTAGTAGCCCTTGGGATAGTGCCCCCTGGGGGTTACATCTTGGTGGCACCGCTTGGATTAGCATCCTCTAGTGGCCACATTTATGAATTACTGTTAAAAACAAATGGATACCCCAACAGAAGTGGCTGTACACCAGTTGGTGAAGTGGTGTACTGGGAAGGAGATCGACCCCCAAAATGCTATACTTATCTTGGATATCCCACTGGGTACCAGTATGGACACTGTAGAGGGAGTGCTTTCCAAGGTTGAATGATTACAAGACCCTGTGGTAGAGGGGCGACAGGCTGATCTGCTCACCCAAACTTTCATGGCCCTAATAGAGCGTAAGGACCCTGTAGACAGTTCTAAAGTGCCACAGACTGTTACCCCCGGGGAAACCCTTACTGTCTGGAGAGTGATAACTAAAGACAGTAAAGACCCCAAGGAGAATTAGCATCCTCCATTATCTGAAATTTTTGAGGAGAAATTTGCTAAATTGTTGTTGGAGGAAGGGAAAACTGTGGAGGATTTAAAGAAATTATTATTGCCACCTGTGGGTGTTCCTCCCCCAACATGCTCTCCCGCTCCAGTACACGTAATGATGGCTGAACCAATGCAAGCTCCTATTTCTGCACCTGCCATTAGTCGAGACTCTTACAGAAGGTTGAGGATCTTCTCTGGCACCATCCCCACTCTCCAAGGGGAGGATGACTGGGAGACCTGGATAGACTATGTTGCCCCTCAAGTACTAGAATGGCAATGCTCAGAAGCCGAAAAGCGGAAGATGGTTAGTGAGAGCCTCCCAGGTCCTGTCCTGGCTACCATCTGTGCTAAATGGGCCAGTAAACCTGAAGCGACTGCTCGGGACTATCTTGAGGCCTTGGAGAATGTGTATGAGAGCCCAGATTCTGATGAGGACCTGTGGTGGAGAGTAAGAAATGCACAACAGTACCAAGGGGAGTTGTTGTCTGTGCATGTATCTCGGCTGGAAAAATTGTTGCAAGAATGCCTCAGAAAGAGTAGTTTGCCAGCGACTGAACTGGACCGAACCAGGCTAGACAGGATCCTTAAGTCTGCCCCCTTCTCAGAACTGCTGTTGCTTCAGTTACACCTGGCAAATCGACTGGAATCCCCACCCTCCTATGATGAGCTAATGAGAGAAATTCGAGGAGTTGAGAAAAGGTGACCTCGGGAGGGACTTGCACCAATAGCTGTGGCTACGACCCAAGTGACTGAGGGTGACCCATCAAGTGAAGTTCAGGGGCAGATGTTGGCAGTTAATGAGTGCTCCGAGAAGGAAAAAGATATACCACAATGGAGCGAACTGTTGAGAAAGTTCAGGGAAATAAAAAACAGTCTCTTTATGAAGGCCGCTTCTGCAAGTACAGGCCCCAACCCTCATCCGACTGCATCTGCTATGGGGGTAGGGGTACCTACCCAGGTACCTCATGTTGATAACAGTTCAAAATTTGATGCATTGACTATGTAAGTGAGGGAACTGAAGAGATGTCTCCAAATGTCCAACCTACCACTGGCTGAGGTGGCACCAAGGTTTTCTATTGATAGTACCAATGCAGCAGCCCCCCCCCGGTGATGCCTCGGTCACCCCAAACTTCAGCAGACATAGTTTGCCATAATTGTGGGAAGGATGGGCACATGAAGAGGGAATACTGGTCTTGGAAAGACTTAGACAGAGTGGTGAGCTGGCTACAAGGAGAGCTTCAGAGAACAAGTCAGTGGTTAAGAGGTGCACGAAATGATCCCAAGGAGGATCCCAAAAATGCTAACTCACGTCCATTTGTGGCAAGGTCAGTTGCCCAGGTCCCCGCTTCCGCCTCTCCAGACTGGTCCAGAATAGTGGGTCCCTCCACGGAGACCACTGTAAAGGTGAATGGAGTGTCTACAAGAGCTGCATTAGACAGTGGCTCCCAAGTGACAATTATGTTCCAAGACTGGTATCAGAAGCATTTGTCTGATGTACCCTTACAACAGTTGGAGGTGCTGCATGTCTGGCGGTTAAGTGAGAAGACCTACCCCTACTCTGGATATATCCAAATTTGGCTGTCTTTTCCCACCTCTGTGGCTGGAGTGGCCAAGCAAGTACAGACCCTGGCCTTAGTGTGTCCCCCTACCGGACTGTATAATGGGGTTCCTCTACAAATTGGAACTGATGCACATATGTTTGGATGACTGGCACAGTTGTGTTATGAAAAACAGGGGTCAAGGACTGGTAGAGCTTTAAGAGTTCCGTCCTTGATTAAGAAGGCCTATGAGGCACAAAGAGATGTTGAAAAAGTAGAACCAGGGGAACTGGTTGGAATTGTCTGAAAGAAGGATCCTGAAGCTCAGATCCTGGTGCCAAATGCCCAGTGTACCTTACAGGGAGAGGTCTATATCAGAAAGGATGTCAAGAATAAAATATTAATGTTGGATGCACCAGGCGATGGAAAACTGCCAGAGGGACTGCTGGTCAAGCCTAGTATTTTGCCTGCTAGAGCCCATGATTATGCCAGAAGTGTAATGGTTCAAGTTCAAAATGTGTCTGACAGAGAGATTCGAGTAAATAGAGGTTGCACCCTGGCTAATGTGCATTGTGCAGACACTGCAGTGCTAACCAGTAGCAAGAGTTTGGGGAAGAACGACAGAGTAAAGCCTGACTTGTTTGATTTTGGTGACTCCCCGTTGCCAGCTAAATATAAAGTGAGGATCAGTGAGAAGCTTGCCCAGAGAGACCAGGTGTTTTCTTTAAAGGAATGGGACATAGGATGCATGCAAGGAGCTGAGCACCATATCCGGCTGCATGATGAAAGGCCATTTCTTGAAAGGTCTCGACATCTGGCACCTGCTGACATAGATGATGTGAGACGGCATCTGCAAGAGATGCTAGCTGCTGGTGTAATACAAGAATACAGAAGCCCCTATGCTTCCCCCATTGTGGTAGTGAGAAAAAATGATGGGACAGTAAGGATGTGCATGGATTATCGCACTTTAAACTGGAGGACTATCCCTGATCAGGACACTATGCCTCACATTCAGGATGCTTTGGACTGTCTAAACGGGAGCAAGTGGTTCTCTGGGCTGGATCTCCGCAGTGGGTACTAGCAGATCCTGATGGCCCCAGAGGACCGTGAGAAGACAGCCTTTATCTGTCTGCTTGGCTTCTATGAATTCATGAGGATGCCTCAAGGGATTTCAGGCACCCCAGCCACTTTTCAACGATTGATGGAGCGTGCAGTGGGGGACATGAACTTACTAGAGTGCCTGGTATACCTAGATGATGTTATTGTGTTTGGCAGCTCACTGGAGGAACATGAGAGCAGATTGTTCAAGGTGTTGGACCGAATGGAAGACTTTGGCCTTAAACTGTCCATTGATAAGTGTCAATTCTTTCAAACATCAGTAAAGTATGTGGGACACATAGTATCTACTGAGGGACTAGAGACTGACCCAAGTAAAGTTGAGGCCTTGACCACCTGGCCACAGCCCAAAAATCTAAAAGAACTGCAAAGATTCCTGGGATTCTGCAGTTATTATTGGCGTTTCATCGAGTACTATTCAAGAGTGATCTGCCCTTTACTTAACCTTACTCAAGGGTATCCCCCAACCCACAAAAGATACAAAAAGTCAGCCTCCCTAGAGACTGAAAGAGTGTATTTTCATCCAAGTGAAGTATTTGGGGCGTGCTGGACTCCTGATTGTGAGACTGCTTTTCATGAGATCATATATCAACTTACCCATGCTGCAGTGTTGGCCTATGCCGATCCAACAAAATCTTATGTCCTGCACACTGATGCTAGCTTGCAAGGGTTGGGGGCTGTGTTATACCAAGAGCATGAGAATGGCCTGAGACCAGTGGCCTTTGCCAGTAGAAGCCTGACCCAATCCAGAAAGAACTATCCTGTACATAAGTTAGAGCTCCTAGCTTTGAAGTGGGCCAATGTTGACCAATTCCATGAGTACTTGTATGGGGCTAAGATACTGGTAAAAACTGACAATAATCCTTTGACCTATGTGCAGACATCAGCTAAATTGGATGCCACTGGCCATAGGTGGCTTTCTGCGTTATCTACATATGACTATGCTGTTGAATACAGAGCAGGCCTGAACCACATAGATGCTGTTGCTCTCTCCCGGAGGCCTGTTCCCCAGAATGACTGGGTCCAACTGTCAGAACCTGATATTCAAGCACTCTGCCAGAAGTTTGACAGGGAGGAACAAATGTCCACGGACGCAATGGATTATATGGTGGATTGTTTGGGACCTTCTGAGAATTGCATACCTGCTGCTTATTGCCACTTTTCTGCAATAGACATTGGTGCACTGCCTCAGCTGGACAATGACAGTATTCAGCGGGCTCAATCCCGAGATCCTCTGATCAAATCAGCTTTAGAAGCCCTCTATGCAGGGAAAGATGTGTCCAAATTACGTTCCACTGATTTGAGAACTGCATTGTTATACAAAGAAGGTCCTAAGTTGAAACTGATCAATAGACTGTTACACAGAGAAACAGTAGACAGAGGGGTACAAGTAGACAAAAAACAACTAGTGCTTCCCACTGCTTTTCAAGACTCAGTGCTGAGGTACTTACACAACCACATGGGGCACCTTGGTATAGACAGAACACCTGACTTGGTGAGATCCAGATTCTACTGGCCTAAGATGGGGGCTGATGTGGAGCAACACATTCGAGCTTGTAGTCACTGCTTATGGAGGAAAGTTTTGGCCCAGAGGGCTGCTCCCCTTGTTAACATCACCACCAGTGCACCCATGGAGCTGGTCTGTATTGATTTTCTGAGTTTGGAGTCAGATCAAAGAAATATTAGTAATGTGCTGGTGATCACTGACCATTTTATGAGATATGCCCAAGCTTTCCCCACCAAGGACCAGAAGGCATCCACTGTGGCAAAAGTACTTGTAGAAAACATTTTTTGTTCACTATGAGGCTCCACAAGGAATTCATTCTGACCAAGGGAGAGACTTTGAGAGTTGTCTGATGAGAGAGAAGCTTTCTCTGTAGGGAGTGCGAAAGTCCAGAACCACCCCTTACCACCCCCAAGGGGACCCACAGCCTGAACATTTCAACTGCAACTTGCTAGATATGCTAGGCACCCTCCACCCAAAGGACAAGCTTAGATGGAGCCAACAAATTAGCACCCTGGTACATGCTTACAACTACACCAAAAATGATGCCACTGGGTTCTCCCCCTACCGTCTGATGTTAAGAAGAGAAGCTCGACTGCCAGTAGATGTGTGCTTTGAGGTGTCTCCTGATGGGGTTCAAGCTGACAACTATTTACAATATGTGCAAAAATTAAAGACCCAGCTAAATCATGCGTACCAACTGGCTCAAACCATGACTGCCAAAAGAAATCTGGCCAACAAAGAAAGGTATGATAAAAAGGTGAAAGCATAGGAACTCCAGGAGGGAGATCGGGTATTGCTAAGAAATCTGGGACTGCAGGGCAAACATAAGATTGCTGACAGATGGCACCATCTCCCTCACATTTTAGTGGGCAAACTAGATGATCTGCCAGTGTACAAAGTAAGGCCTGAGAATAATTCAAATGATGTGAAAACAATGCATAGAAATCATTTACTGCCCATTGGACAAATCTTGATTGAGTCTGAGCCCCCAGAAAATGCCCCCTCTGGACCAGTAACTAGAGCTGCTGCTAAGAAAAAATCAAGGAAGTCTGCACCTACAGAAGCTGAGTTAAAGTGTTCCCCTCCACAAATCCTGGTTGAGCATGACTGTCAGTCCATATCCGAGGAAAGTGAGTGTGACTTTGAATACTACCCTTCTTACGAACTGAGTCAATTGTTTTGGGGCAATCCCCTAGTCAATACTGGAGATGAAGCTGGGCCTTCTGGACTGTCTAAGGCCCCAGCTTTGTCCCTGGAGCCAATGCTCCCAGAAAGTGAAGTGGAAATCATCAAGTCAGATGATATGGAATCATTGTGTATGGTTGAACTTTTTGAGCTTTCAGGGGAAGAAAATGATGGACTGGAACAGACTGGTGATACACCAGAACAAGAGGAGTATTTGAGTGTCCTGATAGTTCCCTGCCAGTACCAGAAATGTCCCCAACTGAGCCAGGTAGTGTAGGTTCAGAAATAGAGGGCCCTGTCCCCGAAGATACCATGGACCCTGGGTCCCCTACTCCTATAGAGGTTTCCCTGACCATCCCAAGTAGGGCTGAAATAGAGTCTGAACCTTCCAAAATTTTACCTGAGACTCCTAGATGGACTGGTCGAGAAGTACACCCTGTAGTGAGATTGAGTTATGAGTTCCTGGGCCAGCATGTGGATCTGCCTTTGAATGTGGTCCATAAGGGTGTGTGTGTGTCCCCAAGCTCCCTGCCCAACCTAAGCCTGGGGAATGATTCCCACCTGTTACTATTGCCCTCTGACTATGGTGCCCCTGACTCATTTAGCCCTCAGGTAGCTGATAGGGAAGGGCCCCCTCTAGCTAGGTGTCATGGGCAGGAAGCAATGACCTGAGTTAAGAAGGAAAAAGTTGTTTGTGTGTGTAATGTTGTATAACCAATAGTAAACTGTGTAATACAGTTCCAATGTATGTAACAAAAAGGTCTGATGTGCTGTCAGTTTAAACTGTCTTGCCTTAAAGTGATTTAAGGATAACTACTTGACGTGGACGCCAAGTACTTTCCAGGCCAGGAAGGGTGTAACCCCCCTACAAATGGGGGTTCTGAAAAGGCCTTTCTCAGAGCTTGTCTAAGTGCTCCCTGCCTGAGGGGAGTTTGGCGTAATGCTGTTTAAAATAGGGTGCTGTGAGTGCTTCTAGAGCCTCTGGTACTGTCTCTTTAAGAGCTGCCTGCTCGCAGGTCTGATTAGTTTGAAAAAGGGGGACGGTGAGTTTACTGCTCAAATCCCACTCGACCTGCTGTTTGAATTGCTCCATTTCTGCCATCGCTAAGTGAGCAGAGGGAGCCTTATTGAAGGGTGTAACCGTTTGCTGGAATATATGTAGTGTAGCAGTAAAATCACTGTTGTTTAACCTGCCTTTTATTGCAGCTGGGACTCTGTGTGTTTGGCCCCTCCATTTTGGACCTGGACTACTGAGAATGGGCCAATTGGGGTGGTGGGGCCTTAAAATGGAGACCGCCAGAGCCAACCCGAATTTGGACTTCACCAGGAGCCTGTAAAAGGGGATATGGTAGATGCTTCTGGGAAGTGTATCTGGACACTGGAGCCTTTTGCACCAATAGAGGCGTGTGAAGTGACAGACAGAACAAAGCAGCCAACTGGAGCCCTGTGGAGTGAGAGGAAACTGCCCTGCAACTGTCCTGGAGGGGCAGAGTCGTTGATGATTGTGAAGAGAGTAGGAGCTCGGGCTCCTGTGCTGTAAAAGTCTTCATGTGGGAAGTGCATGTGGCAGGCCCAGAAGCTGGGCGATAGCATCGCCAGAAGGAGCGGACAAGATCCGTGGAGGAGTGCAGGCAGAGGAGGCTGTACGTTTACAGCTACCTACCAGGCTCACCCTGTAGAGGACTGGAGAATCTGCTTCAATAGCACTTGGTCTGTCAGGACATGTGAAATTGCGTTGTTTGGCCCAGTTATTGCAGTGAAAGCGATCGGGAGTATAAAGCAGCTGCCTGGTATGGTACATCTCTACTCTTCATATAAATGTGTGCAGAAGTGTTTGGATCTCAGGCTAGGTCCTGCAAGTGGTGTGAGAGTGATCTTTCTGCAGGAGTCGTGAGTACTAAATCAGGGTAGCTCCCTGTCAGATGTTCATTGTGAGGGCAAGATTTGTCTGGCTGCTCTATTGGCTGCACAAACTGAGCCTGCTGGCTCTGTTTAATCAATTTAGGTATCAAATGCTTGTTTTCTTCTTCCGGGCCCAAACCAGCTGCACTGAACAGGCTAGCCTTGTATTGCCTGGGTACCCAGAGACAGTGACTTATAGGTTTGGCCTGTGCACAGTGCCTATACATATATATATATATATATTAGAATGTTAAGCTAATCAACCTGATCTCCCCTGCCCTTGTTATTTCCCCTTCAATAAATCAGATTTGTTGTTTGCCAGGTATACTGTCTGACCTGAGTGTTTGTGTCCCCCTCTTGTGCATGGGTTGTGGTATTACTGCATCTTATTTTACAGGGGATCCTTCATGCCAAGATGGCCAATCCGTTCTGGGGTAAGTGTAAGTCATCACGGTGGTGTGGGAAGCATTCGTGGACCACTAGTGGAAGGAAAGGGGGGTTGCAGTGACCCAGAGGGCTGTGACCAAGTCATTTTTGACTGTTCCAACCCAACCTCTGGGCGGAGGCACCCACCATTGGATCCAGGCCCCTCAACCTGTTGGTGGCAAAGCAGGCAGGGGTAGTAGCCCTTGGGATAGCACCTCCTGGGGGTTACACTTGTGTAAACAGGCAACAATACTCACATGCCTTTCCAGTTTAACCAATAAAAATTAAATGAAATAAAAAAAAAAAAGAAAAATGAAATTCAAATGTGATCAGTTCATTCACTCAGTGCTGATGTATGGAAACAGATTATTAAATCTATGAGCCTGTGATTTGTTTTTTTGAGGAAAACTACAGGTATGTGACCTAGTCAATACTGAAAGTTGCAATACCTTGGGATTGAGGTACAATGGATTCCGTGCACTGACATTCTAAATTAAAACTAAATAAGCAAGTGCATGCAGCTTGCGATACAGGAATAGATGAAAACTGCACATAACACAGATCATTTGTTAACAGTATTTATTTATTTAAACATTCTCTGTGTTAAGCATATGCTGTCATTAACAAGTGTTCAGAAACTTTACAACAGCACTCTGACACATTGCACTACCCACTGGAATGAATGTGTGTGTCACTTATTTCTATCCCCATTTACTGACAGGTGGAACCAATGTTAACAGTAGTTGCACAATGTGGGACATTATTCTGTGTGACACCAGAGGACTGTTGCTGTGATGACACAATGAAAAGGACTTCTTCAAGCTCAAATGGATGGCAGACTGCATATTTATTTATTTTATTAATAAAAACTTTACCAATCAACCAATTTTAATTTTAAACGCAGTATATAACAAGCGAGACCTCCAGGAACAATCACAGCTGATCAGGTGAGGAAAATAAACTCCTAGAGTGTACAAGAGGCTTCTCCTTTACAAAAAGAATGTTAGGTGCACTGCAACCCTGCTTTGCCATACCTGTCTGCAACACTGCAGACTAGGGTTATCACCTGTCCTGTTATTCCCAGGACAATCCTGATTTGGGCAGCTGTATCCTGCAAAATCACATGGAAAATACTACATGTCCTGACCGTTCAGTAGAAAAAATATTTTCTAACTTTCTCAAAATGTTGCCAAAACAATAATACCTTAACTAAAATATCTGAAAGAATAAGAAACAATAGAAACAACTAAAAACTACAATATTAAGTCTTGATTCTGATTATTAGAAAACAAGTCTGTTGCACTGGCTGAGGTCACAGATTGTCCTGCGAAAAATCATGTTTCAGTAAGAAATGCCCCACTTTGGGCTTCTGAAAAGGTGGTAACCCTATTGCCAACACACATTAAAGGTAGATCATTCTCATACACTGCAGTTTTCCTTTTAAAACCTGTGCCAGTTTGAACTTTAAAAAAATGGGAAGCTTACCGTTTGTCTGCTGGTTGTGTTGTGGCATGGGGGAGGTAAGGCTGGTGACGCTGTGTACAAAGTGGAAACAAATCTTGCAGGGGTAATCTTTTTTGAAAGTCACATCTGCAGTATGGCCCTGGACATAAAGCTGCAAACAAATACTTAAAAAGGAAAGCCTACAGCAGTTTTCTGTGCCAGGGCTGTCTATGTAATATATATTATATTGTGTTGTGAGGTGTTGGGGGGGGTAAGAAATTCATCTGGCCAGTTTGTATATATTTGTGTTGGGTGTCTGCTTACTGGGGCTATTATTCTGTCATTGCTGCCACTCATAGTGCAGCGCATTTTTAATTTTGTGTCTTCCAGCATTTTCTGCCTGCATATTGGGCAGTATCTAATGGGCAAGAAACTTTAAGGAAGATTGCTGCCTGCCTACTACATCCAGTTGCATAGGCAATTGTTCCAGAATGTAAGACAAACAGTTCTATGAGGCGTTAGAGGTACCACTAGTGTGATGTGCTTGGTGGTGGTTGGGGGGGGTAATGTACAGCAAATAGTGAATAGAATGCCCATGTTGGTGAAAGCGGTGGGGATGCTGGCTCTTCTCATTTTTTCTGGTGGTGGACTGATAGAGTTAAAAAATACATGGATCTGCGCACATGGTGAGGTCTGACAAGACTATGCACTGTCGTATGAGGTGGGCCGGCATGAAAATTGGGGAAAAATAACAGCTGTCTCCATGAAGCCACAGTCAGAGCAGGCCCTGCACCATGGAGAAGTGCCATACTGCCACCAGCCACGAAACTACATCATTCATCATCCCATGGACTAAATTTTGACCTTCGGTACAGCCACTCCCTCTGTGGGGGGAAGGGTCATTCCTCTCATTAGCTATGGCAACCCATCCCAAGATGCTTTAGCAGTTTGGCAGTCCAAACCCTGTCAATGGTGCAAGAAGGATAACAGCTGGTGCACTTATCCTAGCCTGTGTAAGTTGATTGCTGGTACAATGGTCCCCACTAAGTGAAAATCAGTTCTAGGGACACTGACTCTCCTGCATGATGGCCCCTGAGTGACAGAGTTCATTCTAAAACCCAATTTGATGGTGAGGTACCAGTCTGTATTCCCCCTCCCCCAACACAAAACCCACTTTTTTTTAACCATTATAAGTCTTTCCCAACTGATCCAGCTGATCAGTATTTTTATTCTTCATATTGACCCATTTTCCTTTATGTGTCTACAGGTCTGACAGGATGCTGACTGGGTGAGAGGAGCACTGACTGCATGTATCAGATAAGGTATTGTTTTTGTTTATCTTACATTGTTTGTCATTATTAGTTCATAAAGAGATCAGATCCTTTGTGACCCCATTACTATTTTTGTTTCACAAGTACAACTGGATAGTATCCTGAGACCCCATTATCCCAGGCTCCACAGGAACCCGATAAAGAGATCTCTTATCTGTTAGCTAGGATGTTAACCTGTAATGGTGCTAATATAAACTTTCACTTGCTAGGTGGTTGGTGATGCAGGGTTTGGCTTCTCTAAACTGTTCTTTTACCCTATTCCACCATCATGAAAGGAGGGAATTATTGGAGTTCACTGGTGGCTGGAGAGCACTCAGGCTTTACCCTCATGTTTCACAGTGCACCCAGGGTATGCATTAAAGAGCAGGTTCCTACTTTCAGCAGTGCTACTGTCCCCTAGCCCGTTTGATTCCTTACCTAACTGGAATTGAGCTACTGACATTTGGCATAAAAATTCCTTTAATTTGCAAAGTCATATCCCTCGTAATTCTGGAAATCATAATGGTGCCGAAAAAAAGACCGACTTCCTGGTTAGACAAACATGCCCCCACGTCGGCCCACGCAGTAGTGTTTTGTGATGTCAGAAATTGAAGGCTGTGGGAGTGCACCCCTTTCAGTTTTATGGGGCTGGTATTTTCTAATATATGTAAACCCTTTAGTGCTGGGATTTTTTCATGTCAAAGCCATTGATCGACTAATAGGATCCCTATTAGTCGATCGATCACTTTGATATGAAAAAATTCCAATACTAAAGGGTTTAAGTGTATTAGAAAATACCAGCCCCATAGAACTGAATGGGGCATGCTCCTGCACCCTTAGTTTTGTGACATCACAAAACAATGCTGCATGGGCCGACGTGGGGGCGTGTTTGTCTAACAGGGAAGTCGGTTTTTTTTCGGCACCATCATGATTTCCAAAATTTCAAGGGATATAACTTTGCGAAATGATGGAGTTTTTATGCCAAACGTCAGTCGCTCGATTCCAGTCAGGTAAGGAATCGAATGGGCTGGGGCAGGCAGCTTCTAGGAAGCTGCTCTTTAATGCCCCAATTCTCCATTGTGGGCAAGCTCATGAAGACCATACTAAAGGAAGGGTTGGTGGAATATCTAGAGGAACATGGTCTCCAGGATGAAAGGCATCATGGGTTCATAGGTGGGGAGATCGTGTCAAACAAATCTGATTGACTTCTTTGACTGTGCCACTAAGACAGTAGACAGGGGCCAAGTGGTAGACATCCTCTATCTTGATTTAAGATTGATCAGGAAGTTGATGGATCTTGTAGTTGAGGAAACAATGGCTAGATGGGTGGAAAACATGCTGAGGGACAGAACCCAGAGGGTGGTTGGGGGAGAGTTATATGGCATTAGAGAGGTAACCAGTGGGGTCCCATAGGGCTCGGTGCTGGGGCCGGTGTTGTTCAGTGTCTTCATCAGTGACATTGGGGATAGCATTAAGGGAAAAATGTGCCTATTCGCAGATGACACCAAGCTCTGTGGGAGAGTGGACACAGCTGAAGGGATACCAGACCTCCAGGAAGATCTGGAAAAGCTGGGGAGGTGGTCCAGGATCTGGCAGCTTGGCATTAATGCCAATAAATGCAAAGTCATGCATCTTGGAGCCAAGAATCCCAGGACAGAGTGCTACCTGGGTGGAGTCTGAGTATCTGCATCCGAGGAGGAGAAGGACCTAGGAGTGATGATCACTAGTGACCTGAAGCACTCTGCACAGTGCAAGAAAGAAGCAGCAGCAAAGGCAAACAAGATGCTGGGATGCATAGCTAGGGGGATTAGTAGTAGGAGAGAGGAGGTTGTACTGTCCTTGTACAGGTCACTGATAAGGCCGCATCTAGAGTATGGAGTTCACTACTGGTGCCCACACCTCAAAAAGGACATTAAGCTGCTTGAGAAGGTCCAGAGGAGGGCTAAAAAGATGATAGCTGGTCAGCAGGGCAAGGCATACAAGGAGAGGTTAAGGGCACTGAACATGTATGCACTGGAAGACAGGAGAGAGAGAGAGAAAGAGAGAGGGGGACATGACTGGGACCTTCAGGTACTTGAAAGGGATAAATAAGGTTGATAAGGAGAGTTTCTTTAATCTGAGTGGCAACCATAACATGAGGGGGCACAATCTTAACCTGGAGGATGGGAGGTTTAGAAGGTGGTCAGGAAGCACTTCTTCACAGAGAGGGTGATGGACACTTGGAATGCGCTGCTGGGAGAGGTCATCTCGTTGAAGACAGTGGGCAGCTTTAAGAGAGGCTGGGATAGGCATAGGGGGAAGGTAAGAATCATGAGTAGGGAGAATGGGAGGAGTGGGGAGGGAGGGCAGGGGCTTTAGCTCAACCTGTGGACCCTGCAATACAAACAGACTTGACAGACCAAATGGCTTTCTTCTGCTGGTTTCTTTGTATGTTCATATGTAATTCACCCACAGTCTGTTGTGGGTTATTGCTTACTTTAAGTTTGGCTATCTCCTATTGGTTACTGCTTTTCAACTCAAAGAAGTTGAAAAGGAGAGCCTGGGAACCCTAAAAAAATACTGGATTTTTTTTTTACCTTTTAAATAGCAGCTGATGCCTTCAGTAGAACTTAAACAAAACAATATTTATACACAGTTCAGTTTGTATTTCACATTAATTCTGTATTTTTCCTCCTCATTAATTATTACTGAGGTCAGCTGCATGACAACAAGATCTTTGCTCCTGAATCATCTATTCCTGCTGCTTTCTCCCTAACCGAGGTCATAATGCACTGATCTGACATCACAGTTTCTCCCATGACAACAGTTTGTTATGCCACAACAGAGGATTATGAGTTGAAGTAGGGAGTCAGCTGTAGAGTTAGATGAACTCTAAGAAATGAAGATAATGTATTCATGCAAATGTTCTCAGTAATAAACAATGGACAGGAGAACTCAATAGAATATATACAGAATGCCAGCTGAATTGCACCCACACAGTATGTTTTTCAAAGTTTTGAGGTGTCAGCAGTTCTTTAAGCTCCCCTTCCCCAAAGCTTTGTTTACATTTGCAGTGCTATCGCTGGTCGGGAACTGTTGTCTGGGCAGCCGAGGCCACACAATGCAGCGGGACACTACCTTAGTAAGATACTTTGGCCCCACCTCATTGTGAGTTCTCAGCTGCCCAAAGACATCATTTCCCCACTGGTACTAGTGCTTCAGTTGTAAACTACACTACGGGTGAGGGAACATTTAAAAGATAAAAAAAAAATTAAAATTGCAGCATATATTTAAACTAAGCATGGGTCACAGACTTTCATTTCCATTTCTTTGAATTGGAAAGCAATACCCAATAGGACATAGTCACATCTTTAGAAATATTGGGTAGGCCGTGCATTTATGGGGGACAGGGTTGGGGGGCTGGGGGGTTGTGCAAATCTGAAGTTTAAGACAAAAGGCCAACGGCAAAGTGCTTTCAGCAACCAAAATGATTAAATAATCCTCATGGTATACCTAGAGCATTGGACTGAATGTCTTAGTGCACTACCTGGCTATGCAAGAAGGCAACTTCACAGAAGGAGTCTGCTAATGTAAACATATAGTCTAAGCATGCACTCCAGCCACTCACACTGTTTAAAATGCACCAAAAGGTGAGTTTCCAAAAATTCTTACAATAGCAGTATTACCCTCTGAAGTGTAGGGCATCTTCTGGAGTTATTCACCTTGGAAAAGGGTAGGGCCTTTGCTTCACCTCGTGTCCTTTAACAGCTTCCAAGTCAATAAAAGACCAGGAGAAGCTCACTTCATTAGGTAATATTGCTTAAATTGTGTGTCAGTTTCGAGAGTTTCAAAGTTGTAACTGTACTCCTTGTACTGAGCTATAAAATATTGCCATGTTGTATACCCAGAATAACTAGTAAGAAAAATTATGTGAATTACAGTTAACTTATTTAAATAACAAAATGGCAAATTAAGACATTTTATCTGAGTGAGAATTTTCTTAAAGGGACATTTCTATACAGCCCCAAGTGCAGCAGCTGCTGTAGAAATGCCCGATTAGGGTTTTTAGCGTAAAACAAATTATTTTTTTTACCTGCTGTCTGGTGGTTTTAATTAGAAAGATCCGCTCCATCTATAATGGCTGCAGAGCCCTTGGTGGACATTTCACACACCCGGATGGCTTCCACCACAAAGGTTATGCTAATGAGGACTACCAACAAATATCAGAGTTGGCAGCTCTTGTTAGCATAACCTTCATGGTGGAAGCCACCTGGAGTGTGCGAGATGTCCACCTGGAGATCTGCAGCCATTATAGATAAGGCGGCTCTTTCTAATTTCATAGGAGTTTCCCTTTGAGTCTTTTCTTCAGAGGCATGCTAGTTAGTATTTATCTTGTGTTAGGTACGTACTTTTAATTATTGTACATTTTAAAGCAGCAGTACTACCTAACCAGAAAGTGATCCGTTACGACCGTTGTAGTGCCACAGAAAATATGGCGGCTGCTATCTAGTACTACTGCTGTCAATGCAGCAGGCAGCAGAAATGTAAACAAAAACATAGGATAACTGAACAAATTACGGGGTGATAGTACAATGCTGGCGGGAAAGAGTACCAGGTACATGCTCAGCAGAGCACAGAGAATAAACCGTCAAAAAAGCATGTTTTTTTTCACATTGTGCTACTGCTTTAAATTCAAAGAAACATCATAAAAGCAAATTTTAGGTTTTATTTTCTTTATTGAAAGGTATTATATGCATCATATACAAATTCAGGAAACCAAAAAACTTAAATGTCACAAAAAAGGGTAAAAGTGTTTTGTGGGGGCTGTGCCACCCCGCACCCCTATGAATATAGATTATCAACTCCAGCGGGATGCATGTCAGGCAGGGGGCAAAATTCCATATTGCACAAATATCAAGTGCCGCAGGCAGCAGCGGAGTTTCTGCACACCTGGTCCAGAACCCTGTACCTGCAGCACCAGAGTTATCCACCCACACCACTACACCAGAAGGCTATCTCGGTGGCAGCAGGCACACCCGTCCTTCAAAACCCCTTCATTGTCCCTCCCCTTCCCCTCACTATCCCCCCCTTCCTGACCCTGTCCACTACCCTCACATCTGTGTACAGTTGCTACCTTTGTAGGGTAGCCCAGGGGTACTCTTTAATATGAGTTGCCGTTTTACCTGTTGCCCATATTCTGTTGCTGTACTCATGGTATACCCTCCTTTCCTCCAGTGAGTACATATTGAGGTCTCTTAGTCTCTCCTCATATGTTTTGTGATGCTAGCCATGCACCATCTTTGTCACCCTTCTCTGGATAGCCTCCACCTTGTTAATGCTAAAAATCATTGCTGACATGTTTAATGCTGCTTTCACTGACCTTAGTTCTGTACTTCCCCCTGATTTCTTCAGAAAGGATGACAGTCCAATGCCCCCAATGCCCTCTGCCCCCACTGACCACCCTCTATCTCTCACTTTAAATCAGTCAAGATGTACCAAGTCCACAGCTGTATCAGTAAAGCTATTACCAAGTCCATATCCAGCAGTGACTCACTCGACCTCAAACTTTTATCCCTCACCCTGGAAGAAGTCTTCAGGCCTCTGACTAAGATTTTTAACCTCTCCCTTAGCCTCAGCCAGTTCCCAGACAAATGGAAATCGGCCACTGCGACCCCTATACACAAAAGTGGTGTCAAAACTGCCCATGAAAATTTCCGTCCAATCTCCATCCTACCACCACCCTCCAAGGCCCTGGAATGTATTGTGGCTGACCAGCTTACCGAATTCCTAGACATACAAAGCATTCTGTGCAAGCAGCAACATGGTTTTAGAAAGGGTCACAGCACTACTCGAATTCACCAGAGCCATTCATCACTCATTGGACAACGGTAAAATAACAGGGTTGCTTTCATGAATCTATGTAAGGCCTTTGATATCATTAACCACCGTCTCCTGCTTGTCCAACTAAGGAAGGCTGGATTCTCACCCGATTCAGTTGACTGGTTCAATAGCTACCTAGACAACCAGTCCCAAAGAGTAAAAATAGCTGAAACACTCTCTGATGTCAGACCAGTCTTCTCTGGTGTTCCACAAGGGTAAATTCTGGGCCCTCTCCTCTTTAGCCTATTCCTGAACACACTGCCGGACGCTTGTCCAGATCAAATTGTACTCTACGCAGATGACGCAGTTATTCTTGCCTCCATCAAGATCCAGAAAAACTGCAAGGAAATCTCCAGCGGGGTTTTACATCTGTAGAAAACTGGTTCTTGCAGCACAAACTGATACTAAACCAGAAAAAAAGCTAAGGCCATGTTTTTTAGTAGCTCACAAAACAAAAATAAACAGTATTGCCTCACCATGAATACCAAACAAGGAGTCACCCTTGATCACGTCAATACCTTCAATTATCTTGGCATCACCCTTGACTCCAAACTCTCCTATGCTGCCCATGTCAATAATGTGGCTAAGACAGCAAATACCAGGCTTGGCCTACTATTCCGTCACCAAAAACATCTAACCCCTGAAGCATTGTCTGTTGCCATTCAAAGCTCCATTGTGAGTGTTATTGACTATGGACTCATTGTCTATGGCTCTGCCACTGCCTCCACACTCAAACGTGTTGCTGCCTCCCTAAATAAAGCATGTTGTCTCACCCATACCTGTGACCTCTACTCTCAAACTGGATGGCTGCAACTCAACAACTGACTGAAGTATCAAACCTACATCACAGCCAAGAAAATAATGATGGGAAATGCCCCCCCAAGGGTTTGCTCCCTTCTTAAGACCAGAGTCAGCAGCTGCAACACCAAATGCTCAAAAACTCAATTACTGCGAATCCCTCATTGTTGTACAACACAAGCTCAAAGGTCATTCGCATACAGGGCCCTGAGCTGGCTCAATAATCTTACCAGTGACATCTGTGCCTCACCAACTCTGGGTACCTTCAAGAAGAAGCTCCATCACTCCCTCGTTGCATCAAGCACCTGCGATTGCCCTAGCTGAGCAATTTTCCTTTTCGCTGCTGCCATTTACCTCCACTGCCCATGTTTACCCCACTCCTAGTACTTCTTTACTTTTTTCCCATGCCCAACTTATGCACTCACCACTGCTCTGTCTTGACAAGGCCATCTAGGCCACTATACTCTGTCCCATACCCTCCTCTCCTCTCCCACCTCCCATGTTTTAATACACCTCCTAGTGTAACATGTACTTGTACCCGTAACCAATCTTTTGTAATCATCAGTGTCATTATTGTTTTATTCTGTAATTTCATATCCTGTATTGTCTGTTCTTACTGACGTGGAACCTTTGTAAAAGAGCCTTGGCTCAAAGGTACTTGTAATCCTAGACTTAAATAAATAAAAAAATAAAATGTCCTTACGCATATGTGGTCTCCAGTACTGCATGCAGTTCTCCAGGTGAGGCCTTACCAGTGTTTTATAAAAATGGCATCACCCGATCTTCTACTAGTAGTACCTTCTGCCTATGTACCCCAGCATGTCACTGGCTCTCCTTGCAGCTTTTGTACACTGCTTTGTTACCTTAAGGGCATTAAATATGATAACCCCTTGGCCCCTTTCCTCTTTGGTGACAGCATGTTCTCCCATCCTGTAGCTCTCCGTAAGGTTCCCCCTACCCAGGTGCATTATCTTTCACTTTTTTGCACTGAACCTCAGTTACCACACCTCCAACCATCTTTCAAGCTTCTCCAGGTCCATTTTCATTTTCTGCACTTTTTCTGGAGTATCCACCCTGTTGCAGATCTTGGTGTCATCTGCAGATAGGCAGACCTTTCCTTTCAGCCCCTCTGCAATGTCACTAATGAAGACATTGAACATAGTTGGTCCCAAAATTGATCCTTGTGGTACCCTGCTAGTCACCCCTCTTCCCCGGACTGGATGTGATTTACCACTGCCCTCTGCCTTCTGTTTGTCAATCAGTTTCTAACCCAGTGTATCACCTTATGCCCCATGCCCAGACTACTCATCTTGTTAACCAACTTTCTGTGTAGGATGTTATTGAAGGCGTTTCTAAAATCTAGGTAGGTGATGTCTATGGCCCCTTCCTGATTCAATTTCCTAGTCATCCAATAAATAAAATCTATCAGATTCATTTGACAGACCTTCCTGATGTGAATCTGTGCTGCCTTAGATCCTAGGCACCAATGGCTTCCAGATGTGCCACTGTTCTTTCTTTCAGCAGTACCTCCATGATCTTCCCCACCACTGAAGTGAGGCTGACTCACCTGTAGTTCCCTGCTTCCACCCTACTGCCATTTTTGTGCAGTGAGACTACATGCACCTTCCTCGAGTCCTCTGGAACCACACCTGTGTTGAGTGACTCTGTGAAAAGGGTAGCCAGAGGCACTGCTAGTTCCCTGTGTAGCTCCCATAATATCTTCAGGTGTATGACATCTGACACCATGGCTTTATCCACCTTCAGCTTTATGCGTTTCTCCAGAACTCTATTCACTGTGAATGGACTGGTGTCCACTTCTCCCCCCAATTGCCACTGCTCCCTAACTGTGGCCTTGACCCTCTCCCTCCACAGTGAATACTGAACAGAAGTATTTGTTCAGTATTTCTGCCTGGTCTAAATCCTCCCCCTTACACTCTCCCTCCTCCCCTTTGAGCCTCACAACCCCCCATTTTGTTTATGTACCTGTAGAATGTCTTTTCCTTTTTTTTTCACATACTGTGCTAAACCCTCCTCTGTCTGTGCCTTGGCTTTTTTACAGCCTTCCCTGTTTTTCCTCCCTTTGCATTCCCGTATGCTTCCTGAAACTTGCTCTTTTTAGCCCTTACTTAGTCTTCCACCTCTTTAGAGAACCATAGTGGTTTTGTTCTTCTTTTTCCTTTGGCCACTATCCTAATGCATTGGTTAGTTACCTCCATAATGACTCCTTTTAGTCTCCCCCACTGTTTCTCCACCCCCTCTATTACCGGGGCTGCTCTTAAACATCTACACATTTCATTGAAAGATGCCCTCCTGATATCTAATACTTTTGCCCTTGTGTGGCTTAACTGAGTCCCTGTCTCCATGCCAGACCATACCTCAGTGTACAGACCTCCATACACAACGATGCTCCACCATGCACTATAGTGTTTATCACAGAGATGGAGGTTGGGGCCACCGGACACCAGGGAATGGCACAGTATTGGGAAAGACAGACAAATGCCACTAGACAACAGAAAACTTTGCATGGGGTGGTAAGAAGGTGCCACTAGAAATCAGGGAGTGGTCCATATAGGATGAGTGGAAAGAGGGTACCACTGTACAGCAGGGAATGCCTGTTACAGGATGCGGAGGAGGAGGAGACATCAGTCTTGTGCAGGGAAAGACTGCCCAAACTGGGAGGGGGGTGTTGTTTGCGGTGATGGCCATGCCTGAATTCCACAACAAACTCTTCTCTGCTTGCTAGTGGTTTGAAAATGATGCCCAAATCGAAACAGGCATATTGATATGCAATCAAAAATGGGTAACTCAGCATATAGAAAATACTGAAAGGGTAACTGTGCACAGTCAGTGTGTTCTGCCACAGATGGCATGTGATTCTTTCTGATTTCGAGGATGAAGCTCTAGTGTTCCATGGGAATCAGAACCCTGAGGTGGCACAACACACTGGTTATACGTAAAGTTGCTCATCCAGTGTTTTTATAGTGTATATTATTATGTGAAATATGTGCATTGTTGTTTTATATTTACTGGTTATAAACCACTGCCAGTTAGTGCCCAACAGCTTCGTAAACCACATGTGTTGTTTATGGAGCTCCATAAAATATGGGCAGAACAGTATCGCAGCATCACCTGAAAAACCACCAAACAAGCTATCCTCATGCTGGACGTTCACAAGCACTACACAATCAGTCACTCAGCATGAGACAAGCTTGTCTGTGGTAACAGTTACCCTTACAAAGCATCAAAGACAATTTAAACCAAAAAACAGTAAATGAAAAAATAAAACATGGAGAAGTGTGGTTCTATGGGGATTTTATGCACCATTTCAGTGTGTATGAAATACCCATATAAACCACTCAGGCTTCATGAGGCATCACACACCTCAGGGTGCATAAAATCCCCCATAAACCATACTTCTCCTGCATTATTTTATATTTCCTCTTTCACATTGAATTTAACTTATGCATGTCTCTAGAGGGTTTAGAATGCTGTTTCACCACAGAAGAGTACAGTCACATTCCATGGTATTTGAACTGTGGTACAACAGCATTTTGAAAACTATGGATTTCTGTGTAGAACAATGCTTTACAACACACTGTATCACTGCTGCTGTATGCTTAGCCTTGCTCTTAATCCACCTGTGACCAGGCCTTGTGAACCCCATATGGTATCCAACCAAGCAGCTGCTTCTATTGCAGCTTCATCTGCATGTTTCAGCTTGCTGTTTTCCACATGGAAATGGAAGGGTCTGCATTTTTAGGAGCAACTGACACTAGTTCCAGGCAGGCAACCCATAACATGATGGTGCCTACTGCAGAAGCTATTTTAACCATATATCACATTTTTTGGCTTGCATAAAGAGTTTAGTTCATAAAGCCCGGCTTATAATGTCCTTGTGTGAGTCAAGTGGCCTCCAAGCACTGTAGCTGTAGCCCTAAAACAGCACAATGATTATGCTAAGCAAATAGCCCCATACATGTATACCTGCCAGCAAAGATGATCCAAGTATATTTAGGTGTCCCACACATCCCCGATCCCACTGAAATGCCCACAGAGTGCCTGCAGCCCCGTCCCCTACCAAATGTCATCTCTATGGTGTTTTTAGGGGTTATTTAATGACTGAGAGGGTTCTTGGGCAATAGCTACCAGTTTACAAAAAATGCACCAGACAGGATCTGGGGCTGCAGCAGTGAGTAGGGAAATGCGCAGACTAGATGGGCCATATGGTCCTTGTCTGCTGACAGAATCTGTGTTTACCAGTGCAGAAATAGCCACAAAAAATAAGATGACAGGACCTACGACTACACATGTGGATGTGCAGACCAGTTACATTTGACAGATCTTAGAGTTTTTCAGGCCCACCATTGCAGTGATGGTGCTGTACTTGCAGTGCTGAAGACCCAAGTTTCAAGTGTTATCATGGGAGTTGGAGGGTCAGCAAGAGGGAAGCAGATTGAGTTCTTGTTGGATTGCTTATCTCAGGGTGGGGTGGAGCAGAGTTTGGTGCTTGCCAGATACTATCAGTGGCTGAGGATAAGCAGGCTGAAACCACCAGAGTTGGAAAGAGGAGAGGCAGATGTCAGTTGTACAGCACATGGTGGCATGCTGCACTTTAGGGGGAGTACTAGGAAAATCTGTACTCCAGCTGCAGGATGACTCCAGCTGCCTACACGCCCTGTACCTGATGACCCAGACCATGCTGCCTCTGAGAGATAGCAAGTTGTGGGGGGTGTTGGCTGGGGTGGCTGTTATAATGGAGGCTGCCAGTGCATGGGGGAGAAATAAGGCTAACTGGAAAAAAAATGTTGTTTGCAGTAAAATTACTTTTTAAAGTTTTGTTGTTTGATCATCACATACACATTTTGGTATACAGTTGGTATTAAATGGACACTTGCCAATCCTTTTTGCATTATATTATTTACAATTGAAAAAATATATTTAATAATTTCTTACCTTCTCTACAATTCATTTAAGTTGTTGGTTGTTTTAACCGCTGTGCTTTTTTTTAGCTTAACTGAAATGCATGCAAATAGTGCATTTATTACCAACATTTTGTTTCAAATCCTTTGATCTACACTTGTTGCATGCTTCTTGAACTTTAGGAACACCCCCAAAGAGTGCATTTACTCATGATACAATAGTCTCCTCTCCTCCCACTGCACCATGAGTGTCTATGCTGTATTGGGGGTATTCACAATTTCTAGAAAGACGCAAAGAGAGCCCCACCACCAGTAAGTAAATGTCCTAAGATATGGAAGGGGGTGTAGTGTTGAATTGTGTTTAGCTGGATCTTCTTTCCTTCATAATATTGTCTCTGAAACTGTGAAGCAGGATATACAGTATGCATTCAAGCCCAGCCTCTGACTCACTGTGTGTCCCTGAGAAAGTGATCTTGATCTCAATTGAGATTCTGCTCCTAGTTGTAAAATTAAATGAAGATGGACCCCACTGAAATGTTGCATCTCTTGGGTTTTCTAGGTCATTATGTGATAAAACACTATTTGACACCATGCTGCTGACTGGGAGGTGGGGTCAGCTTAAAAAGGAATATGACTAGTGAGTAGTGAATAGCAGAGTATCTCAGTTGCAAAAGTATTTCCCAGTGAAAATTTGTAAAAGGTACTTGTACACCCCTATGTGATGGCTTCCAGGACTCCCTAACCCTCATTTAAAAAAAATAAAATGCATACCCCATCCACTTTCTTAGTCCTGCTCTGCTTGTAGATTTGTGTGGCTAGTCAGGTCAGAGGCTGAGAAACTGACATGAAGGTAAGAGCATGTTCTGAGTACCAGATTTGCCTCATTCTGTTCTCTGGGAGGGCACTGAAGCTACACAGGGATGGGCCCACCACCTGATTGTGGCACACGGGCTCTTCCAGAAGTTTTAATTTACAATTGTGCCCTAACTGTGAGACTATTTTACACTGAAAGATTGAAGTTTACTCAAGAAGGTACTTAAATTGCATTTGATGTACATTTGCAGAGTATGGGTAGTCATTTTGAAGTGTATATACTATGGCCCAGATATTCAAACTGTGGCAGGCTGTGGTGCAAGCCTGGGCACAGTGCAACTTAGCTGCGCAGGAGCATTGACCAGGCGATATTCAACGGAGCTGCGCCATGGCTCAGCATTGTTGAATATTGCACCCTGGCTACCCGCAGTGCGCATGGCACAGTGGCACTGCTCCAGCGCCAGTGGCCAGAGTGGAGCATGTGGATGCACTAGCACAAGTTCCATTGCGCAAGGCACAGCACCCGGGATATTCAAAAGTTGACATGCAAATAGGGCCATAATGTATGCAAGGTGCACATGGGGCCATTTGCATGTCATTATGGCCCCATTGCATGCAGGTTCACCGATCCCTAATGACTTGTGCCTGGCTCCCTGCCAGGCAGCAGCCATCAGGGACTGACGCCCCCTGCAGCTTGGCAATGTGACCCACAGCCCGATCACAGGCTGCAGTAGAAAACAGAATAATCATTGTATCCCAGGTTGTCCAGTGGACCGCATGATTGTGGGCTTCTGTGAATTAAAATAGATCCCCAATATCCCTGCTGGTCCAGTGGACCTGACTGCCCAATCGCGGGCTGAAGTAGAATAAGAAGAAACACATCATTCCTGGTGGTCCAGTGGACCCCCTCCCCACCCGCCCACTGATCCCCATTGCCCCACTCCCCCCGGTCAGCGGCTGGCGGCAGCACCCCACCCGCCATGCTGCCTGCTGACTGACACTGTCGGTAGGGCTGTACACCCATTGGTCCACAGTGTGAGCCAATGGGTGTGCAGCCCATACCATACTACACATTCAGATATGTGAATGGGATCCATACTATTTTCTCAAACTTGCACTAAGAAGCATTTAAGTCAATATAAATACATGTGTTTATTCTCAGCAAACATTTACATTAACCCCAACACAAGCTTATCCCATTTTACTCAAACATACATAGTAAGACAGATGTTCCCTAATAGATATATAGCATTGTATTTTATCTGACACACACACACAGCCGTCAGACAGAGGCTACTTATGTAAAACAATGTAAATGCATGCCATTTTCTCAAACTTGCACTAAGAAGAATTTAAGCCAATATAAATACATTTGTTTATTGTCTGCAAACATTTAAATTAACCCCAATACAAGCCAACCCCCAACCAAAATCTACAAAGATGTACTAAACAAAGATTGCCCCCATGATTTTTTACTCAAACATATGTAGTAAGACAGATAGCACCTAATGGATATATAACATTGTATTTTATCTGTCAAATCCCCTACCAATCAAACAATACATAAAAGCAGATTGGCGTTTAATTGTAATAACAAAACATACAAGTAGATACATTTAAATATTTTCAGCAAGAATAAATACCTTGTGGTTCTGGTATTGATACAGTGGCTTCCATTATCTCACTATCAGATAGTTCTTCTGAATCAGACCAGCTGTTCATGATCATAAAGTTTTCAAAACAATGAATTTCTCGTATTTGGGACCCTAATTATATACAAGACTCAGCCAGATAAATTCACACTATGTGACTATCACAAGGTTTCTAGAACAGAACCCCATTGATGAATATTACTGATGTCCTGTCTTATGATATGTACAAGAGAGCCCCCCATTGATCCTGTATGGTGATGTCATCTTGTATGATAAGCAACATGCTAACACACATCAGCATGTATAGTAGGAGTCTATTATTATCAACTATCCTCTATGTGACCACCACATGGATGGGCACAAGGTTTGTAGAAGACAACCGCCATTGAGAAATATAGTTATGTCATCTTTTGTGATGCACAGAATGACTAGTACGTGATTTTTATACTGTAATGTTGGGCAGGGCATGTTTAATAGGAACATTTAATCAGAATTTTGTTAGGTTTCTCAGATTATAAAAGTCTCCATGAAGCAGTCTACTGTTTTTTCAGTTTTACATAGGTACTGCAGAGCATTTTTTATTTGCTTTCTGGAGGTTAGAACCCTTTTAAATACCACCAGTACCATAAGTATATATTTAATAGCAATATGTGCTTTTGATAGCAGCACTCTTGTAAATGATCTTTTTCAAAGGAAATAGAAAAATATGTTTAATTTCTGACATCAAAATACCAGATTTCTGATGTTTTCATTTAAAAGAAAATGTATATAGAGAGTATGACTGTTTTTAAACATACTTTAGGATTTGAAGCAGTCTACTTAGAATAAGCACACCTTGTAAAATCAGCTTCAGTGAGGTACACACACACACACTGTCTATGCTTTATAAGTTAGAACTCATTTTCTTTTTCACATTAAAAAATAAATCACTGTTTTTTCATAAACACTTAAAATGCACTGTGTTAAAAGAACTTCCTTACACAGTAGAGATGAATGTTCTTACAGTCCTCTAAGCTTCAAAGCACATTTCACAAAAAAAATCCCCTGAGTAAAAATTCATTCTGCATTCATCCCACAGATCAACAGGGGGGATGCTGAGGGAGTACCTGGTAGGTCATGTATGCAAGGTTGGTAATGGTGGGGTAAGGAGAGAGGAGGGGTGAGACTCAGGTTCTAGCTAGGTGATGGGTGCAAGGTAGGTGGTGTTGGGGCAAGGAGAGAGGAAGGGAGAGACTCAGGTTCAAGGTAGGTGATGGGTGCAAGGGTGGTGGTGGGACAAGGTGAGAGGATAAGAGAGTTCATGCCAAGATATTGTGGCTGGGGGTCAAGGGACCGAGGATGAATTCAGGATTGAGCTAGGATGGGGTGGTTGCAGTTCAAGGGGACAGAGGATAGACTTGGGTTTTAGCTTGGATGGTGTCATGGAGGTTTGAGGGGACTGGGAATGGAGGAGGATGGATGTAGGGACATGGAATGGGAATGATGTGTCATTTCCAGGTTTGAGAATATGTAATTTCCTGCATTTTGTACATCACTTCTGGGGTTTGAGGCAGGACGTCCTGCATTTAAGGCAGGACTTCCTGTGCAATATGGGGACGATTCTGATTGGTCCATTTTAGGTCATGCCCACCTGTCAAATGGCATGCTGATTGGCTCAAATTTAACATTTGATGAGATATATGAACTCTATACTACTAGTGTTTCCTATCAAAAATACCATATGCAGGCTCCATCCCACATCTAGGCATTCTTCTTCCCATTATAGATTGCTGCTAGCAAGACTACCAGACCTACTGAAGAACATAAAGGCCTGCTGGATGAAGGGCCTGGAATCCCACATAAATGAGTAAAACTGGCAGAAAGCCAATCTGACATACCCAATATGGGGCAAAAAAAAACAAAAAAACAAGACAATTCCAGTAGAAGTGAAATGTGACCTACAGAAGCTGCCTTCTCTGGTTCACTGCCTAAAACAATATGTAAAACCACTACCCCCCTTGTAAACACAACATATAAATATGTGTATCAGAATAAATATTGTAGCAGTACAGCACCATACAGTGTGAATACAGGTGTTAACAGTAGTAGCATTTCAATTTGGACAAGTGCATGAATGTACAAAGTGATATTTCAGTTTTAATTTGGATGTTGTGAATGTTGAAGCAGAGGTTATTTCGATTGGCAAGCTATTCCTGTTTTTGAGTAGCCTATAACTGAGTTGCCTATAACTGATTGCAGCTTGCCCAGGTTGTTGTTTTCACTTGGAGATCTGCAACCTTTTGTTTTACTGGCCGTTATCAAGTGCAGTAAGAAGATTATAAAATGGGCTTAAAAATACAAAGCAGTGATTGGTTGTTTTCCCTTCTCAGCCATGTCCTTAATAAACGGTATTCCATCCAACCGGTACTAACCTCCGCCACACTGCCCCTTGACAACAGCAAATCACTGAGCTGTGCCAAGCAGAAAAAAAAAATACAGCCTGGCACAGCTCAGCGCGAAATCTGTAATACGCGCTGACAGAAACCCAACCGGCAATCTCCTGACGGCACGAGCATTCACTGTCAACTGAAAACAAGCGTATCTGGCAACATAAAAAACACTGTCATTCAGGAGCCATATACTTTCTTCTAAGAAATAGATGTAACTTTCTCGCTATCATCAGAAGAAATAATCACCAATCTATCTCAACAGCGAGATGAGCAGCCTCTTCAAAGTACCTCAGCTGAAGCATTTTCCTGCATTGACACTGTCACGGAGACGCAACCCACAGGACCTCTTGAACAGCTGACTGTAATGGCAGATGTCGACCATGAAACACCAGTACCTAAAAAAAGAAAAACAAAACTGAAAAACAGCAACATTCCCAAGCCTAAGTTCACAAGAGCTGGATCAAATAGAGCGAATGAAAGATGAAATGAACACTCAAAAAACAACATCATGGGCAGTAGCAGTCTTTCAAGGTTGTTGCACAGCAAAACAGACAGCCATAGATTTAAAACAAATAGAAATACACCACCTAGCAGACATCCTCTGCAAATTATATACAGAGATCCGAAAAACCGATGGTACAGAGTACAGTCTAGCTAGCATAATTGACCTCAGAGCAGGCCTAAATCGCCATTTCAGTTCACCACCACTGTCCAGAAATATCAATCTCCACAACCACCCTGATATGCAACCAGCTAACAACATGTTTTCAGCAGTCTTAAAAAAGTACAGGAGAGAAGGTAAAGATAGAGCAGCCCACCACCCTGCAATAAATGAGAGAGATTTAGAAATTTTGCAATTATCACCAGTCCTCTCACCAAACACTGCCCGAGGACTACTGTACAAAGTTTGGCTTGATATACAGCTCTGCATGGCACACAGGGGCTGAGAAGGTCTCAGACAGTTGAAACCGGGAACATTTTGAAATTAAAAAAGATGACGAAGGCTATGAATATGTAACACTCAGCTTCAATGAATATACTAAAAATCACAAGAAAATTGACTGCACAAAGCAACAGCACAGAGGCTACATATATGAAATTCCACACAGCCATGTATGTCCACTTGCTTCCTTTAAAAAATACATTGCCAAGCTTCCACCTAACCCTCCTGCCTTCTACTTACACCCTCGTAAAATAGCTAACAATCTACTGGCAACCTCAACTATCTGGTACACTGGTGAGCCATTAGGGTTAAACTACCTAGCAAGCCTGATGCCAAAAATCAGTGAGGAAGCAAAGCTCTGAACACGCTATACAAACCACTCAGTCAGAGCTACAGCTGTACAGTTACTCTCTTACAGCAGGCCTAGACTCCCGCGAAATAATGGCAGTAACGGGCCATCGAGCAGAAAGCAGCTTACACTCATACTGGGCTGCTACTCCAAAAGACAGACAGTTGTGGAGCAATATTTTGGCAAACAAAACAAGAGATCGATCATCCCACTCACACAAACTCTCCAAACAACCGGAATTTCAAATGAGTGCCGATGATCAAACTGAATGCTGCAGCAAATCTCTACCTACAAACAAAACAACAAACACAGCAAACAACACAGAAACCCTCTGCAGCTATTTTTCTCCGATGAAACCAAACCAGCAACAGCTTCAAACAAATACCTTAGCTGAGCAAGCACAACAGCCAGAAACTCCTGCTTCAGAAACGCCATGCTTCACAAACTGCCAAAAAGAGACAGGAAATTCGCTGACGTCTTCAACCACGAAGACAGCAGATGCACCAGACAATACGCAAAAGCCAGCCAGTTACACAAGTCATCCAACAATTTAAAGAAACAAACACCACTTCTCCTTTCATTATACAGAATTGCTATATGGAACATGTTGAATTTATTAACTACACAAAATAAAAAATGTAGTCACCTATAGATAGTGAACTAGATCCTGTATTACAATAAACCAGTAGTTAAAAACATTGTCAACTAACAATTTTAAATCTTTTAAAATATTTAAACGTTAATGTCTTCTAATGTTTCCAGTTAATTTCTTCTGTTGAAATGTAAAAACACTGCTTTACATAAACCTTAGTAGTTCATTTCTTTTGAAAAAAAAAATTAACTAAACATTACAGCAATAAAAAGTGGGACTATTTAATGTCTACATAATTTCAAACAACGACTGTTTGTCTATTTTAAAAGTTACAAATAAAAAACCTGTTCAATTAAATAATGTCCTACTATTTAATAAAGCCCATTTTATAAGCACAATAACACACTCTGAGGTGTGGTTTATCGCCTGATAAGAGCACGCCCAGTGGCATAAGGCACTCGGCACAAGCACCTTGTACCTTAGTACACCCCTGGGCGTGCTCTTATCAGGTGATAAACCACACCTCTCGTCATGTGTTATTGCTTGCTTAGAGGTTGTGTTAATTAGGTTGTCAACCCAGAATTTTGCACCTAGGAGCTTCATGTGGCTTAGTCTCCTTAGTTCCAAACTGGGCCAGTAAAGGTTAGCACACATAGTGCAGTGGTGTGTATGATTGGTACACTTCAAAATGAATCCAAATAATGCATTATATAAACAATAAGTTGTGGAGAGAGAACATTTGGGGGCTGTGGAGTAAATGACATATCCATAGTCCAGTGCTGGTGATAACATTTGTTAACTGATATGCTTCTTGGCATTTGGGGGATGTAAACATTTTTAACAACTGAGTTAATATGTGTGGCAGATATCTTCAGGTCAAGCATTGGCCTAGATATTTGAAATAAGGCACATTTGCCTAGCATTGCATCATCACACGTCTTGGAAAGTAACAGGACTGATATGCTAAACCAATGTTTAGGGCCCAAATGCATTCTAACCATTTTCTTTTAGTTTAACAAGATCTTGTTTGAGTTACACCAGATTTGGATAGTTGTAAAGCCATTGTGTGATTTCTGCTGAATAACAGTTGACCAGCAGTTGTACAGAACAGTATCATCTGCACACACAATATGACTGCTGCAGGTGTTTACACTGGAGGGGAGTTCATTCAAAAAAATACAAAAAAGAAGAGGCCCAAGAACAATCTCTTGACCAACTCCCTTAACAAAAGGAAGGGATGCAGGGTTTGCTTGATCAATCTTCACATCCTGAGTCCCATCACCCAGGTAAGACCTGCACCAGCTAAAAGAGGTACCAACAATGCTCCAAGACTCTATTGTAGCTACAAGTATGTAATGGTTTGCAGTATCTAGTGCTTTTGCAATGTTGGTGAAAACAGCAGCAAAGACCAGACAAGATTCCATACTGGTAGCAATGCGATCATCACTTCTGAGTATGGAAGTGATGGTGGAATGATTTGTGTGGAAATCTAATTGATAGAGGTTGAAAAAGTTATTTTTATTATAAAAGGCAGTGTCAGTGTTTCATGATAGACTTGCCACTTTATTAGAGCTGCTCTAAAGTGTAAATACAAATAAAATATCCATTATTATAGTGATGCAGTAGCACAAATATAGTTAGGGATGTGCAGGGGTTTCTATGTTAAACCCCTATATTTGCAGTTCAGTATCTCTGCAATCAATCAATGAATTTAAACAAAATGTTGCATGCACAGTATCGGGGGCAGATCTCTTGATGTGCCAAGTTTTGTTCCAGTCAGCTGTGCAGATTCCATGCTACAGATAGCAAAAAAAAGTTTCAAGAAAATATGTGTTTTTTGCTGTTTTTCACTGTCATTCCCTAGCACCCAGATGGTTTGGAATTTTGGTCTGAAGTTTTCAGGGTATACAGGACTTGGCCACAGATGTGCCTTTCACTAGTTTGTTGAAAAAAATATTAATCCATTCTAAAGTTAATGAATTTTAAAATGTTGGTTATGAGCATGCTCAGTACAGTGTTATAGACAGCTGCTTGGATTGAAAATAGAACAGCTATTCTTTTTTGTATGGTGGTTGTCTTTTTTCATGAGGAAAAAATAATTTTTCATCTGGTCACCTTCTTGTTTCCATCTTTTTTTTTAATAAACATTTTCAAATCTCACAACAATGAAATCCTGGCAAACAATTTAGGGGCCACATTAAAAAAACAACATGAAAATTAAAAAATCTAAATTCTCATAGCATAACATTGGGACTGCAACAAGCCATAACTCCCTCAGTATTTAAGGGGCAATTTGTATAGCAAAACAAACATCTTACTGAGTATTACAAAAATAACACATATTCTTCCCCTAAACATTTAGGGGCAATACCAAGAAAGCATAAACAATAATGCTGGGTCATGGGCTTCCACAGCAGCATAGATGTACGCATCTATTTAGGGATGGAAATGCAGTGCACAGAGCACCCTACATTCCTACAGGCAAATGAGGATACTATCTAAAAAGTAAGGAAATTCATTGCAAAAAACATTGTTAATGCATTACATAGGGTTAAAGTAACAAAAGTAGGGAAATGTGGTAACATCCCCCCCACCACCACCCTTCAAGCAGCAACAGGAAAAACCATAAAGGCTTTTCCTGTTGCTGACTGCAGGGTTGGGTTGCAGTGTTAGGGTTGGGAACCTTGGTTCTGTGTCAGAAAGGTGATTGCATGAGTCTATATTGCTGAAAATAAAAAACATGATGTACACTCACGGCAACCACAAAACCAGTAACAGGATTCTATAATATGCAGCGGGCTGCACGCCGCACCTCCCTACTTAAGGATTCTCAACGCTGGGGGTGTATGTTGGGGATGTAAATTTATTAAAAAACTCCCCAATGCAAAAAGGAAGTCCTCCACAGAACCAAACCCAGCACCCTCCCAACCCCAGCCTGTTACCCTGCACACCACACCACATGGCCAGCTCGGCAACTGACTGCCACACTACACCCCACATACCCTCCCTCCCCTTCCGCCCATCATGCAGCATGGTCCCTATCCCCCAGTGGGTGTGTGTATATACACACACTTCCTGTTGCTGTAGTTGCCTACCCCGCCATGTATCCCATCACTACCCTGCCAGGTAGCCCAGAACACAGGTGCCATGATGAAGTCGCCCTTTTTGCAGTCACTCAATCACGGTCACCATGTTCACTGGATACCAAGAACCCATAACACCATATTTCCTTACTTTTGTTGCTTTAACCCTAACTAGTTCATTAACAAAGTTTTTCATAATGAATTATAGTGGCACAGTAGCACCACTACAGTTAGGTTTGAGTAGGGTGTTCAGTGTTAATCCCCTAACTTTGGACATTAATATCTTTGGCACTGTTTGACAAAATGAGCTGAAATTTTGCATATGTTGCCTGGGATGCAAGGTCTTGATCTGTGGAAATGTTTGTGATGGCAGCCTGTGCAGTTTCTGAGATCCAAATATGAAACTGTTTGTAAAAGGCTACCTTTTTTCCTATACTTAACATGTTTTTTTTTTGGCTTTCTCCTACAACCTACATGGGATTTCCTATGGTAGTACCTTTGACAGGTCTGGTGAAAAAATAGTAAATGGTTCAAGTGTTATAAGGCTTTAATGTTTAGTGTTTTACATTCTGAGCAAGTGAAGTAGGGTTTTCAAGATAACGTTCTGGTGCAAACTGCAAAATTTGATGTTGCAGATGCCCATTTCTGATTTCTCATCATTTGGTTCTCACTGCATGAAGCATTTTTTTTGCACCATGAGACTGTCATCTTCTTTTTTCCCCCTCAAAGTAAAACATTGCAAAATACATAATAAAATTATTTAATTTTAAAAAAACAAACTCCTAAATCTAGCTAAAGGGGATCCATTTATTTACATTCTGGAAGTTGTTTTTAAAAATGAGTGCCGGAAATACATTTTCTTGGTGGCCAAGAACCCAGGCTGCCCAGTTTAGTGAGAGGAGCCTTTAACCCGCTTTTCTCTGCATGAGAACAGTAGGGCATTTTTGAGTTCTGCAGCTGCTGCTGGAACTCGTGCTGTTGGCTGCAGCGACAGCAGTGAGCTGCCATTTCCCTGGGGTCTAGAGGCACCCCCACCCTCCAACTGCTGCTCCACAATTAATTAATCTCTCCCTGGTGTCTGGTGGCACCCCCTATCCTCTGATCACCATTCCCATTGTTTATTTCTCTTTCCTGGTGTCTAGTGGCAACCTCCAAGAAAACACTCTCTCAATGTTTTTTTCCAAACCTGCAAAAAGAAAATGGTCCCTTACCAATCAGACCCCTGCCCCCACTCAGCAGCCACCACCCCACACCCTCCAGTATTCCCCAACACACTCTCACTCACCTGAACAGGTCACAGAGCGAAGATCCACTCTCCAGTTGAAGATACATCTTGCTGCTGCAACAGCCGACTGCAATATGAGAAACTAAGGTAAGTGCAGTTCAATGTATTTCAGTGGGGTTTTCAACTCTGATGCATTTCTCAGCCATTTTTTCATATTTTGACAATAAATTGTCATCATGGACTTTTGGGGAACTCACCTCATAAACAATATTGGTGGAATTACACAAATCCTGCCTGACAGGTGATTGTACAGTCACTTGGCAAAATCATCTTTTTGGTGGGATTTGAACATTTGCACTGCACTTGTTCATGAGGCGGAGTCATAAGAAGGCTATGGTGCAAATTTGAGGTCAATATGTGAAAATGACAAAGTTATGTGCATACATTGAACTTTTACTACATGTGCGTGTAACTTTACCAATTTAAAATATTTCAACACCAAATTTTTAACGCGGGCATTTTTTTTACAGCACCTCATGAATGTTGACAGCTGTCATTTTTCAAATCCTGACCAAAATGTGTTTTTGCACAAGTGGTGTGGAATGACATTTTGGTTGGGATTTGAAAATCCTCAGCACAGTGTTCATGAGGTGGGGTAATAACAAGGCTATGCTGACTGTTTGATTGCTGTTCTGGCTGACATGCTTCCATGTCAGCATACATGTACATATCTATAGAATGATGGGAGTGCAGGGCCTAAAGGGTCCTGCAATCCCACAGGCAAATAAGGATTCTATATACTATCCAAAAAAGTAAGGACATTCTTTGCAAAAAACCTTTAGGGTAGCTTAACACCACAAAAGTAGTAGGGGTATGTGGCATTAGGGTTTCCCATCCTAAAGTCCCCCCCCAACACCCTAAAGAAACAAAAGAAAAAAAATAGGGTTTTGGGCCTCCGAAGTCTTGGCAAATTAATGTTGTGGTCTTCCTTCGGGGTTGTCAACCCTAATGCTACACCTTCCCCCTGTGGCCCCTATCTGAAGAAATGAGCTCATGTGTGACATTGTTTGCTCATGGAATGGGGTGGGCTTTTGGTCTTACAATCCCCAAGGAAGACCCTAGTAGCAGCCATAGACACTGCCAGATATTTCCCAAATTTCTGTGATATTTCCAGAAATATCTCCTGCTTTCTGCATTTCCACAGTAGGGGCAGTAGAGAGAAACTCTTTAGAAATTTTGCAAAATATCTGGAAATAGCTGGCAATGTCTCTGGCTACTACTCACTGATTCGCCAAGACTCATGAGGCCCCAAACCCTAATGTTTCTTCCTTTGTTTCTTGGGGGCTTTAGGTGAAACCCACGCCACATTTTCCTACTTTGTGGCATTAAGTTACCATAACTGGTGCATTAATGTAGTTTTTTGTAAAAAGGATAGATAGATAGACACACACACACACACACACACACACACACACACACACACACACACAAACATCTCATTAGGGATCTGCAGTGGGGAACAGTTAGATACATAATTTAACTATATGAGTGCAGTTTGACTGTGGGTAATCTCATGAGTGCCGCAAGTGAAGTGATCAATGCAAACTGCATGAATATAGATAAATCATGTATCAAACTGTACCCCTTTGCACATTTCATGTATGCAATAGGGAATGGTCTGAGTAGTGACAGAAGAGAATGTTTTAATTGAGATTTGTTTGAAAAAAAAAGAAAATGTAAGGGAATTTTTGTTCATGAGGCCATTTAGCCATTTTAAATCAGCACTGGACAAATACAGTAAAGAACATTGTTATCAGTTTAAAGTATAGGTTGAGCAGGTCAAAAATGGCCATAAGGCTAAATTACCTGACAATGTCTTATGAATATTATGTGCCCCTACTCTGGACTCAGTGGTTGCCAGGAGTTATCGTAGATGTTCTAGCAGTCTGATGGGTCCAGGAAGCTGTTGCAAGTGAGTGAGGGATCACTGGAGCCAGCAGTGATAAGATGGAGTGATACAAAGTTCTGCGTTAAGTGAGAAAACTATTTTTTTATATATTTTTGCAGATGGTGACACTCTCAAAGCTGTATAAAGGAATGAAAAGCACTTTAAACTGTCTGAGAGGATTTCTGGGATTGGTGGGGTTTGAGTCTGTCTTAGTAGCACATGAAGCTGGTGTAAGTGAATGAAGATTCAAAAAGCCAGTAGTGATAACATGGAGCTGGACAATAGTTCAGCGTCAAGCAAGAAAACAAAAGGTACTGTTTTGTTGTCTTTTTAGCAGACTTTGGCACTGATGAGGGTATACCAAGGAAAGAAAAATGCTTTAAAATGTCTCTGAAGATTTCTGGGTTTGGGGGGGTTGCACTTTGTTGTGTTTTTATTTGTTTGTTGTGTTTTTTTAATCAGGAGAAACACACTAAGCTGAAAGCTTGTTTACAGATGCGACATGGGAGCACAAGGAAGTTACGTGACTTGCTCAGGTTCACATAGTATGCAAGTGGGGGCTGTGGGATTCAAACCCAGGTCTCCAGGTTTGCAGCTCACAGCCTTAAACCACTATGCTATACTGCCAGTTGTCTTGGTCTGGTAGTTGTGCTCCCTGGTGTTCTACATTAACAAGTCGTGCCAGTCAGTGGGTGGTGGGTGACTATCTGGTTCCCAATGACAGTGCAATATGGATAAATTGGTGATAATGATAGTACTATTCTAGTACACTCATGGTCACTGTTTTATGTACAGTATATAGTTGGTCTGGATAACATGTTTATCAGCAGCCATCTGGATCTACATCTACTGCATAAATATTAAAACTGAATATTAATAGTATCTATATGTACATGACATGAATGCTGTATAGAAGTTTTTATTATTCTTTCTTTATTTTTAAACAATCATTTATTTCCTTGTACAACAGAATTTTCATAGATAGTATTTTTTACACTCTTTTCCAATCCTCTAAGTTACAAAAGTTATCAGGTATGCTTACTTACATGTGCCTGTTCTCCAAGTCAATTATTTTCTGAGATTTTAGATGGAGATTTTGAATAGATTGTCTACTGTAAACAATGACTATAACAACACTTTTGAAATGAGTGTACATTCTATTTGTTGACCTGTATGCAGCTCATGCATTAATCCATTTGTTTGGGGTACTAAATTATAATATTCATTGATTCTGACTGACTCTAAATAGATTCTGGTCATCATCATGACACTAAAATATAATGATATTTAAACCCTACAAGAAATTATATTGTGGCTACATTTATAATTTATTCCTCAGTTTTCTAATGACAGTAATATCCCTGTTACAGTTATCTGAATTCCCACTCTAAGCATCATGAAAAAGATGTTTCCAACTCTCTAGATGCACCACTGCAACACACGTCAGTCTTCTCATACACAGTAGGATTTCTAAGCAACTGAATTCTCTCCCTACTGATCTCAGAGAAGCTAATTACATTCACCATACAGTTTCTAACAAATGTAACACACCCACACTATATATATGTGTCCCTGAAAACCAATTTCCCTGTACTGCAAATCTTGCCAGAACAGTGTCTCATATTCAGTGTCCTCTGGGAAGTCAATAATATCTATGTGAAACAAGCTACTATGCTCAATTGTTTGACAGTAAATTGTATTAATATTCCTTTATTGTGCTAAATGCAGTGCAACTTGCTTGTTATTTATTTTATTATACTGTCACAGTGCCTTGTGTACTTGTGAACTTTGCTTTGTTGGATACGTTGTACTATATGAACATGCTGAACCATGTGGCCCATGCCTTCATAGTATATCAGCCATCTTAGATAGTGATAGGATAGGGAGGATGGAGTAGAAGGGGAATGGAGAGCTTGGGGTACTGGTACACTTGGGTGTCAGCAATCTGGTGAACCAGCCTGTGGAAACAGTGCAGCATAACTTTTGAAGGCTGGGGGACAGACTGAAAGAGCACTTGACTTCTCTAGCCTTTTCTGTGTAGGATTGGAGGAAAGGGCATGATAGAGTGAGAAGGGAAGAGACTGAGAAGTTTAATGTGTTGTTGATGGGATGGCATTGGAAGAAGGGGTGTTGCTTTGTGAAGGACTGGGGGCCTTGAAGGATTGGAGGCTCTTCAAGGGTGATGGCTTTCACCTAACAAGAGAGGGGGCCAGTGTGCTGGTGCAGAGATTTGACGTTTGAGCTGGTGGATAGCAAAACTGACTGTGGCTGGGCTGAGGATAGGGGAACCACTGTCAAGGAAGAGAGTGTGAGAAGCCAAGCTGGTGATCTGCCTGAACTAAGGTGTAGCAGGGTTGGTCCCTAGCAACCCTGGGAGGCTTTCTATTAGTGTTTTAAGTCTGTTGCAACAACACCTCTAAGTATCTATCCTTTTCCTATTCTAATTATTTTAACTTATTTCTTCCAGGACTCCCCCCCACCCATTTCTCTACTGTATCTATTACCCACTTTATTTTTCCTTTTTCACTCTCATTTTCCAGTCCTCCCAGGGATATAAAGTGCACCAGTGCTCAGGTGGTGCATTCTAATGAGATGCTAGTTTACATAAGAAAGAAAAGCATGCATGTAATAAAATAATGTTACTAACTAGCATGATGTTGTAATTGTGACCTTAAATATCAAGTACTTGGGGCACACTATTATAGTGCTATGGCTATGAGATTTACTTAAAACAAGCACACAGTTAATGGGAAAAGAGTCCTGAAGAATCTGAGTTAAACAGCTATGTGAAACCTGTATAATAGCCATAAGGGAGTCAGCAGCTGCTAAGTCTTAAGCAAGTATTTTCTGTATCTGAAAATATTGAGACAACGTGTATGCTGAAGCAGAGATTTATTTTCACTTTCTGTTAGTTTTGTAAATCACAAAACAAACCAAGGAACTGACCTATGTCAGAGGGTGTGTGAAAACAGATAGGCATCCACGCGCAGGTAGTGCTTCATTTACAAGAAAAAAAAATAAACTGAAGAGAAAAAAAATAAACCAGCAAAATTCCACTTGACAGCAGTCAAGGTTTGGGGTTTATGTGATAGCAGTGAATGCCTAAAGGTGATTACCATTATCACTCAGTCAGAGTGGCAAAAACATTTTTGGCACTCTGACAACCCCGGTGCCTCAGGACAATGGTGCCAGGATACTAGGACACCCTCCCTCGCAGGTGGCTTTACCCCCTGCACCCCCACCAACTTAAGGATTCTCAACTCCAGGGGTTGCATGTCAGGGGGAAAAAAAGTTTGGGCGTTGCGCAATAAAATTGCACCAGTGCTCGGACCCGAACCCATTACCTCTCCCACTGCATCCACTTGCCAACCGCCAATGCCACGATGCAGCTCAGACAGCCACCACAGCACCACCCCCTACAGCCTCGCCACCCCCTCACAGCCCACGCTCGCTGAGCTCGCTCCCACCCTGCGCACATACGCATAATGACATCCTGTTGCCCAATGTGCCCACAGCCTCATCCAGTCACCCTACCCTCCTCATCACCATTTTCGATTGTGCCAGGAAGGAGTCACCATAATGGATGGCACCCCTTCCTCATGCGCCCACCTCATGGGTTACCCACAGTTTGGATCACCTGACCAAGGCGAAGTATAAAACCCCTTCATTTGGCCTTACCAGACTGATTTGTAGTCAGAAGGTATCTGACTGGTAACAGAGCAGAACATGCTCAGCTTCATGTCTTGAAGCTTGCAATAAGCTAAAGATTCCTTGCTTTTCACCAAACATAGTGGTAGTCCAAACCTGGACTGCTGTCAAGCAGAATTTTGCTGTTTTATTTTTTGGCTGGATAATGAGGGTAGTGGTTAAGAGTCATATTGTAAATTTATTCTACTTTCATTTCATCAAGGCGTTTAACTCTGTGCATTACAGAAGGTTGCTAAAGAAGCTTGAGAATCTGGGTTCAGCAATAGGCACAGTTAGAAGGGTGGGACATTGGTTGGAAGGGAGACAGCAGAGGGTTGTTGTAAATATAATCAAATCTGAGGAGAGGTATGTCATCAGTGGGGTGCCACAGGGATTGATCCTTGGTCCAGTTCTTTTCAATATGTTCATCAGTGACACAGGAGAAGGAATTCAGGGCAAGATGCGTCTCTTCACAGAAGACACTAAGCTCTGTGATAGGGTAGACAGCAAGGAGGGGGTTGGGGAGATGTACAGGCACCTATAAAGGCTAGAGAGGTGGTCCAAAGTTTGGCAGTTAAAATTCAGCACCAACAAGAAACAGGTGATGCACCTAGAGAACAAGAACCCCAGGATAGAGTGCTGGATTGGAGGAGTACTACTGAGTACTACTTCTGAGAAATGAGACCTAGGAGTCATCATAAGTTACACCCTTAAACAATCCAGTCAGTGCAACAAGGCAGACAGGATACTGGTGTTCATTGGGAAGGGTATTGATAGCAGAAGAAATAAATTATTACCAAGTCTCTATAGTCACTGGTGAGGCTGCACTTGGAGACCTGTGTCTAGTGGGGTCCTCACATGAGAAAATATGATTGATGATTAAAATAATATTTCATACAGGAACATTTACATTAGAGCTACATGCTGTGTTAACAAGTAAAAGCCTGTGTTATAGAGGCCGGCCCAGTGGCGCTGAGGGTTGAGGCACTGGACACCACACCAGCGATCCGGGTTCAGGAATGGACTTGGGACACTGGGAGCTGGCAGGGGAAAGGAAGGATCAAGTGGTCGATGACTGCTTTCCTTCCTCTGGAGTGGGTAGGGGGTATCGCATCACCCTGTAGCAGTGACTGGTGGAAGGCAGCCACACTACAAGTGGCATGCACAGCAAGGGGGGGAGCACAGCAGGCATCAGCACTATGTGCTCAGACGCCATTGCACGTATGACTCCCCAAGGGGTGAACAGTAGAAAAATTATGGGGGGGCGATCTCTGCAGCTGATGGCCACATCCTGCACCCCCTTGGACCTGAGAGAGGTGCTAACCCAAAGGTGTGGAGTGATGAAAGGCCAGCCCCTATGGATGTGGGTTCTTGTGGCCCAAGCACTCGACCAGGTCCGGGGGTGCTGGTGCCAGTGGTCGGAGATCATGGAGGTTGCTCTGCCGATGCAGATAAACAACAGCTGTGATAAATCCTGTGTTATACAAATGCAAATGCAAAATTCACAAATATGTTGAAGGAGAGGCTGTAACATAGGGTATCAAAAATAATTCAGGGCCAGAGGGCAGATCTTATGAGGACTGGCTTAAGGTTCCAAACATACCTGCTGGAAGCCAGATAGAAGGGGGATATGCACTAGAGATCTTCACGTTCCTGAAAGGAATGAACAAAGTGAACTGCGAGGAACTATTCTGCAGGAATGGAGAATCAAAAATACAGGGACATGCATGAAAACTGGTGGGGGGAGGTTCATGAGTGATGTGAGAATGTTTGGTAGTCACCAAAACCATTAATAGTTTTAAGCATGGCTTGAACTGACTGAAGGACTTAGCAGTTACTCAGGGTGGTAGCAGTAAAATGGGGGGGGGCATGGAAGTGGATAGTGTGGCCTAATACCTTGTATAGACAAAAATCTCAGGGTATGATAGGGTGTTACAAGCAGTCTGGATTGACCAATGGCCTTTTTTTGCCATCATTATCTATGCTTGTGTTTCTAATTGCAAACTTTGCTTTGTTGTACATGCGAAATGCATTGATACCCTCTGTTACCCACCCCCCACAGGACACACCAAGCCCTGAGTCACATATGGTTAAGTGCTTTGCTTATCAAAATGGTTAAATAAATAAAATATTACATGCAGAGCCGCGTGGTCCTATATGTTCTGGAACTGCAATGAAAAAGAAAAGAATTGTAAAAATACATCCAAATGAAAACATGTCAAATTTTTCGACTACAGAAGCAAAAAAATAATTTTAGCATAATATATGTTATATAAAAGTGAGCTCATGTGCATCATATACCTAGACTTTATGATCCTGAGACTAAAGCAGCTCAACTATCTCATAGAAATTCAAAGCATTCACATAGAAGCACAGCTGCCAGTCTTTGTGGTAAAGCTGGTTTACAACTGGGGGAAATATGGCAGCAACCAGACATAAATTTGAAGTTAACTTTCAGTACCAGTTAGGATTCATCTAGAAGTCTAAACTTCCTGGGTGGAACAAGTAATGATGCTCAATTGCTTGACAGTAAAGTGTGTTAATACTCATACAGTGGGCATAATGCTATGTAGCTTGCATTTTATTTACTTTGTTATACTGCCACACTGCCTTGTGTGCATGTTAACCTTGCTTTGTTTGGATACATTGTACTCTATGGACATGCTAAGTACCTTCCTGCTCAAAAGGTTAAAAAAATAAATACTTCAGTGCACAGCAGAGTGATTGATAATATTCTGGAGACATACAGAAAAAAGATTTGGAAAAATACCTCAAAATGTAGAAAGTTCTGACTTTTCCTTTTGAGACCCAAACAAATAATTCTAGATGTGATGTGTTATATGAAAGTGAGCCCATAAGCATCTATTTCCTAGCTTTTTTGCTGCCCAAACTATCTACACTAGCTCAACTGTCTCACAGACATGCTAAGCATTCACTAAAAAAGCACTTCTGCATTTTTTTGTGGCAAAGTTGGATTACAAGCAGAAGGAAATATGACAGTACCCAGACATACATCTGAAGCTAACTTCCAATCTCATTGGGCCTCTGCTCCTGAAAGTGGAAAAACCCGGAGCTGCATTTAATCCTACAAATAACTTCACATCTAAGACTGTTGTACAACAAGGCAATAAAAATCAGCTTAATTTCTTTGTATTGCCTCTTTATGTTATTTTTATTGTTTACCGCTGTTGCTCACACTCGCAGCATATGTAGGATTCTCATTTTATCACTTCTGCATCAACTGGGCTGTATTCTGATTTACTAAAAATCCTCTTCATAATGCAAACTGGTGCTCATAAAAAATGTTACTAACACCACCTCTTTCTTCCTTGCTGCTGCTCCCTCTAGCAAGAAAAAATACTGCATCCCACAGCTACTGTAACAGCATGTTGTACTCTAATATATTAGAAAGAATTGGCATATGCCAGCAAGGCTAGTCTTGTGGTGGCAATACTGATATACAGCATTGTATGGCACAGTGGGTGATAGTGTTATCATTTTGATGACTATTGGGCAAGTCACTGAAACAGTCATTATGTCTGTTCAATGGCCTATGCAACCAAGATTAACATTATGCTTGTTCAACTGGGAGGAACTGTTTATATCGTTCAGGAAGTAGGCATGGCTGGTTGCTCACCCATTGAACTGCAGGCATAGCCTTTCAATTCAGTGGCCTACATAGTCAGAATAATGTGCTTGTACAACTGTATAAAAATGTAGTGACCATTCACACTCTCTATTCCATAAGGAATTACCACCATGTAGGGGTACTGAAGGCAAGGAATCCTGAAAGAGGGTTCCACCCCTGGAGGTGTCACGGGGATGGTCCATTGGTGACAGGTACCTTATGAAGGATCCCCAAAACAGTTGTTGCAGTGATCGATGGCTAGGAGGTAGAGAAATAGACTGACAGCAACAGGCAGAGTAATGAAACATAAATGAGATGCACAAGTTAGCAGGATAACTCCAGTAACATGGCTTGCACTGATAACAGCAAGGGGCTTCCTAAGAAGAGAAGGAATGGCTAGCAGGGCCACCATCCATCTCCATCTAACAGCAAAACCTACCTAAGTAAGCTAAGAATATTACAAAAAATAACTAAGTATTATGATCTGTGGCACAGAGGAGGAAATCTCTGGGGATCCAAGGCCCAGATCACCTTCCTTCAAGGCTTGGGCTACTTTATTAAGTGACAGCTCGGCTGCTACATTTCAAATTCAATTCAAGATGGTGGAACATATTCTGATTTGGTGGCGGGCTCTCACTCTAGCCCTCTAATCAGAACTCAATGAAGGGTTGTGAGGGTTATGAGGGTTCTCTGCAACAAGCACCTCCAAGGTGGGTCAAGAAGAGCAATGACTACTGAGGAACTCAGCCAGCTTACTAATCTAAAATACAAACCAAGTGAACAAGAGGCAGTTGTAGGGAGAAACATGGCAGATGCAATGGTAGTAATTTAATACTACAGCCAAAGGGGGAAACATACATAACCACCCTTCTCAGCTAGTCATAAATTGTACATCAAGAGGCGCTGCCATGTACAAATGGGTAAAGCTCCACCTGGAGTAAGAAAATCCCCTTTATGCACCAGAAAGGAAAGACCCCACTCAAGCTTCACATGCTCAGGATGTGGACTAGGGTGTAGAGTAAGACTGTCAGCTGAGATCGAGCTCAGAGCCAGTAAATTGTTGGGCATGGTCAGCTAGTCTCCTTTAACAATGGAGCAGGTCATACATGGTAATGCAGGGAGTAACAGGCAATATACAGCATGGTAAACACCTTTAGTAATGAATCAGGCCATACATGGTAAAGCAGGGAGTAACAGGCAATATACAGCATGGTAAACACCTTTAGTAATGGAGCAGGCCATACATGGTAATGCAGTGAGTAACAGGCAATTTTCAGCATAGTAAACAAATAATAGGCGGAAGCATGATAGCAGTAGGAATTGCACAAACAGCTTAGGGTTACCTGGTCCTTTATTCAGTGTGAGGCGCTTACCTGGTAAGGTTATAGGACATGCAATGCAAGTAAAGAGGAAGAAATACTAGCCAACCAGTCCATCAATGAGTGCCAATTAAAGGTGATATAAATACCTGGAGGATTTTAGTGGTGAAGGCAGTATATGACCATGAGGTAATTGAACCACACGGGGCCACAACTGTCCACTATAACTCCCCATCCTCCACTATAAGAAAAACAAAGAAGCCATAATAAAGGGCCCAGTGACCCACAAGCAGACAGTAAAATTAGTTTACAGTGACAGCTGTAGCTGAGCTGACCTTCAGAGTATAATGAAGCATTGTATGAATAGTGAACAGCTTACAGCAGTAATTAGTTATAGATTCCAGCAGTAGCTGAGCTAAACAACTGAACAAGCATAGGAATTTGTAGGCATGGGCAATAATGTACTGAACAACAATAATAACTGCATGGTATAATTGCATTTAAGCAGGTTTGAATCACATGGAAAAAGTAATATAAAATTGCAGCAGATTCAGGTTTGATTCCCACTGAGTGCAAATAAACATGTTGAGCAGATTAAAATCCCCCAAAGGGCTGGATAAAAACTGAGGGCGTGTGGAAGCACTTGCGAAGTAAATAAATGAAACACTGAGGTAAATAAGCAGGAAAGAAATATAGTGTAATGCAAGGCTGCTGGCAGTATCAAAGTAGAGCTATTACTGAGAACAAAGAGCAAGCTGCAACAGGGAGAGGCAACAAACTGAGAGCAGGAGCCTAGGCCAGGTGCAATGAATTAACAGAAGCAGCAGAGAAGTTGGAATAAGAGATGAAACATACAACAATTGCAGGAAAACTGAGGGTGATAAGCAGCTGGAAAGGAAAGGGGATTAAGCACAGGCACAGGAGTAACATAGCACACACAGGGACATTGAAAACCCCAAAAGAAAAGACAAAACTAATACATAAACACAGGAAACCAGAAAGCAAACACAGGAGGAAGCACAAAGCTGCCAGAAGCAAAACAAATAATAACCAAGCAGGAGAAACACATGAACACTTCCAGCAGAACCAAACAGGTCCCAGAGCATTGACAATGGGAAAGGGGGGAGCAAGGCCAGGGCAGATCCCAGGCAAGGCCGCAGCAGGCCCAAAGTAGTAAGACAGACCAACAGAGAATCCTGATGGCAAAGAGGAAGTGTTTCAGAAGGAGGCTGAGAGGAACTGCTTATATAGCTCAGGAAGTATGCATGGCTGGTTGCTCACCCATTGAACTGCAGGTGTAGACTTTCAGTAATGTAGCACATGCTGTATACTTCAGGAACTGCTCAGAAATCCATTTTTGTAGGTGTATGCACTAGGAAGTCACTATGATTTGTAAGGTGCTGGCAGTGTAATCATTGTATCTTATGGAACTTAGAATTATTTTCACGAAAGAACCCTATACTCCCCGGATAATCTTTACAAAAATATACTAGTCTGAGAAATAGTGCAAATTGCCCTGTGCTTGTATAGTTACCCCTTACCTGTCCATAATAGCTAGAGTATAAAATCACATTGAACTTGTTGCTTTTCGGTCTGTACGTGGCAATGTGATTGAACAGAGGAATGCAGTCTACAGTGCTTTCAAACCCTCATTTTTTACCAGTACCATGTGTCTTATCTTTTGCAGATGACACCAAAATTGGCAACAGAGTGGACACACCTGAGGGACAGCATAGCATGGAAGCCGATTTCTGAAAACTGGAGGAGTGGTCCAAATCCTGGCAACTGAATTTCAGTGCCAAAAAATGCAAGGTCATGCACCTGAGAAAATGCAACCCAGGGAAAATGTACTCAATGGGAGGAGAGCAGCTGGTGGCAACCAGGCAGGAGCAAGACCTGGGGGTGATCATATCGAATGACCTCAAGGTCAGTAAACAACGTGAGAAAACAGCACTAAAAGCTAGAGGCATCCTTTGATGCATAGGGAGGGGCATCACAAGCAGAACGCATTAAGTAATCATGCCCCTGTATCAGTCCCTGGTAAAGCCTAACCTGGAGAACTGTGTCTAAATCTGGAGGCCATACCTCAGGAAGGACATAGATACATTGGAGACAGTACAAAGAAGAGCAACAAAGATGGTGCAGGGATTGAATTAGAATCCATACAAGGCAAGACTAAATTACCTCAATTTATACTCCCTAGAACAACAGTAAGCATGGGGACATGATCAAGACATTTACAGTAAATACCTTAAAGGCAACAACAGGGTACTTGTGTAGAACCTCTTTCAGGTAAAAGACTACAACAGGATGAGAAGGCATAGACTTTGACTTAAGGGAGGAAAGTTCATGAGCAATTTGATGAAATTCTTCACTGAGCGTAATGTGGAAACATGGAATAGCCTGCCGGAGGAGGTGGTGGGAGTCAAGACAGTGGGTGAATTCAAGCAGGCATGGGACAGACAATGTGGGATACTCAAGCAGGCAGCCAAGTAAGGCGGTGGGTAGGGAAAAAGGGCAGACTTGATGGACTACATGGTCCCCATCTGCTGACAGCATCTATGTTTCTATGTTGCTGTTACTGGTGGTGAGACATAAGGGTGTAAACCCAGTTATCAACAAAGTAGTGAGTCCTAGAAAAATCCTATGTAGACCCAGTTAGCAACAAAGTAGTGAGTCTTAGAAAAATCCTATGTAGGGAACCACCACAAGGACATTACTGGGACATTACTGGAATGACTGGGACATTACTGGAGGGACTGTGTAAGGGGCTGTAGAAACATACAAACATAATTTTACAGCAGATAAGGACTGCCTGGCCCACCTAGTCTGCCCATTTCTCTACCTACTGTATAAACTCCAGATCCAACTTGATCTGCAGCCTACCTACTCTTTCCCACCCTTAGTGTTGCCTTCTGCCTGTCCCATGCATTCTTGAATTCACCTACCATTGATGTCCTCACAACCTCCTCAGGGAGGCTGTTCCATACATCCACCACCCCTTCTGTGAAAAAATGCTTCCTCACGTTGCCCCTGAGTCTTCCCCCCAGCCGCGTATTGTGACCCCTTGTTCTTGCACATCTTCTTTTCTGATAGGTGCTGCCCTCTTAAACTCTATTGACCCCATTGAGGTATTTGAATGTCTCTATCATATCCAGGGCTCCATGTTTACCGTGATTCCATGGCCGCAGAAATCGGGGCTGACCTCAGAATTTTTTGCCAGCAACAGAAATTAGGAAAACCTGCCTCACAGCTGCAGAAAGCTGAGGTTTGCAAGGATGCTGCTCAGGATACTGACAGTTCTGGTGCTCATCATCAAACTTCCTCTGTGTCTGCTACTCCACCTGCACCTCCTCCATAGTATCCCTTGCTGCAGCAGCTCCCTGCCTCCCCTGCAACAACGCTCCCCACAAAAAAAAAACAGACAGGCTGAATTGGGGCTCTCGTATGTACTGTTCTGTTCTGCCCCTGTTGTCTTCCCCACTCCCATCCAGCATGCTCTACCTGCAGCAGGTCTTTGACTTTTTGTCTATCTTTTATTCTGGTAGGAGTCAGGGTAGGGGGTGGATTGGCTTGTGTGGGGTGATAGCCATTTCCCTTTCTAAACTCCCTGTGCTTCGAGATCACTGATCAGATCCTCCTCCTCCCAATGCCACTCTTTCTGTCTTGGCCCTAGCGCCAACATGCTGGCTGTGGAGCACTTGATCTCTCCATCACCCAGAACAATCCAGTGTTTTAAAAGTCCTCAGAACTGAAAAAAATAAACTATCCATTATAAATGAGAAAAGCTACCAAAGCAAGGTTAAGTGCTCAGAAAAAGTATATTATGAGGGACTAGTGCCAGGGTACTTCTATGCCATTTGTACAGATAGCCCACACAATAAACATTTTCTGAGCACTTCACACTGCCATGGGAGCTTTTTTCATTTAGAACAAAGTGCTTTTTTTGGATCGGTGTGCTATGATATTGTGAACTGCTGCTCCATTTCATTCAGTGGGTAAACGCCGGACTTTTGTTCACATCCGTGTTTTAAAATAACCGGTGCCAGTATCAGATTGGACATAACCGACTCTAATTGGCAGCAAAAGACATATGAACAGTGCCTGGAATGGAAGATCATGAGTACTGTGGGCAGACTGGGAGGGGACTGTGTATTCTGAGTTTGAGGCTGGAAAGTGTAATTACTTCTATTTTTAGTGCTGTAAATATTATTAAATATTACTAAACAGTAAATATAATTCCTGACATCTTCTTACAGTATGTGAAACTGTTGTCATTTCCATTTATTTGCACGAAGACATGTGGTTTCTTCATGGGATGATTGAACAGCTTGCAAGGTAGTCTTTCTTATTATGCGTGCTGTACTTTGTAGGGCAGGTAGCAACAGCTGGGATAATGGCAGGCCAGTGTTTCAGCTGAACTAGTGGTAGTATAGTAAATGTATGTCATCTGTGTAGTATACTATAGTCTATATGTACAGTAGCTGTCTTAAGAGTGACAGTGGGGAGCTGCACTACTGGAGAACAATGTATGGCACATGCCAATTGGCATGTATGAGGGTGTCTTTAATTGAAATACTGAGTGATTATGATTTTGGAAGGTGTGTTTTTCCAGCTATGTGTATTTCAAAAGGAGTGTGGGTGGAGGGCAAGTAACAAGTTGCATTACTGTGTAAGTTTGACTCAGGGCAGGTAACTACTGTCCTGACTTTGGATGCTGGCATGCTGGCTATGTGTATGTGTGATTTTAATTGTCTCAGAATTTGGATCCATTTGTAGAACTGCTGCAGAGTGGCCACAGAATCAGCAATAGTTCTGCCACAGAAAATATGGCATCCTGATGCAGAACGTAGGTCCACTTTGCCGCAATAAGCATGGGGCCCTGATCATATTCCCTTCCTCCTTTCCTCCAGTGTATACATACTGAGTTTTCTCAATCTCTCCTTGTATGGTTTTTGGTGTAGCCCTGCACCATTTTCATTGCCTTCTCTGGACTGCCTCCACCCTGACAATATTCTTTCAGAGATGAGGTCTCCAGAACTGCACACAGTATTCCAGATTTGGCCTCACCAACTGCCTGTGCAGCAGCATCACCACCTCCTGTTTTCTACTGGTAGTACCTCTCCTCATTCTCCCTAGCATCCCCTTAACTTTTCTCACTGCCTTCTCACATTGTTTGGCTACTTTTAGATCATCTGTTATGACTGCCTCCAGGTCCCTTTCCAGTTTGGTTGTTGTTAATATCTCATATACCATCATGCATTCCTTCCCTGGGTTTTTGTTCCCCAAGTGCATGATTTTGCACTTCTTGGCATTGAATCCCAGCTGCCATACTCTTGACCACTCCTCCAACTTGGCTAAGTCTCTCCTCATCTTCTCCACCCCCCCCCAGAGTGTCAGCCCTATCGCAGATCTTAGTGTCATCTGCAAAGAGGCATACCTTTCCATGGATCCCTCCACAATGTCGCTAATAAAGACATTAAATTTACATAATTGCTCTCAACTTGACTTAGCTTATCCAAGAACCAACATGGATGAATCACAAAACAGAAAACCACTCCCTACTTGATTGGGCATGTACCTCACACCCCCACAGGGTCATCAATTCAGGAGTATTATCAGACACACTCAGTGACCACTGCATGATCTTTCTGATATGTAAAGTTCATACAACCAAAGCCCAGCACAAAACCTTACTAATCCATTCATACAAATCCCTTAATCTTGCCTCATCCTACGTGATCTGGTGTACACAAACTGGGACCCCATAGTAACTGTGAACTCATTAGATGAAGCTGCTGATTACTTCAAGTACAAATTCCTTGACATCTGGAATCAGCACGCCCCACTTCACCGGGTCAGAGTCCATGGGGTCACCTTCCATGGATCTTGCCTGAACTAATAGTTTGACAAAAAGTGTGTGACCAAGCATGGAAGCTCCACATAGGCTCCAAGCTTCAAAAAGACTATGAAACCTACTGTTCCTTTAGAAATAAATATACAAAAGCCACATGTTTGGCCAAAGCCGAGTACTTCAATTACACCTTCCACTCTAACATTAATAATCCCTCCAAATTTTGGAAAGTGATTCACTCTTTCTTCTCCCCTCCATCTACCCCTTCCTCTCCCCTTCTCAACATAAACCACTCTCTCATTCTACAGCCATTTGTTGAATCCCATGGTGCAAAGCATCCTGGCCTCTCTCATGCCATATAGAGACAGGGTCTATAGTGTAACCAACATACAAAACCTGTTATAATCTACATTCCATTATAGACCACCAGCACATAGTGATACAGTGGCACTGCGCAGGGATGGGGAAGTGCACGGGTGTGGGAGAGCACTAAATCAGAGGGTAATCTGGTAGTTTGGCCACTGTTATAACTGCAGGAGGTTCTAGACTATGAGGTTAATGTTGAAATTCTCATGAGCCACAACAACCAGGGTTTCAGTCAACAATCCCCAAAGGCTGCAACTGTCATGATGACCACCACAGTCCTTTCATGCAAGGCTGGAGACTGGACTGTGGTGGATGAAAGAGGAGGGATGGAAACATGAAGCCTATGGAACTAGGGCCATGTACAGTAAAAACAACAACTTCACCCTATTGCAAACAGCAAAACCACATGTGACCCTTCCAAAGGAGGATGGAACATCATATCAAATAGTCAGGGATTGTCTGAGGACATGCCAAACAGAGGGGAGATCCCAAAGGAGGAAGGGGAAAGGTACTCATTGTAGTAGCTATGATTGTGTGAAGTACTGGGAGAGAGATGGGTCTAAAACTAGAAGGTATAGAGGTGATGCACTGCTTTCCAGGAGCAACAGCAGACAAACTTACAGTTGAGATGGAAGAACTCAAAGGACAGTGGAGAGAAGGCCAGATCTGATAGCTCACACAAGCATGAATTATCTGAGCAGGAGAGTAATGGAGGAGGTAATGGCAGGCTTTCATACACTAGGGGAGGTACAGCAGCAATGGAAAGAACAGGTGAAATAACCTTTTCAGAAGTAATACCCAAGGACAAGCCTGAATCTAAGGGAACAGTTTCATTTGTTCAAGATCAATGCATGGCTAAACAGGTTATGCAGGGATAATTGCTTTCCTCATGGAATCTGGCTGAGCTCGAAGGGGATGGAAGCTGCTCAAAATGGATGGTGTGCCCCTTAATGAGGCAAGCAGGAGAGTGCACCATGATGAGGAGGGCAGGAGGGTGCTATTAGCAAGATGAGTACAGTACATTGGAGACAGTTTAAACTAGGTCAGGGATGTTGCCTCAGTTACAAACACTAACAATGACAGAACCAAGGGGGTTCTATCTACCTTCTCCACCACATGGTTCATTGAACATGGGAAAAACTAGGGAAAAGGTGCAACCTGTTGTTGGAGACCGCTATGCTCCAGTGCAAGAAATGTGGGTATCAAAATACCAGATCTGCAAACACTGGTTACAAAGGGTAATCTGGAGCTGGTGGCTGTCACATAAGACATGGTCAAACCAGAATCATTAGTGGATGTATCCATCAGAGGGTATACACTGCATAGAATGGACAGGGCAAAGGGTAAGGGAGGGGTAGCACTCCATGGGAGAATAGGCATAGGGGCCACATAGCTAAATAATCTGTGTGGCTCTGGAGGTTTAGAGACTATGAGTATAACAGTAACCAAAGGGATTTCAAACAGATTAGAATTGGGGTGATTTACAGAACACCAGGACAATGCCTGGGGCAAAGAGGGAATGTGTGGAAATTGTGAAGAGGGCAGCCCAGTCAGGGGAGTTAGGGGGACCTAAACATGACAGATGTGGAGTGGAACATCCTGGCAAAAGCAAGTGCACGGAAGCAGGTCCTGGTAGAAGCATTTGCAGGAAGAGGTCCTAATACAACTAGTTCAGGACCCAAGTGAGTTAGCACTGCTGGACCTTGTGCTCACAAATGGAGAGCAAGTACAGCATAAAGTAGTCCAGGAAATGTTGGGGTCACGAAACAATAAGACATTGTGGTTGGAGAGTCAACTGAAAGTTATCAAGATGGCTAGCACAGTGAAAGGGTAGGACTTCAGAAACGCAGACTTTGATATGATGTAAAAGCTGCTTGAAGAGAATATGAGGGGAATAGTGGGGATAGTAGGGGACAAAACAAAATCGGAGGTGTTCAAAATTGACATGCTAGAGACTGTGATACATTGTATTGAGAGGGTTAGCAAGGGGAAGAGAGCAAGAGGCCCCCTGTGGTTCACATCAGATGTGAAGGAAGCAGTGAGAATGATGAGGAGAGCATTTAAAAATTACAAGGGCAGCCTAAGGAAGGAAAATTGGGAAGATTATCCAAAGACCAACAGGAACTCTGGTAGGAGGCTCAGGAGTTCTATGGCTGAGACAGACACATGAGCCACAAGGGGTTGAAGCTGTGGGGACAAGGTGTTCTAGTACATCTGGGACAAAAGAAATGTCAAGGAGTATATCATGACACACAAAAAAAGGAAAAATGTGGGGAGAGGGACAACAAGGCAGAGAGACTGAACAAATTTTTTTTGTACAGTATTTACCAGGGAGGAGGAGGAGGGGCCATTGCCAGAATGCAGGGTTGAGGTTAGAAGTTAGGAAAGCAGGAGATTGAACAGTCTACACTGGATCACAGAGGAAAGAGTGATGGAAAGGCTAAGAATGCTGCAGGAAGATAAATCAATGGGACAAGATGAGCTGTACCCCATGATATTCTGGAAGCAGCAGAGGTAATATCAACCCTATTTGTAACTGCTCTCTAGATGCAGAAGTAGTCCCCAGGGACTGAACAATTACTAGTGCTGTCCCTCTGCACAAAAGCAACAAGAAGGATGAGCCTGACAACTACAGACAAGTCAGTCTGATGTCTATATTGGGAAAGATACTTGAGTCCAGACTGAATGAATTAATGACTAGTGGACTTTCTCAAAGTAAATGGGATGCATATGATGATAGGCAGCATAGGTTCAACAAAGTGAGGCCATGAAAGACAATCCTAATAGTTCATAAACCGGGTTACATGGGCAGCCAAAAGAAATATAGGTCATCAATGTACTGTACCTGGAATTCAGTAAGGTATTTGTCTCAGTCACCTGCAGTAGATTGGTTAAAACATTGAGGAATCAAGGGGTAAAAGAATCAATAGCAGCATGGCTAGAGACCTGTCTGAAGGGGAAGGACCCAGTGGATAGTAGTGAATGGCAAATTCTCAGATGTTAAAACAGTTATGAGCAGGGAACCACATGGCTCTGTCCTGGGCCATGTCCTCTTTAACATATTCATATGCCAACCCATATGTCGCATAGTTTTTTAATTTTATTTTATTCTTTTTGGAAACCTGGTAAGGCCCACTAGGCACAAATACCTGTTTTTAGGGGTGGGCTGGGAGCACTGATGTGCTCAGAGTCACAGATTATGCAAGTGTAGGTTCTGAGAATCAAAGGCAGATCTACATCCAGCAGGGTGGATGGGTTGGTGGACCTTTTCTGCCATACTTTTCTATGTTTTATGTGTCACAGAATGTAGACATCTGCACTGTACCTTTCCATACTGTACCTGCTCCTTGAATAAATAACATAGAATCATAGAAGTTGATGGCAGATAAGGACCACAAGGCCCATGCAGTCTGCCCATCTTTTCCTAGCTTATGAGTGTGCCATAGGCCTTTACTCTGTCAATGGCCTATCTATTCCTACTCATCTGTATTGCTCCCTTATGTCTATCCCATGCCTGTGTTAAGCCCTGCACTGAATTTATATCCACCACTTCCTGAGGTAGGCCATTCAATGCATTCACCACCATTTCAATGAAAAAGAACTTCCTCACATTCCCCCTTAACTGGCCTCCCTCTAATTTCATGCTGTGTCCTCTTGTCCTGCTATTTTCCTTATATTGAAACATGTTAGACTCTTTCACCTTGTTAATGCCCTTAAGATGTTTGAAAGTTTCGATCATATGACCTCTTTCCCTCCTTTGCTCTAGGGTATACATATTGAGCTCCGTTAATCTGTCCGCATATGTTTTCTGATGCATTTGCTGCACCATTTTGAATGCCCTTCTCTGGACTGCCACCATTCTGTTAATGTCCCTGTGCAGGTGCAGCCTCCAGTACTGTACACAGTACTCCAGATAGGGTCTAAGCAGTGTCTTGTAAAGAGGGATTATTACCACCCTCATATGACCTGCAATATCCCTGCTAATACACCCCAACATCTCTCTAGCCTTACCTTCTGCTTTAGTAGTCGGCTTGAATGATTTCAGGTCATCTGTGAAGATGATGGCCGAGTCTCTTTCTTCCCTTGTGATAGCCAGCAATTTCCCTCCCAACCTATAGGTGGCTTCATGATTTCTCTTCCCTATGTGCATAATCTTTCACTTCTTTGCGTTAAACACCAGTTGCAACTCTTCTGACCATTTTGCCAGTTTATCCAGATCTCTTCTCATTCAGCCCACCCAATCTGGATCATCTACTCTGTTGCAGATCTTGGTGTCATCTGCAAATAGACAAACATTACCCTCCAGTCCATTTGCAATGCCACTGATGAAGATATTGAAGAGGACTGGCGCCAATACTGATTCCTGAGGTAGCCTACGTGTGACTTGCATCTCTTCTAACTGTATACCGTTTATCACCACTCTCTGTTTTCTGCCCGTCAACCAGTTTGCCACCCAGTTGACCAACTTCTGACCCACTCTGAGCCTACCCAGATTATTTATCAATCTTCTGTGTGGAACAGTATCGAAAACTTTGCTGAAGTCAAGGTAGGCGACATCAACTGCACCCCCTTGACCCACCACTCAGGTTACCCAGTCAAAGAAATCTATGAGATTAGTTTGACAATGGATTCCAGGTGTTTCACTATTCTTTCCTTAAGGAGTGCCTCCATAATCTTGCCCACTACTGAGGTAAGGCTGACTGGTCTGTAGTTCCCTGTCTCCTCTCTGCTACCACTCTTGTTGAGCGAGATCACATGAGCCTTTCTCCAGTCTTCTGGGACCTCTCCAGTGCTCAGAGACTCACTAAACAGTTCTGTTAATGGCTCTGCTAATTTCACCCTTAGCTCCTTTAGTACCCTTGGATGTATGCCACCAGGTCCTATTGCCTTGTCCAAAATCCAAATAGAGACTTAAAAAAAATATAGTGCTGTCAGGCTTTCTCCTTCTACTAGTCCTGTGCCATCACAGTGTTGGGAAACCTGTGATGTACTTGTCTATGGGTCTTTCAATTTACCACGCTGTAAATCCCTTATCTTTCAGTGGCCCCAATTGCATCATAATGTGCAAATGCCTTCTGTGAACCTGCCCACTGAATACCTGGGATGTTCCTGTGCCCCTGAGGAGCATCTCCCTGTTGAGTATAGTAATATATAAACTCAGAATACTAACCTCCCTGCAGTGGCCTTAGATGTTCCCTCACTGTCATTTATAAGCATAGGGAAGGACACCTTGTGCACCTCTTAGTGTCCAAGATACTAGCTAACCCCCTGCACCAGTGAGCAACCCCACAGCTGCCATCCCATATACAGCCTCTTGGTAAATGGAGGGCTTCCATCCCTAGTTCTGTCAGTCCGTTACCTTCCTGCAACTCCAAATGTATTGCAGTGTGGCCAAGCCTGCACTATCCTTTTTCCATACTGTATCATTCTCCAGTACTGTCAATCCCTCGCCTTTCTCCAGTGCTAAATAGGCTTGATTGCAGTGCAGTATTCAGCAGTGCCCATTAAACATAACATGCAAACTGCTAATACTTAACTAAATCACTTTTCTCTTTCAAACATAATTATGATTAAAATAAATCATCTAAATTCAGAAAAATACAGAAAAATGCACTAAGTAAACTGCAGGCTTGTATAATACACAGTTTGTTTGTTTTTCAAACTGTATTTTTGTTCCCTTCCTTACCCATCGAACTTCCTCCGGTGACCCCCCCAGGTCCTTGGTCTCTACCTGCCACGTGACTCAACTGGTTCTCCACTCCCTCCCTCCCCAGCACCGGGCATCTCCCGGGTCTGCCCTCCGGGGAAGCGTCGCCCCCACCCAGGGTGCTCTTTCTTATACTACTGAGCTCAGGGCCAGGGAGGAGGTGGGTGGCAGAGAGAGACAAGTTTGACTCCAGGAGTGTGGACCTTGGGTGGGAGGCCCCATCGCCTATCAGTGGGAGGAGGGCGTATTTATAATATTTTGCATGATCCCCCTGTGGAGCCTGGCTGACAAGGCAATGTACTGCTGTGACTCCACCCCCAGGCATGCGCCACATCGCTGTGTTTGGCTACCTCCAGCCACCACCAGAGGTCGCTTCCTGAGCTAATGTTGTACCCCAGCTTTCCTCGGGAAGAGAGAGCAGTCCTCTGGATGCTCAATCTCTTCCCACCTCTGCTGATCCATGACTACCCAAGCTTGTTCCTAAACCCAGGTTGCCAGCATGGCATGAGGTGTGGCATCCAGCACCTCAACCCTCAATGTTACTGGGCCAGCTGTGTAATACATAGTTTTGTATACATTGTTATTTAAGATTTTTTTTGTTTCCAATAGTGTGTCTGACTGCAAATAATTTGTTTAAATAAAATGCTGACTGCCAGTGAAAAAAATAAAGTTATGTTGTGGTGGTTATGTTATTTTGGATAGAAAAGCTGTCACACTTTTGGATGCTGTTTACTGACCCTGTAGATAAAATATGTTCTTTGGTTCTTTTTAAAGATAGCTCTGATTGTTTGGGGCATGTTGCCTTTGCCTTCCCTTAAATGATTTAAAGAGATTCCACGTCAGCTGAGCTAAAAATTATGCAGTTCTGTAAAAAGCAGACTTCTTCTATAAGTAACACTCATAGAAGCCACAGTATTTTAAATAACTGTGATATTTTATTGTGACCACAACCAAGTCCTGGACAGAGTCCTTCCCCAGTGCTTTGACCTCACAACAGGGTCTTCCTCAGTGGGTGAGTCTGAAGAAACTATTACAACACCAAAGCGTTTATACACTGATATCAATTAATTAACATCATTGAGTGCATTTTATTACAAAAAAAAAGTGAAACATGTAGTTAAAAAGCACACTAGTAATTACTTTAAATTGTATACAGCTTTAGTCACCAAGTAGACTAATAATATTATTAGCCTCAATTTAAATATATTGCAAAAAGCAGCTACATTATTTAAATATAAAGCATCATGTTTTTGTAAACGGTGGCAAAAACTAAAGGAAGGCTATTTTTAAGAAACATTATTTGCATTTCTATAAACTTCTAAGTTCTTCAATATTCATAAACAGTTCACATAATAAAATTGTAGTTTATTGCCCAACGGGCACCTTTATAGAATATTCAGTTTTTGAGAAAAAAGCAGAGTTGGCAAAATGTCACAAGGCAAAATCACACCCTCTCAGAACTGGCTAAAGCAAAAACAGCGTAAAGGAAAAAAACTTTGCACACTGGCGATCCATAGAACAACAATGTAGATTTACTATTACCACACTACGTTGCCATGGATCACCACTCCAGTGAAATACAGTACTGCACAAATAAACACAAAACAATGTAGATTTAGCATTAGCCCACCACGCTGCCATGATTCACCACCTGCCTTAACGTGACTCTGACAGCGTGAGACTAAGGCATCTCCTCAATACACACTATCACACAAGCACGGTTATGCATGCCTTACTCCTCCGTATTTTGAACTTTTGACTATGCGCTCTTGACCACAGTCCTTTGGTCCGTGCAAACTTGATGTGATAACGTTCACAGTACCCTAAAAGGTTCTTGGGCTGGATGTTCAAATGTTTTGTGACAAGAGTTGTATCATTTTTTGTCTGCCACAACTAGGTCGCTGTAAATGAGTCCAGATTTCTGTACATAAACTGCAAATATTTTGATGCATTTGCAAAAGTTTTCACAGTCAAAATGCAAATAAGCAGGGACCCATGTTTTCTGCGATTCTGCAGTTGCAACAACTGTTACAGAAACATGATCCTGCCACAGCGACAGTATTTTTTGTGCAGTAAAAATGGCCATCACCACTGAAACCCACACATAAATGGCTATAATGACTGTGAGCAAGATTAAAATTGCATTATTGTGAGTTATTAGCACCTCCATTATACATCCATCCCCTCTGGGTTGCAGTAGTCTGTGGGACCACCCCTTTCCAATTCACTGGCACTCAGCACTGAAACATATAATCATTATGGCGTCTACAAACACTGAGGGAACTTCAGGAAGCCTATTTTATGAGAAAGAATGGCGGTTCTATCTGCCAATTGCAAAACTGTGCAATGGAAATGTAGTAGTAATTATTGTAGACAAAAATGGGAGGCTTCCTGGACCTCTGCTTAATGTAAAATGGTCCAACTACTCTCTAACCTCACAGTAAATCCTTACAGAGTGGGAGAGAAGAAGATATGGAAGCCAAGTGGCATTGACACAAATGAAAACACTGGTGCTGAACTGCACCAGCAGGAGAAAGCAACTAGAGCAGCATTACAGCACAAACCATCACCACCAGGCTTTAAGCAGGTGAGTGGGAGGAGCCATTGGAGCCGCACTGGTTTGAAACCAGGCAATACTGGTCTTCAAGCAACTGGGCAGGCAGGGGAGAAATTCTCAGGAGCATAGCTGTGGTAAACCAGCACTGGGCTGGTGGAAGGGAGCCATGGGACAATAAAACAGACTGCAGTAAAAAGATAAATAACTCTTCAGTTCCCCATGCCTTACATTCGGTATAAATCATGATGCCAGAATTGCTTTGCATTGCCTTGCCTGTGCATCTGCCAAACTGCCCCAGGATGCCTTTTCCTGAGCATTCTTTCTGGGTAACTAGTTTTAATTTGAGACTCTTGAGTTGCCAGAGTATATTAAAGCCCATCACAGAAGTGCAGCAAAATTGCTGATAGCCTGACCGCAGCAAGCATGAGGTCCTGCCGCAGAATGTCGGTCCAGTTTGCCATAGTGAACACAGGTCCCTGCAAATAAATGATGCATCCACCATTATTTTGGTGCCCAACTTGTGTTAATTGTAAATTGGTGGCATAAAGTTAGATTCTCTTTTGTAGTTTAAGAGTCATCTCACAAAAAGGGCAACTACATCATAATTATGATGCAATTCTTCCAAAAAAACATTCGCCTAATGAAAAGCTTCTCAACAACAACTGTATTTGTTAACAATACTGCACTTCCATTTTAAATGGATATCTTCTTAATTCACAGATATGTTTCTAATCTTCAGTGTAATATTTACAGTAAGTACACTGAATAAAAAAAGATGTAGTTCAGTTATCAGTTCTTGTTTTTCATTTATCACACTTTCTCATGCAAAATGTTTCCACCTTATTTATGTTACAAAATCTATTTCTGAAGTTCAGCAACATACTCCATTGATTGTGGGTTGTGCTGTAGTAAGATAACACTCGTTTGGTGGTGGAAGGCACTCAGCTTCATGTCTCAGAAGCAACAAAAAGTATCCACTTTAATTATTAAAGCAAAACCATAACCTGTGATGCGTTATTGCTTATGTGAGGTGCATGTAATAGGCATGCTACCCGCATGGGATATGTGCAACATGGATATAACATTCAATGTCTCAGTGCATTATGCCCATACACTGTAGTACAAGACTCAGAGTAGCTGATGTTTGGAGAGATAAGCTTCTGAAAAAGGTCAGGTGTTGGGATTCTGAGCTTTGACAAAACTACAGAAATACACCAAATGAGATGATACTGTAGCAACCTATTTAAGCAAGTTATATTGTACACTGTGCAAGTATTAGGCCTTGAACTCAATAGCATAAGGAAAACCACAAATTCAGTTTAGGTAACTAAAGTTACACTTTAAAGTTATAAGTACATATTGTGACTGCTTTCCTTTTTTCTTTCATTTCTGAATGCAAGTTCAACTTTATGGTGGCAAAAATGGGTCAGATTTGACAAGTGCAATGATAAGGAGGAGTCAGAGGAAACTTCAATCATTGTGCCACTGTATTAGTGTCAAATAAGTTAGTACTTCTGCCACTAATGCAGTTTAGATGTAGTCATACCTGAGAACAAATGTATTACATGACTGAAAATGCTGGTGGCAGCAAAGCACTGTATAACTAACAGAACCTGTCAATTGCCATGATTCTTTTACTTTTCACCCTAAGCAAAGTTAGAATGAATCTTTTGTTCCCCTTCATATACCCTTTCTCCCTCAAGAATACTTTGAAAAACATAATTCTTGCATGTTTCAAATTTATATTCATATATTCTCTGCATTCAGATTATCCTCTTTCATGATACTTATATACATTAAAGGGACATTGTCAATCCTCTTGAGCTGAAAATTGTCTCTAGATTAAAAAACACGTTACTGATTGCTTACATTCTGTAGAGATTGCTGATGTAGCTGGTAGATTGACCCTGATTTTTTTTTTCGTTATAAAAGTAAAAAACAGACTTTCCAGTGTATTGGAGTTACCACACAAAAATGTGTTCATTCATGTTCTTTGATCAACTTTCACTGCATCTTTCCTGGATTTGGGAGTGCCCCTAACACAACCTAGCCGCTCATGATGCTGTGGGAGAAAAGGTGACTATTGTGCCATGGGTGGCTGCACTTTATGGGGTTGTTCCTAATTTTCAGGATGTTTGCAGTAAGTGTAGCTCAAGGATGTGAACAAAAACAAGGTTGAGTATAATTGCATAATTCCCATGCAGTTCAGTTGTAATAAGGAAGAAAGCAAATCAAACAACCAGCAACTTTAGTGAGATTCAGGAAAGGTAAGCAATCATAAAATGTGGGGTTTCAAATAGAAATAATATGATGCAAAAAGGAAGAGATGTTGCTAAATTTAACTCCAGTGGTGAAGTTAAATAAGTGCTGAGTAAACTGGGAGTGTGTTGCAGAAATGCTAATGAAGTGCCTTATAGTTATTCCTGATACACCTCCAATGGAGTACCTTCTTAGTTGGGACACACCTGCATTACTCCAGAAATGCAACTTTAGAGTGTATTCCAAAATTTTACTAAAGTGCCTTGGAATTATAGTATATGCACTTCAAATTGAATACCCGTACTCTGCAAATGAACCTAAAATGCAATTTAAGTACCTTCTTGAGTAAACTTCACTCTTTCAGTGTAAAACAGTCTCACAGTTAGGGCATAATTGTAAATTCAAACTTCTGGATGAGCCCATGTGCCCCGATCGGGTGGTGGGCCCATCCCCGTGAAGCTTCAGTGCTCTCCCAGAGAACTGAACTAGGCAAATCTGGTACTCAGAACATGCTCTTGACCTCATGTCAGTTTCTCAGCCTCTGACCTGACTAGCCACACAAATCTACAAGCAGAGCAGGACTAAGAAAGGGGATGGGGTATGCATTTTTTTTTAAATGAGGGTTAGGGAGTCCTGGAAGCTATCACATGGGGTGTACAAGTACTGTACCTTTTTCAAATTTTCACTGGCAAATACATTTACAACTCAGATACTCTGCTATTCACTACGCACTATTCATATTCCTTTTTAACCTGGCCACCCCCAGTCAGCAGCATGCTGTCAAATAGTGTTTTATCACATAATGACCAAGAAAACCCAAGAGATGCAACATTTCAGTGGGGTCCATCTTCATTTAATTTTTCAACTTGGAGCAGAAGCTCAATAGAGATCAAGATCACTTTCTCAGGGTCACACAGTGAGTCAGAGGCTGGGCTTGAATGCAGATATCCTGCTTCACAGTTTCAGAGACAATATTATGATGGAAAGAAGATCCAACAAACCACAATTCAACACTACACCCCCCCTTCCGTATCTTAGGACATTTACTTACTGGCGGTGCGACTTTCTTTAGGGGGCTGCTGGTGTACTTTCATTTCTGCTCATTGAATTAAACACAGTGAAGTCTTCATCTTTCTAAAACATTAAACAATGTTTCATAATTTCTTGGGATTTAAATCCAGAATGTGTTCAGTAAAGAAAGGTAATGGTCATATAAACAGTTCAGAAATGCAACTGAAGCCCATACTAGACCACATTTTTCTATCATGAAATTCAACGGACACCATCCTCAACTCTCTTTGCATCTTTCTAGAAATTGTGAATACCCCCAATACAGCATAGACACTCATGGTGCTGTGGGAGGAGAAGAGACTATTGTATCATGAGTAAATGCACTCTTTGGGGGTGTTCCTAATGTTCAAGAAGCATGCAACAAGAGTAGATCAATTATTTGAAACAAAATGTTGGTAATAAATACACTATTTGCATGCATTTCAGTTAAGCTAAAAAAAAAGCACAGCAGTTAAAACAACCAACAACTTGAATGAATTGTAGAGAAGGTAAGCAATCATTAAATATATTTTTTCAATTATAAATAATATAATGCAAAAAGGTTTGACAAGTGTCCATTCAATACTAACTGTATACCAAAATGTGTATGTGATGATCAAACAACAAAACCTTAAAAAGTAATTTTACTGTAAACAACATTTTTTTTCCAGTTATCCTTATTTCTCCCCCATGCACTGGCAGCCTCCATTATACCAGCCACCCCAGCCAACACTCCCCACGACTTGCTATCTCTCAGAGGCAGCACAGTCTGGGTCATCGGGTACATGGTGTGTAGGCAGCTAGAGTCATCCTGCAGCTGGAGTACAGATTTTCCTAGTACTCCCCCCAAATTGCAGCATGCCACCATGCGCTGTACACCTGACATCTTCCTCTCCTCTTTCCAACTCTGGTGGTTTCAGCCTGCTTATTCTCAGCCACAGATAGTATCTGGCAAGCACCAAACTCTGCTCCACCCCACCCTGAGATGAGCAATCCAGCAAGAACTCAATCTGCTTCCCTCTTGCTGACCCTCCAACTCCCAAGATAACACTTGAAACTTGGGTCTTCAGCACTGTAAGTACAGCACCATCACTGCAATGGTGGGCCTGTAAAAATCTAAGGTCTGTGAAATGTAACTGGTCTGCACATCTACATGTGTAGTCATAGGTCCTGTCATCTTATTTTCTGTGGCTATTTATGCACTAGTAAACACAGAATCTGTCAGCAGACAAGGACTGTATGGCCCACCTAGTCTGCCCATTTCCCTACTCGCTGCTGCAGCCAAATATCCTATCTTGTGCATTTTTGTAAACTGGTAGTTATTGCCCAAGAACCCTCTCAGTCATTAAATAACCCCTAAAAACACCATAATGATGACTTTTGGTAGGGGACAGGGCTGCAGGCACTCTGTGGGCACTGCAGTGGGATCAGGGAGGGAGGACACCTAAATATACTTGGATCATCTTTGCTGGCAGGTATACATGTATGGGGCTATTTGCCTAGCATAATAATTATGCTGTTTTAGGGCTATGGCTACAGTGCTTGGAGGCCACTTGACTCGCACAAGGACATTATAAGCCAGGCTTTATGAACTAAACTCTTTATGCAAGCCAAAACATGTGATATATGGTTAAAATAGCTTCTGCAGTAGGCACCATCATGTTATGGGTTGCCTGCGTGGAACTAGTGTCAGTTGCTCCTAAAAATGCAGACCCTTCCATGTGGAAAACAGCAAGCTTTAGATGAAGCTGCAATAGAAGCAGCTGCTTGGTTGGTTACCATATGGGGTTCAACAGGCCTGGTCACAGATGGATTAAGAGCAAGGCTAAGTATACGGCAGCAGTGATACAGTGTGTTGTAAAGCATTGTTCTACACAGAAATCCATAGTTTTCAAAATGCTGTGGTACCACAGTTCAAATACCATGGAATGTGATTGTACTATTCTGTATTAAAACAGCATTCTAAACCCTCTAGGGACATGCACAAGTTAAATTCACTGTGAAAGAGAAATATAAAATAATGCATGGAGAAGTTTGGTTTATGGGGATTTTATGCACCCTGAGGTGTGTGATGCCCCATGAAGCCTGAGGGGTTTATATGGGCATCTCACACACACTGTAATGATGCATAACATCCCCATAGAACCACACTTCTCCATGTTTTATTTTTTCATTTACTGTTTTTTGGTTTAAATTGTCTTTGACGTTTCGCAAGGGTAACTGTTACTGCAGACAAGCTTGTCTCATGCTGAGTGATGGATTTTGCAGCACTTGTGAACGTCCAGCACGAGGACAGCTTGTTCGGTGGTTTTTCAGGTGATGCTGCAATTCTGTTCTGCCCATGGTTTATGGAGCTCCATGAACAACACATGTGGTTTATGAAGCTGTTGGGCAGTAACTGGCAGTGGTTTATAATCACTAACCAGTAAATATAAAAACAACAATGCACATATCTCACATAATAATATACACTATAAAAACACAGGATGAGCAACTTTATGTATAACCAGTGTGTTGTGCCACCTCGGGGTTCTGATTCCCATGGAACACTCGAGCTTCATCCTTGAGGTCAGAGAGAATCACATGCCCTCTGTGGCAGAACACACTGACTGTGCATAGTTACCCATTCAGTATTTTCTATATGCTGAGTTACCCAGTTTTGATTGCATATTAATATGCCTGTTTTGTTTTGAGCATCATTTTCAAACCACTAGCAAGCAGGGAAGAGTTTTGTTGTGGAATTCTGGCATGGCCATCACCGCAAACAACAACCCCCCTCCCCAGTCTGGACAGTCTTTCCCTGCAAAAGACTGATGCCTCCTCCTCCTCCTCTGCATCCTGTAACAGGCATTCCCTGCTGTACAGTGGCACCCTCTTTCCACTCATCCTATATGGACCACTCCCTGGTTTCTAGTGTCACCTTCTTACCATCCCATGCAAAGTTTTCTGTATCTAGTGGACAAAGCAATGGGGCCTGATGGGTTTCACCCTAGAATCCTAACAGAGCTAAGGGAGGACCTAGTGACACCACTAACCACAGTTTTTAACAAATCATGGGAAGATGGGGTGGTACCTGAGGACTGGAAGAGGGCAGATGTGATTCCCCTTCACAAAAGTGGGAGCAAGGCAGAAGCAGGAAACTATAGATCTGTTAGTTTGACCTCAGTGGTGGGGAAAATGATGGAATCACTTCTGAAAGAAAGAATTGTTCAGTACCTAGAGGCCAGCAGGGCACAGGACCCAAAGCAGCATGGATTCACAGCAGGAAGGTCATGTCAGATGAATCTAATCGATTTCTTTGACTGGGTGACCAAAGTAATAGAACAGGGAGGGGCAGTGGATATGGCCTACCTAGACTTTAGCAAGGCATTTGACACAGTCCCCCGTAAAAGATTAAAAATCAAGTTAGCCAGCCTTGGAGTGGGTCCCAGGGTGGTAGCCTGGGTAGCAAACTGGCTGCACAACAGGACTCAGAAAGTAATAGTGAATGGAACACATTCTGAAGAAAGGGGGGTTACTAGTGGAGTATCTCAGGGCTCAGTACTGGGTCCAGTCCTCTTTAACGTCTTTATAGGTGACATTGCAGAGGGTCTGGAAGGAAAGATATGCGTCTTTGCAGATGACACAAAGATCTGTAACAGAGTTGATACACAAGGAAGGATAGAAAGGATGAGAAGGGACTTGGCAAGGTTGGAGGAATGGTCAGACATATGGCAACTTAGATTCAATGCAAAGAAGTGCAAAGTAATGCACCTGGGAAATAAAAATCCAGGACAAGAGTACACAACAGTAGGGGCAGTACAAATGACAACAATAATGGAAAGGGATCTGGGTGTAGTCATATCAGATGACCTAAAGGTGGGTAAGCAATGTGAGAAGTCAGTAAGGAGAGCCAGGGAGATACTGGGATGCATAGGGAGGGGCATCACAAGTAGAAAAAGAGAAGTGGTTATCCCTCTGTACAGATACTTGGTGAGACCCCATCTGGAGTACTGCATGCAGTTTTGGAGACCTCATCTATGCAAGAATATAGACAGGATGGAAGCAGTCCAGAGGAAGGCAACTAAAATAGTGCAGGGTCTACATCAGAAACCATATGAAGAGAGACTGAGAGAGCTTAATATGTATACCCTTGATGAAAGGAGGGACAGGGGAGACATGATAGAAACTTAAGTACCTCAAGGGAATCAACAAAGTCCAGGAGGGTAGCATCTTTCAGAAAAAGAGATGTGTAAGAACAAGGGGACACGATTTAAAGTTAGAGGGGGGATGGCTCAGGGGTAATGTAAGGAAATTCTTTTTCACGGAGAAAGTGGTGGACGCATGAAACCGCCTTCCTGGAGAGGTTGTGGGGTCTAAAACAGTGGGGGAATTCAAACATGCATGGGACAGACATAAGGCAATTATAGTGGGGGGTTGCAGGAAGCAGGCTGTTGGTTAACTAGAATCTGCAGCTTATCCAATAGGTAGGGAAATGGGCAGTCTGGGTGAGCCAAGTGGTCCTTATCTGCCGTCAAACTCTATGTTTCAATTTGTCTCCCTTTCCCAATATTGTGCCATTCTCCGATGTCCGGTGGCCCCAACCTCCATCTCTATGATAAAAACTATAGTGCATGGTGCAGCGTCATTGTGTATGGAGATATATACACTGTGGTATGGTCTGGCATGGAGACAGGGACTCAGTTAAGCCACTCAAGGGCAAAAGTATTAGATATCAGGAGTGCATCTTTCAATGAAATGTGTAGATGTTCAAGAGCAGCCCTGGTAATAGAGGGGTGGAGAAACAATGGGGCAGACTAAAAGGAGTCATTATGGAGGTAACTAACCAATGCATTAGGATAGTGGCCAAAGGAAAAAGAAGAATGAAACCACTATGGTTCTCTAAAGAGGTGGGAGACTAAGTAAGGGCTAAAAGAGCAAGTTTCAGGAAGCATAAGGGAATCTAAAGGGAGGAAAAACAGGGAAGGCTGTAAAAAAGCCAAGGCACAGACAGAGGAGGGTTTAGCACAGACTGTGGAAAAAAGGGTACACGACATTCTACAGGTACATAAACAAAATGAGGGGGAGATTGTGAGGCTCAAAGGGGAGGAGGGGGAGGATTTAGACTAGGCAGAAATACTGAACAAATACTTCTGTTCAGTATTCACTGAGGAGGGAGAGGGTCAAGGACCGCAGTTAGGGAGCAGTGGCAATTGGGGGAGAAGTAGACACTAGCCCATTCACAGTGGAGAGAGTTCTGGAGTAACTCACAAAGCTGAAGGTGGATAAAGCCATGGTGTCAGATGATATACACCTGAAGATATTACGAGAGCTACACAGGGAACTAGCAGTGCCTCTGGCCACCCTTTTCATAGAGTCATTCAACACAGTTGTGGTTCCAGAGGACTGGAGGAAGGTGCATGTAGTCTCACTGCACAAAAGTGGCAGTAGGGTGGAAGCAGGGAACTCCAGCTGAGTCAGCCTCACTTCAGTGGTGGGGAAGATCATGGAGGTACTGCTGAAAGAAAGAACAGTGGCACATCTGGAATCCATTGGTGCCTAGGATCTAAGGCAGTATGCATTCACATCAGGAAGGTCTTGTTAAATGAATCTGATAGATTTTATTTATTGGATGACTAGGAAATTGAATCAGGGAGGGACCATAGACATCACCTACCTAGATTTTAGCAAAGCCTTCTATACCATCCTACACAGAAAGCTGGTTAACAAGATGAGTAGTCTGGGCATGGGGCATAAGGTGATACACTGGGTTAGAAACTGATTGACAAACAGAAGGCAGAGGGCAGTGGTAAATCATATCCAGTCCGGGGAGAGGTGTGACTGGCAGGGTACCACAAGGATCAATTTTGGGACCAGCTATATTTAGTGTCTTCATTAGTGACATTGCAGAGGGGCTGGAAGGAAAGGTCTGTTTATCTGCAAATGACAGCAAGATCTGCAACAGGGTGGATACACCAGAAAAAGTGCAGAAAATGAAAAGGGACCTGGAAAAGCTTGAAAGATGGTCAGAGGTGTGACAACTGAGGTTCAGTGCAAAAAAGTGCAAGATAATGCACCTGGGTAGGGGGAACCCTACAGAGAGCTATGGGATGGGAGGAGGTGCTGTCACCAAAGAGGAAAGGGACTTAGGGGTTATCATATTGGATGCCCTTAAGGTACCAAAGCAGTGTACAAAATCTGCAAGGAGGGCCAGCGACATGATGGGGTGCATAGGCAGGAGGTCTTACTAGTAGGAGATCAGGCGATGACATTTTTATAAAACACTGGTAAGGCCTCACCTGGAGAACTGCATGCAGTACTGGAGACCACATATGCGTAAGGACATTTTATTTTTTTATTTATTTAAGTCTAAGATTACAAAGTACCTTTGAGCCAAGGCTCTTTTACAAAGGTTCCACGTCAGTAAGAACAGGCAATACAAGATATGAAATTACAGAAGAAAACAATAATGACACTGATGATTACAACAGATTGGTTATGGGTACAAGTACATGGTACACTAGGAGGTGTATTAAAACATGGGAGGTGGAAGAGGAGAGGAGGGTATGGGACAGAGTATAGCGGCCTAGATGGCCTTGTCAAGACAGACCAGTAGTGAGAGCTTAAATTGGGCATGGGAAAAAAGTAAAGTGCTAGGAGTGGGGTAAACATGGGCAGTGGAGGATAATGGCAGCAGCAAAAAGGAGAATTGCTCAGCTAGGGAAATCACAGGTGCTTGATGCAACGAGGGAGTGATGGAGTTTCTTCTTGAAGGCTCCCAGAGTTGGTGAGGCAGAGATGTCACTAGTAAGATTATTGAGCCAGCTCGGGGCCCTGTATGCGAATGACCTTTGAGCTTGTGTTGTATGACAATGAGGGATTTGCAGTAATTGAGATTTTGAGCTTCTGGTGTTGCAGTTGCTGACTCTGGTCTTGAGAAGGGAGCAAACCCCTGTGGGGGGCATTTCCCATCATCATTTTCTTGGCTGTGATGCAGGTTTGATACTTCAGTCGGTTGTTGAGTTGCAGCCATCCAGTTTGAGAGTAGAGGTCACAGGTATGGGTGAGACGGTGGGCTCTGATGATGAGACGACATGCTTTATTTAGGGAGGTAGCAACACGTTTGAATGTGGAGGCAGTGGCAGAGCCATAGTCAATGAGTCCATAGTCAACAACACTCACAATGGAGCTTTGAGTGGCAACAGACCGTGCTTCAGGGGGTTAGATGTTTTTGGTGACGGAATAGTAGGCCCAGCCTGGTATTTGCTGTTTTAGCCACATTATTGATATGGGCAGCATAGGAGAGTTTGGAGCCAACTGTGATGCCAAGATATTTGAAGGTATCAACTTGATCAAGGGTGACTCCTTGTTTGGTATTCACAGTGAGGCGATACTGTTTATTTTTGTTTTGTGAGCTACTGAAAAACATGACCTTAGTTTTTTTTTCTGGCTTAGTATCAGTTTGTGCTGCAAGAACCAGTTTGCTATGGATGTAAAACCCCGTTGGAGATTTCCTTGCAGTTTTTCTGGATCTTGATGGGAGGCAAGAATAACTGCATCGTCTGCGTAGAGTATAATTTGTTCTGGACAAGCGTCTGGCAGTGTGTTCAGGAATAGGCTAAAGAGGAGAAGGCCCAGAATTGACCCTTGTGGAACACCAGAGAAGACCAGTCTGGCATCAGAGAGTGTTTCAGCTATTTTTACTCTTTAGGACCGGTTGTCTAGGTAGCTATTGAACCAGTCAACTGAATCGTGTGAGAGTCCAGCCTTCCTTAGTTGGACAAGCAGAAGACGATGGTTAACAGTATCAAAGGCCTTAGATAGATTGAAGAAAACAGCCCCTGTTATTTTACCATTGTCCAATGCATGGTGAATGGCTCCAGTGAATTCAAGTAGTGCTGTGAAAGTGCTGTGACCCTTTCTAAAACCATGTTGCTGCTTGCACAGGATGTTTTATATGTCTAGGGATTCAGTAAGCTGGTCAGTCACAATACATTCCAGGGCCTTGGAGGGTGGCGGTAGGATGGAGATTGGATGGAAATTTTCATGGGCAGTTTTGACACCACTTTTGTGTATAGGGGTCACAGTGGCCGATTTCCATTTGTCCGGGAACTGGCTGAGGCTAAGGGAGAGGTTAAAAATCTTAGTCAGAGGCCTGAAGACTTCTTCCAGGGTGAGGGATAAAAGTTTGAGGTCAAATGAGTCACTGCTGGATCGGGACATGGTAATAGCTTTAGTAACATAGCTGCAGACCTGGTACATCTTGACTGACTTAAAGTGAGAGAGAGGGTGGTCAGTGGGGGTAGAGGGAATTGGGGGCATTGGAGTGTCATCCTCTCTGAAGAAATCAGGGGGAAGTACAGCACTAAGGTCAGTGAAAGCAGCATTAAACGTGTCAGCAATGATTTTTAACATTAACAAGGTGGAGGCTATCCAGAGAAGGATGACAAAGATGGTGCATGGCTAGCATCACAAAACATATGAGGAGAGACTAAGAGACCTCACTATGTACTCACTGGAGGAAAGGAGGGTATAGCATGAGAACAGCAACGGAATATGGGCAACAGGTAAAAACGGCAACTCATATTGGGTGTTATTCTCTTGGGCTACCCTGCAAGGGTAGCACCTGTACACAGATGTGAGGGTAGTGGACAGTGTCAGGAAGTCGGGGGGATAGTGAGGGGAAGGAGGAGGGACAATGAAGGGGTTTTGAGGGACGGGTGTGCCTGCTGCCACTGAGATAGCCTTGTGGTGTCGTGGTGTGGGTGGATAACTCTGGTGCTGCAGGTACAGGGTTCTGGATCAGGTGTGCAGAAACTCCGCTGCTGCCTGTGGCACTAAATTTTTGTGCAATACGGAATTTTGCCCCCTGCCTGACATGCATCCTGCTGGAGTTGATAATCTATATTCAGAGGGTGTGGGGGGGCACAGCCCCCCACAAACACTTTTTACCCTTTCTTGTGTCATTTAAGTTTTTTGGTTTCCTGAATTTGTATATGATACATATAATACTTTTCCATAAAGAAAATAAAAACTAAAATTTGCATTTATGATGTTTCTTAGAATTTAAAGCAGTAGTACAATGTGAAAAAAATGCGCTTTTTTGACAGTTTATTCTCCGTGCTCTGCTGAGTATGTACCTGGTACTCTTTCCCGCCAGCATTGTACTATCACCCCATAATTTGTTCAGTTATCCTATGTTTTTGTTTACATTTCTGCTGCCTGCTGCATTGACAGCAGTAGTACTCGATAGCAGCCGCCATATTTTCTGTGGTACTACAATGGTCGTAATGGATCACTTTCTGGTTAGGTAGTACTGTTCCTTTAAAATGTACAATAATTAAAAGTACATGCCTAATACACAATAAATACCAACTAGCATGCATCTGAGTAAAAGACTCAAAGGGAATCTCCTATGAAATTAGAAAGACCCGCCTTATCTACAATGGCTGCAGAGCTCCAGGTGGACATCTTGCACGCTCTAGGTGGCTTCCACCATGAAGGTTATGCTAACAAGAGCTGCCAACTCTGTTATTTGTTGGTAGTCCTCATTAACATAACCTCTGTGGTGGAAGCCATCCGGGTGTGTGAAATATTCACCAAGGGCTCTGCAGCCATTATAGACGGAGCAGGGTCTGTCTAATTAAAACCACCAGTCAGCAGGTAAATAAAATAATTTGTTTTATGCTAAAAACCCTAATTGAGCATTTCTACAGCAGCTGCTGCACTTGGGGCTGTATAGGAGTGTCCCTTTAAGAAAATTCTCATTCAGATAAAATGTCTTAATCTGCCATTTTGTTATTTAAATAAGTTAACTGTAATTCACATAATTTTACTTACTAGTTATTCTAGGTATACAACATGGCACTATTTTATAGCTTAGTACGAGGAGTACAGTTACAACTTTGAAACTCTAGAAACTGACACAATTTAAGCAATATTATCTGATGAAGTGAGCTTCTCTTGGTCTGTTATTGACTTGGAAGCTGTCAAAGGACACGAGGTGAAGCAAAGACCCTACCCATTTCCAAGGTCAATAACTCCAGAAGATGCCCTACACTTCAGAGGGTAATACTGCTATTGTAAGAATTTTTGGAAACTCACCTTTTGATGCATTTTAAACAGTGTGAGTGGCTGGAGTGCATGCTTAGACTATATGTTTACATTAGCAGACTCCTTCTGTGAAGTTGCCTTCTTGTGTAGCCAGGTAGTGCACTAAGACATTCAGTCTAGTGCTCTAGGTATACCATGAGGATTATTTAACCTTTTTGGTTGCTGAAAACACTTTGCCTTGGCCTATAGTCTTAAGCTTCAGAGCTGCACAACTCCCCCCCAACCCTGTCCCCCATAAATGCATGGCCTGCCCAATATTTCTAAAGACGTGACTATGTCCTATTGGGTATTGCTTTCCAATTAAAAGAAATGGAAATGAAAGTCTGTGACCCATGCTTAGTTTAAATATATGCTGCAATTTTTATTTTTTTGTCTTTTAAATGTTCCCTCACCCACAGTGTAGTTTACAACTGCAGTACTAGTACCAGTGGGGAAATGATGTCTTTGGGCAGCTGAGAGCTCACAATGAGGTGGGGCCAAAGTATCTTTCTAAGAAGTGTCCCGCTGCATTGTGTGGCCTCGTCTGCCCAGACAACAATTCCCCACCAGTGACAGCACTGCAAATGTACACAAAGCTTTGGGGGAGAGGCGCTTAAAGAACTACAGATGCCTCAAAACTTTGAAAAACATACTGTGTGGGTGCAATTCAGCTGGCATTCTGTATATATTCTATAGAGTTCTCCTGTCCATTGCTTATTACTGAGAACATTTGTATGAATACATGATCTTTATTTCTTAGAGTTCATCTATTCTACAGCCGACTCCCTACTTCAACTCATAATCATCTGTTGTGGCATAACAAACTGTTGTCATGGGAGAAACTGTGATGTCAAATCAGTGTATTATGACCTTGGGTAGGGAGAAAGCAGCAGGAAAGATGATTCAGGAGCAAATATCCTGTTGTCATGCAGCTGACCTCAGTAGTAAGTAATGAGGAGGAAAATTACAGAATTAATGTGAAATACAATCTGAACTGTATATAAATATTGTTTTTTTTTAAGTTCTACTGAAGGCATCAGCTGTAGTTTAAAAGGTAAAATAAAATTCCAGTATTTTTTTAAGGTTCTCAGGCTCTCCTTTTCAATTTCTTTGAGTTGAAAAGCAGTAGCCAGTAGGAGATAGCCAAACTTAAAGTAAGCAATAACCCACAACAGATTGTGGGTGAATTACATATGAACATACAAAGAAGCCAGCATAAGAAAGCCATTTGGTCTGTCAAGTCTGCTTGTATGGCAGGGTCCACAGCTTGAGCTAATGCCCCTGCCCTCCCTCCCCACTCCTCCCATTCTCCCTACCCGTGATTCTTACCTTCCCCCTATGCCTATCCCAGCCTCTTTTAAAGCTGCCCACTGTCTTCAATGAGATGACCTCTTGCAGCAGCGCATTCCAAGTGTCCACCACCCTCTCTGTGAAGAAGTACTTTCTGACCTCCTTCCAAACCTCCCATCCTCCAGCTTAAGATTGTGCCCCCTCATGTTATGGTTGCAACTCAGATTAAAGACACTCTCCTTATCAACCTTATTTATACCTTTCAAGTACTTGAAGGTCCCAGTCATGTCCCCCTCTCTCTTTCTCTCTCTCTCTCCTGTCTTCCAGTGCATACATGTTCAGTGCCCTTAACCTCTCCTTGTATGCCTTGCCCTACTGACCAGCTATCATCTTTTTAGCCCTCCTCTGGACCTTCTCCAGCATGTTAATGTCCTTTTTGAGGTATGGGCACCAGTACTGAACTCCATACTCTAGATGCGGCCTTACCAGTGATCTGTACAAGGACAGTACAACCTCCTCTCTCCTACTACTAATTCCCCTAATTATGCATCCCAGCATCTTGTTTGCCTTTGCTGCTGCTTTCTTGCACTGTGTGGAGTGCTTCAGGTCACTAGTGATCATCACTCCTAGGTCCTTCTCCTCCTTGGATGCAGATACTCAGACTCCACCCAGGTAGCACTCTGTCCTGGGATTCTTGGCTGCCAGATCCTGGACCACCTCCCCAGCTTTTCCAGATCTTCCTGGAGATCCGATATCCCTTCAGCTGTGTCATCTGTGAATAGGCACATTTTTTCTTTAATGCTATCCCCAATGTCACTAATGAAGACATTGAACAACATCAGCCCCAGCACCGAGCCTGGTGGGACCCCACTGGTTACCTGTCTAGTGCCATATAACTCTCCCCCCACAACCACCCTCTGTGATCTTACCCTCAGCAAGTTTTCCACCCATCTAGCCATTGTTTCCTCAACTACAAGATCCACCAACTTCCTGATCAACCTTAAATCAAGATAGAGGATGTCTACCACTTGGCCCCTGTCTACTGTCTTAGTGGCACAGTCAAAGAAGTCAATCAGATTTGTATGACACAATCTCCCCACCTATGAACCCATGCTGCCTCTCATCCTGGAGACCATGTTCCTCTAGAAATTCCACCAACCCTTCCTTTAGTATGGTCTTCATGAGCTTACCCATAATGGAGAATTGGGGCATTAAACAGCAGCTTCCTAGTAGCTGCATGCCCCAGCCTGTTTGATTCCTTACCTGACTGAAATCGAGCTACTGACATTTGGCATAAAAACTCCATCAACTCGAAAAGTTATATCCCTTGAAATTTTGGAAATCATGATGGTGCCAAAAAAAAAGACCGACTTCATGGTTAGACAAACACACCCCCTCTTCGGCCCACAGCACTGTTTTGTGATGTCACAAAACTTAAGCGCATGAGGAGGTGCTCTACAGTTCTATGGGTCTGGTATTTTCTAATATGCTTAAACCCTTTAGTGTTGGGATTTTTTCATATCAAAGCAATTGATCGACTAATAGGGATCCTATTAGTTGATCAAATGCTTTGACATGAAAAAAAATCCCAGCACTAAAGGGTTTAAATATATTAGAAAATACCAGCCCCAAAAAACTGAATGAGGCACACTCCCACAGCCTTCAATTTCTGACATCACAAAACAGTGCTGCGAGGGCCAACGTGGGGATGTGTTTGTCTGACCGGGAAGTTGATCTGTTTTTCGGCACCATTTTCGGCACCATTATGATTTCCAGAATTACGAGGGATATTTGCGAATTTAAGGAGTTTTTATGCCAAATGTCAGTAGCTAGATTCCAGTTAGGTAAGGAATCAAATCGGCTAGGGGACAGTAGCACTGCTGAAAGTAGGAACCTGCTCTTTAATGCATGCCCTGGGTGCACTGTGAGGCATGAGGATAAAGCCCGAGTGCTCTCCAGCCACCAGAGAACTCCAATAAATTCCCTCCTTTCATGATGGTGGAATAGTAAAAGAACAGTTTAGAGATGTCAAACCCTGCATCACCAACCACCTAGCAAGTGAAAGTTTACATTTAGCACCATTACAGGTTAACATCCTAGCACAGATAAGAGATCTCTTACCGGGTTCCGGTGGAGCCTGGGATAATGGGGTCTCAGGAGACTTTCCCGTTGTACCTGTGAAACAAAAACAGCAATGGGGTCACAAAGGATCTGCAGCTCTTTATGAGCTAATAATGACAAACAATGTAGGATAAACAAAAAACAATACTTATCTCATACATGCAGTCAGTGTCCTCCTTCACCCAGTCAGCATCCTGTCAGACCTGTGGACATATAAGGGAAAGTGGATCAATATGAAGAATAAAAATACTGATCAGCTGGATCAGTTGGGAAAGACTTATAATGGTTAAAAAAAAAGTGGGTTGTGTGTTGGGGGAAGGGGAATACAGACTGGTACCTCACCATCGAACTGAGTTTTAGAATGGACTCTGTCACTCAGGGGCCATCATGCAGGAGAGTCAGTGTCCCTAGAACTGATTTTCTCTTAGGGGTGGGGGGACCATTGTACTCCAGCAATCAACTGACACAGGCCAGGATGAAAACAGCAGCTGTTATCCTTCTTGCACCATTGACAGGGCTCTGGACTGCCAAACTGCTAAAGCATCTTGGGATGGGTTGCCATAGATAATGAGAGGAATGACCTTTCCCCCTCTGCCTTCCTCCCACAGAGGGAGTGGCTATACCGAAGGTCCAAATTTAGTCCATGGGATGGTGGATGATGTAGCTACATGGCTGGTGGCAGTATGGCACTTCTCCATGGTGCAGGGCCTGTTCTGACTGTGGCTTCATGCAGACAGCAGCTATTTTTCCCCAATTTTCATGCCGGCCAACCTCATGCAACAGTACATAGTCTTGTCAGACCTCACCATGCACGCAGATCCATGTATTTTTTAACTCTATCAGTCCAGCACCAGAAAAAATGAGAAGAGCCAGCATCTCCACTGCTTTCACCAACATGGGCATTCTATTCACTATTTACTGCACATATACCCCCCCGACCACCACCACCAAGCGCATCACACTAGTGGTACCTCTAACATCTCATAGAACTGTTTGTCTTATATTCTGGAACAATTGCCTATGCCACTGGGTGTAGAAGGCAGGCAGCAATCTTCCTTAAAGTTCCTTGCCTATTAGATACTGCCCAATATGCAGGCAGAAAATGCTGGAAGACACAAAATAAAAAAATGTGTTGTACTATGGCTGGCAGCAATCACAGAATAATAGCCCCAGTAAGCAGACACCCAGTACGAATATAAACAAACTGGCCAGATGAATTTCTTACCCCCCCCAACACCTCACAACACAATATAATATACATTATATAGACAGCCCTGGCACAGAAAACTGCTGTGTGCTTTCTTTTTTAAGTATTTGTTTGCAGTTTTATGTCCAGGGCCATACTGCAGATGTGACTTTAAAAAAAAATTACCCCTGCAAGATTTGTTTCCACTTTATACACAGCATCACCAGTCTTACCCGACCCCCCATGCCACAACACAACCAGCAGACAAACGGCGAGCTTCACATTTTTTTTAAAGTTCAAAGTGGCACAGGTTTTAAAAGGAAAACTGCAGTGAATGAGAATGATCTACCTTTAATGTGTGTTGGCAATAGTGTTACCACCTTTTCAGAAGCCCAAAGTGGGGTATTTCTTACTGAAACATGATTTTTCGCAGGACAATCTGTGACCTCAGCCAGTGCAACAGACTTCTGTTCTCTAATAATCAGAATCAAGACTAAATATTGTAGTTTTTTAGTTGTTTCTGTTGTTTCTTATCCTTTTCAGATATTTTAGTTAAGGTATTATTGTTTTCGGCAACATTTTGAGGAAAGTTGGAAAATATTTTTTCTACTGAACGGTCAGGACATGTAGTATTTTTTCATGTGATTTTGCAGGACACAGCTGCCCAAATCAGGATTGTCCTGTGAATATCAGGACAGGTGGTAACCCTAGTCTACAGTGTTGCATACAGGTATGGCAAAGCAGGGCTGCAGTGGGCCTGACATTGTTTTTGTAAAGGAGAAGCCTATTGTACATTCTAGGAGTTTGTTTTCCTCACCTGATCAGCTGTGATAGTTCCTGGAGGACTCACTTGTTATATACTGCGTTTAAAATACAAATCAGTTGATTGGTAAAGTTTTTATTAATAAAATAAATAAATATGCAATCTGCCATCCATTTGAGCTTGAAGATGTCCTTTTCATAATGTTATCACAGCAACAGTCCTGTGGTGTCACACTGAATAATGTCTCATATTGTACGACTACTGCTAACATTGATTCCACCTGTCAGTAAATGGGGACAGAAATAAGTGACACACACATTCATTCCAATGGGTAGTGCAATGTGTCAGAGTGCTGCTATAAAGTTTCTGAACACTTGTTAATGACAGCATATGCTTAACCCAGAGAATGTTTAAATGAATAAATACTGTAAACAAATGATCTGTGCTGTGTGCAGTTTTCATCTCCTTCAGTATTGCAAGCAGCATGAACTTGCTTATTTAGTTTTTATTTAGAATGTCAGTGCATGGAATTCATTGCATCTCAATTCCAAGGCATTGCCACTTTCAATATTGATTGGGTCACATACCTGTAGTTTTCCTCCAGAAAACATATCACAGGCTCATAGATTTAATAATCTGTTTCCATACATCAGCACTGAGTGAATGAACTGATCACCTTTGAATTTCATTTTCCATTTTTTTTCCATTTCATTTAATTTTTATTGGTTAAACTGAAAAGGCACGTGAGCATTGCTGCCTGTTTACACAAGTGTCCAGTGTCACCTTTGAATTTATTAGCAATTTGATTTTCCAGCATTACTGAAGTACTAATTCTACTGTAACTCATTGTAATACTGCATACCTTCCAAGGGGTCTGAAGCTTTGCTAGATTATTTTAGCAAATTTTCAGGAGATTTTCTGGAGGAAATAGTTTATATAAATGTTGGCGGTTTGGGGACTGCTATGACCTCAGAAGCTCTTCGGTGCATTTTGGAGCTTATACACACTTCTGTGTGTGTTGAATTCAGTAAATGTAATTACTGTGCTGCACCACAGCAGTGTCCTTTGTGTTTGATGAACACTGATGAATGTTGAGCCAACTTCTTGTAACTGTCAGAGCAAGAAATGACCACATTAATATCCATGTGTAGTGGGCAATGCGCAGAGTCCCCAGCATGGGATAGGGGATGGCTCTTGGAGCCTACAGCAAAGTGTGGGGGGGGGGGAACACATTTGGTGGTTAAGTAAAAAAAAAAAGCAGAAGTCTAAGAAAAGGTGTAGGGGTTCATACGAACCCCAGCTGTCAATGGCCCCATTATATGAGAGAACAGCATGGTACTCTCACCATAATTTGATGTGCAGCCATACATCAAGGATTGCAGTCTGCCACACTGCTTCCTTCCTACTTTTACTCACCTACATAAAGCTTGGTGTCACTTCTGCTTGTTTTAGTTCCACTCATTCTGGTCACTGCTTATGTAACTCCCTGAGGTTGATTTATTGCATTAAACCAGTGCGCTATGTCCCGTATGTCCTCCCATTTTCACCAATCATTACCACATTCTTTTAAGTTCTGTGTTTCACAGGCTACTGAACCAGAAGCCCAATGCTGCAATGCTTCCTGACCAGTCTTGGAGTTCTCAGAAATCTAACACTGCAAAGCTTCCTGACCAATCTTTCTTTCTTTCAAGTTCTGTGAAAAACAAGTGTAACCCCTAGGTGGTGCTATCCCAAAGGATACTACCCCTGCCTGCATGACTAGGCACAGGCTGAGTGGCCTGAGCTCAGTAAGTGGGTGCCTCTACCAGAAGGGTTGGTTTAAGGGTAGCGTAGCTGCTCTGGGTATAGCCCTCTTGGACACTGATACCCCCTCCCCAACAGCTTGCACTGGTCAGCAGATAAACAATCACTATTAATGTCAGAATACAATGTTGAACCCACTCTTAGCACAATTATCACCAGGGCTGGTTCAGCTGCATTGGACCTGGAGACCCCCTGTAAAACAGGACCTGAAATAGAACAGTGCAATGGCAGTAAAATATCCCCTCCACAAAGGTACATACTAACCAAGTTAAATGCAGAAAAAAACAGAATCTGGTTTATTCAGGGAATGTGAACAAGGGTAGGGCAGCAATCTGGCATTTGATTTCCTATCTGATTTAGTCAGGTTAAACATGTGCACATTAAGAGTGCCTCTAGCACAGTCATACACACCCTGGGTTCCCAGCTGTTACTCAGACTAAAAGCATTGCCCGTGGTAAGCTAGCATTACAGCTGTTGTTGGGTCTCTTAGAAAAGAAACAAGCAACATGCACTTTAACCCATGATTTGTATTCTGGAGCTGGATAGCTCAGTTCATGATGATCAACCAAAATAAAGAAGATGACACACAATACATACAAACATACAAATCTGCCAGCAGAACAGACCAACTGGCCTATCAAAGTCTGCCTGAATGTGCAGCTAGCTCCCTAGATTGCAGCTGCCCCAGACTCCTCGCCCACTGTCCCTCTCATACCTGTCATAGCGCCTGCCCCCTAGACCCTTCCTCTTGATTTGTCCCACTCCTTCTTAAAGCTTCTGACTGTCTTACATGTTACCACCCCCGCTGGTAGCACTTTCCAGTTAGACACCACCCTCTCAGTGAAATAGTGCCTCCTCATCTCCCTTTTAAATGTTCCCCCTCCAACCTTAGTCCATGCCCCTGCCTCCCTACCTTTCCTCAGTTTAAACACCCCTCAGTGTTAGGTTTATTTCCTCCCCTCAAGTATTTGAATGTTTCAATTATATCCCCCTTATCCCTCCTCTCCTCCAGTGCGTACATATTCAGCTCCTGCAGCCTGACTTCATAGTCCTTTCCTTCCATCCCCTTTAACATTGTTGCTGCCCTCCTTTGTACCCCCCCCCAATAATTTTATATCTCTCTGCAGGTATGGCCTCCAGTACTGCACACAATACTCCAAATGCAGTCTGACCAAGGATCTGTAGAGATACAGGATTACATCCCTACGCATGGATGATAAACCTCTTGCAATACAGCCCAGTATCCTGTTTGCCTTAGTCGCTGCTTTCCTGCATTGGACAGAGTTGTTCATGCTCACTGTTACCAACACCTCAAGGTCCTTCTCCTCCTCAGTGATCCCTAGCCTCACCCCTCCAGCCAGTTGTCCCCTCCTATGGTTTTTTGTCCTGAAGTGCATCACCTTACAGTTCTTCACATTGAATCATAGCTGCCACTTCTCCAACCATGTCTTTTGTTTGGTGAAGTCCCTGTGCAATTGTCTCCATCTATCCTTTTCATCCACCACTGCCCCCATTTTTGTATCATCTGCGAACAGATTAACCCTGCTCCCAACTCCACGTGGCTATATCAGAGATAAAGAGCCCAAATAGCACCGGGCCCAGCACTGAACCCTGCGGCACCCCACTTGTCATTGCTCTGGGTGTCGAGAACTCCCGCCCACAACCACTCTCTGTACCCTGCCTTGTAACCAGATCTCTATCCACTTTATCAGCTTTTTCCCCACCCCCACAGCAGTCAGCTGCCCCCCCAGCCTCCCATGAAGCACTGTATTAAAGGCCTTTCTGATGTCCAAGTACAGGACTTTTACTGCATGACCCCCATCTAGCTCCCTCGTTATCCAGTCATAATTCTCTATTAGGTTTGTTTGACAACACCTCACTGAGAAAAACCTGTGTTGCTGCCCACCCCAGAGGCCATTACCCTTGAGGAATGCCACCAGCCTCTCCTTCGGTATAGTCTCCATAAGCTTCCCTACTATGGAAGTAAGATTGACAAGCTGATAGTTTCCTGGCTTTTCCATAGGCCCATTCCTGTGTATGAGCACCACGTGGGCCACCCTCCAGTCCAGAGGCAGGCACCCCGTTTCCAGGGAGGTGTTGAACAGATCTGCCAGTGGCTCAGCCAACACCTCCGCCATCTCCCTCAGCACCCTGGGGTGGATGCCGTCAGGACCTGGTGCCTTGTCCACCCTTAACACCCTCAGCCCCTCTAGCACTCTATTCCCTATGATCATTTTGTCTGTCACCTCCTCCTCCTCCGCCTTCTTCCAACCCCCAGTCCATAATGGTAGTGAGTCCATTCCTCTCCTTAGTGAAAGCAGAGCTGAAGTACTCATTCAGTATTTCAGTTTGATCCTCTCCCTCTTCCACTCATTTCCCTCCCCACTTTATCCTCACTATATGTTCTTTGCACTTCCTCTTTTCCCTGACATATCAAAAAAGGTCCTTCTCCCCTCCCTTTAGGCCCTGTGCTATAATTCTGTGTTCTGATAATGGGAGACTTCAACATGCCAGATACAGATTGGTCAATACCAGCAGGAACATCTGCCAGAACTAGGCTCATAGTGGATTCCCTGCAGGGGGAGGGCCTCAAACAACTGGTACAGCAACCCACAAAAGACAGGGCTATCCTAGATCTAGTACTGACTAACAAAGAAGGGATCACAGATCTCCAGGTAGAAGGTCACCTGGGGGCCAGTGACCATCACATGGTATGGTTCAATTTGACTACTACATCTAAATCATCCCATTCCAAGGCAAAAATATGGGACTTCAGAGGAGCTGACTTTGATAAGATGGCCAACAGAGTTAAGCTAGCCTGGCAAAAAGAAACACAGGTGAGGAGGTACAGGCAAAGTGGGCAAGCATTAAGGATACAATACTTGAAGCAACATCCCATTGTGTTAGACAGAAAAGGAAGTGCAAAAGAAGAAGGAAACCACTTTGGTTCTCAAATACAGTAGCAGAAAAGGTCAGAGCCAAAAGGCTGGCCTTCAGAAAATATAAGGGAACACAGCGGGATGAAGATAGGAGGCATACCAAACTGCCCTAAGGGAAGCAGGTAAGGCAGTAAGGCAGGCAAAGTCCCAAACTGAGGAAACACTAGCACGAATAGTAAAGAAGATGACAAGACTTTCTATAGATACATTAGTGAAAGGAGAAAGTCCAGAGGGGTATTGTTGCTTAATGGAGAAAAGGGAGCATGTGAGGAGGAGGACCCTGTAAAGGCATCTATCCTAAATAGATACTTTTGCTCAGTATTTACTGAAGAGAAGGTAGGGCAGGGCCCACAGCTCAGCATCATGGACACAGGGGAGGGAGGTGAGCACTACTCCCTTCACAAAAGAAAGGGTCCTACAAGAGCTTGCTAAGCTCAGGTGGATAAGGCAATGGGACCTGATGGCATACATCCCAGGGTACTTAAGGAGCTAAAGGAGGAACTAGCAGAGCCATTAGCAGAATTGTTTAGTGAGTCTCTGAGCACAGGAGAGGTCCCAGAAGACTGGAGAAGGGTTATGTGATCCCACCCACAAGAGTGGTAGCAGGGAGGAGGCGGGAACTACAGACCAGTCAGTCTTACCTCAGTAGTGGGCAAGATTATGGAGGCACTCCTTAAGGAAAGGATAGTGCAACACCTGGAATCCATAGGGGCACAGGATCCAAGACAGCATGGGTTTACAAAAGGAAGGTCCTGTCAAACTAATCTCATAGATTTCTTTGACTGGGTAACCAGAGTGGTGGACCAAGGGGGAGCAGTTGATGTCGCCTACCCTGACTTCAGCAAAGCTTTTGACACTGTTCCACATAGAAGATTGATAAATAAGCTAGGTAGGCTCGGGGTGGGTCAGAAGTTGGTCAACTGGGTGGCAAACTGGTTGACTGGCATAAAACAGAGAGTGGTGGTAAATGGTATACAGTCAGAAGAGATGCAAGTCACAAGTGGGTACCTCAGGATCAGTCCTGGGGCCAGTCCTATTCAACATCTTCATTAGTGACCTCTAGGTCACTAATGAAGATGGACTAGAGGGTAAGGCTTGTCTGTTTGCAGATGACACCAAGATCTGCAACAGAGTAGATGATCCAGATGGGGTGGGCAGAATGAGAAGAGATCTGGATAAACTAGCAGAATGGTCAGAAGAGTGGCAACTGGGATTTAATGCAAAGAAGTGCAAAATCATGCACATAGGGAAGAGAAACCCTGAAGCCACTTATAGGCTGGGAGGGGAGTTGCTAGCAGTCACAAAGGAAGAAAGAGACTTGGGCATCATCATCACTGATGACCTAAAATCATCCAAGCAGACCTCTAAAGCAGTAGGTAAGGCTAGGGGTGTTAGCGTGTATTAGTAGGGGTATCACAAGTCGTAAGAGGGAGGTAATAATCCTCTGTACAAGACATTGGTTAGGCCCCATCTGAGTACTGCGTGCAGTATTGGAGGCCACACCTTCACAAGGACATTAACCAAATTGAGGCAGTCCAGAGAAGGGCAACCAAATGGTGCAGGGACTGCATCAGAAGACATATGAGGACAGATTAACGGAGCTCAATATGCATACCCTTGAGCAAAGGAGGAGAGAGGTGATATGATCGAGACATTTAAACACCTTAAGGGCATAAACAAGGTGAAAGAGTCTAACATGTTTAAATATAAGAAAAATAGCAGGACAAGAGGACACAGCATGAGATTAGAGGGAGGCCGATTAAGGGGGAATGTGAGGAAATTCTTTTTCACAGAAAGGGTGGTAGATGCATGGAATGGCTTACCACAAGAAGTGGTGGCTATGAATACAGTGCAGGGCTTCAAACAGACATGGGATAGGCATAAGGGAGCAATACAAATGACTATGAATAGATAGGTCACTGACAGAGCAAAGGCCGATGGCACATTTATAAGGTAGAAAAAGAAATGGGCAGACTGGATGGGCCTTGCGGTCCTTATCTGCCGTCAACTTCTATGTTTCTGTATGTAATTCCCTGGAGGCCTTGGCATTTTTCACCTGCCTGGCCACCTCCTTGGACCAACTCCCATAAGCCTCCTTTTTCTCTTCCTTCCTTGTTCTCCTGTACTTCCAAAGCGTAGCCCTCTTTGCCCTCACTCCCTGCAACACTCACTGTTCAGCCAGCATGGTTTTCTGGCTCTACCCTTCTTACTCCTAGCCCTGGTGCAGGCTACTGTGGCTTCCATTAGCCCAGCTTTAATAACTTCCCACTTTTGCTCTGCATCCATCCCCGGCCTTATATCCTGGAGTCTCCCTTGCTGTATTTCTCCCATCCTCCCAAAGTCCACCATCCTAAAGTTCACCACCTTCATACCCATGCCTTCAGTCTCCCTGCCCAACATGAGTATGAACCACACTGTTTGGTGGTTGCTACCAACTAGTGGGTCCTCAACCCTTACCTCCCCCACTGCCTCACCATTTGCTAGTACCAGGTCCAGTGTGTTACCAAGCCTTGTAGTCCCACTTACCATTTGTGTCAGGAGGCCATCCTGGATCGCATACAGGAGCACCTGCTTCCTGGTGCTCTTGGTGGCAGGGGTGCTCGAGTCATCCCCCAACTATCACCACGCTCCCCCTCCTACACACCTTCCTTATCTGCTCTGCTAACTCCCCATCCAGTTCCCCTGACTAGGTTGGTGGTCTGTACACCACCCCAGGCTCAGTTTTCTATCCTTAGGAGTCCAGAAGCCACACCCAAAGTGCTCATTCCTCCCATCCTCCCCCTCATCCCTCATACATTTGATCCCTTCTCTCACACATAGTGCTACCCCCCCTTCAACTCCCCAACCCCTCCTGTATATACTGTACTCCGGGATTGCTAGATCCAAATCATGGTACTCAGTGGCCCAAGTCTCTGTTACTGCAGCAACATCCACATTCCCCTCTGAGAGGAGTGCCTGAAGTTCCGTAATTTTGATTCTCAGGCTTCTTGCTTTTAAGGAGACCACCTTCCATCCATACCCCTCCTTTCCCTCTCCCCTCTTCTCCTTGGTCTACTTCCCTCCTCTGGGTAGTCCGCACCTTTTTTTCATCTTGTTATTACAGGGTGGTGGTGCCTTCTGCAATTCACACTGGCTACCCTGCATGCCCCTTCCCTGAGTCACTTCATCTCTGCCTTTATCCGTATCTGGGGGGGGTGAGCTCACTAGGCTCCCCGATCTGGACTGTTTTACTATTCTCAGTCCTCTTGCCACCCCCCCAGTTTAAATCTACCTTAGTTGATATATAGCCCTCAATTCCACCTTTTAGTACTCCCTCCCTCCCTCCCTCCTGCTCAAGTGTAGCCTGTCCCCTGCACACAAGTCACTATCTCCCCAGATCCTACCCCAGTTTGTCACTAAACCATAATTCTTGGTGTGGCACCATTCTCTCAGCCAGTTGTTGAACTCCTCTATCCTTCCTTTATTCCCCATGCTCACACATGGTACATGGAATACCTCCAAGAATGCCACCGACCCCCAACCCCCCCACACTGCCTGCCCAACTTCTCAAACCACTCCTTCACCACTTCTACAGACTCCCCCACCAAGCTGTTTGTACCCATGTGCAACACTTGCTGAGGTTTCTTCTTTCCCTTCGATGTGCACTTGATCAGTGCCTGCCCTGTCCTTTCTGTTGTCAACCCAGGAATATCTTCAACCCACATATGGCTGTGTCTTTCCCCTCCTCCACCCCATCTGACCCCTTTCATTACAGAATTCCCCAGCATGAGTACACTCAGTTCCTGTCCCTTACCCCTTTCCTCTCTTTTACCCTTTTCTCTACTCCAGAGTACATACTGCACTGCCCCTTACACACTCCAGCTGCACCCTCTTTGTCTCCTGCAACCACTCCCCCTGTTTTTACCTCACTACCTGGCTCTGTCCTGCTCCTCTCATCCCCCCAGTCATCTTACCAGCCTGACCTCTGCCTATTGGGCTTTCCCTATCAAGCTTCCCTCCACTCCTGCTGATCTCCAACCCCTCCCCTATCCCCTCCATTGCAGATTTTGAGCACCCATTAACCATGACTCACAATGATTTGAGATTTGTTGCAGGGAACTACCTTGATGGTTACTCAGGTAACCCAGACTAAGAGGTAGGACTGACAAGATGAAAACCTCAGGATGGTATGCCGTTTGCCTGGGAAAGCAGGGCCCACACGATGCACCATGATGGTCAATCCTGTTTGATGGTGATGTTCAGGGAGCCAAAGCCCTGAGTGGGTCTTTCATTGGATGAATCTCTGCAGCATGAGTGGCAGTCTACCCCGAGATGGAGAGGTCCAGACCAGGTGAGCAGTTCAGATTGATGTCCATTTTAAGTGCCAGATGCTAGTGCAACACATTCTGGGGTGTGGGGAACCAAGTCATGACCCACATTACACATTCAGCACAATTATAATTAAAACAGCCAGGTACCACAGTTTGGATGACAGTCTGGTTGCAATAAAGCAGTGTCTCTGTGAAAACCATACATTCTGCGGTTCTCTCCAATTCCTGACAGACCGATCGCTCCAGGAGTAAGTCTTCAGTCCACACCAGGCAAATTTACTCTCTCACAATTCAGGATTCCTGTCTCAATAACAGCAATGTGGACAAAGTCTGATATCAGATTGCAGGCTTGTTTACACTGGAACATGGTAGCAAGCAGGCCAGACACAGCCTTCCCACCAAATCCCAGCGCTACCTTGGAGGAGCAGCTGCTTGAATTACTTGAGCAGTTCACTCTCTCAACTCCAACTCTACTCTGACACACTGTTGCAGGCAGCTCTGGGATTTCCCAGTGATCCAAAAGGTTTGGTTGGTTGGTCCATCAGTCTGTCAGAGAAAGGACCAGTCCAGGTCCATTTAGGTGACAGACAGTAAAAATTACAATTCCTTCAGAAATTCACTCCCACAAGACATCTGGGGACAGTCTCCATTTTAAGGTCCCCATGGTACCAATTGGTCCAAACTGGCAGTCCAGTACCAAAATGGTGTTTCTTAGCAGAAAGTCCATGCTGCAAAGGAAAGCAGGTTAGACAAACTATTATATTATTATTATTACTAAAGCAGATAGTCAGAAAGCAATCACAGATCCTATTAGGGCTTCCTCTGTACACTTAGAGATGGCAAAATGAAGCAGCTGTAATGCTGCCTGGGTGGGACTCGAGCCTGAAACCACTGGGTTCCCACCCAAATTAATTATAACCCATGAGATAGATACTTCTTAAAGAAACAGGCACAGAAGCTAACAGGCCACCCTCATGCAAGCACATTCAAATGATTCAGACACAGAACACCAGCCTGGCAGTGGTCCTTAGGCAGGCTCAGGAAGACATTTTAGGAACCACCATTTGTGTGTGTGTGTGGAGGGTTACACCAGTATAATATAAAAAAGATGACTCCAGATATGTAATTGTGCTGTTCTAGGCTGACAAATTGGAATCTTGTCCACAACATGAGTCTCAGTGGATCATTGAATATCATTTAATATTTATTTAATGATTTATGCAGGCAAACATTATGGGACATTGTCTAGGGTGTGGAAAAGAAATCTGTCAGACATGGCATGCAGCGTTCGCTGTGCAAGAATGCTAATGAGAGTCAGGGCAGGCATGAAACAGATCAAAATCTAAACTATAATATAAAAGTGCCCAACAGGGTTAGACTGCATGGGGAGAGGCAGAATTGTTCAAGTTGAGCAAATAATACTGGCAACAGCTATCCTCCCCAAACTCTGTGCAGTAAATGGACAGCAATTGGAATCACAAAGGCTATGCAATATCCTCCAGAAGCATGTCTTTCAGTACTGGGGTATTGATTGGTGAAAATATGGCTGCCCTGGGGCAGAGGTATTGATCAAGGGTATAAGACTAGTAATCCCCCACCCCAGCTGCTATTCTGTAACAGGGAAGTGGTTTGGGGTGTATAGATGGTAATCATCCCCTGATCCTCCTGCCATTCAGTGCCTTAGCAGTCACCCGAGCTTAAGACTGCAGTCCCACCACCACATAGAACAGGTAGGATGGTGGTGTTCCTTCTAGTGGCTGAGGGTGGAGGCAATTCTAGCATTGATCAGGCATATCCAACATTGTTCAGATTGCATGAATGTTGTGCATGTTGGTGTTCCATCTTAGTTCCATTCTATCAAGACTTGGGGAAGCTTTGTTAATGACAGGGTATAGTACACATTGCAAGTCCATTGGTTGGCAGGATCCACCAATGGGCTTCTAGGTGCACAATAGGTGTCATTCACAGACAGCTCTATCAGCTGGCAGCAGTGGCAGCATGCCGGTCGGTTGAGCTGCCCGCTGACATTAGGACCATGCCATGATGGGGCAGCAGGGTGGGGCGGGGGTGCCTGAGTGGGTGGGGGAACCACTGGACTACTGGGTTGACCTAAGGGATTACGGCGAATGTGTGATTAGATCAAGATGGTGGGATTGGGGTCAGTTATTATTCCTTTACCACCACAGTGTGCAGCATAAAATCAGAGTGGTGGGCAGGGAGCGGGGTTCATATATGTTTTATTTGCTCTTGCAGTGTGTGGCATACAATTGGGATGGCAGGCAGGGAGGGGGGGCACTGGACTGCCAGAGTGGGAAAGCTGCCAACTCCAGTCTGCAGTACAGTGGCCTGCCTGCCAGTGGGCGAACACCCACTTATTCTACTTGTTGTAGATTTATCTTAAGGAGGCACATCTCTGAACTTGCTCTAGGGATGCGCCTCCAATGTGGATTGTGAATGGGGCTGTGCACCATATGCATGGGCATGCCCCCTGCACAACCCCTCCAGATGCACTACATAACATTAAGGGTGGTGTGTGATGCGCATCAATTCCTTGCCAGAATTGCACCAGTGCACAAGTTGGGGTTGCACCGTCACATCTCGGATGTGCTGGGTGCATCCTTTTTGTGACTCCTGCCCCTGGAGTGGACAGTACTCCTAGACAGGTGAGTCCATTATCAAGTAGCTAGTGACGGCAAAATATGCTAAGTTAAAATCTCAAGTAATTAATAACTGAGCCATTTCTTGCATTTCAAGTAAAACAAGTGAGAAATGTTGTAAGTCATATAAACAACTAACTCTCAAGCTGGATTATGTTTAAGTCGAACACTTCAATTAATTCCTAGCTACAGTATTTTTTAGTCTCATTTCTCAACTAATGAATAAGTAAACAGAAACAATTCCCAACTAATTGCTAGATGGCAAAAGTTAAATATTAATTGAGAAAAACTCCTCAACCAATGGTCAGGCATAATGCTTAACTTTTTAGTTAGCCATTACCTAATGAAAAAGTAATCACTAGTTGTTTGCTAACTTATTTTTTTTTTTGTATGGGTAGGGAGAGACATCACCAGCAGAAAACAGGAAGTTGTTATCCCTCTGTACAGCCAGTTGGTGATACCCCATCTGGAGTACTGCATCCAGTTCTGGAGACCCCATCTCCACAAGGACATAGACAGGATGGAGGAAGGCCAGAGGAGGGCAACTAAAATGGTGCAGGGTCTGCAAGAGAAGCCATAGGAGGAGAGACTAAATATGTATACCCTTGAGGAAATGAGGGAGAGGTGGCACATGATAGAAACATTTAAGTACCTCAGTGGAATCAACAAAGTCCAAGAGGGTAGCATCTTTCAGAAAAAGAGATGTTCAAGAACAAGGGGACACAATTTGAAGATAGATGGGGGACAGTTCAGAGATAATGTGAGGCAGTATTTTTTCACAGAGAGGGTGGTGGACGCATGAAATAGCCTTCCTGAGGAGGTTGTGGGGTCTAAAACTGTGGGAGAATTCAAGAATGCATGGAACAGGCATGAGGCAATTCTTGTGGGGGGTAGGAAGAAATAGGTTGTTGGTTAACTAGGATCTGCAGCTTATCCAATAGGTGCAGAAATGGGCAGACTGTTCCTATCTGCCATCAAAGTCTATGTTTCTATGTTTCTATATTAAACCTTTGAGGATTTAATGCTGGCTGAGGGTTGCTGTATGCCAAGTCCCTTTTCTTCCAGTCCTGAGGGAATGGCTGCTGGCAGGGCTATTGAGATTGCTATTTTGGCCCAGGATATCTCTGGGTGACTGTATGGTTACCCATACCTGTAGGTGGAGGCCAGAAAGAGCAGTGGAAAGGCAGCCAGTCTTGGAGGATGAGGGTTGATGCAGGGCAGCAAGTCCTTTCTGTCCCAGGACTGAGGCTAAATCATCCAAAGAACCCCTTGAACTACTGTGACTTCTTTTCCAGGGGGGTCAGCTCTTGTCGCAGCAGCTCTTCTTTGTACTTGCCCTGTTTTCCTTCATTTTTTTTTATTCTTTATGTAGTCACAGCCATTTATAATGGTTTTCCAGGATTGTGATGATGCACAAGGGGAATGATGCCAACAAATAAATACTGGAGACAAAATATTGTTAAAATAATTCTTTTCATGAAAATCACAACATGAAAAAACAACATAAACAACAAAAAGGACATTCCAGTTCCCTTTAATCCACAATTCAAACATTAGTTCTGCATTTCAGTGACTCACTGAACTGCAGAATGATTGTATAAATTGTGGATTAATGTTTTAAACTGTGGACAGAAATTCCTGAGAACTGATCACTAACTGTTCATATATTCATTCCGCCTTTCTAGGACAAAACATCTGCAAAAGTTGCCAAACTACATTCTGAAATTTTGTGGAAGCAAAATTCCAACTTTTGTGGAAATTCCACCAGCAGAATGTTATTTTTGAACAGCTCTACTCTACAGTGACTCACAAAGTTTACATTACTCATGATGGATAGAATTTGAATCTCACTATTGCACAACATTTGCATCCCTGATGCAACCTAAATATTACATCCCAGTGTAGTTGGAATTGTGAAGAATGGCAGTGCTGAAAATGTATTCACCCAGTACCAAATTAAATTTGCTCCAGCACACTTGGAAAAATGTGCAACCCCAATGTCATGTGAAATGTGCACCCACAAAAAGCACATTAATTTATTGCCCTATGCCATACAGCTTACATCACTGGAAACTGAAGTATATGGCCATACAGATGTACTTTGTACATCTTAATGGAAAAAACATGGGGCAACAGATCCCCACTATGCTTTCCAGGTCTGACCCATGGGATCTCGAGAGGAGCCCTTAGTCTCACGGCACGGAGTCATAATGTCACAAGACATTATGCTGCACAGCTAAATTGCACTGCCAATACAGTGTGATTTATGCCATGTGGCATAACTTTTTTTCTGTTGGGGGGCTCCACACCACACACCCCCTGTTGCAGGGGGCTGAGCCCCCGAACCCCCCCACTAAAGATTCTTAACTCCAGGGGTCGTCCAACTTAGGGAGAACACAAAGTCTGTAAAAAAATAAAATTTCTGGGACTGGGAATCAAACCCGGTCCCAGATGCAGTGCCTGAGTTCCTGCTGTTGTGGCTCCCATCCAGTGAGATACCACAGTTGCTCAGTGGAACCCACTCCCAGCACAGGCCTTATTCTCTGCCTGGGAGTGTGTGAATGGTGCAATACCATGTGCAGAAGTATACACAGTAGTGTACCATTCACTGTCCTAGACAGCTCTATTTTGGGTTAGCTATCATGTCGTATGCTATTAAGCATGCAACATCATGACCTGGTAGGAGTCTCACAATCCCATGGGTCAGGAATGCAGCGGACGTCACATGTTTTCAGAAAGCAGTGTAAACTTATGGTATGTCTGCTTTCAATTTTTCTTGCTCTGAAATGCAAGTGTTGAGATTATGCAGTGTAGCAAGGCGGACAGAGGTTGCAGAGATCTGCCATCTTTGCTGTTTGGAGTGGTTAGAAAATGAATACACATATCAAATCAAGGACCTATAGTGTCCTTTTACTGATTCATTGTGTTTTTTGTTCCATTTGGGTGTTTTAGGCAGAGTTATTTAGTTGAAAAAAGTAACTTTTATTCTTTTTTTCAGCCTGTGCCTTGTATATTGGCCATTTAAACATTTGTTTTTATTTTTTGCAGAACACTGTTGCTTTAGGACTATTATTACTTTTCCAATTGTTTTAGGGTGTGTTAAAAGGAATCTTTGTTTTATATAGTGCCTTTTATTTTCTCTAATTTGCTCTTTCCCAATTATCCCAGATTGTTCCTGTGAATGGGCTTTGTGCACAGAGGACCATACCTACTCACCAAAGACTAATCATAATAATATTGATACTAACATAAAATAGCATAGAATATTTTTTTTAGTTTGTATACAGCAATGCTGTAAGTGTCTGTAGTAGGATACAAAAATGGGGCTCAGATTCTCACCTGGTCACCAAACAGTCAGTACAAATTGTATGACAGTACACCCAGTCACATTGTAGTTTCCCATACTGGGATTCAAACATAGGCATCTATGTTCTCACCTGTGTGCATCAAGCACTACACAGGACATTTAGTTAAGCAATAAGAATGACCAGGGGTTATGTTAATGTTCTAGTTAATCATCCTCTGGAGGTGTGATGTGGCACGAGGTGTAGCTGAGTGCAATCTTTCTCACAGGGGGTAATTAACCTTAACATTAACATAACTCCTAGAAGTACCTTATTGCAATTATAACAAAATCTGGTCAGAGCTGACATGGCTGTGGAAAGCTATCAGAAGCAGCAAGAGCATTGAAAAAAATATACAGTGCTGTCACTGCACAGCAGTCAGATGTAACTGATATTGCAGCAGTTAATGAATTGTGCAAGCGTGATACTCATGCATGAACAGTTTGCCTCAGAGTCAGCTGTGCGTAACATGGCAGCGCTGATATGACTATGTATGCACAATACTCACATGTGTGCAGCTTAAGTCAGCACCTCAGTGTTGCACATGGTGGCCATCAGTATCTCAGCAAAGCTATCCTGTGTCAGCACATCGCACATAGATGTAAACTTGCGTAAAAGTAAGACCCCACTGAAAATGAGATACTGCATGTCAGCCACACTAACCTGTATCAGTGCATTGTAAAAATGGATAAAATTAGGACCCTCCTGAAAATGAGATACTACATCTCAACTAGGCTATCCTGTGTCAGTACATTGTAACAGGGCTATAATAACATCAATAGGTTCTGGGGACATGTGAACCTTGAGAGCAAAGCCTGAGAGATTCCAACAGTTTTCCAGATCTTCTGTGGTACGGTGCAGGTGAGTTTTACCATTTAAAATAAATAAGAACACATAAAACAACCTTAACATTTGTTTTAATGATTTTATTGACAGGTACAATGAAGTCAGTTGCATACATGTACTGTATTAATTAGAGCATACAGGAAAATATACAGGTTTTTTTTCCCAATTTTACATGGAAAATACAATGAAAGTGAGGGTGCCATAAGGGTAAATGCTTTGTTGAATATGGGAACACGGCAGTTGACACCACCATCATTTCACTGTAATCCCCTATGATGCTCCTTGTAACCTCTGGAAACCCCAAAATCATTAGCTGCCTGCCTTTCCTACAAATATAAAACCATGAGAGTTCCAATGCCACTAATTAGATAGGCCATGAAAGGGTTAACATAAATCAACTCTTCAGAGGAAATACTGTAAATCATTGCTACACACATACACACATTGGGACAGATGGCCAAGAATGTAATTTGAAACTGCTCTGTAGTTAGATGCTGTAGCCTCTGTTGGAAGTTAAACATGGGTAAAAGTAAGACCCCACTGAAAATGAGTTACTAAATCTGAGCCAGGATAATCTGTATCAGTACATTGTAAAAATAGGTAAAATTATTGCTCCCCTGAAAATGAGATACTGCATCTCAGCAAAGCTATCCTGTGTCAGTACATTGCCAAAATAGATAAAAGTATATGACCCCACTGAATACGAGATACTGCATCTCAGCTAGCCTATCCTGTGTCAGTACATTGAAACAAGGCTATAATACCATAAAGAGGTTCTGGAGACATGTAAACCTTGACAGTGAAGCTTGAGGGATTCCAACATTTTCCCAGAGCCTCTGTAATGTGCTGCAGGTGAGTTTTACCATTTTAAATAAATAATAACACATAAAGCAGCCTTAACATGTGTTATAGTGTTTTTCCTGATAGTCATAATGAAGCCAGTCATGTACATGTATTGATTTGAGCATACAGGAAAATGTATTGGAGTTTTGTCCCTGTTTTACATAGAAAATATAGGGAAAAGGAGGGTGTCTGACAGGGAAATACTTTGTTCAATCTTGGAACACAGCAGTTAACACCACTATGATTTATTTTTAATCCCCGGAACCCCCTGAAACATTAGCTGCCTCACATTTACCCTTGCTACAAATATAAGACCATAAGAGCTCCAAAGCCACTAATTAGATTGGTCCTAAAAGGGTTAACATAAATCAAATTTTCAGATAAAATAAGGTAAATCATTGCTACAAACATACACACATGGGGAGAGCTGACAAAGGATGTAATTTGAAACTGCTCTGTAGTTAGATGCTTTATCCTCTGTTGGAAGTCATGTCAGTAAATGATTAGTCTCCAAAGATAGTAAGTCACACTGCAATACTGAACAAGCTGAAAAAAGATTCAAAGAAACACATTCTCAGATGCCTGCATTGTATCTGCCCTGTTCATAGCCCAAAAACAAACAGGGAACTTTAATCTCCAGTGCTGTAAGTGACCAGTCCCTCACCTTACACCAGCACTAAATATATCACACTGTGGGGAAAAAGTCTGCACTGAAACATCCTTCACCATCTCTGTCCCTGAGCTAAACAAAGAGCATTACTGTTAGTCTCTCCCCTGTCACCATAAATAAATACAACGCAGAGGGTCTGCTCTATACCAGTTATACCAGTCCTCACTACACCTCTGCCAACAGACAAACATAGGTTGCAATAAAAACCAAAACAACAAATACACATTTTTTATACAGAACAACCAGATGCAAATGTTTAAAATAACTAAAAATAATAATCCTCATTTTCATTAGTGCCCAGCATCACTGCAGGAAAATGCAACAATATCCTTGTTTTCAGTTCTGAACAAATAAGCATTTGCATCCCGAAACTGGCAGCCTTACCTTAACCTACAGTACAGCAGATTCAATGAAACACATTCGTAGTCTGGCAGGACACTTATGGGGCATGGAATTTGGAGTCCTTATCTTAATGATCAGATGTTATTTATGTTAGAAGCACTTGACACTTCTTGAGACAGCAAAGTACCTCTTGTGTGTGCATTGGAACTTGTTAGACAGATGTAAGAGGGCTGGAATTTAGAGTCCTTATCTAAGATGCTACAGTATATTGTTATTTATGTTAAAAGCATTTGGCAGGTCTTGAGTTCCAGAAACCTAGCATAGAGAAGGGAGTATTTTATTCAACTGAATAGTAAGTTGCAGTTGTTGTGGAAGGATACACTGAAAAGTACTAAAATGTTTGCTTTGTTGTCCCATTTTTCCAGCTAAAGACAGCAAGATGGCTATTGACTCCACCCAAAGCCATAAAAAGGGGAAGCAACTGTAGATCAGTACCTTTTGTTGTTTTCCATTTCTTTTTGTTTTCAGGTGAATACAAAATAAAATAGTTCTGCATTTCTCACATTGTTGACTAGCCTGCTGTGGAACGTCTGTCTTCAGCTACTAGTTGCTAGGAAATGCACCCGGCGTAGGACTCCATGACCACCATATATGTGAGTGCCTATGGCAATACAACAGCTAACCAGTGCCCTGACTTCTAACCCTGCTCATGGCACTTTTCAGTAAAGAACACGCTTTGGTTTGATTTTGTACCATGCAGTGCCTTGGCAAAAGTAACACATCTAAAATGAAGATTGACCAATCGTAAATTGGTTCGGCCTTTCATGGTTTGCCGATGGCCCACCAAGCAGCTGAACAACAACAGCGATGGAAACAGTGGCCATGAACAACATTCCAAGCAATCCCCTCCAGTACATCTCCAACTGGCAAGCCTGCAACTAAGCCACCCTTGTGAACCTGTTTTCTACACCCTCAGTCTAATGAGGTTGTGAAAACACTGTCTTGCAAAACTAAGGCCAATGAAACAGCTCTGGAACAAACATCCACTACAAGTGCTGTCCCATGTTCAACAACTGTGGACAGTGCCTCCCTGCCTCTAGCAAGTCATTGCTCTGTAGATTCTCACCCCATGGCAACTGACTCATATCCAGCCCTGAACAGCAAGCAGAAAGGCACAGCAGGATCCATTGACAGCTTCAAAGGACCACCTCCTCAATCCCAAAGCAGACAACAAAATGAACCTGAACCAAACAAGAACCACAAATGTAGCTGGACCTGGGGTCTAGGGATGGCACCCTAATGATGTTTAGGATGTTTTGAGAACAGTAACTGCAACAAGTACTACAGAACAGATGTGGGTGAAAAACAGGTGGAGCAGTGGAGCAAGGGGGAGAAATAATTTATTTTTGAAAAGGATGGTGCTGTGGGAGAGAGCGTAGAAGTGTAAAACATTAAAACTGTCATATGATTGACACTTCCAATTATAACTGATGACATTGCCTATAGTGGGCAGAAGTTAGATTTAGGCAGAATTAAATTTAATGATTAGGATCATGGATTTTTAACTGTTACTGTACTGGTGAAGATAATGGCAGTCAAATGTTCCAAAAAAAAAAAAGAATACTGGTAATAAGGGAACTTTTTTATTTACAATTAATATGCATGTGATTAGGCTTTACAAGTATATTAATAAAGAGATTAACATAGGGCTGATGAATATCATCAGCCAATCACAAATCACCATTCCCCAGACACTTTTATAATGCTTTTAATTGCACTATCCCAAAGTGCTTTACAGTGCAGAAGAAGGTAGGGAGAGCATGTCTCTGCCACTAAGGAATGTGTTTCACTTACTCTGCTTTGCTCTTATTTGTATACTCCTCCTCAGTGCTCTTGGGTCACCTCTGTAAATGGGGTTTGTGTCAGTGGGACTTACCTGATTACCAGAGAATAATAATAATAATAAAAAAAAAATAACATCAATTGCATAAAATAATTTGCCATTTAGTATACAGTTACACTTTACGTGTCTAGAGGGGGATACAAACCTAGTGCTCTGAGTTCTCACCCAGTTACCAATAAATAAATACATAAAAAGTGTCAGCTAGTATATACAGTGGTTACACTCTACCACACTGTAAGTAAGTGTCCATAGTGGGATTCAAACCAAAGCCTCTAAGGTATCACTTGTGTGCTCCAAGCACTAGGCAAAACATTTAGTACTTTTCAATTGCACTATTCCAAAGTGCTTTACAATCCAGGAAGGGCAAGAGAATAGCTCTGCCACTAAGGTATACCGCATGCTAAGATAGACTGCATGCTAATTGTTCCAGGGAAATACTTTGCAAAGGAGATCTTAAAAGATATCATCACTCTGAGTCAGAATTGGATGATTTTATTGATCCAGAGACTGGGAGTGACTTCTGCCCAAGCAATGCCCCTTTGGATAATACAATATCAAGTGATGCTGATGTGGATGGTTGAGTGCAGTACAGCCTAAAAAGGGACACTGTCAACCTTTTTTCCATCATAGTTTGTCTAGTTGAAACTCCACATTTTATGATTACTTACCTTCTCTAGAACTCATTGATGCTGCTCATTGTTTTATCTGTCTCCTTCCTTAGTAGAACCAAAATGTATGTTAATGTATAATTATACCCAACCTTGTTTTGTTTCAAATCCTGGATCTATTCTTATAGCACACTTCCTGATCATTAGAAATGTTTCCAAACAATGCAGCTACTCATCATGATGCAATAGCCTCCTCTACTCCCATTGCTTAATAAGTGGCTGGACTGTGTTGAAGATGTTCCTAAGTCCAGGAAAGATGCAATGAAAGTTGATCAAGAAATGTAAACAGACATGTTTTTGTGTGATAAGACCATCATAGTGAGCAGTCTGTTTTTCACTTCAAAAAATAATCAGAATCAAACAGCCAGCTACATTAGGAGTCTCTACAGAATAAAAACAATCATAGCATGTGTTTTTAAAACTAGGGACACTTTGAGGCCTAACGGGGTTGACAATGCTCCTTTAATGCTAAGCCTAAGTCCCTACATGGATGTACTGTATGTGCACATGTTTGTCCAGTAGTGAGCACCAGCCCAAATCTGTAAGGAAAAAGCATAAACAAAGGCTTCAGCATCAAGCACAACCCAAGCAAACATCCAAACATAAAAAGTAGAGGATATGTAGGGATCTGCCTAAGTTTGTGCAGGTATTGAATCCTGAGATATTGCCCCAGAAAGAGGTCCCATGTGAGCCTTTAACAGAGCTGGAGGTTGCAATGGAGGCTGAGGGGTGTCACACAAAGCTTAACATAAGCAAAAGTAAAAGCACTTGCCTGATTTTGTTACCATACCAGACCAAGAAGGCCCTGTGTTTGTGATGGAGGACATAACACAGGCTGAGGGAAGTTGCTAAAAATGCATGTATAAGCAACCATCCTAAGCAGAGACATTAAAAAACAAACTCTGTCCAGAGCCAATACAGTTGCAGCTCAGCTCACTGAATTTGCGGCAGAACACAGCACAGTCCGCCATGTTCAAGATGGCCACTGGAGCTCAGTGAGCATGCATGAGTCAAGGTGCATGCACACGGTGAAGTTGCACACGAGCCAGATCTCGCACATGTGCACTGAGCTCCAGCAGCCATCTAGGATATGGCTGACTGTGCCATGATTCGCCATGAGTTCAGTGAGCTCGGAGAGCAATGGCAGACAAAGTAGTGCAGCCACATGGTGGGGTAATGAATTCACATATTTGGAGTTGTGGAAGGAAGTACTAAAACTCCAAAATCAAATGTGTGCTTCGGTATCCCCTTCTTTGAGCTGCCACAAGATGGCTGCAGCCTCTGCCCACTGCAACCATAAAAAGTAACATGTTTACCGAGACTTGGAATCCTTATACGGGCAAATAAAACATCCTTGGACTTCAGTTAGCATGTACACAGATGCCTTTTTATAGCTGTGGGAGGAGCCTACAGCCATATTGCTTTAGCTTGAAAAAAAGGGGTTTCCGTGGAACACATTTTTTAAAGTTTTCAGTGTATCCTTCCATAAAACTGCAAAGCCCTATGGCAGTTAAAAAAATATTACCTTCTTTCTTTTTAGACTGATGGACACAAAACATCAAGCTGCTTTTATCTGAGAGCAAATGTGCACACCTTCCAAACGAATCTAAATATCTTTAAAACAATTCAATGTGCATAAAAACAACGAGCACGAAAGTTGTTCAGGACAAAAAGACCTTTTACATGACGGTAGTCACTAATCTGAATTCTTTATATTTTGTAAAATCATTTGAAAGGTATTTTGTCCTGAACAACTTTCATACTGTTTTTTTTATCTGTAACTTGTATACATTTAGAGATATTTACATTTGTTTGGCATAAATCCTATTGCACTTCTAAACAGCCTCAGTTTTGCAAATTACTATGCCACTTGAGTGAAATTCTAAACCAGATCACCTTGTTCATCTCTTGTCATGCCTAATTTAAAGTAGACAGGAATTGATTACTTATGTGCAGCTGTTTGAAATGTCTCTGTTTTCATGAATTATATTTATACCTCTAAAGGATCCCTATTTAACTGTACCTGAAAAAAACTGAAGCTGTCAGTTGTGTTTTGCATTGTTTTCTTTGTATGGACAACATTCTGTGTGGTTCCTTTCATGGAACCAAGAATTTGGAGTTTTGACTATGTCACTTCATGGTTTCAGAACTGTGGACACTGCACTGATAAGTTCATGTTAACATTTCTGAACACATGAAGCCACAGAAAATCTTGTTGCTGTATTGGTCCTTGTAACACAAGATCCACAGAAACAGATGATTTGATACCGTTTATTGACCCAACAGAGTTGTTACAAAAGTACACAGGTGCTTTTAGCTTTTGGATTACACAGAATCCCTTGTCAGAAAACACTGGCAGTTGTTTTGGAAGAACATACTTTTTCAAAACCCAGATCATACAAGAAAAACAGATGGAAAGTTGTTAAAGACCCCATTGGTTAAAACTGCTTTCAAAAAAAAAACAACATCCCCATATAAAGACAGCAAAAGTTCCATCAAAAGAAAGCTATCCCAAGGTCAACTGTCACTGACTTGAAAGTTCATTCCCTGAGAAAAGCTATAAACCAACTGAAGTTTCATTTAAAACTGTGTGTGTCTGTACTAACATTATTTATTTTATTTATTTATTTGACAGTATCAGAATTACAAACCTTTGAGTCAGAGACTCCTTTACAAAGGCTCCATATCAGAGTAGCACAGACATATACAGTCTGCATTATATAGTAGACATACAATAGGTAGTGAACATTATTTACATACAGAGTGTAGTACAAGAAGTTGAGAAAACATATTAGGTTATTACTAAAAGAGGGGCTTCAATTCAAACAATGGCAGGTACTATGCAGGCTCAACAGAGTGGGATGTCAGAGATAGGTAAACAGGCAGGACAGGAGTTCCTTGTTTAGAGATAGTGGGGGATTGGTAAGTGGTAGACATGATAGGTAGGTGGAACTTGGGCAAATCAGATAAGGGGCCATTACAGTTGCGGGAGGCAAAGTGATGGCGCCTGAGGAGAGATTTAAAGTGGCCAATCCTACTTTCCAGTGCAATGAGGTTTGGTAGGGAGTTTAGCCATGTGGGGGCTCTGTAGCAGAATGACCCCTGTGCTAAGGCAGTCCTGATGTGAGGTAATAGGAAAGTGGGTATGGAGGAGCTGCAGGTGGCTATGGTCATAGGAGCAGGTTGGAGGAGAGTGGATAGACCAGGTAGGGTGAGACCACAGGTAATCTTCTGAGCAAATAGACATGTCTGGTACAGCAGCCTCATTGAAGTTAAGCCAGTTGGCTAGGTTGTATAGTGTGTAGGTGTGGGCGAGCCTGGCACTACCCCTCACTAGGCAGCAGGCTTTATTTAGGGAGACTTTAATTCTGTGGACTGTAAATGACAATGAATAAAAACCACAAGGAAAAATATGCTTAAAGAGCAGCTGACACCTTCAGGAGAACTTTAATAAAACATAATATTTAGATAAAGTTCATCTTGTATTTCACATTAGTTCTTTATTCCTCCTCTCCATTATGTATTGCTGAGGTCATTTGCATGAAAACAGGATTTTTTTCTCCTGAAGAGTTCATCTATTTCTGTCTCCCTACCTGAGGTTATAATGCACTGCTTGTGATGTCACAGTCACTCTCATGGCAACAGATTGTGATGTTACAACAAAGCATTATGACTTGAAATAGGGAATACGCTAAAGAGGGAGCTTAACTTTAAAGTAACTGTAAGGGATACAAATCATGTATTCATGCACATTTCCTCAGTAATAAATAATGGGGAGGAGAAATCTAGAAAATATATGGAATACAAGCATGCTTTTACCTAAATATTATGTTTTTCAAAGTTTCTACTGCCCAGTTCTTGATCAATTCATACTGTTTGTCTACCCCCTCTTCTGCCCTTACCCCTGCAGTTTCTCCTTCAGCAGTTCCAGCATCCTGCCAAAATCTGACATTATGAAGCCAGAAACTTTGTCTCTGACAGCTTCTTGTCAACCTCTTATTTGATGTTGAAGCATACAGTTTGGTAATCACTGGTTCCCAGTGGGCCCTGGACTGTCACTTCCCAGTACTGTCCCTGCTTGTGAAGACCAAGTCATGTATGGTTCTTCCCTTGTAGAATCCTCAACTCTCAGAGTGCTTTGTGGCCTGCTTAACATCCACAGTGCCCCTAACGATTGTTAATGATTTCCCTTTGGTGGAAGGATCCAGAGGTTTACTTCTACATTAATGTCTATCTCCCCTGAGCTATACACGGTCCTTCCTTTTAAGGGCTAAGAAGGCTGCCCATAGTGGCAGACTCACTGTGTAGCCCAGAATGGTGCCTTCCTTAAAACGCCTACTAAAGCCCATGAAACTTGGGGAGAGGCACAAAAGAGCGGTCCGTTATGGTGAACATAAGCCCTTCTCCTGGAGTGGGGGCTTACACTCTTCCCCCACCCAAGGGAATCATTCCCCCAGGGGAATGATGGCTTCTCCCTGTATTTTCCGTGTACATTTTCCTGTATTTTCAAATCAGTACATGTACACAACTGACTTCATTATGCCTGTCAGTAAAATCACTATAATACATGTTAAGTCTGTTTTATATGTTCTTACTTATTTTAAATGGTAAACCTCACCTGAAACATATCATAGATGCTCTGGAAAAATGTTGGAATCTCTCAAGCTTTGCTGTCAAGGCTCACATGTCCCCAGAACCTCTTGATGGTATTATAGCCCTGTTGCAATGTACTGACACAGGATAGCCTGGTTGAGAAGCAGTATTGCATATTCAGTGGGCTCATACTTTCATCCATTTTGGCGATGTACTGACACAGGATCGCTTTTCTGAGATGCAGTATCTCATTTTCAGGAGGGTTCCAATTTTATTGATTTTTACAATGCACTGTTACAGGTTAGCCTGGCTGAGATGCGGTATCTCTTTTTCAGTGGGGTCTTACTTTTACCCATGTTTACGTCTGCATGCAATGTACTGACACAGGATAGCTTTGCTGAGATAATGACAGCTGCTATGTGCAACATGGTGGGGCTGATTTAAACTGTACATAATTGAGTATTGTGTATACTAGTCATGTCAGCCCTGTCATGTTACACACTGCAAAGCATGACTGTCTGAGGGGCAAACTGCCCATGCACGAGTATCACACATGCACAGTTATGCTGTCACTGCAGCAAAAGTTATGCCTGACTAAGGTGCAGTGAGAGCACCGCATATTCTTTTCAACACTCTTTCCACTCCTAAAAGCTCTCCACAGCCATTTTGGCTCTGGCCAGGGTTTGTTTGTTTGGTATCCTGTTGCTTTGCTGGTGTACCTTTGTGATCAGTGATGTGCACCCCACTACAGCCTTCTCCAACCAGCGACATTGCCTGAGCATGAACAAGAATTACTTTCTAGCCTTCATCTGCAATTCAGGTCAAATGGAAGAAGCAGGAAGAACAACCAAAGGAATTGCCAGAGCCCAAGATTATTAAGCAATGAAGCCAGAGAGTGGATTCCCCATATGATACAATGAAAGCAGGAGAACCACAGCTCAGAATGGCAAGGTAAAATGTGATGCTTTTCTCCTGACCAGCGAGGTGGTCACTTTGTCACAGAGGTCAGGCTTGATCATAATTCAGTTGAAAGATGAGACCAAGAACCCTTCCAACAATCTAAAACAAGTAAAAATATTGGTGTTATTTGAATAAATTACAGGCTTTTAAGCAGCGGAGGGAGGAGGGGGGCACTGGTATCTTAATTGTAGAGTCCAAGATTCTACCCAAACAAGATGCTCATTTTGAGCCTTCGTCTCAGGGCACTAATAAAAAACAAAAGTACAGACATCAGCTCCAGGCCAAGACATTGCTTGAGCCTCAAATTCCACCCAATTAACAGACCCCCTGGGAGCCTACATTTTCTCATGATATAGTGCCTGAAATACAGGATGAAGGTAGGTACAAAAAGCAGAGAAAAAAACAGCAAGCATCTACATGAGCTCAAATTAGAGCCCCAGCCTATGCAACAGCTTCAGCCAAAAAAGTGCAAACTAAAGCACAAACAGTTGTCTGGGACTAACATACTACCCAAGCCTGAAACTCTGCCCAAACAAGATACCCTGCTTGGGTATGACTTTGTTTTTTTTAAATATATCTTTATTAACATTTTTTTAATGAAATAGAGAACAACAGAACAATCTATTAAGTATTTTTAAATAAGCAGCAGTTCATAAGTACAAAGACAGAAAAAAATAGAAAGAAGAGAGGGCCCCCACCCCCTTCCCTGGGTGAAAAGGTATAGTCTATATACAGAATACTAGTTTTAGTCATTTTCATATTGACAAATAGTTGTTAGGATGTGATCTATAGAATTTGTGAAGTTCATTATCATTTTTAACAAGAATATACTAGAAATCATTTAATGCTACGGCTACTTCCTGGTTGATCCTGTTGCTTTGCCTGTGCATTACTCGCTGCCTGAGTGTCATCCTCTGCCTGAGCCTGACAGTCTGCCCAAGTTTGTTGTCTTACCTGAGGGAGGCACTCAGCTTGAGCATGATGCACTGACTGAGTCTGATACCTTGCTAGAGTAAGAGTCCTTAACCATCTGTGATGCCACTTTCTCAAGTGAATGTGATCCCTTAGCAAATGCCTGACTCTGAAACAGCTATACCAGTGCTAGTTACAGGCCATGACAGGAACAATGTTGTTATACTCCTGTTTACCAATTGAATTCCCCAGCTATTGATAAAAATATCATGTGTTCCCCCATTTATTGGTAATGCAGGTGTCCATGTTGACACAAATGAGTTTACCCCATACAGTATTTTGAGTTATGTTTTAGCAATGATACATAGTGTCTCATATAGTGGAGCAAACAAATTTATATGCAGATCAAGATCAGTTTTTGGCTCAATATAGGGACAAGCTAAAACCACATGCAAGGGCTCAACAGTGGAGTCCTACAAATGTCGATGCCGGTTGGGGGTGGGGGCAGGGGGGATCCAAGGGGGGCTTTCAACCCTAACACCAAATTTCCTCACTTTTGTCGCTGTGGAACAACCCTAACTAATGCATTAAATGGATTTTTTTGCCTCTAATTTCCCTTCTTTTTGAGAAGTATAATGAGAAATAGTGAATGTAATGCGGCACCATGTGATGTCTTGTCACATAGTAACACGGTGCCCACAAACGCAAATGATAATGCTCATGGTGACGCAAAGCAAAACAGAAAGATAAACAGTATTGTAGACAGAAATGGTTACAATAACTCAAACGCAAGCGCAAATGGAAATGCGAGGGGTAACGCACATTGTGCCGTAGACAGGAAAAGTAAGTGAAACGGTTACGGAACCGCAAGCAGAAGAGGCAAGGGTACTAGTAATGTAAGCACACAGGCTAGTTTTCCCCAAAAGCTGCATAGAGAAAGACAGTGAGTACAAAAAATGTATGCATAATAATGGGTGTCGGAGCAGAAAATGAGGAGTTGGAATAGTAAATTGCCTATATCTCAGGAACCGCACGACATAGAAAAAAATGTAAAAGTCATATGATTTATGACTTTCCTGGCTATTTTGTTCTTAACATTTTGAGACAAAAGTCCATGATTCTCACCGCTTTTCAAGATACGGGCCCTGAAAGGTAGCGTAACACGTGAATGTTATCCTATGGGAAAAAGAGAAGTTCGGTGCTACAATTTTGGCTCCTGTAATATTTTTTCACCAATCCAGTAAAAGGCATATCTGTGGGATGTTGGCTTTCTTCTCTCCAAATTTCAGCCCAAAAGACCAAACTGTTAATTTGACGGCAGGGCAGCAAAGAATTCCTATAATGCAGCAGATGCCATAATGTTATCCTATGGGAAAAAGCATCAACTTTGGAGTGCCGTAACTTTTCTGCCTTGAAATATTTATTCACTGAAACACTGAAAGGTACATCTGTGAGATGTTGGATGCGTTCCCTCCAAATTTCAGCCCAAAAGACCAAACCATTCTTTTGCAGCAGGGTGGCAAAGAATTGCTGTCATTTTCACACAGCCTAGAAAAGTACTGTTGAACTTTGTGAAAGCTTTTGCAAATTCATTCGACACTGTCGCAAGTGCGAAAGTACTTTGTGAAAGTATTTTTTCCAGAAATTTGAAAAACATATTTCTGGGGTGTTTTATCCCAAAATAAAGACATGCCTAGCATCCTCATGGTCTGACTAGGTGAATACAAAAAGAATTAGATTGCTACAGAGTCCCAAATTTAAATGCCAAGCATTTTTCTGATGACCAACTGGAAACAAAATGGCAGATTTGTGACAGTAAAAGGGCCATTTGCGAAAGTAAAAACTGCATTTGCGACACTGTCAAACTTTTTGTTTACTTTTCCCATTGACTTATAATGGGAACTTGTTTTTTGAATAACTTTTGAACCATTTAATATTGTTTCACAAAATCTTCAAAAGGCACATCGGGGACCCTCGCCACATGTTCCCTGAAGATTTCGGACTGGTCACACAAACCATGCAACCTCTAGAGATGACCAAAAAATTCCAAAAAAGAGTAAACGCGTGTGCAGATCATGCTTAATAACTCCACAGCCATATGTCCGAACAGTACGAAAGTTGGCAGATCGTGTATTCCAAATTTCAGGCAAAGCTGTTAAATGGTTGCAAAGTTATTAAGGTGCAAAATCTTAGGTTTAACATGTAAATGGCTCCTCAACCCTAACTATGGAAGCACTACCATGCTACCATAATATATATATACTGTATATATATATATATATATATATATATATATATATATATATATATATATACCACTCCTTGTTTGTTTGTCAGATCTATTTTTATAATATAGGTCATACTCATTGACTTCCATAGACCAAAAGCTTGTCTTGTCCCACCAAGTTTCTGTGATTGCTGCCAGATTAATACTGTCATGAGTTAGTATCGATTCAAGTTCTGATTTCTTAATGATATTGAGGCTTCTAGCATTTACAGTTAACATTTTGAATTCATTTGGTTTATAACTATTGTTTTGAACAGAATGGTGTGAGACCCTGTTTGACCAATGTATTGGGTAATTTTCTTCCCAATAGTGTACTTTAAATACAAACCATCCCAGCTATACAATCCATAATTCCTCTCACCAACATGTCAAACATTTAATTTGATTTTCTAATGTCCATTTCTAGAGCCATTCATTAATTTCTTTAATCTTTCTGTTTTTGTACTGGCCTGCTCTAGGAATTGGAAGCATCTCTGAAAAACTTACTTCACTTCCCCATTTATCAAGGCCTCCTTGAGTGACACAAATTTCTTTTTTATTTCTTGTACTCTTGATTGAAATAAGTTGTTAATTCTGACATGGACAATGAGCAAGAGATTACAGCCTCCATGTTTTAGGACACTATCTATTTATTTTGCAACATCCATTATATTTGCCCCTCTGCAGCTGGTACAAGTCCTGTTTATTTTGTCAGGATTACAGATGTGCTTATCTCAATATTTTACAACTGAGTCATGTATCACAAATGTTTGTTTCTGGATTTGTGGGATATTGGCAGAGGCACTTGGGCTGTCTACTGTTGCTAAGGTTATCAGAGGTGGGTCATTTTGGGGTGGTGAGATGGTTCACACATTTACTCTTGACACATGCAATCTTTTTTTTAAATGTTGACCCCAAATTTTCAAGATAGTAATTTTATGACTCTTCTTATAAACATGACATGCAGCATTTATAGTATATTGGCCGAAATGTCATTTCACACCACAAGTGCAAAAATACATCTTGTCCAGGGTTTAAGAAATGACACCTGTCACATTTATGAGGGGGTGTGGAAAAATGTATATGTTAAAAGTGTGGAGTCAAAATATTGAAAAGCAGCAAACTTATGAGTTAACACTAAAGTAATGCAATGTTCCATCATAACCTGGACAGTTTGCCATATCTGTACACCAAATTTTAAGCATAGCTTTCTTATTATTCTGCCTCATGAACTTCATAGGTGAAAGTTTTCAAATCCATGTCAAATGTGATTCCATGCCACCAAGAAATCATTCTGTGCCACGTGTGTGAAAGCACATTTTCACCAGGATTTGGAAAATGACAGCTGTCACATTCATGAGATGGTGTGAAAAAATGACTGTGTTGAAACTTTGGTGACAAAATATTTAAAATTACCAAAGTTATAAACAAGCATAGAACAATTTCTACCTACACTCATTATGTTGTCATTTTTATCATTTTTTACCCCACATTTTCAACATAGCCTTCTTATGACCCCACCTCATGAACTATGATGGTGGAAATCTTCAAATCCCACCCAAATGGTGGTTCACCAAGTGACCACAAAATCACCTTTTGGGCTTGATGTGAATAAGTCCACCACCACTGGTCATGAAGTGGGGTCACAAAAAGGCCATGTTGAAGATTCGGGATCAAAATGTGCAAAAATGACAAATTTACAGTGGGCATAAAAGTTGAAAACCCCATTGAAATACATTGACCCACACTTACCTTAGTTTCTGATATTGCAGTTGTCCGTTCCATCAGCAAGATGTGTCTTCAGGTGGAGAGTGTACTTCACCATGGGACTCATTCAGATGAATGAGACTGTGGGGGTGGTGACTTCTGAGAGTGAGGTCAGGGTGGTAGGGGTCAGATTGGCGAGGGACCATTTTCCTTTTTACAGTTTTAAAGAGAAAAATCATTGAGGGATGGTTTTCTTTTTACAGCTGACACTGGGAAAATTAATACAGGTATGGTGACTGGAGGGTGGAGGGTGCCACTAGACACCAGTGAAACAGTACTTTATAACAGGGAAAGTGACTGGAGGGTGGGGGTAACAGTAGACACCAGGGAGACAGTACTAGATAATGGGGACAGTGACTGGAGGGTGGGGGGTGCCACTAGACATTAGGGAAATATTATTATGTAATGGAGACAGTGAGTGCCACTAGACACTAAGGAAACCTTACTGTGTAATGAGGATCACTGTCGGAGGATGGTGAGTGCCACTAGACACCAGGAAACATTATTTTATATAGTATGGGGAGGAAAACAGGTGCTAGCTCTGAACCCAGAAGCAATCCAGAAGTAAGCACAAAGCAAGAAAATAGCGTGTCTGAAGGGAGGGGGAAGGGGAAGGAATAGCATTGCAGTCAATGGAGAGGACCACATGTGCTTCAATGCCATTGAGGAAGACAAAGTTGAGCTATCCAGTCATGTGCTTCCATAGTCCCACTCTCTACTGTGTAATAACAATACATTGCATAGCTCTACTGTGCTGCTGTAAAAACTGTGTGGGATCTAATTCTTCCCTTGCTAAGTTCTGGCTACAAACTGTACATAGATGATTTTCTACACTGGAATTCCTTTCTTTAATGTCCTGTATTAGTGTCATACAGTAGCTTGAGGCATGATCAGGTCCAAGAGGCAGGCATTTCCAAAAGAGTTGGCAGTCAGAAAACAAAAACATGGAGAAACCAGTGCTTTCTGATGTGGTGAACTGCTCGTTGTAAAATTTACAGATAAAAAAGATGTGTACCTCTTAAGTACCATGCATTATGAATCTATAGCAGCTGTTATGGTTCATGGTCAGGACAAACTGATAAACAAGCCTCTGTCTGTCCTAGATTATAACAAGCACATGGGAGGTATGGACACAACAGACCAGATACTGAGCCCTATAATGCCATTCAAAAAACGATGGCTTGGTACAAAAAATCAGCTATTCATCTGTTTAAACTGGCTGTGTACAGTGCTTTTATTCTGTACTAGACAAAGGCATCTGGTCCTTTAAAATCCTGCTTTGCTTTCCAAACTGGTATTATCTCGAGTCTCCTATTTGATGCAACAGAAATATCTAAAATGGAAGGGAATGAGGATGTAGCCAGATTACTGAAATACAGCTAGAGTGATGACTGCCTGCATCCACCCAGAAGGGGAACCACAGTTCTCAGTGGATGGATTAAACATTACTTCATTGAGCATTTAAACTAGCTTAGGGGGGAGGTGGTAGCAGAAAGGGAGGCAAAAGCTGCACCCCCACAGCCTGAGGTAGTTTGTAGGGAAATCCCAAAATGTGAGAGTCCCACCATGGGGCAAATAAGTCAAATAAATCAAGGAAGTAGGGGATTAGCAAATGGGGAAAGGGGTCAGAAAAGAAGGGGGGCAAGGAGGCACTAACAGAAAAAGGGGGAAGCAATAAGCAGGATATTAAAATCTGGAAGGCCATATGTACAAATGCTAGAAGTCTGGAAAATAGGACCCCAGACTTGAGGCCATCATGGCAGAATCCAGTGTAGATATTGTGGCCATTATCAAGCCATGGTGCACAGACAACCATGACTGGTACATGGTCATACCAGGCTACACAATGTGGAGAAGGGACAGAGTAGGAAGGAAAGAAGGGGTAGTTCAACATAAGAAATGCTGTGGAATCCAGCCACACAAGGGTGAAAGTCCTGGAATTCAGAAGGGCTGATTAAATAAAGATGGGCAAATGTCTCAGGAATGACATGGCAGGGTGAGAGGACCTGGACAGGGTGGAGGAAATGTGGGCCAGACTAAAAGAGGGCATAGTGAAGGCAACAAAGCTCTGTGTCAAGCAGTTAAGCAAAAGTAAAATAAAGAAGAGACTGCAATGGTTTTCAAAACAGGTAACAGAAAAGGTAAAGGCTAAACAAATATCATTCATAAAGGTATAAGGGGACTCAGAGGGAGGAGGATAGGGAACAGTATCTGGTAAAACTAAGGGAGGCAGGCAAAGCAGTAAGGATTGCAAAGGCACAAACTGAGGAAAAAATAGCTCAGAGAGTATCAAAAGGGGACAAAACATTTTTTAGGAATGTTAGTGAGAAAAAGAAGACCAAGGGAGGGATTGTACAGTTAAGGAAGGAGGGGATGACTGTACTAAGGGGGTTCAAGAAAAAGCAAATGTCTTGAACAAATACTTCTGCTTAATATTCACAGTAGAAGGGGAGGGACCTCAAAAAGGCACCAGAAGCTTTGAGGAGAGAGAAGAGGACACCAGTCCATTTTCTGAGGAGAAAGTCTGGGAAGCAGTCACTAATCTGAAGGTGGATAAAGCTATGGGGCCAGATGGGCTACATCCAAGAGTGCTGTAGGAGCTCAGGAAGATACTGGCTCCACCTCTGACAGAACAATTTAAAAGATCACTGAAGACCAGCATGGTGCCGGGGGACTGGCGAAGGGCAGTGAGAGTTCCACTTCACAAAAGTCATAGCAAGGAGGAAGCATGTAATTATGGACCCGTTAGCCTGACATTGGTGGTGGGTAAGTTAATGGAAACACTACTAAAGGAAAGGATTGTGGGGTATCTTGTTTCCAATGGATTACAAGCTTCAAGGAAGCACTGGGTGACAGGGGGGAGGTCATGCCAAACAAATCTGATAGATTTCTTTGATTGGGTGATGAAGAAGTTGGGGCAGAGAGGGGTGGTGGACATGGTCTTCTTGGATTTCAACAAGGCTTTTGACACTGTTTCACATAGGAGACTGGTAAGCTGGTTGGAGAGCTTGGGGGATGGGTAATAAAGTGGTAATCTGGTTAAAATATTAGTTAGTGGACAGGACACAGAGGATAGTGGTAATCGGAGTGAGTTCCAAGGAAGGGAGGGTGACCAGCAGGGTACCTCAGGGATCAGTGCTGGGACTGGTCTCTTCAATGTCTGTGTAAGTGATATAGCAGAGGAGCAGAAGGAAATGTCTGCCTTTTTGTGAATGACGCCAAGATCTGAAAAAAGAATAGACACTCCAGAGTGATGTAAAGGATGGGGAGGGATCTGAAAAGCCTAGAGGAGTAGTCAAGGGTATGGCAGCTGGATTTGATGCAAAAAAAGTACAAAATAATGCACTTGGGCCATAGAGGTAGGGGAGGTACCCAAAGACTGGAGGACAGCAGATGTAGTCCCCTTATACAAAAGTGGGAACAAAGAGGAGGCAGGGAACTACAGACCAGTCAGCCTCACCTCGGTAGTGGGAAAGATCATGGAAGCACTACTGAAGGAGAGATTGGTGGAACATCTGGTTGTCAATGGACTACAGGACCCAAGGCAGCATGGTTTCACCAGAGGGAGGTCATGTCAGACCAACCTCATTGAATTTTTTGACTGGGTGACTAGGGAGGTGGATCAGGGGAGGGCAGTGGACATGGCCTATCTGGACTTCAGCAAGGCCTTTGACACTGTGCCACATAGAGACTATTACACAAACTGGGGAATATGGGTGTGGGCAGGACAGTAGTGTGGTGGGTAGGTAACTGGCTGGGTGGCAGGACACAGAGGTGTTGGTAAATGGCCTGTCACTCCACAGAGGGAAGAGTGACCAGTGGGGTACCACAGGATCAGTTCTGGGACCGGTCCTATTCAACATCTTCATCAGTGACATTGCACAGGATATAGAAGGCAGAATTTCACTGTTCGCTGATGACACAAAGCTCTGTAACAGAGTAGACACACCAGAGGGTGTAGACAGAATGAGAAGGACCTGCAGAAACTTGAAGAATGGTCAAGGGTTTGGCAGTTGAAATTCAATGCAAAGAAATGCAAGATAATGCATATGGGGCACAAAACCCTGGCACAATATATCAGTTCGGGGGTGAGGATATAGCATGCACCAAGCAGGAAGGATCTTGGGGTTGTCATCTCTGATGACCTCAAGAGTGAGAAACAGTGTGACAAGGCATCAGGTAAAGCAAATAGGATGCTGGGATGTATAGGCAGGGGCATCACCAGCAGGAAAAGGGAGGTCATAATTCCGCTATACAAGACACTAGTGAGGCCCCACCTGGAGTACAGTGTACAGTTCTGGAGACCATACCTACGTAGGGACATAGACAGGGTAGAGAAGGTTCAGAGGAGGGCAACAAAGATGGTGCATGGGTTGCATCACAAGTCCTATGAAGACAGGTTGAAGGAACTGAACATGTACCCCTGGAGGAGAGGAGGGAGAGAGGGATATGATAGAGACATACAAGTATCTTACAGGGAGGAACAGGGTGCAGGAAAACACTATTTTTAAGCAAAAAGATGTTTCAGGACTAGAGGGCATGGATGAAGTTGAGGAGGACTATCTAGAGGAAACATGAGAAAGAATTTCTTCACAGAACGGGTGGTGGACAAGTGGAACACCCTGCCAGAGGAAGTGGTGGGGGCTGAAACAATCACAGGATTTAAGAATGCATGGGATAGACATAAAGGAATTCTAGAGGTCAGGGGTAAGGGGAAATAGACTTCTAGGAAAACAAACTGAACTTACAAGCTCAAATGGGCAGACTAGGTGGGCCATAGGCCCTTATCTGCCGACACTGTCTATGTATCTATGTATCTATGAAACCCCGGAGCTGAGTACAAAATGGGCAGAATGATACTGACAAAGACCAAGCAGGAAAGCATCCTGGGAGTAATCATATCGGATGACCTAAAGGTGCCCAGATAGTGTGACAAGGAGGAAAAAAACTAATGATAAAATGGGCAGACTGGGTGAGTCAAGAAGCCCTTATCTGCCATCACATTCTATGTGTGTATGTTATTTCTGCAGAACACTGTCACCTACTGAAAGCAAGACTAGACCCCAAATGAGATGTAGGGTCTGCTACTAAAAAGGCATTAGGAAAGACAAGAGATATTACTGTCCACAATGTGCCACAGAGTCAGGCCTGTGTCTGAAGGATTGCTTTGAGAAATACCACACCAAGCTCATTTACTGGAATGATTAACTGACAGGTGCAAAAGCTCATGTTGTGTAGGACGAGAAGGACAAAGCAGTCAGAAGGTTAATGACATTTTGGGAGAGGTTATTATTTTCTTATCTCAGCACCTACAAACCTTTGCTGTTATTATTATTCTTTGGGGTAATAAGTCAATGCCCACTAAGCACAATGCATGTTTTCAGGGGCAACCCGGGAGCACTAGGTGGGTTAAATGACTTACTCAGGGAGGTTGAGAGAATGAAACCCAGGTCTGCTGGATGTACCAAGTTTATTCATAACTCATTACTCTAACATCTAAGCTACAGTATACCAGCAGCCCTTTGTTCAAGGGACCTCAGGCTATTGTTTATAATTGCAGGAGTCATATACAATTTTTTTATCTTGTATTTTATGGCATTTTCAAACAAACAAGTGCAAATCATTCCATTCACAAACACAGTTCTAGCTAATGTTTGCACAAGTTAACAAAATAAAATTAATACCACACATACAGCATTTTTTAGTGTTACCCTAACAGGCACCAGGTATCAAAGGGCTACAAACACTGCCCGGGTGCCTACTAAAAAAGGTTGAGGGGCCTGGGTTTCTATTCCTGATATTTTAAACTGTCTCTTTCCCAAGAGAACATAATTGTGCAGTGCCTCCTCTCAAAGCATACTTTTAAGTGGGTCCGGATAATATCTAGTACAACCTCCTGGGATGCTGCACCCACCCACAATACCATCTTGTCACCCCACACATGAATCAATAACCAAAACACCACATTTCACATATTTTGAATTAAAGGATCACTGTAATAATATGCTCACACACCAGATTTTATAAAAAAATGGATAAGGGTTAGGATAGGGTAAAATGAAATATAGGTTAAGTAAACAGTTTTTGTTTGGCATTTCAGAGTGGCATTCTTGGTATTGCAACAAATATAATAATTTCTCATTTTAAATTCAAACCCCTTTAACATATTTGGCCACCCACCAACCTGCTGATGGATTCAGGCCTTAGACACTGTCTGTCTATCTAGCTGTATAGATAGCAGATACATATTGTGTGCCCACACTGGTACCAGTTGCCAGAACAATATAGAACCCTGCAATTCTACAGTTTAAACCTGGGTACCCAGTACTAAATGTAAGTTGCAGGACTGATGCAGTTGCAGCTGAGTTGGCCAGCACTGGGGCCGATAAAAGAAAAGTTGATTAACCTTTATATTTTCCCTTGCATTACATGTTAGAACTTTAACTCTTTAGGTAAACAGTCAATTCCCTCACCGTGGTAGCTTGGGCTTTAGCTTGCTGAAACTGGGCAAACCAAGACAACTATTTACAGTTCCTTCAGAAGTTGCAGACCAGGTCTGCTTACTCATGGTTTTGCAGTCATCTTTAGGCAAAGCCAAAATTAGACATCACAAGGTAGATTCAAGGTAGTCACAAATGGTGCATGTAGCTTTAGCTGCAGTGCAGGCAGGAGCTTCGGATGGCCCCTCTTTTACCAGGCTCTTGTAGCTTGCAGGCTGGAGACTTCTCAGCTTCCCTTGCAAATACCCCTTTCTTGGCCTTGAAGTTACATTTCTGGAACAATTCTGGCAAACAGACCAGGCTGGGACCAGGGCCAGAATGCTTTGGACTCCCACTTCTAGGCTATGCCCCTCGGATGGGGAGTGCATATGACAGTGCCAAGGTTGGCACACTACCAGGCTGACTCCCAGATTGATCTAGAGCAGTCTCTCTTTTCAACTCAGGCATCTCATTTGCTTCAAGTCATCACAACTACTTCAGCAATGTAGCCAGTGTGGCAGACATGGTCCTTTTGCTTGTTAGGTCAGAGTTTCAAGAAGAGGGGTGCATTCCCAGTGATTTTATACAAGACCCTCACTCCTACACAGGGTGAATGACTAGAGCTTAAGGCATGGCTCCCAATGCTGATCACAGGAAAAAGTCTCTTTCTCTCTTACACATTGCTGCACATTCATTTAACTTGGCTTCTCCAGCCACACGGTTAGCACATCTGCTGTAGCTCTCTCATAAGGCACAGTCTTTTACAGTAGCCAGAGGGAAGTACTGGAACTTGAGGCAAGACTCCTGACCATGATAAGCACATTCAGAGTTGCAGACAATTCACTTTACTTGCTCAAGCTTCTCACAAGCAGAACAAACAGTTCCTTGGCCAGCTGGCGTTCTGCAGCTCCAAACAGAACTTCACATCATGAAGTCCTCTCGGGCAACTTCAGGCAAAGCGCTGACCTTAGGATACTTTCTCTTTCACTTCTTTAGGCACATTAATCAGTCACATCATGCATTTCACAAACACAAGACCCTTCATTGGTCATTCGAATAAACAGACGTCTACCCAATTCTTGCCACTGATCAAATCAGGGTGGAGACAGATACTGGGGCTTCTCAGCCCTACCCAAGTTTCAGAGTTACTTGTACATTTTAGTAGAAGTTTACTCACATCATGATCATTGAGAGCAAATATAAATGCAGGGTCTGCTCGGGGGCCCTGGGCACACAGAGGGACTTAGGCCGTGGCAGTGCAAGATCAGGGAACACCAGGAGGCATACAGGAGATAACAGGAGAATAAGACACTTAAGATATGTCCCACAGGAGGGTTAAATTATTATTAGTTAAAATTTACTAAATGGATTCAGAATTTTAACTGTTTAACATTAATTCTCTGGCCTGTAGAAACCAAGGAAAATATGTATTTTCCTTCATGCTTATTTCTACCAAAGTCTCTGGTAAAGGAAGATGAGTTAGGTACCACTGTAACTAGTTCACTCTCTCTAGAATCCGACAAAGGGGTGTTCATATACTTGCATCCTATTTTACATATTCAGTTGCTTAAATGTGAGAATTATGCACATTTAAATTATTTTTCATAGTCCTAGCAAATGTAAGGAGGACTATGGGTGGCACATTTTTACACAGATACACAGTAGCTACTCTTACTTACTGCCTTGCTTCAGATTATACTGCTGTTTTCAATATTAGCTTCCTTATTGCCTTTACTGTGGAATAGAGCCCACACCCCATTCTAGGGTAGGTCAAATTTCTGTTCAGCACAATTGTATTCAGGTTTGCCCTTAAGTTACTGCCTTGATACAGTGTTTACTGCTGTTAATAATATTAGCTGCCTATAGTGTAAGTTACTGCCTACATATACTGCTTTTACTGTTGAAAGTGGTAAACACCCAATCTAGTGTAGGTCAGTTTTCTGCTTAGCAACTTGCCATTTGCCCTTCTTCTATGTCCCAGTGTACCACCTGCTGATTCTGTTAAGTAATCTGCTGGTACTATCGAACCAAGCAAGTTTTGTGTGTTGATTAGCCTACTCCTAGGAGATCTATACTACTCTTCTTACTGCCTTCCCTGATCTCTTGTGATAGGCTCTGCCTGCATTAATAAGCCCACTGTTCACCCTAGCAGGAGTATGCATCTTAGTCAGATAGCATATTCATTTCTTTAGTATTCTCCTCACTTGGCACCACTGGCCTGATGTGATGTTAGGGCTGAGAACTAACTAGCACGATGCTCTCAAAGTAATCCCTTCCTTTCTCATGGGTAATCAGATAATACTCCTACCTAGGAGGTATTAAAGCTGACTTGGATTTCTACTGAGCACACAGTCTGCATTCTTATCACTGTTTACCCTCACAATACAATCACAGCTACACTATCCTTCCATGCTTCCTAGACTCACTGAACCGTGGCCTGCAAAGGTATAGTGATATGAACATTATATACTTTGTTCTTTGCCTGTATAGAATACTTTGCTTTTGGGCGTCTAACCCCAAGTTACACTCCCTTATAGAATCTCTCCCCTAGCCTCCAACAGAGGCATTTTATAACTACAAGGACCAGGTTCCTCCTGTAATAATCTTTCATGGCCTATGCAGAAACAAGAACTGCTACAAGCTATTATGGGGACTAAAATAGTGCTATATGCTGAACTGGCCTACCCCACTATCACTAATCCCTGTGCTTTAGTCTATTTTACTCCTTACTTCTAGAAGGTGATGATGAAATCAATCTAGGCCCCAATCCTCCAAACATCAGGGTGTCCTCTCCCAGTCACCCCTACTGGTGCAACACTGAAGGTCTCAAGACAGCACATTTGAATGTCAATAGCCTAAGGCCCAAAATTCGTGAGCTTGAAGCCTGGTCAAGCCTGCATTCCCCTGACATAATTGGCATATCAGAAACCTGGCGTAAGCCCTCTGTACAGTCTCATGAAGTTGACCTCCTAGGGTACATCATCTTTTGCAAGGATAGGATAAGTAAAAAAGGAAGTGGGGTCCTCTTTTATGTTAGGTCTTCCTTTACAGCTTCTGAATTGGTCAAATCTTCACTTGATGATTCTCCATGTGAAGCCATCTACCTTACCATTACCTGTGTGTGTGTGTGTGTCGGGGGGGGGGTTGCAAAAAGCCTACATGTTGATTGCATATACAATCTCCCTATAATGTGGCCCAAATTGCACCACCCTCATTGATCAGCTGCATAACTGACAAGTCATTGGGTGAATTAATATTGATTGGGGATTCCAATATTAACTAGAAACTAAATTGTCACTTTGGAGTAAATTAGCTCTTGCTGACACTAACCTATCTCAGATAATTGATGAATCCACAGAGATGACCAATAGAAAAAGAAATCACTCACTCCTAGACTGATACTAGTTAATAGACAACACAAAATCCATGCAGCTGGTATCCTACCAGATTCACTTAGTGACCACTCCCCAGTGTTCTGCATTTGGGAAAACAATGTCCTCAACTTGCCCGCTAGAAGTATCAAGACTAGAGAACCCTCAAATTTTGATGTGACCTCCTTTCTCTCTCTAGCCTAAAGGAAGTCAACTGGAGGTCAATGGCTGACCTGCTGGATGTAGGCAGTGCCCTGGACTTCTTTATACACAATTTTATAAGTGTCATAAATCAGCACGCCCCAGTCAAACTATGAAGAGCTAAAGGCCACTGCTCAAGATGGCTCACAAGTAAACTCCGAGCTGCTGTGAGTCAGCATGCTAGAGCTTGGGACAAATACAAAAATACTGGTCTAATGTCAGATTGGCAAATCTATCGAATGCAACATAACACCTGCAAAGTCAATCTAAAACAGGCCAAGTGCAACTGTTTGCAAAATCTACAGGTCAAACACCTACTTAACCCTAAACATTTCTGGGCCCAAATATATCTACTATTAAAAGGGTGGCCAAGCCCCATAAGCATGAAATTTTTTTTTTTTTTTTGAAATTCTCTTTTTATTAAGTTTAAATAATAACAAGATCATATGTACGAACACAGGTATAATACAACAGAATAACAAAATCCAACAGGAAAGACATGGGATAATAGACATAGGATAAAACTAAACCCCCTCCCCCAACCCTAGAAGGTGTCACCACTGAGGAATAGAAGAGAGCGGAGAAAGTTGATAATTAGGGAAAAGGAAGTTACCCAGTCAAAGGACACAACAACAGCCTGCCTCTAAGTATCAGGGAAAAAAACAGCTCCAATGATAACTGGTTCCTGGGGAAGGAAGGCATCAGGGTACCCATAGGGGTATACTGTCAGCATTAAATTAAATCAAAATGGACTTGGGCCTAGAAGTCAGTGTAGGTATAGGGCGTAAAGCTTACCCCATTTTTTCTGAAAGGCAAGGGGAGCAAGTCTGGAATTGGCTATCAGCGTCTCGACTTTAAAACACAGACATTTCTTCCACCCAGTCCATGTAAGAAAGCTCTAGATGGTCCGACCAGTGATGCAACACTAGTATTTTGACCGCCATTGAAATAAGAGCCATATGGTACCTTCTTTCCTTAATGTTAATATCTGAATAGATACCCAGTATACAAATCTCTAATGTAAAAAGATCTTGCAAACCTAAAATGGGGTCTAAATTATCCCGAATAGCATTCCATAGTGGAGCTACCTTGGAACAATACCAGAAAATATGGGGAATACTACCCAAGTCCTTACCACATCTGAGACAATTGGGAGAACTGGACTGGTCGAATTTCGATTTTTTAATGGGCGTAAAATACATGTTATTAACAATAAAATATTGAATGAGTCTATTCTTGTCAAGGGTATTGTATGTGTACAGATCTTTCCAAACCTGGTTCCATGTGAAAGAAAGACTTGGAGCAGTGGAACCCAAAATTTGGATCCAGTTAGAGCATCCGAAAGCTGACATTCATGAGGTATAAGTATAGTTTGATACTCCATGGGCTTGGCCGACAGTCTTTGACTTCCATTAAAAGGGGTTTGATTACCGACGCCGACATTGTATTGCCAAAATCTTTATTTATGAGATGCTTTAATTGATATACTTTGAAAGCCATTTGGGGGGAGACATTTAAAGCTAATAGTAGCTCATCCGTCGACCCAAGACCCCTTCGCACGAATAAATCTTCCACTAAAAGTCCCTGGATTGGGGGTAACCACATCGGAGGTATCCATTTGGTACCAATTTTAATATTGGGATTGGAAACCAGTGGTTGTCCGGGGTCTTTGGTGTGTTGGATTTTAACTGCAGCGTAGAATTGGTTCAAAACCCTCACCGATGTTCCCACTGCCGAGTTTTGAATATAACGAGGTAAAATTGAGAAGTTACAGTAAAACAAACTAGAGGGGTCTATATTTCCTTGCTTAATGAGATTAAGGTCTAGACTTAGCCATAGCGGCGAGGATTCTGCCTCACTGTTACCCAGCCATTTACCTGCTTTAGCTAGATGGCTAGCCCAGTAGTAATATTCAAAATTAGGGAGACGAAGGCCTCCTTTATCTTTAGGTAAACAGAGTTTATGAAAAGCTCATCTAGGAGATTTGTGATTCCAGATAAAGCGAGTCAGAATTGAGTGTACCTGTTGAAAAGGTTTTGGTAACCAAATATCCAATAGATTCAGGGATAGAAAAGATGCGTAAATATTCATTTTAACAATGCTAATTCTACCCCTACTGATAAGGGAGTTTGTCCCATCTTTGTAAATCGGAGTAAATTTTATCTACTAGGTCATCCAAGTTTAATTTTTAACCAAATCTGGGTCAGGTCAAATAGATAACTAGATATTTAAGGTGGGATGAGGCCCATTTCATGCCAAAGTGGGACATACTGGACTGGGGTGTATACAAATTGAGAGGGAAGATTTTGACTTAGCCAAATTAAGTTTATAATTAGACACAGCACCAAATTGTTCTACTACGCTTAAGACTACCCGCAGGGAATCAGCTGGATTGGTTAGCTGTAGTAGAATATCATCTGCAAAGACAGATATTGTGGAGGTTTGCTGAGCAATAACACACCTTGGATCTCGGAGCCACCTTAAGATTAAGTAGCAGGGGTTCCAGGTAGAGGTTAAAGAGATATGGCGAGGGGCAACCTGACGGTGCCTGAATACAACCGATACTTAGATGAAAACCCTGCAGTAAATTTTAGCCAAGGGATCTTTGTATAGGATCTTACCCACTGAATAAATTTCTCCGGGAAACCAAATTTAAACATAGTGCTCCACAAGAAATCCCAATTGACACGATCAAGGCTTTCTCAGCATCTAAAGCCACTAGTGCCATGGGAGCTGTGAGGTTTGGGCTGCTTGGAAAACATAAGATAGAACTTCATATGATCGGCAGCCGATCTACCTTGCACAAAGCCTACTTGTTCTCTACTCAAAAGTGATTGCCATACTTGTTTAATGCGCGAAGCCAGGATTTTAGACAAGATTTTGATATCACAATTGAGTAGCGAAATAGGCCTATAATTGGCTGGATCCAGAGAGGATTTGTTTGTTTTGGGAATCAAAATTATAATGGCTTCTAATATGGTTGGGTCCAATAAATCAGAGGAAAGAATGAAGTTGTTAAACTCCAAGAGGATTGGGGATAATTCCTTGCAAAAGGTCTTATAAAAATTGGAGGGTAAGCTGTCCGTCCAGGGGCCTTATCTGGATGAAAGATTGTGGATAGCCTCTTACCTCTCTCAAGGATAAGGAGAAGAGAGGAAAGCTGCTTGGTCCCCAGAAAACTTGGTGGGGAAATTGGTTTGAAGAAAGCCTCCGATTATGGCAAAGAGAAAGGGGTTGATACAGCTCCATACAGATTTTGATAAAATAACCTGAAACCTCCACAATATCTCTGGGACCTGTCTTGATGGAACCATCATGTGCCTCTAAAGCGGGGATCAATCTTGAATTTTCCACTTCCTTAAGTTTTAGGGCCAAAAGTCTACTCGCCTCTCCCTTGGTCCAAGTATCTAGCTTTGGACCTCAGCAGCGCAAATTCAGTCTTTTCTCTGATTAACTCCTCATACTCATTTTTAAGTTTGTATAACTGTTCTAAACTCTTTTGGGACTTAGAAGAAGTGAGGGAGTCTTCTGCCGCTTTAATCTGGCTAGATAAAAGAAGAAATTTTTGAGTTCTGAGTTTTTTATTCCTAGAGGAAATTTTAATGAATTCTCCCCTTAAAAAACATTTTAATGAGCACCATAGTATATCATGTCTGGACACTGAACCCTGGTTAATGTCCAGGAATTCTCTAATTAAGGACTTAACCTGAACGTTGGATTGCTCATCCTTTAGGACTTGAGTATTGAGCTTCCAAATTGAGTCACGCTGTGCCAAAGAGAAGGGATTAAGTCGAAACCATACGAGGGCGTGATCAGAAATTACAATAGGCTCAATACCTACAAGGGGTATATTAGTCATGAGAGGGGTGCTTACCAGAAAATAGTCCAACCTAGACCAAGAGTTATGGAGCGGAGAAAAGAAGGTATAACTCTTATTACAAGGGTTCAGAGTCCTCCATGGATCTACCAAACCTAACATGTTACCTAGATCTCACAGTGCCAATTGCGCTGGGGATGGAGGTTTCAGAGGCCTATAGGTTTTGTCTAACTCTTGCGATGGGGCTATGTTCCAATCCCCCCCAGGATGAGGGGAGTTGGTAAATAAACACTCAGTTTATCTATTAGTTGCATTAAGAAACCAGCATCTCCCCCAACAGGGCCATAAACAGCACCCAGGATTATAGCCAAATTATAAAGGGAGCCCTGCACAAAAATAAATCTGCCCTCAGGGTCTTGTGTAAATTTCTCCGGTGTAAAGGGAACCCCTTTTTTAATCATGATAGCTACCCCTTTTGAATCAGAGGAGTCATCGGCAACAAAAACTTGAGAAAAACCTTTAACCTTTAAAATATTGGCTTCTGACGTGGTTATATGGGTCTCTTGTAAAAAAAGAATGTCAACCCCCAACAGGGAACAATTAAACAGTATACGGTTCCTTTTGTTACCTTCCCTAATGCCCCTAATGTTCCAACTGGCTAGTTTAATATAATCCAGAGCCATCCCTTAAGAACAATAGTAGGACTAGAGCAGGCTGCATAGGGGTCCCCACGCCTAAACCAATCAGTGGTGACACCTTCATACTCTCGATCAGCCTCCCGTCACCTCCCGTAGTAATAAAAGCTCAACAGCTCAGCTGAAAAATAAAAGAGTTGAGCTTCATTATAAGCAGACCAAAGGCGGATAAAACCCCACAATCCTCTAAGTAACCAACAGCAGACGCATCCCTCCCAATACCAATAACAAACTATAACAACTTTAGTTTAAACCCTATTTACAGCCCAGATTCCAAGCAACCAGTATAACAGGAGTAACAAATTGAACCAAGCTACCCTCCCCACCCCTTGGGTACCATGAAAACTCCCAAAGCAATCAAAGTAAACATAGCAATGTATACACACCAATTTCAATTATTTAACAACCAAGCCCCGAGGAGAGAAATAGTTCCATTCAAATGCAACAATACAGGTACCCACCAAATCCCATTAAGTCGCAAGGCAGGGCTCTGAGGCGATTAAACTGCTGAGCCTCCCGCCCCTCCGGCGAAGCGAAGAACATGATCCAAAAGGTACCTCAAAACAATGTATCTGGTCAAAGAAAGGGAAATAAGGAGGTACCTGGGAGAAGTCTCTTGGGAATAGAAGGTCCGCTTCCCATAGCAGGACTGATCGCACCAAACTGGAAGACAGGGATGAGGAAGTGTAGGGAGGTTTTGACATGGACCAAACGGTCCAACCACAAAAGCGTCCTCCGGAAACACACCCCCTACTTAGCAGTACCCAGAAAGTAACTGAGAAGACCAGACGTGTCGGAAGCAAAGTACAGGCCGATCAGGCCTCGCGGCCTTCAACCCCCCGAGGCCTACTCCCACGCAGGACCCCACCATGGAGAAACTCTCGGCAAGGAAAAACAGGTACTTAGCACCACAAAAATACGCTAGGCAAGAATGCTAGAAGGGGCCAGAGAAAGAGGAAAAAACTAATCAGGGCCAGTTAGACAAAGAACTAAGCACTTGCACAGGAACTAATAAGGAGGGAGTCCAGCTACACTGAGATATTTTAAGAGTCACTTAAATAAGTCCGGGAGCAGTTTAGTTAATTCAGATAGTGCATCCTCCGGCTTCTCATATGCGCTATGTGCCATCGATCTGGACAAGCAATTTGGCAGGGTAGTTCATTTTGAAGGCTCTCCCAGCCGCTATAAGCTTCTTGACAACCGGTAAAAAGCAGATCTTCTCTGTCGAACTTCGTAGGGAAGGTCCTGGGTGATCCTGAGTTTATTGTTGCTCCAGAGGATGGATTCAAGCTCTTTAACCTTCGCCAGAATGTGTTGACGTTCCAGGTAACTCAGGAACTTAACTATTATAGGCCTGGGGGGAGCACCCGGGGGTGGTTTGGGCCTGAGAGATCTGTGGGCTCTTTCTATGTGATACTGCTGATGAATAGGTGAAGGGCCCACAACTTTGTTAAGAAATTGCTGAATGGAGCGCAGGGTGTCTCCCCCCTCTTCAGACTCCGGGAGGCCAAGGATCAATACGTTGTTCCTACCGGCTTCTTCCTCCAGGTCCTCTGTTTTCATCTGGAGTTTTTGGATATGCTGCCTCAATCTGGTGATCTCCGGGTCAGTTTTGTGCTGCCACTGCTCTATTGAGGAAACTCTGGCCTCTGAGTCGCTTACTCTCGGCGAGATCAGCGAAGTCCAGCCTCAGTGACCTAATCTCCTTAGAGATTTCCTGTAGAGTCTCTCTGAAAGGGGATAATTCCTCTAGAAAGCGCTCCTCCGTTAATATAGTGCCTGGTGTAGCATTAGATACCCCGCTGGAATGTTGCTTGGCCATTGGGGCGGTGTTGGTGTTAGTATTCCTGGCCTTTTTGGAAGCCTTTTCTGGCGAGGTTGGGGGAGTGTGTTTGACTCCCGCGGCCTTCATTTCTGTATCTGCCATCGCGATCACACTGAAAGACAATCAATTTGCCGATCGCGATCCTCGAGGGGTCCTGCAGTGTTAGGAGACCCTCTCAACTCGCCTCTGGGTCGGCAGTCTAGTTTAAGGTGCAAAGAAAAGCTAATTTAGGAGGAGGAAGGCGGGAGCTCCACAGTAAGCAGCTTTTCAGCACCACTGCATCACGTGACTCCGAATAACTCTGTAAGCATGAAATTTACTCTGGTGATCAAATAAGAACTGATCCCCTCAGTGTGGCCTCCATCTTCATTAAGATTTTTACTGACTTGGACAGATTTAAATCCCCTGCTCATGCAAATGCCCAATGGCCTCCTAACCTCTCTACAACTGCGGTTCAATTGAAGAGATCCAACTTTCATTTTAGACTAATAACAGAAGAAGAAGTCTACGTGCAACTACAACAAATCAAAATTGATGGCATCCCAGGATTCAACACGCTAGATCCCTGATTCCTAAAAATGGCAGCCCCTATCATTGCTACACCCCTTAGACGCCTAATAAACAAGTCACTTCTCCTGGGTGTCGTTCCGAAAAATGGAAAACTGCTGTAGTAGTTCCTGTCCACAAAGATGGACACATGAACCAATTGAAAACTAAAGGCCTATATCTCTGCTGTGTACCATAGCAAAAATACAGGAAAGGCGAGTGTCACAACAACTGACTGAATACCTTGAGACTCATCATATTCTGTCTTGCTGTCAACATGGTTTTAGAAAGCAACACAGTACATATACTGCCTTGGTTAGATTAACAAATGTCATACTTCAGTCAACTGCATCTGGTAAGGTGACAGGTGCAAGGCTTTGACCTTGTGCACCATTCCCTAATAATAGAACAACTTAGAATCATTGTTTGGACCAGCTGTCCCTCCAACAGTTTAGACATTACCTAGCTAACTGGAAACAATTAGTTAGATGGCAGGCCTACCTCTCAGATCAAAGACACACCTCGGATGGGGTGCCTAAAGGCTCAATCCTTGGTCCCTTTCTGTTTTCTATATTTGTTAATGATACAGCTGATCACTTTGATGGAACATCTATTCAACTTTATGCTGATGATGCTGTCCTTGTACAGATCGTTAACCAACATCAACCATATTAGCCTGTAACTAGGAAATGACTTTAAACAGCTGGAAGCATGGCTCTTGAGAAACAGCATGGTCCAAAATGTCAAAAAAAAACCCTAAAGCTATGCTCTTTGGCCCCAAAAGACTAGTTGCTGGAAGAATGCTTAACTTAAGTTAACTAGTATGGGTGGTCCTCGCCTAGAGGTTGTTGACTTCTTGAAATACCTTGGGGTCATGCTTGACCATGAACTAACCTTTGCTAGCCATGTGCAGGTTGTGTCCAAACCACTCCACCAAAGACTGGGACTGATGTATAGGCTTTTAGTATATCTCACTAAGAATGCATGCCTTCCATTTCAAATAGCACTTTGCTGTCTGCCCTGAAAAATGGTTCTCCTGTCTTACACTCCTTGTGAGCTGTTGATTACAACAAACTTAATTGTCTATGTAATGGAATTGGGCACATCGCAGCTGCTGTCTTGCCTAGATTGCATCACTGTGATATATTAACTTCCCTTGGTTGGCCCCCTTTTTCTGCTTGTCTACAGCTCCCCTGTTCTGCCTTGTCTTCAAACTGATACAATGTCCCACCCCTCATCCCTTGTAGGAGTCCTCAAGCTCAAACTGCATCCCAGACTCTTTGATCCTTATCTAAGCCACTACTTAAATTTCCAAGAGTGAACTCTGCCTCCAGCAGGTGTGCCTTCCCATAAACTGTCCTCTCCCTCTGAAACATCCTATCATATACAATCATATCATGTGACTCATTGGCTACATTCAAGGACAGTCTAAATGTCCATACACAGGCAATAGTGAACTACAGCTGTAACCAAGCAGAGAACAATAAATGGCCTCCCTGATATTTTTACTTATTTTCTGATGATAGCCTTCTCTAGCTCCTGACCTTGACATTTCCACTGCTTCAATGTAGGTACTTTTATGCAATTGCTTAACTCGTATAGTAAATGACCATGTATTTAATTTGCACTGCTCTTGTCCCCTATTATATTGTTATTAATATCTGATTCTTTCCTACCTTATTTGGCACAATGCCCAATTGTTGTCTCATATACCTTGTATAACGCTGTATGCTATCTAATACCTTGATTTTATATTTGTCTCATTGCTACGTGTAAAAGCTGCATATTACTGTTATGTGATCTCTTTCTGCCTCCGACTTCTGCATACCTTTTCATCTTACCTACTGTGTATCTTCATTTGCTACTGTGTGTATTAAGTTGCATTTCTTCTATTGTATGTATTATGTTGTATTAACTCCGGGTCACTCCTGAAACAGGTCACCTCTGAAAAAGGGACACTTCTTCTCTATGGGCTAACCCGGTTAACAAAATTCAAGTAAATAAAAATATTTGGGTAGTGGATAATGATACTCAAGATTAAAAAGCAGTGTTTTGTGCAGTTTCTGAAAATATTTACTTTTCCTATGGTACCATAGTGTACCAAATATCAGCAGGTCAGAGAATCAATGCTGTTCGTTTTCCTAAGGGCTCCAAATTTCCCCCTTTAAAATACACTTTGCACCCTATGTGTTTCAAGCCTATTTCAACCAAATCTTTATTGTGAAGGTAAAGAAATGTGGTATAGATGTAACCAGTTGTCTCATTATAATTCACAAATGTGGTATTTGTGTACCTCCAACCTATGTTACTTAGACATTTGGCTTGCTAAAATGGGAAAATTATGCAAATTTCAATCATTAATCATAGTTCTAACAAATGCAAAGGAGGATCATGGGTAACAAGTCCTTGGATGGCAGACAGTGTTACACACTACTTAAACCAGCACTTTGTGCAGTTGCTGAAAATATATATTTTTCCTATGGTACCATGATGTCCTGAATGGGTACAGACCAAAGAATCAGTGCTGTGCATTTTCCATTATAAGCACACATTTTCCCCTTTCAAATATACTTAGTTCCCTATATGTTTGTAACCTATTTCAAACAAACTTTTGTGGTAAAGATACATAAATGCTATGCTGCAATAACACGTGTTCTCTCCAGAATCCACAGATGTGGTACTTGTGTCCTCCAGTCTATATTACATAGACATTTGGTTTGCTAAAATGGGACAATTATGCAAATTTGATTCATTTTTCATAGTTCTACCAAATATAAAGGAGGATTATGGGTAGTCAAAATTTGGATAGGGAGCAATGTTACACATTTTAAAAAGCAGTATTGCATGCCATTTCATAAAATATATACTTTTCCTATGGTACCATGGTGTCCTAAATGGCTACAGGCCAGAGAGTCAGTGCTGTGTGGTTTCCATTATCAGCCCAGATTTTCCCTTTTAAAATACACTTAGAACCCTATATTTCAAGCCTATTTCAACCAAACGTTTGTGGTAAAGGGACATAAATGTGGTATCATTGTAACCAGTACTCTTAGTATAATCCAAGAATGTGGTAATTTTGTACCTCCAATATATGTTACATAGGCATTTGGGGCCCAGTATTCAAAAGTTTATGCAGGCACAAATGGGTGTTTGCCTGTGCAAACTGGGTATTGTGCTTGACCACAATATTCAAAATAGGCAGTTGTGTGCACCAACAGGGTCAGCGTGCATGCAAGAAATGATGAATGTGGGTGGGAAAAGGGAAGGGAGGACAAGAATGCTCATGTAACCCAATATTCATTGCACCTGTGCTGTGCAAAAGTATTTAATGTAGCCATTTTGCACAGTGCAAATACCACCAAATAAAACCCTGTTTTTCTCTGGGCAACCCTAGGCAGCCAAAAGCCATGTTGGCAGTGGGGGAGCATACCTGCTCCCTGGTGGACAGTGGCACTCCATATTCCCAAATCCTGGCCTGTTGAAAAAAAAGCAAGTCCCATGTGTATAGTGTCCCCACTCCCCCATTTCCGGTCCAGATTTGAAAAGATATCCCTGGTGCCAAGGGGTCCTCCACACTCTTAGATCACCAGCCTGTATACTTTTCAAAAACATCCCTGGTGGCAGCAGTCACCCCCACCCTATAATTGCCAGTCTGTACTGTTAGTAACATGTCCCTGGTGGTTAGCAGTTCCTCCACCCACCGATTGCCAGCCCGTACACTCTGAGAAACATCCCTGGTGGCTAGAGATACCACTGCCTTCTGATTGACAGTTCATATACCCTGCAAAATATCCCTGGTGGATACTGGTCTCCCTGCCCACTGATCACTGGCCCATACACTTTACAAGCTAGCAGTCACCCCCATCCTCTATTTATTGACCTGGTAATCCAACAATGTTTCCTTGGTGTCCAGTGGTTCCCCCACCCTCCAGTCACTGGCCTGGTAATCCAGTGTTTGTTCCCTGGCATCCAGTGGGCCCTCTCACCCTCTCAGCACCAGCCCCATAAGCCCTTTAAATTACCCTAGTGCCCAGTGTCTCCATCCACTGCTCGCCAGCCCCAGTATGACAAAAAAAAGTCTTGTGCCTAGGCTTTCTCCTCAGTCCCCAGCCCCAGTAGAAGTATGAAAGTCCTGCTGTAGCTGTGAGTTCCTTTCCATATCTGCAACAGATGTAATGGACAATAAAGAACATCTGGTATTCCCTGGCCTTCAATGGTATCCCCTTCCCTCCGATTTCCATTTCTCTTGTTATACATTAATCCATGGTGCCTAGTGGCCCCCCACACTGTGGGCACCATCAACCCACACTATCAACCCCCCCTTACTGTAAGCGCCAGTGCCATGTCCAGATATGACAACCGGCACAGCCCTCCTCTCACCTCCTCTGCCAACTTTTGTGTGAAAGGTTGAGAAGGTGAGACCTACGTATAGCACAGGTTATGCCCCTGTTGTACTGTACTCACTCATAGTGTACAGAACAGAGGAGATGCAACCTGTGCTATACAGAGTTTGCACACTTCCAGCCTTTCAAATGGCAGCTGGCCAAGGAGGTGAAAAGAGGGCTGTGCCAATCACCATATCTGGCCATGGTACTGGTGCTTATGGTAAGGGGGGATGGCAGGGAGGAATGACAGTGCCCGCAGTGCAGGGGGCCACTAGACACTAAGGACCAATGCATAACAACAGGAACAGAGATTGGAGGGTTGGGGCTACCGCTGGATGCCAGAGAATATTGGATTTCCTTTATTGTCCATTACATCTGCTACAGATATAGAAAGGAACCTGCAGTGACAGAAAAGCTTTTGTACTTGTACCACGGCCAGGGATCTGAGATCACGGGGGACACTAGGCACAAGAATTCTTTTGTCATACCACAGCTGGTGAGCAGTGGGGGTGTGTGTGTGTGGAGAAACTGGACACGAGGGTAATTTACAGGGCTTACAGAGCCAGTGATTGGAGGTTGGGAGGGTCCAGTGGATACGAGGGAACTATTGCTGGATTACTGGGCTGGTGATTGGAAGGTGAGGGGAATCACTGAACACCAGGGAAACATCACTGGATTATGGAGCCAGCAATCAGAGGGTGGGGGTGACCACTAGCCACCAGGGATGTTTTACAGGGTTTAGAGGCTGGCAATTGGAGGGCAGGAGGACCGCTAGTCACCAGGGATGTGTTACTAACAGTACAGAGTGGTGATCAGAGGGTGGTGTTAAGTGCTATCTACCAGGGACATTTTGCAAAGTATACAAGCCAGCAATCAGAGGGCATGGGATCCCAAGGCACCAGGGAAGCATTGTAAGCAGTATGGGCTGGCGACTGGAAGGTGGGGATGACTGCTAATCATGAGGGACATTTTGTAAAGTGTGTGGACCAGCAATAAGAGGTCAGGTGGACCCCTAAGCACCAGGACTGTGTTACTAAAAGTATGAGCTGGTGATTAGATGGTGGGGGTGACCACTAGCTATTAGGATGTTTTTGCATGGTGTATGGTCTGGTGATCGGAGGGTGGTGGGAACACCGGACACCAGGGAAACATTGGTGGATTATGGAACCAGTGACTGGAGGGTGGGGGGACCACTAGGCACTAGAGTTACACCTATTACAGTACATCCTGTGCCTGTGATCAGAGGGAGTGGGGGGACCACTGGGCTCTAGGGATTAATATATTAGTTACTGGGATGATGAGCGGATAGAGGGGGGACCACTAGGCACCAGAGGTATCTTTCACAAGTTATGGAACAGCGACTGGGGGACCACTGGACACCAGGGAATTCCTTGCATCTTTGGGTCTAAGTAATTGGGGTTGGGGGGCGGTACCATGCAATTCTACCACCTCTTCCCATTCAAATGAGCCCTTAATGGGCATGCCAATGGCCTCTTAGTGTCTTGTATGCCCAATGGGCTCATTTGCATTGGCCTGTTTGAATACCTTGCCTATCACTCCAGAACTATTGAGTGTGGTAGTGCTCTTTTCTGCACAGCAAGACTCCATGTTGGTGAGATCTATGACAACTAAGCAAATGTTATATCAGCGCAGAACAAAGTAGCGCTGGAAATTCAGTGTCTTGAAGTACCGTGCTGATATAACATATTGAAAACAAAGTTGGCACAAAGAAATATCAGAGCATAGTATTCAGAACCACAGAATGAAAACAGTACTGCACATCTACTAAAAAATGACAGCACAAGAAAGTCAGTTCACCACACACCTTTACTTCATCATCCAGCAGCAAATCAAACCTGTACCTGAAAATTGTAAGCCACCTCAAGCAGAAAATCATATGCAGACCATTTACCATACCCCTCCACTGAAGCAGACACCTCTTACAACAGGCTAAAACACTCGAGCAACCCAACGAGTGATGTTGCGAAGTAAAACTTCACTGCAAATTTCACCACAGTGTGCAAAGTTCACCACAAATTTCAAGAAATTCACCAATTAATTCAGACTTCACACATCTCTAAACCCAATAAAACAATCAGCCCCCAAACACTTGCAACACATCAGAAACCCAGGATGCCAGCACAGAAGCGCTGCAGTACTACAGGCTCCCAGCTTCCTAAAAGTCACATTCCTCATTTTTTTTCCATATTTTTCACAATATTTTTTAAACCAGTATTTTGAGTAGTTTCAGAAAATATATCCCTTTACTATGGTACCATGGTGTCCTGAATGCCAACAGGCCAGATAATCAGTGCTGTGCATTTTCAGTTACTGGTCCATATTTCCCCCTTTAAAATAAACTTCATTCTATTAGTTTTGAGCCTATTTCAACAAAACCTTTATGGTAAAGGTACGCAAATGTTATATTGCTGTAACCAGTTCTCTCCGTAGAATCCACAAATGTGATATTTTTATATCTCCAGCCTGTGATACATACACATTTGGTTTGCAAAAGTGGGAAAATTATGCAAATTTCCATTGTAAAGAGGGATTGTGAGTAGTAAACATTTGGATAACAGGCAATGTTACCCATTTTTACAATCAGAATTTTCTGCAGTTTCAGAAAATACATACTTTTCATATGGTACTATGGCACCTTAATGTCTACAGGCCAGAGAACCAATGTTGTGTATTTTCCATTATGGTCCAACATTTTCCCCTGTAAAATACACTTAGCACCCTATATGTTTCAAGCACACTCCAACCAACTTTTTGTGGTATAGGACAATAAAGGCGACATCATTGTAACCAGTCCTCTCATTAGAATCCACAAATGTAGTGTGTGTGTAATTGAAGCCTATGTTACGTAGACATTTGGTTTGCTAAAGTGCGAAAACTATTTGAATTTCCATAATTTTTCATAGTTTTACCAAATGTAGAGGAGGATTACGGGTAGCAAACATTTTGATAGTGGGCAATGTTACCCATTTTTAAAACCAGTATTTCATGCAGTTTCAGAAAATACATACTTTTCATATGGTACTATACTGTTCTGAATGTCTACAGGCCAGAGAAGCAATGCAGAAATGCTGTGCAGTCATCATTATAGACATAGAAAGATAAAAGTTGACGGCAGATAAGGACCACAAGGACCATGCAGTCTGCTCATTTTTTATGTTTGCTTGCATGCATGTGCAAGAAACATAGTGACATCATCCGAGTTTTCCAGAGGTGTGTCAGCCTCTTCCAATTCAGTCAGTGTGTTTGCAGGCGCGGTCGCAGTGCTCCAATCACTGCTCCAGCTGTCTATGACAGCAGTTGAAAATGCAGTGGCATACAGCTGAAAGGGAGAGCTCCGCTTCAGTGAGCAGAGCTCCACCCCCAACACTCACGCATGCATATTGCGTGCTCACGTGCCCCCCCCACGCAAATACTATATAGCCGACAGGGGTGCCCAATGCCCCATTGGCTCCATGCTGCCCCCACCCAAAAAAAGTTTTCCAGGTGCGACACTGGGAGCCCACCCTAGCGTGACACACGTCTGCATGGCCAACGGGGGTGCTCAATCACCTGTCGGCTCCAGCCCCCCCAAACAGCCTTACAGCTGCCAAGCTGGGAGCTCATCCCAGTGTGGCACAAGTCCATATGGCTGACGGGGGTGCACAATCCCCCATTGGCTCCAGCCCCCCCAAACAGCCTTCTAGCTGTCACACTGGGAGTCCACCCCAGCGTGGCAAACTTCCCTCGTCGTCTTCCTTAGAAAAAAAAAAACCTTAAAAAGGAAAACATTCCCTCTGCATTCTCCCAGTAACCCGCGCCCACCCACTGCACACCCTGCCTCCCCACACCCCCCCCTCACCCCATACTTACCTCTGGAGTCCAGCACGACGATCTTCGGTGGACTGGGAACTTGTCTGCACTCTTCAAAGCCGACCGCGAACTGAGGAAATGCCGGTAAGCTGTATAATGTAATAGATAGGAATTTTTCAACTTTGCTGCATATCTTGGGCAATTTTTGGAATTTTTCCACTAAATTTTCAACATGGGGTTTTTGGGACCCCTTCTCATGAAATCTGTCACTGTCATGGCATTAATTGGGCCCAAAGGGTGATTTCACAGTTACTGTGTGAAATCACCTTTTGGGACCAATTAATGAAATGACACTGCCAGTGTTCATAAGGTGGGCTCTCAAAAAACCTATTTTGAAAATTTGGTGGAAAAATTCCTAAAAATGACTGTTTTACGAGCGTGCATTGCAGAGTTCCTACACACACTCCTAAGTTCATGAATTTTCAATATTTTCACTCCAGATTTTCAACATTGCCATTTTACCACACCTCCTTATGAGCAGTACAGCTGTCATTTTTCACAACTAGCCCACAACATGTTTCTGCCCATGTAGCCCACAATGGCGCAGTCGGTGTGCAAAATCAATGTATGGGACACAATAAGAAAATCACAGTGACACTGGTCATGAGCAGAGGTGTTAAAATGGCTATGTTGAAAATTTGGTGAAAAAAATTTCCCAAAATGACTGTTTTAGGAGCGCACATTGCGCAGTTCCTACACACACTGGCAAGTTTGTGAATTTGTAATATTTGCACACCTGATTTTCAACAGTGCCATTTTACCGCACTTCCTTATGAGCAGTACAGCTACCGTTTTTCCCATCTCGCCCAAAACGTGTTTCCGCACATGTAGCACACAATGGTACAGTCGGTGCGAAAACAATGTTTGGGACAGATTAAGAAAATCACAGTGACACTGGTCATGAGCAAAGGTCTTAAAATGGCTATGTTGAAAATTTGGTGATAAACTCCATAAAATGACTGTGCTACGAGTGAGCATTGAGCAGTTTCCACGCACCCTCGTAAGTTCATGAATTTGTAATATTTTCAGTCCAGATTTTCACCAGTGGCAATTTTCCACACCTCATTATGAACAGTAAAGCTGTCATTTTCCACAACATGGCAGAAATGTGTTTTCACACTTTCAGCACAGAAATGCATGGTCACTGTGGGAAATCATTGTTCGGGACAGATAAAGAAAATCACACTGACACTGTTCATGATCGGAGGTCCCAAAATGCCTGTGTTAACAATCTGCTGTAAAAAACCCCAAACTAGTTACATTACAGGTGTGCGTTGCACAGTTTGTACGCATGCTCGTGACTTCACCAGTTTTTTTAATATTTTCACAGCAGATTTTCAACATTGCCATTTTTTACACCTCCCCATGATCAGTACCGCTGTCATTTCTCACATCCTGTTCGGAATGTGTTTTTGCACCTGTGGTGCCAAATGCCGTAGTCGCTGTGCAAAAGCAGTTTTTGGCTAACAAACTGATATTGCCACTGTTCATGAGGTAGGGGTCACCAAAAAAACATGCTGAAAATTTGGAGTGAAAATACCAACGAATGCCTGAGGCATTAGGGTTTCTGACCATAACGCCCCACCCTGTAGAGAATGACAGGCATCAGGGGTGTGACTTGGGATTCTTGCCCATAATGCTCATACCATTCCACCCCCACCCACATCCTGCAGCAAGTGAGAGGCATCAAGGTGTGTCTCGGACTCTTCGGCCCCAAACTTCACCCAGTTCTCCTATACCGCACCCATCTCATCATATTTCCTGATGGAATGGAGTGTGCATAAGGGGCGAAAGATCCCTAGGCACACCGTGTCATTTGTCAGTGTCTGCAGGGTAGGGTGTGGTGAAATGGCGTGGTCGTTATGCTTGATGACCCAAAGGCACACCCCAATGCCTGTCACTCTCTGCAGGGCGGTGGTGGGGTTGTCTTCAGTTCAATACTTCGCTGCCATTCCTATTATGCAGCTCTGTAACTTCTACACTACCAATGCCAATGCCAGCAAGCAAACAATCGGCATTGACAAATGCTTGTTCTACCTTATGAACATATAGGCCTTTACTCTGTCAATGGCCGATCTATTCATTCTTATCTGTATTGCTCCCACATGCCTATCCCATGCTTGTTTGAAGCCCTGCACTGTATTCATATCCATGACTTCCTGAGGTAAGCCGTTCCATGCATCCACCACTCTTTCTGTGAAAAAGAACTTCCTCACATTACCCCTTGATCGGCCTCCCTCTGATCTCATGCTGTGTCCTCATGTCCTACTATTTTCCTTATATTGAAACATGTTAGACTCTTTCACCTTGTTAATGCCCTTAAGATGTTTGAATGTTTCGATCATATCACCTTTCTCCCTCCTTTGCTCTAAGGTATACATACTGAGCTCCAGTAATCTGTCCTCATATATTTTCTGATGCAGTCCCTGCACCATTTTAGTTGCCCTTCTCTGGACTGTCTCCAATTTGTTAATGTCCTTGTGCAGGTGAGGCCTCCAGTGCTGCATGCAATACTCCAGATGGGGCATTTACCTCCCTCTTATGACTTGTGATACCCCTACTAATACTCCCCAACATCAGTCTAGCCTTACGTACTGCTTTAGTGGTCTGCTTGGATGATTTCAGATCATTTGTGACGATGATATTGCCCAAGTCTCTTTCTTCCCTTGTGATTGCAAGCTACTCCACTCCCAACCTAGAGGTGGTTTCAGGGTTTCTCTTCCCTACGTGCATGATCTTGCACTTCTTTGCATTAAACAATAGTTGCCACTCTTCTGACCATTTCGCCAGTTTATCCAAATCTCTTCTGATTCTGCCCACCCCATCTGGATCATCTACTCTGCTACAGATCTTGGTGTTATCTGCAAACAGACAAACCTTACCCTCCAGTCCATCATCAATGTCACTGATGAAGATATTGAAGATGACTGGCACCAGGACTGATCCCTGAGGTACCCCACTTGTGACTTGCATCTCTTCTGACTGTATACCATTTACCACCACTCTCTGTTTTCTGCCCTCCAACCAGTTTGCCACCCAGTTGACCAACTTCTGACCCACCCTGAGCCTACCCAGATTATTAATCAATCTTCTATGTGGAACAGTATCGAAAGCTTTGCTGAAGTCAAGGTAGGTGACATCAACTGCACCCCCTTGGTCCACCACTCTGTTTACCCAGTCAAAGAAATCTATGAGATTAGTTTAACAGAACCTTACTGTTGTAAACCCATGCTGTCTTGGATCCTGTGCTCCTATGGATTCCAGGTGTTGCACTATCCTTTCCTTAAAGAGTGCCTCCATAATTTTACCCACTACTGAGGTAAGATTGACTGGTCTGTAGTTCCCTGCCTCTTCCCTGCTACCACTCTTGTGGAGTGGGATCACATGAACCTTTCTCCAGTCTTCTGGGATCTCTCCTTTGCTCAGAGACTCACTAAATAGTTCTGTTAATGGCTCTACTAGTTCCACCCTTAGCTCCTTTAGTACCCTGGAATTTATGCCTTCAGACCCTATTGCCTTGTCTTTCCTGAGCTTAGCGAGCTCTTGTAGGACCCTTTCTTTTTTAAAGGGACTTGTGCCTGCCTCTCTACCCCCCTGTGTCCATGGTGCTGAGCTGTGGGCCCTGCCCTGCCTTCTCCTTAGTAAATACTGAGCAGAAGTATCTACAGTATTTAGAAGAGATACTTTTCTATTTATTTATTGTTTTTATTTAGTGGTTTTAACTAGGAGTAGCACACTAAGCTGAAAGCTTTTTTACAGGAGCGACCTGGGACCACAGGGAAGTTAAGTGACTTGCTCAGGGTCACACAGTATGCAAGTGGAAGTTGTGGGATTCAAACCCAGGTCTGGTCTGATGGATGTCACCAGATTTGCAGCTCAGAGCCTTAAATCACTGCGTTATACTGCCTCCCCTTTTCCTTGGTCCTCCTCCACACTCCCCCTTACCCCCTTTGATCTTAGCAATACCCCCTCTGGACTTTCGCCTTTCACTAATGTATCTATAGAATGTCGCCTTCTTTTACTGTTCATGCTAGTGTTTCCTTGGTTTAGGCCTTTGCCTGCCTTACTATCTTCCCTGCTTCCCTTAGGGAAGTTTGGCATGCATCCCTATCTTCATCCCACTGCATTCCCTTGTATTTCCTGAAGGCCAACCTTTTGGCTCTGATCTTTTTCTGCTACTGTTTTTGAGAACCAAAGTGGATTCCTCCTTCTTTTGCTGTTGTTTATCTCCCTAACACAATGGGATATTGTTTTGAGTATTGCATCCTTAATGCTTGCCCACTTTGCCTGTACCCCATCACCTGTATTTCTTCTTGCCAGGGCTAGTTTAACTCTATTGGCCATCTTATCAAAGTCAGCTCCTCTGAAGTCCAATATGTTTGCCTTGGAATGGGATGGTTTCGTTTTAGTGGACAAACCCAACCATACCACGTGATGATCACTGCCCCCCAGGTGACCTTCTACCTGGAGATCTGTGATCCATTCCCCATTAGTCAGTACTAGATCTAGGATTGCCCTGTCTCTTGTGGGTTTTTGTACCAGTTATCTGAGGCTCTCCCCCTGCAGGGAATCCACTGTGTCTAGTTCTGGTGGATATTCCTGCTGCTATTGACCAGTCTATATCTGGCATGTTGAAGTCTCCCATTATCAGAACCTCCCCTGTAGCTGTCATGTTTTGTGTATCTTCTAACAGTAATGTGTCTATGTGCTCCCCCTGGTCTGGAGGCCTGTAGACAACCCCAGTTCGTATGGCTGTCCCATTTACTGTTTCCAGGGTGACCCACAGTTCTTCTGGCTCCTTATGTGTATTCTGAATGTCTGTAGCTTTGATATTTTCACTGACATAAAGTGCCACCCCCCCCTTTTTTGCACCTTGGTCTCTTCTGAACAGTACATAGCCAGATACTGAAGTCTCCCATGTGTGGTTACTGGTGAATCATGTCTCACTAATGACTACTATGTCCAGTTTAACCTCTGCCATTGTTGCCTGCCAGACTGGGATCTTGTTTCTCAGACTGTGGACATTTGTGCACATGATTTTCCATTGGTGAGATTTTGGTGCTTTAGTTGTTGGGCTTGTTCTGGCATTTCCTCTGCACATCATATGGGGAGCCAGATCTTTTTCCTTACCTGGTGATGCAAATGAACTACAAACATACTGAACTCCTGTCTGATCACTAGCTGAGGGAAGAGGGGTGTTATTCCCATTCGATGAACCAGGTGCTGCACCCCTCTCTCCATTTGCTAGTTTAAATATTCTGCTAAGATGTTAAACTTCTGCCCTGGTGTACTTACTGCCTCCCTAGTCAGATGCAGTCAACTGAATTTAATGAACATTTGCTCCCAAAACTGTGCCCTTTTTCCTTGCACCAGCTCTTGAGCCACATGTTTAACTCTCCTATCTCCCCTTCTCTGACCTTCCATCCATCTGCCACCCTCTCCCAGACTGGCAGGATCTCAGAGAAGGAGATGCCAGATGAAATGGATGACAGTTTGTCTCCCAGTCTGGTCAGGTGTTCCTTGGTCTCCAGAACTGACTGGCTGGTGAGGTTGTTAATCCCTATGTGTATCAGGATGTCGATGTTTTCTCCTGCTTCCTGCACAATTTTAGCAATGTAGTTAGTGTCTCTCCACTCTGATGTAACTGGAAGACATCTGACCATTACCCCCAGCCGGAGGTAGGTAACTCCTCGAATCATGGAGTATCCTATGATCAGAAGTGTTTTGGATTTCCTTTATGTTGTTTTTGTTTTGGTCCCTGTTTTGGGTGAGTTTTGTAGAGTTAACGCCTGTGCTGCAGTGTCCTGCTCTGCAGAGTCCTCTGCCCCTTTGTTTGGTTTCAGAGATAGAGGCAGATACTTGTTTGTAGTTTTTATATGGTTTTTGTGGAGGTGATACGTTGGTGAGCACTGAGTGATGGGGCACCCGATTTGCCCCTTCTAACCACCTGCCAACCTCCTGGACCAACTACCCTCTACGGTCTAGGTGCTTCAGTTGGATGTTGGGGAAATGACTGGCAGTTCTTGTAATATATTTCCTCCTGAATATGTGATTTGAGGTGTGCAATCTCTGCCAGTGCTGCCTGGGGCTGAGCCCTTAGATCTCCGATGGTCCATCATGTAGGACAGCATCTTAAATCCAATATAACTGCCCTTTTGAAAATTGTCCCACAGCACCTGCAGTTTATAATATCCATTCCAGTTGAGCTGCCAAGTTTATAACCTGGTCCGAGTAAATGGAAGGAAAATGAAAGCAAAAGTTTGATTTTTTGTTTTATTAATATATATTTTTTGTTTGTTCTGTTTGTTAGTTTTTGTATAACTTTTTATAACAAGTTAAATTATTTATGCCCCTGTAAGTGAGGTCACTGTGTGGATATTCTTCTGATCCTCCCCTTTCTGCTTTGCTACAAGAAATGTTATGACTGTGCTACTCTATAAAAGGAGTGTAGCATGGGGTGATTGGAGATGGGGGAGGGTGGCTGGGCCCTTCCCATGCCGAAAAAAACCATGGACAAAATATTTCCCATTTAAAATATACTTAGCAACCTCTGCATTTAGGTTTTGTTTCTGACAGATCTCTGTGGAAAAGGCATATAAATGTGGTACCGTTGAGACCACTGATCTCTGTAGAATCCAAAAGTGGAGTGTTTATGTTCCTGCCACTTAAGTTACATTGGTATTCCTTTTGATAAAATGTGAAAATCATGTGAATGTTTTTTCAGTTGCAAAAAAATATAAAGAAGAATAAGGGGTAGCATACATTTAGGTAGTGGTTTATGTTACCCATGCTTAAAACCAGTATTTTGTGTAGTTTCAGAAAATATATATTTTCCTACAGTAACATGATGTTCTGGGTTTCTACACACCAGATAAACAATGCTGTGCATTTTTCATTATCACAGGAATTGTAGGAATATACTAAGAGTCCGAAGCCTAAGTCATTAGTGACTCACCATTTACACATGGTTTACTTCATATAATCTATAAAATAGCTATCTGATGCAATTTTAAATTAAGCCAGATTCTCAGCACCAACAGCTGAGGTGGGTAAACTATTCCATGTATTAACTATCCTTTGGTTGATCCAGGTTTATGGTCATTCCCTGAAGACTAAACTTAGCATTTTATGTGTTTAGGGTCTATTTCTGCCAGATATCTGTGTTAAAGGTAAAAAAAGTGTGGTACCTCAGGATCAGGTACACTCTGAATAATCTAAAAATACATAGTTCTGTACTGGTTTTTCTGTACTTTATTGTATTAAAGCTCCACAACTGCACATTATTTGTTTGTGACAACAGTTGGAATGAAATATACATTAAGTATTTTCTTGTTCCTCTTTAGCACTGTATTTAAGATTATTTATTTTATTTATTTATTTAGTTTTTGTTGACTGGGTAAGTGCACTAGACAAATCCTGCCTATTTTCAGGCACGACCCGGGGAAGGGGATACAGATTTTTATTTATTAAATTTTGATAATCGGGTGAGCCCGCTGGGCCCCAAAGGTCCCTTTTTCAGGGGCAACTTGAGGGTTACATTAAACATGACATGGGATTGGTTTGACAAAATACATAGCCAGAGTCACGATAACAAGAGTCATACGTTATTACACGGGATAGTGAACAGCAAGGTACATAACATAGAGTCATTTGTTATTAAAATAACAAGAGTCATACATTATTACATGGGATAGTGAACACCACGGTACATAACTAGCGTCACCTGGATACATTGAGGTTGTATTACAAGTGCAAGCGAATCAAGGAGTGAGAAGACCTTGGAGTACATATCCTAGCAATTACAGTTTGTGGAGGTAGCCAGGTACTCCTTAAGCCTGGTGCAGAAGGTGTAGGTGGAGGTGGATTCCTGGATGCCTTGGGGCAGGGAGGTCCATAAAGTGGGGGCAGTAAGAGCTAAAGACTTCCCCCCCACCTTTGTTCTGACCCTGGGGAACAAGAGGAGCATCCTATCAGTAGTGCGGAGTAGCCTAGGGTTCCTCTTACAGGAGATGAGACCAGCGAGGCTGGGAGGAGGTGGGGAGTGGAGAAGTTTGTGGGTGAGGCAGAGCGAGGGGTACTGAAGCCTGCCCTCCCAGGAGGGCCAGTTAAGGTGGGATAGCGTGTTGCAGTGGTGGATTCTCAGGCCTGTTGAAGAGGCAAAATGGTCCACTTTGTGATAGAGAACCTGTAATTTATTTAGCTCTTGTTTAGCTGCTCCCTGGATAACAGGGGCTCCATAGGTGAGGGAGGGGAGCAGAACACTTGTAGCAATGGAGACGCGGGCCGCAGGTATCAGCTGGTCTTTCAGTCTGTACAGGGTCCCAAGTTTAGAGTGGATGTTTTTGGTTACCTGTTCAACATGCCCTTTGAGGGTGAAGCTCTGATCTAGGGTAAGTCCCAGGTATTTTATGGAGGGGACCACCTCAAGCTTCTTACCTGAGGTGGACATCAGTTTGAGGAGTTGACTTCTGTCCCGGTGGCCGGAACTGGGGCCAAACAGCATGGCCTTGGTCTTGTTAGGGTTGATTACCATTCTGTTTATGACTAGCCAATTCTCTAGGGATATCAAGTCTTCTTGGAGGCCAGAGCAGAGTTCTCCCATGTTGGAGGAGGGCTGATAGAGGACTGCATCGTCAGCATATTGTACCACTGAACTCCCCCCCACAGTGATTGCTGAGGTCATTGGTGTATAGCGAGAAGAGAAGTGGGCCAAGTATTGACCCTTGGGGCACCCCTTCAGTTAGGGGAAGGGGTTCAGATAGGGAATCTTTCCATTTTACCCTCTGTGACCTGCCAGAGAGGTAGCTGGAAACCATAGTAGGGAGTGACTGTTTAAACCAACCAGTCTCAGTTTGGAGAGCAGTAGGTTGTGGTTAATGAGGTCAAAGGCTTTGGATAAGTCAATGAAGACTGCCTCTGTGGGGGTACCCTTGTCCAGCTCTCTGAGTATGTCTGTAGAGAACCTGATGAGGGCAGTGTCAGTCCCGTGATTGATTCTAAAGCCATGCTGTGAGGGGGCTAGAAGTTGGTGGGTTTTGAGGTAGTCCCAGAGTTGACCATAGATCAGTCTCTCTTGTATCTTACCAAGACTACAGAGTAGGGAGATTGGCTTGTAGTTGTTGGTCAATTCCCTCGTGCCTCTCTTATGGACAGGGACTATGTGAGCCATTTTCCAGGTATTGGGGATGGCCCCTTCCGAAATGGAGTGGTTGAGGAGCCAGGTTAGGGGCCTGGCGAAAAGGAGGCTCCTTTCCTGAGGTGATCTGGAGGGAATCTCATCAGGTCCCGTGGGTCCCATTGCTTTAAGGGCTTTTAGTAGAGGGAGGACTTCATGAGGTCTGACTAGTCTAAGGTGGAAGTAGGGATGGTCATGAGATGGGGGTCGAGAGGACTGAGGGGGTGGGAGGGCAGACCAGATTTGATCTGTTCTAGGTTGGTAAACTGACGGTTGAGTGCCATAGCGATGATGGTGTCATCGCCGGTTAGCTGGCCATTTACTTCCATGGGGCCATGTTCAGCCTTGCTGGTGCCCTTTAGAAGCCCATTTATGGGTCCGAAAGTTCAGGGTTCCCTAGATTCTTTCTGTAGGTCAGTGACATATTCACGCTTTGCCACTTTTATGGCCAACTTACATTTATTCCTAAGGGCCTTATAGGTTGTGAGATCAGCTGGTATAGAGGACAGTTTGTATTTCTTCCAGGCTGAGTCCCTGTGTTTCATAAGGGTTTTCACATCGGGGGTGATCCACTTATAGCAGGTCCCCTTGGTACGGAATTTCTTTATAGGGGCCAGCCGGTCAGCCACCAGAGAGAGTGCTCCCTGGAAAAAGGCAGCGGCTTCATCCAGTGATGGGAGGAGTTTGATGGGACTCCAGTCTATACTGTTAATGCATCCTAGCAGATGCTCTGTCCGCATGTGGGAGAAGTCACGTGCCACCAGGATTCGCGGGCGGGCTCTGGGGGTCCTGTTTTTCCAAATGCAGAAAATGGGGGAGTGGTCACTCAGTGCATCAGCTAGTATGCCTCCCTCCTGGACATTGGAGGGTTTGCTTGTGAGTATCCAGTCAAGGGTGGTGTGGTTACCCATTTTATAATTCATGCGGATGGGTCCAGCGATGATCTGTTCAAGGTTGGCATCCTGGACCAGTCTTATTAAGGAAAGGCTGTCTTGAGGGGCCCAATTTAGGTTGAAGTCCCCCAGTAGGAGTAGTTCGGTGGATAACTCCTCATCCATGTCCTTAAGGAGGGCTTCGAGGGAGATCCTCACGTGTGAAGGGGGGTTGTAAACACATCCTATGTTGAGGTGTTTACAGGGTCCAAGGGTGATCCTCACAAAGGTAGCTTCGCCATCCATACTGGTGGATAGTTTCGGGGATATCTGTACGACGTTCAGGGTGTCTTTCTTGTAGATTAACACCCCTCCCCCCCTTTTACCCAACCTATTCTTTCTATGGGATATAAATCCCAAGACTGCTACCTCATGAGGTGTTTACCTATGGTCATGAGAAGGTCAGTCCAAAGGAGAGATGATATGTAGAGGACAGCCAGGAGGAGCCCTCGGTTAGGTTCACTCAGTGCAGAGGGGCCAGGCTTTGGGGGGCTCATGGTGTCTACCCTTCACAGAGATTAAAGCTAAGTGAGGAGCCTTGGTCAGGTTTCACTGCTGTTGTGGTGCAGTGGCTAGCTGGTGGAGGGCGGACTAGGCAAAGAAATAGTCAATCAGGCAGTATATCTAGCAGTTCAATAGTAAGTTACCGCCCCAAAACACTTTTATACTGCCTATTCAGGAAGCGAGTCTGTAGTGGTAGTATCAAGCCAGTACCAGTAGGGAGGGGCTGTCTGATGAGGGGAGGAGAATAAAAGATTTGTAAAATTAGCAGATATCTCTAGGGGATACTAAGGATACTATCAAAGCTAATTAGACACATTTATCCAGGCAGGTCTAGTAGACAGTTCTAAGCATGCAGTATAAGTAACAGTTTCAGGTAAATCATACAAAGTCCCTGTTCCACATATATGCCATTAGTTATAGGGAGAATACGAATAGTGGTCCTATTTAGCCCAGGGGAAATTAGCTTCTGGGGCAGGGGGCAGTAGGTGCCACTCCAAGATGGAACAGTCTTGAAACAGGTGGGATTAGTAAGTAAGTTAGGAGATTTAAAGATAGGCTGATGTGGTAGGAGGACTGTTATCTTAATACAGAGCAGAAACTTATCCCCACCTGTAGGGGGTAGGGAGGGCGTTACCATGGGTATACCAGTCACCATTCCGTGACTGTCTGGTCTCAGCAGTAGGCAGGGCTTGACTATTTAAATGGGAGCAGGGAAAGGTGGGTGGAGGGCCGAAAAATCAATCCCTGTTGAGCGAGAAGCCGCCAGGGAATCCTGCACTTTAGGGAGATCCACGGTTCGCGGTGCGCTAGCAGTGCCTTGACCCCGAGGAAAGTCCTTAGGTAGGTCCGGGGAGCTGGGAGCGAGATTCACAGTTGGTGTAGGGGGGGAGTCAAGCAGCCCCAGCCACTCTCTCCTCCCCCTGTAGTCGTCGATAGTCACTGGTGATGAATGCCAACTGACCTTGAACCAGATTATCCTGCACAACTGCATATATTTGTTTAGGTATAGCAAAGACCAACTTAGAAATGGAGGATTTTGTCTATTTTTTCATAAATATATGTACAGCCCAGTACAAGGGATATAAAGTGGGTATCCCAGAATGCCACAAATCAGCCTTTGACATTCATCATTAATACAAGAATTATTGTAAATACATGTGCAAGTATATCCAGACTGTTAGTCTTAATAAACAGGCCTGGTGATGTATATGTCAAGCATATAAGCTTTTGGATGGTTATTCATAGTAACAGCTTTTAGCCTGGCCAACACTTTAAACTGTTTACATCCAAAATAAAAACTGTAAAATTAACACAACACAATATACACCTTGCAAATCTATGTCAGTTGGAATAATTTACAAACTGTTGCATAATAAGTTAGCCATACGGCAACAGCATTTTAAAATGCATTGTTTTTAAACAATCTTATTGTCAAACAGAAAAAACTATATAGAAATCAAAGGTACAAATTGCTATCTTTTCACCTTTTATTTGATAGAAATTAAATAGAGTAGCACTACAATATTATATTTCTGCCTGTACACTAGATTTTTTTGTTGTGTATATAGTATAAGCATAGAACATTTCAGCAACATATTATTTTTCCATGATTTTCAGTTAGAAAATGTCTTCTGGACCCCAATAGTTAAAATGTTGTTCCAGCGCTAACTGTTGTTTGCCTGCACAAACCATGGTTTGCACTGGATCCCGATATTCAAAAGGGCTTTTGCACAGGCAAAGAGGGTTAGCACCCATTCAAAACATAATGTGTGTGGGTGAACATGGGGAGGGTCATGGCCATGAATAGCCACACTACCCCATATTCAGTGGCTTTATGCTGTACAAAAAGGGTTAGCATGATCCTTCTGCACAGTGCAAATACTGCCAAACAAAACTCCGACTTACTTCAGGCAGCCCTAGGTGGCTGCCGGAGGTAATGCAGCCACCTAGCTTGTTGGCCACTGGGGAGCACACCCCCTCCAATGTTCGTTAGTGGTAACAATGGCAAGCCTCCCTGTATCTAGTGGTCCACCCCACCGATTGCCAGCCCATGGTAAGAAGTAAAAAACACTCTGGTGGTAGTGTCCCTCCCATCGATTGCCAGCCTGTGGTAAGACTGGTTGCCAGCCCTTGTTAAGAAGTAAAAACCTCCCTGATGCTAGTAGTCCCCCCCACACTGATCGCCAGTCCTTAGTAAAACAGAAAAATCTCCCTGGTGCCTAATGACCCCCCCATTCACCCATCAACTACACAAAACAATACCCCCAGGTGCCCAGTGTTCCAACCCCCAGCCCTGGCCCATTAATGATACTAGAGATGCCTGACATCCAGTTGTTGCCCCCGGCACCAATCCATGGTACTGCCCATCACTATTCTATTAATCCATGGTTTGTAGCACCTCCCTGTGGGACTGAACACCCACCACACCACCTTACCAGCATCTTCGGTGCCATGAGTGCACATACGGTGACTGACACACTGCTCCTCTCACCTCCTTGGCTGGCTGCCATATGTCCATGAAGAGTGTGCATGTTTTATTAATAGGGCAGAGTGATGTGCCCTGTCCTATAAAGAAGACACACTCTGTCTGCCTGGACATATGGCAGCCATCCAAGGAGGTGTGAGGAGGGCTGCGCCAGTCATCATATGGGCACTCACGGCACTGAAGATACTGGTAAAGTGGCAGGAAGGTGGGTATTAGGCATCACAGTGGGGCGGGTTATTAAATGCTAAGGATTACAGAATTGTAATGGGTGGTATCATGGATTGGTGCCTGGGGTGACAACTGGATGATGGTGATCTCTAGTACTATTAATGGACTGGAACTGGAGGGGGGTTTGGGACACTGGGCACCTAGGTTTATCCCTTTGTGTAGCTGACAGGTGAATGGGAGGGGCACTAGGCACCAGGAAGGTTATGTTACTTTACTATGGGCTGGCAGTTGGTTAGAGAGAGGGGACCACTAGCACCAGGGAGGTTTTTATATTGTACTATGGGCTGGTGATCAGTGGGAGGGTGACTACTAGTGCCAGAGAGGGAGTTGTATTCCAGGACAGAGTAGCAATTGGTTTTGAGGGTAGACCACATGGCACCAGTGGCATCTACGCATGTCTGGGACTGGGTAATTGGGGGTGTGTTGCCATGCTAACCTGTTGCACTACCAATGCAACTGAGCCCATAATGAACTTGCAAATGGACCCTTAGTGCCTTAATTGCCCAACTGGCTGATTTGCATGGGTCCCTTTGAACATTGCAGATAGCAATCCAGCATTATCCATTCTGGTGGAGCACTTTGAGATCCATGTTGGGGCAGCGCTATTTCACTTAGCGTTGCGCTGACATGGCCATATATTGAGCTGGATAGCACCAGTGGGCTATCTGACTGAATATAGCAACCTCGGGCTTGAGGGAAAAAATTGCATGGGGCAGCACACAATTTTGCACTTTGGTTTGCACTTTTTTGAATATTGGTCCCTGGGGTCTTTTCTGCAACACTTTTGAGTAGAAGTACCATTTTTTTTTTTACATTTTAGGCAGTGTTTCTTGACCACATGACAAGATATCAACAAAAATATTACTACCAAAAACAGGTCAGAGTCTGCCAATAAAAAGCATTCATGGTTTGACTTAGTGTTGTGATGACATGGCCCTATAGTCAGTTGGATAGCGCTGGTGCACTATCTGACTAAATACCACTTCCTTGGGCTCTTGGGCAATTGCAAGGCACAGTGCAAACTTTTGCAGTCTGCTTTGTGATTTTTTGAATATCAGGCCCCGGGGTCTTTTCTGCAACATTTTTGAGCTGAAGTAGCATTCTGAATACATTTCAAGCAGTGTTTCATGATCACATGCCAAGATATCGGCAACATATTACTACCTATTAAAAGGTCAGAGTCTGCCAATAAAAAGCATTTATGGTTTCCCTAGTTTTTCTTGAAGGGAAAAATGTATATATTAATTTGAAATAATATAGTGCCAAAATTACAAAAAAAACTCCTGGCACAGGAGTGTAAAATACCCCTGGCATCAAAAGGGTTAAATGTGTAACCACATGGCAGCACATTTACGTATCATAGGGTGCAAAATGCACATTTCAATTAACATATGGCATTTGCATCCCCAAAACATCAGACAGTTGCACCCAAATACAAAATTGGTGTATTCCTAATGACAATGAATATTCCTGACCCCTAAAATCACAATGACGTCACTCCCATGGCTAATGAAATTTGCAACCCTGATGCAACACAAACCCTTCAATGCTATGGAAAACATGAGCCCTTGGCTGTAGATAAAATTTACTCCCTGATACAGTACAACCAATATATACAGCATCATGACATACAACATGTGCAGCACTGATGGCGATTGATATACACACATCCTATATAATATCAAATGTGCACCCCAAATGGTATACAAAATATGTTCCATGTACCATTTTAAGTGTGCAAAGCCAGTGCACAATGAAATGTGCACTACTGCACAATGTGAAGAGGGTGCCACTGATGTCAGAAATAAATTGTGCACACATGGCAATGAGCAAAAGTCGCATCCTTTGTGGTATGTCTGTGGCCCTGACAGCACACATACTTTGCAGCACTAATGTCATACAAGCTTTGTGTCCTGATGGCATGCATATTGCAGGTGTCCTCATGCCACTACCTGACTTGTACACCCAAGACTCACATACTGTGTATGTGCCCCTACTGGCATGAAAACATTTCTTCTTCCACCTCTACTAGACAGTTTGACCACCCAAGCCTTAACAGTAAACTAACAACATTCCATTTTCATTCAAGGATCTCTAATGTTTTAGCAACTCAACACATTTGAAGCTCATTGTTAAACTCATTAGCAAGTAACTCTTTAACAACTTAGCAACTCATTGTTAGCTGCTCACAAAAGAAGTATAATATAAAGTGTACTGTACTATTAACCTACATACAGTAGGTGGTGGAATGTGTTATTTTGGTTCAATATTGCCATGCAGATAGTGCAAACAATTCTTTTGAAGGCTGTCTCTAAGGGCAACCTTGCTTATCATAAGAATAGGGTTACTTCTAAAATCCTGACGTCATGTTGTTTGGACATTCAATAACAACTTAGAAGACTCATCGCTTTTAAATGAACTAGATGGAAACTACTGCACATTAGTGCTGTGTGGCATTTTCAGATTCTAATGGAACAGAATTATGTGGAATGTCAGGAAATCCTGCCTAATTCTGCTGAATTCCACCAATATTGGAATTCAAAAATGTTGAAGGCAAACTTGTTTGTTTTGCCAATTAGTAATTTGCCATTTATATAAACCTTTTTGGGGGAATTAGTATTTTGCTGTTTATATAACCCATTATTTCCTGTTCTGCAATCTGCAGAAAATTATTCCATGGTTTCCATAATCTGTGGAAAGTTATTCCACATTTACATAGAAATGCTTTTCGGAATTATAGGTATATCATTAGAACACTGAATGCAATACAGCAACTGCATTACAGCAACAGCTGCACAACAAAGGTAGGTGCAGCAACAGGGAGTTGATGACAGGTGTCTCCTGTCAACAGGGGGAGGTATTGGGGAGGTGGGTGGGATATGCAGTGGGTGGGATTGTACCGGTGGTGGATCGAGCAGGGCTGCAAAATGATTGAGGAGGTGAGTGGGATGTGCAGTGGATGGAATAGCACTAGTAGTGGATCGAGCATGGTTTTTGGGTGGTTGTGCGGCCAGGGGAACTGCCCTTTTCTCCACTGTCTGTGCAATGTGGAGTTGGTTATCTTTAGTTTTGGGAAGTGTGGGGTGAGAGCAGCCTACATGGGAAGTGTGTAGGGTGCAGCCCCCTCATATCACTCAATGTATCTTGCCATTTGTCAGTGTGATGGTTTGTCACTATCGGATCATGCCGTTGTTTTGGGTGTTGCTCTGGTGCTGTCACTGTATAGATGGTCATTGTATTTCCAATAGCTGTGGCTTGGTAGAACCGAAATTATGCAGAATTAAAAAAAAATCTGAAAATCATTTCAGGAGTAAAATTTCCATTCCACTCAAATTCAGCAAGTGTAATTTTACATTCAGTGCCATTTTACTGTGCATGCTTTGTCATTTGACTTTGTGGTAGAGTGACAGCAGTTTTAGTGTAAAGAACAAAGAAGATTCTAAAGGATTTTTGTTCCTTGGGTACTCACTACCATGTTTTTCATAACTGGTATGCAAGAATTACTAAAACATTTTTTACAATTTATTTATGTAGGATAGACCAGCTGAGACGCAACTTCTCCTTTTCTGTGAAATCCTGCTTCTACTAATTATTTTCTCTGCTTTGATGGACTGGAGTACCAGGAGGTTACATGACTTGTCCAAGGTCACACAGTGAGTATTTATATCAAACTTTTAAATATGTTGCTGTTTATTCCTTACCAAAACATTTAAACATCATCATAAATAGACATTCTTCACAAACCACCATAGGAGATCCATTCAGGCAAAGAACAACAAACATTTGAAATCCTTACAAGTGTACTCGTATTTAGACTATCAAATGAAATATATACTCATATTTAGACTATTAAATGAGAAAACAAGTTCTATCCTGTTGCTTCAAAGAGAAAACAATTAAATATTCCACATCCCTCACCAACTGGCAGAGGCAGTCAATTTATTTCTGCCCCTAAAAAGATTTCTTCACTACTATCCAGCTGTCATTGCAGTGTGGTATGAATCAAGAACAAAACTGTGATCATCATTTCCCCTTACTATTTTCTAAGAACCGCAGGACAATGTTCATCTGTGCTAGCAAAACATTTCTATATTGATGTCAGTTGAAAGTGCTGATCAGCTGGATGCTGGTACCTGCTGATTACATGTTTTGACCAGGATGATAAAGAAATGGTTGGGAGCAAACTGATTGACTGTCTCACCTCGGATAACTGTGCACCTTTACTTATATTGTCTCTAAAGCAGCAGAAGGGAAGTCATTATTGAGTGGGCAAATTCTTTCTTCTTTCTATGTTTCTCTTGGCCATTGCAGTGATATAACATCACCCTCTTTCCCATTATTATGCTTTTTAAAATAAATGCATTTGTGCAGTAGGGGTGGGCACAATATCCGTTACGTAAATTCATTTATTCCTACTGGTGTTAAATACAATTTAGAACCCACATTTTTTCTACCCCTACTGTTAATCATTTCCTATTTATTCTACACTGTCTGTCAATCATCTTCCCCCCCTACCAGTACTAAATTACCCAGTATAACTTTCACATTGACTGTACTTGTCTTACTTTACCACTACACCATTGGGCAAACACTCCTTCCTCCCCTTCCCTCATAAGTTCCTCACATTACATTAAACAGCAGCAAACCAAATGGACAGGAAGAGTGTTTCTTTTATTTCTATTTTCCACTTTCATGCTACATTGTGCATAGTACATGTTTCCTAGTGCCCACCCCCCTTATGACTTCATCTCTCCTGATCTGGTCCCTGGTGATCCTTTCTGAATGTACAAACATAAAACAGTACCTTACAGTAAAGCTTTTTTTCCTTTTACACATTTTCCCTTTGCAAGCTTCAGTCATGTCCAACACCCACCAGTCACAGCTCTTTCTCAGCTGTAACCCATATCCTGGAGTCTGACTCCATTCTCCCCTGTCAGCACCATTTTCCTTCAGAAACAATCACCAACTTGCTAGCCCAGTGGTGCTGAAGGTTGAGGTGCTGGATGCCACACCTCGTGCTGCGTCGGCAACCTGAGTTTAGGAATGAGACTGGATTGCTGTGGATCAGCCAGGGGGAGGGCAAGGAGTGAGATCAAGCTGCCGCAAGGCAGCTCTCTTCCTTGGGGAGTGACTTGGGGCTGCCAGGCCATTGGCCACCACCTGGTGGAGGATGGATGGTGGTGCTGACCGGAAGGAGTTTTGGGACTATCCATGGGGAGGGATGGAAGGGGCTGAGCCAGCATCACAGGGCATGTGTGTGCCTCTAGTCACGCATGACACCTGTGTGCTGTGGTCCTGGGAACAGGGGATAGAAGGGGGAAAAAATGATAAAGTACTGTACTAATTGAAAAAAAAAAGACACAAGCACTAACCATGCTTCTTCTCTGCTCCTCTTTCATGTTTAACTCAAATGACATGGCCACAAGTGCTAAAAAGGAGAAATATTTTTTTTTAAATGGAACTGCTGAAAAGCATATTTCTAGTGCTGCTCCCATGCTTCACCCAACATGTCTCAGACCCAGTTCTCTGTAAACAACCAAGCCAAATAGAAAAGGTAGGAAAAGGCAGGGTCAATCAGACAAACATACAAAACTGATTGAAAGAAAAAGAAATACAAGCTGAAACTACAGCGGTAACTGGGCACTTTCTCTAAGTGAGAAATGGAGCTGCCGTCTTTTTGAAACTCTTTGGCCTTCCCACACTTGAACAGTAACCAACCACAAGGCATACTTTTAAAGTCAGGGTGTTGCATCCCTGACAGCTGTGTTTGGCTCCCTAGCAACCAGCCCTATGGATTGTAGTTATGCAAGATGGAGCACAAAAAAATCCCCTTCATTTCTTAAACAAAACACAAAACTAAACAAAAAAAATACAAGCCCCACAAAAATTTGTGTCCCTATTTCAAAAATGTAATATGCAATGGGAACTTGTTAAACAAATGCTTTATGTGGGCTTGTGTAGTTTGGCCTCAGACACCTCACTTTGTGGCTTATGCCACATATGAGGTTCCCTGAGGTCAAACTGCTCTTGTCTACATACATCATTTATTTAACTCATCCCACTGCATATCCCTTATATATCTGGCCATCCTTTCAAACCCCTTCCCTATCCTACCAAACCCAGCTACAATAATCATTACTATCTATATCTGATTGATCATTGGGGTCACTTCCAGCCCCCACTTCAACTTTTCCTTAGTTCACTCCATTGAATGAGATACTGGGATGTCAGGTGATGTGAAGACCCTCACTCTGATCCAATGTATTCACACAATACACATGCAACTAACTATGTGGTCCAGTATGGGTGGGACTACTGCTGTATTAAGTACACATATCTGAACAGACATACTGCAGCCCTTCCTCACCAGGAACATTGAGTTGGGAAGCAGTGTGGCCTTTTGGTTGGAGCACAGGCTTCAAATTCCACTACGTTCAAGTACTGTGTGACCTTGTACTTTACTGAAATCAAGGTGCATCACTTTGCATGACTGCATCTCAGCTGGGATTTCCTGGATGAATACTGTGCATCATAAAACAATATTGTGCTCACATAGCACAATCTAGCCACCTGAATGCTACTGTTGAGTTTTAGCAACATGGTGAGTTTTGTTGTTATTTATTTATTTATTACATTTTGGGAACTGGGTAGGCCCACTGATCCCAGAAGGTCTCTTTTTCAGGGGCAACCCAGGAGTAGTTTCATATAGTGAAAAATTAGGAGTTGACTAGTACAAGATCATTCAGGAGTTACAGTTGAGACAGCAAACAGACATGCATGGTACAGCTAGGTTATATACAGCAGGATTATACAGTTAAAACAACATTTCGTAGCGGTCACAAACTTGAAATAAGGGGTTAATGGGTTATGGCCAAGGTATGTCTCTCGGTGTCATAGGTAGGTAGCAGCTGGGGAGTGACAGAAAGAGAGATGGGATGGGATGATACTGTTAGGAGAGGTTATTCTCTGGGGCAGGACGAGTGACTGTGATTCAGCAGATGCTTGTGTAATTCCTTATGGAAATTTCCTAGTGAGGTTGCTTCCTGTAGGTTGACAGGAAGCTTGTTACAGTGCATATGTGCAGCGTGGGCATAGGATTTGCTGTCTATTAGTGTTGCTGATCCTGGGTACTTCCAGGAGCTTTTTTCCTGTGGTATGGAGCAGTCTGCAAGAGCACTTTGGGGCTAGTAGCCCAGCTAGCCCAGCTGGAGGGTGGTCACCGAGGAGCTTATAAGTGCTATACAGTAGGGGATATTGAAGTCTATGGCAGAAGGATGGTCAGTGGAGTGAGGCAAGTACATCACAATGGTGACTCCTCAGGTAGGATTTTGTGGCAAAGCGAGCTATTCTGTGATACATGGTTTATAACCTAATATGGTCCTGTTTTGCCATTCCATGTAGAATTGAAGCCATGTAGGTTAAGGTCAGGAGGAGGATGATCTTTGTGATTTCTAGCCTGGTCTCAGGTATCATTTGAGTGCTTAGGCAATGGAGAAAGCTGAGCATTTGGTGGAGTTTTTTGGTTATTGTATCCACATGGGGTTTTAGAGTGAGACCTTGATCCAGCACCTGGCCAAGATAATTAAAGGACTGCATCACTTCTGTTGTTGAGCCAGATGCTGTGACAAGTGGGAGTAAGAGACTGTGATCAGGGCCTAGGGATCTTGGCCCAAACACAAGGGCTTTAGCTTTTTTTGAGTTAAGAACCCGAACATTTTCTAGTAGCCAAGTTTCAATCATAGTGAAGTCTGACTGGAGTTGAGGCCCTAATTCATCTGTGTTATTCATAGATCTGTGTAGGACCACATCATCAGCATACTGTACCACAGAGCAGCTCCCACAATGGTAGCTAATGTCATTGACAAATAGTGACAACAAGAGGGGGCCCAGTATAGATCCTTCCGAGACCCCCCCCTTCTATAGGGAGTGATCCAGACGTTGCACCCCTCCACTTGACCTGTTGGAAGCGGTCCAAGAGGTAGTTGCTGAACCACCTCAGGGAGTGTTGATCAAGACCAAGTTTACTCAGTTTAGTTATCAGGAGGTTGTGATCTACCAGATCAAAGGACTTTGTCAGGTCAATGAAGGCAACCCCCATTGGGGAGCCTTTATCCAGTGCTGAGAGGATATCAGAGGTGAATTTGATGAGCGCAGTGTCTGTCCCATACTTTTGCCACAAACCATGCTGGGTGGATGCCAGTAGCTGGTTTGCTTCCAGGTAGTCTCTGAGCTGGCAGTAGACAAGCCTCTCTTGGATTTTTGCCAGAATGCAGAGTAGGGAAATAGGTTTGTAGGTGCCTATATTATCTATAGGGCCTCCCTTGTGGACTGGCACCACATGAGCCTGCTTCCAAATTTTGGGAACTGCTCCATTCAGCAAGGACCTGCTTATGAACCAGGTGTGACGGGTAGGGCAATGGCAGGGGCAGCTGCCTTGAGCAAGCTAGGGTCCAGGCTATCTAGTCCAGCAGATCCAGCCAGTTTGATTGATTGCAAGAGGGGGAGCACTACTTTTGTGCGTACAATCTGTAGGTGAAAGAGCGGGTGTGGAGGATCCCTTCCTTCAGTAATCACTGGGACCTTACATTGGGGGGGGAGTAAGTTTGTTTTGTAACTATCCAGGTCAGTGAAAAACTTATTGAAGGCAGCAACTGTCTTGCTTCCGCTGATTATCTGGCCCTGGGGAGTTGATTTGTTGCCTTTTATCAGGTCATTTATGAAAGACCAAAAGGACCTTGGGTCGGCGAGATTATTCTGTGGGAGGTTTTTAATGTACTCTCTTTTTGCAGTTTTTGTGGCCTTCTTACATTGATTCCTGAATGACCTGTAGTCATCTAGGTCCTGTGGGAGGGTTGAGCACCTGTACTTTTTCCAGGCATTGTCTCAGTTTATCATTAACAATTTTATCTCCCACAAGATCCACCTGTAGCAGTGACCATTTGTGTGAATTCTTCTTAGGGGAGCATGGAGATTTGCTGCAGTGGAGAAGGTGTTTTTAAAGAATTGTGCCACTTCATCTATGCTGGAGAGAAGCTTGATTGTGTTCCAGTCTATACTGCATAGATAGCTTTGGTAGGCCTCAGCAGACAATTTTGAGAAGTCTCTGGCAGTAACGAGCCTGGGGGAATCTTTGCTGGCCTGTTTTTCCAAATGCAGAAGGTAAGTGAATGGTCATGCAATGCATCCAACATCACACCAGTAGCTTAGATATTTGCTGGGTTGGAGGGTAGAATCCAGTCTTGGATGGAATGGTTCCCAGTTCTGGCATTGTGTTTTGTGGCTTCATCGATGACCTGAGTCAGGTTGGTGTCAAGGAGCAGGGCCCTAAATGCTTGCTCTGTGCTCTTTTCCCATCTTAAACTGAAGTACCCCAGAAGCAGTAACTCTGTTGGGACAGTTCCTGCCAGAGCTTTCATCAGGCCCTCCAGAGCTTGGTGGGCAACTTTGGGAGGGTTATATATGCAGCCTATAGTGAAGTGTTTTGCTTGGCCTAGGACTACCCTAATGAATAGTGATTCACAGTCAGTAGAGTTAAGTTGGGGGACAGAGGCTAATGAGGTCTCTAGTGAGGTTCTTACATAGATAAGGACCTCTTCTGCTTTTTTTGCCAGCCTGTCTTTTCTGAAGGTGTCATAGCTGTCTAGTGCCACCTCATGGATAATGATGTGCGACTTACGCCAGGATTCTGAGATGGCCAGCACATCCGGTTTGTAGTGGTCATCCCAGGATTGGACCTCATGCTTCTTATGGTGCAGACTACAGGCATTCAGATAGGCAATTCTCAGTCCCTTTGTGTTCGTCCAGTCTGGGTTTAATGTGGACCCTATGACCAGATTAGCTACTGGTGTTCCAGGGTTTGATTGAACATACCCTGAGCGAAGTATTAGCATTGCAGTAATCAAGCTGAGGACTCTTGGTCCTATGCAATGTGTTAGTCTCACCCTCTTGCTTCTTAAACCAGTGAGCATGAGGTAGCAGGTTCCTTTGTGGGTTAACCCATGCATCAGCAGGAGTGTGTCCTCTGTTGACATTGCAGGGCAACTAATCATGTGTGGGAGATGGCAGTCCTGCTCACCCCAAGGTGGGTAAGGAGCATTGCAGGTGCTCATTTGTGTATTGACCCAGATGATAGTGCTGATGTACATGATAACCAGGACAGGACCCCTGAAGGGTACACGACCTTGGTTACTGTTTTTGCAAGGGGGGGACCCAGCAATGCAGGGGTTGAGGCATTTTGAGGTGAATCATAATAACCCTTGCCATGGATAGCAGCCCTAGTGGCACAGGATCAGCTGGTGGAATGGGACAGCTTTTGCCTTCAAGAGAGGGCTGCAAGTATGTCCCTAGCAGCACTGGAGATTCCTGTAAGTTATTTATTTTATTCATGTAATAATTTAGTTATGTGTATATATATTTTTTTTTTTTTGAGGTGACTTTGTGAGCCTAGAACTCACATCCCTGACTCCAGTAGCAGGGCTTCTTCACTCCAGGTTTACCAGTCTCTTTAGTAATACAGGACCAACTGGCTAGCCTAAGTAGATTACAGGCTTCCCAGCATGCCTCAGAAGCACTATGCTGAGTGATTAACTGAATTATAGAGCCGTTAAGAACAGCTCCTAGAATGCAGTGATTTTATTTTATTTATTTTTTTCCCATTTTAGATTGAGGATACAGTTACTCAGTAGTGGTGGCCAATAGTGGCAATAGTAGATAAGCTGCAAATGGGGAAATTGGCTGATTGGTTTAAAGTAGCACATGCTCTCACCTATATAAAGCAGTGTTCACCAAGGGTGATGGTGGGGCAGCCAATGAGAAGCATCGGCGGGGTTCCACCGGCCCAGCTTGTAGAGTATTGTGCCTTGTGGTTGTTGCATACCTGTTCTTAGTCGGGGGGAGCTTTTAGTTCAGAGGAGGGCCTTTCTGCTGGGCCACCATGACCACCCTCAGGGGGAGGTATGATTGCTATGGAACAAGCAGAGAGGAATAAATTAAACCAGCTAAGAAGGGGTAGGGCTGTAACAGTGAGGGAAGGGGAGAGGAGAGATGGGGAAGGGTGTTACAACCTGGGATCCCCTTTCAGCTGAGAGCTTCACAACAAATTCACAGAATTTGGGCTACAAATGGATGGAGGGCTCAGTAACCTGAGCTGAGCCTTATTAACTTGTCCCTGGTTGTAAGGTACCTCACTAAGCATAGCTAATTTTTCAGTTTGAATCAGGAGAAAAGCATGAAAGTAACTACAAGTTTAGAGGAAGTATAAACTAACAAGAAAATGAAGCAAAGAAGAAATGTGTACTAAGATAAATCAGATGAAGGCTTCCTGTTAAGTAACAGGGAACCAAAGTTCTATGTGCACTACTTAAATAAATACTGGAGACATATATGCATCTCACTGTGCCACTTTGCTTCATAGGTATATAAACCTTCAAACAATGTAGTACAATAAGCATGTGAAAGATAGAAAAATACACCTGTGACTGGAGTAGTCCATCTTCTAATTGCATTTGCTTCATGGATCAATTGCCTATATACAAGAGCTTAGTTCAAAACTTCACATTTGTTGTTTGCTTTTCTGTTTCATATTGATTCTGCCAAAGTTTCAGATGTTGGAATTTTGGTATTAAATATTAGTTCTAATCCACAGGAACCCCGTTACTTAGGAGCTTTTTGGCTGTTTCCCAGGAGAACAAACATGGACATGCTTGTGTGCATGTGTCATGTGATCACTCACATTAAGGCAGAACTCCACCTTCTTCAGAGCATCTCTTGGTCAGCATAGACTACAGTATTTATACCTGCTGTTTGTAACTATGGTTACCTTTATAACCAATAACATAGCTTCAGCATGAAAAAATTTTGTATGTAACCTCCTACTCACACATTTGTCAAAACATACCACGTGTCACATCACCTTATAATGTGCAAAAGATAATAAAATTAAAAACATTTTATTGCAAGATTTGGTCAGTACATCACACACCACATTTACATAATTAAATCATTTCTTGTTATTCTGTTATGTGCACCCTCTCTCTTTCTCTAGTACCTAATTACCCCGATATTTCTACCCTCTAACTCAATTACACTTACAGCAGTCTTTCTGATTTCATGTATTCGTTGACACCAACTCAATTTTATTTATAGGCGATCATTATAAACTTTAGATGTTTTTAATTTTTCTTTCTGGGAATGTGGCTTTTAGTTGGTAATTCCCCTGTCCTTATTCGTTAGTTTATGCATGCTCCCCAGAGATCTCAAAGCCCAGTACAGTATGGCTTATGAAACAATTCATTGTGCGTGATCATTCCTAAATCAATGTAAATGCTGCATGCAACCTTTTTACTCTTCATGATCACAGTTTGACTTCTAGGTTGCCCTAACACATATTTTATCTTTTTCTATAAAATTAAATAAGCATCCCAGCGTCATGTGCCATGCCTCATTAAACAACTGCAAGAAGAATAAAATTGCGGTCTCAAATTCATTCACAGTGTATAACCTTATCTGTTATCATCTTCCTGTGAACTGTAGTGCTGGAACTGAAACAACCTTATAGTTTTGCTTGTGCAATGAAATGTGAACATATCCAGCATGCTAATTACCAGCGATGGCTTCCAATTAGGTCCTGTTCCTTAACTGGATCCCTAGTATCTCACATCATTCACTACATGCATGTCAGTACTCTTATGACACTGAAATAATTTCCTGTTTGCTGCACATGCTGCTGTGTCCTCAGACTACACAAACTCTGCATCACTCCCTTTTATGCATATTTTGTGATTGGACAGTCTCTTACCAAGCACACCACTTCAGACTCATCTATTCCGATTTCAGCACCCTCATACCTGCACTAGACTATATCCATGTACATAGACAAATCTAATGTTTCTGCTCTAGTGCTTTGCCTTTTTCACAAAAAGGTGTCAAATCCAGATTTTGAATTAAGGGTCCCTTACATTCCATCTTCTACTTCTGCTATATTGATGTCTTCTATTTCATATGGGCTGCCTCATTTAAACAATTGTTTCTTGTATTATTGATTGCTCTGCTTCAAGAATTTATTCTGCATAATGAACCATATCTGTCATTTGTCTCTCTTAATTTGGCATGTATAACACTAAAAAGCAGGGTTCATTTTTTTTACGGCTGCAGGGCAGTGCTCTCAAAGCTGTCTTCTTGTCACTTGGAAAAAAGGCCACTTCAGACTCCCACTGAAGCACAATTTTGGAGCTGAATCACAATCCTTCTGCTACCTGATATCACTCCGCTGACAGGGATGGAGAAAGAGAGAGAGTCTGAGTCATTGATTCATTGACTGTTACATTCCCCTTCTACATGCAGCATATTCATGCCAGCTCAAATTATAATCAATTGGTGTGCTCAGTGTAAACAGCACGTGCAGCTTGTTAAACTAAGTATCAGTAAGTGGATAAAGTCCTCTCTGCTATCTTTTTAGTTCAGTCTTAAAGGACCCTAAGCCCTCTGTTTATACATTTTTATTTGCAACCTAATGCCTTTCATAAACAGTGAAAAGTGGGAAGTTAAATTCCACTTTGTTACAGGTCAAGTGCTGAATAAACCCCAGGCAAACTGTCTTATGTACTGCTCTGAAAGGCTCTAGTGAATCTAGCTTCTTTCAGATTATGGTCTCTCTTCCCATACCCAACCCCTTACATACTGTTCTGAATCCAACAAACAGTGAATCATGTTACAGGTCATATGCTGAATAAACTCTAGACAAACTGTCTTACATACTGCTCTGAAAGTCTTCAGTAAATCTAAGTTCTTTCATATTAGGGTCTCTCCCCTCCCCCACTGTGCTTAACGCTTGCTTTGCCAGGGACTGACATATCAGACCAGAATTCCTTTACATTCAAGTACAGACACACACACACACACACACACACACACCAGCAGCATGTTCATTTCCTGTCCCTGGCTTCCCTCACTTTTAGTATCCAGATCCAGTCAATGAAGCCAATGAAAATTGACTATTTTAGTTAAACCAAAACAAAAGAAAATACACAATTACATAGTGCATTTATTCTGATGGTTGCTGTGGCAGAGGGCAATGCACATAACACATACTAAGCAGCTATGGGCTTTAGTAAATACTGAATGATCCATGCTCATTCAGTTCCTCATTCTCTCACTATTTGCAAATCTAGATAGCCCTGCCAGTAAAAGTGGACCATTTGTAAATGGTATGGCTTCATCACAAAGTTCAAAGGCACTGTTTTATTAATAAAAATAATTCAGAGGACAGGAAAGGATATTTGCAGAATATAAACAGTGTAACTCAGAAGCCATGTAGCTATGGACTACTGCACTATTAATGTTATCTATGGAGGGTCCTGCCAGACCTAAACCAGGATGAGGGGCCTAGGCTCTGTTTCTGATAGAAAAGGAGATTCTTTCCCACAGATAACATTAATAGTGCAATGCCTCCACCCAGAGTATATAGAAAGTAGGCCAGATATTGGTGTAGTACAACCCCCAGAGATGCTGTACCTACCCACCTCCCCTTGCAGTCACCCCACACATGCAATATCACTATCCAAACTACATTTCAATACACATGCAATTATTGACTTTAGCTAATAATATGCTCACTAATAATATGCTTATGAGATAGTTGTAAAAGGATCATCAACAATTTCTTTACATGGGGTAGGGCTAGGAAAATGGAAAATGGATGTAAAGGTTAAGCAATCCCTTAGCATTTTGAAAACAATCAATCATTCATTTTGTTCTGTAATAACAGAAACATTTCTAGTGCCCACCTCCCACCAGCATGTATGTTCACAACAGGTATTAGCCAAATTGTTGTAACACTGTACCCACTCCTGGAATGGTACCAGTCTCCCCCAATGTCTAACTTGTGAGCTCCCACAGTCTATCTGGGTACCCAGTGGGAGCAGTCGCAGGCCTGATGCAATGCAGCTGGTTGGCCTGTGTTGGTGCACTTTAACAGTACTTTAGCTAGGTTTGGCCGACTCTGCAGACTCACCATCTGCTTAATGAGCAAGGTGCTCCGTCCTTGGCATTACTGGTGAAAAAGAGATCCCAATGATGCCTCCATGTTGTAACCCAAGCACCATGTAGCAACAGGTTACTACCCCTGCTTGACAGTTCTAAACCAGGATGAGGGTCCTGGGCTCTGTTTCTGGTGGAAAAGGGGGTTCTTTCCCAAAGATAAAATTAATAGTGCAGTACATTCACCCAGAGTAAATATAAAGTAAGACAGATATGGGTGTAGTACAACACCCTGGGATGCTGCACCTACTGACTTCCCCTTGCAGTCACTCCACACATGGAATACCATTATCCAAACTACATTTCAATACACATGCAGTTATTGACTTTAGCTAATAATATGCTCACTAATTATATGCTCATGAGACATATATACATACAGTACACACAGACATAAATAAATAAAGCTCTTATCACATTATTACATTAGCAGCCATTTTGTGGCTCTGGCTGGAGTTCGTTTCTTTTACAGCAGTTATCTGAGGTAGAGGGAGGGCTCAGTCAGTCTCAAATTGATGGATGGACTTTAAAAAAGAGGGTGCTGAGTGAGAAGGGTGGATATAGATGCTAAACAGGCTTGAGAATGAGGAACATCTTGTACTTCTATGGGGAGGAACATGTAATGGGTACTACTTTGTAGAGGTGTTTGTTACTGATTGTCTGACACCAGGATTAGGCAGTGCTGTCAGTGTGGGTACTATGTTGGCTAGGAGGAATATGGTTTTTTGCATTGGTATGGGGAGGATGGCATGGTTGCTAGTGTGTGGGGGAAGTCTGTTATAGGTCCCGTGCAATGTCTGTGATCATACAGCTGCTTAGAGCCATAAAGCAACTCCTGAAATCTGCTACAGGTCCAGTGACCATAACTACACAGCCCCTTCATGAGTGGCCTGCAGAGAAACAAGCTACAAGTCTGGTACCATGCATATCTTCATGCAGAAATGTCATGAATGTTCCACAGGGCCAGTCACAAGGCAAGCTACAGATCTGGCACAGTGAGACTCACTTTGCAGCTGCCTTGTGAGTGGCATGCAGGGAAACAAGCTACATGTCTTGTGTAGTGCATATCTTCATGTAGATGCTTCATGAATGTCTCAGAGGGCCACTCACAAAGCAGGCTACAGGTCTTGTGCCGTGCATCTCTTCATGCAGATGCTTCATGAATGTCCCACTGGGCCAGTCGCAAAGCAAGCTACAGGTCTGGCACAGTGACCCTCACGTTGCAGCTGCCTTGTGAGTGGCCTGCAGGGCCACTTATAAAGCAAGCTAGAGGTGCAACATAGTGATTGTCATGATATAGGGTCCATAATGGGTGTAAGAAAGGTGAAAGCTAAAGGTATTAGATGTTATATATCTTTATTTATAAAAAAAGTAATCAGATTAATGACAGACAACTATGTTGCATCTATTAGGGTTGAAACAAAACTGTACAAAGTAGAGAAATAAAAACATTAGGATGAAATGTCCCTGGAACTTTTTTTAAACATATTGTGTGGTATTTCTCAGGGTCTAAAGGTGGTTTGCCACTAAATGGCAGACCATTTTGTCCTGGGCCTCAGCCAGAGATAAGGATGCTGGGGAGGGGGGGCAGGAAGGGGAAGGGCCTGTGACAACACTACAGAACAACCGACAGGCGAGGGAAACTCTCTGGCTATTGGCCAAGGGGAGGGGCTGGGGAGGTTTAAACAAAGGCCCCCAGGTTACTTAAGGGCACGCAACCAGAATTAGCCTTCTTTTCTTGCTGTAAAATTCAAGGTTATAGCGCAATAACTTGGCATAGGTAAGGCACAAAAATTTATAATATGTTACACTGTTTAGAGCTTGGGAATGCAAAATGCTTGATAAGCAATTGTTGTGAGAATTACGCTGTTTCAGAGCAACATCAAGTTGGGGATACAAAGTCATGGCTAGGCCAGCTGTTTGAGCAGTCTAGTTTGTGCTGGGGGCAGGCTGGGCAGCGTGGTTTTGGACCCGAAAAGGGCAGGTGGCGTTTTTGCCTGCATAGGCACAGCAATTGCATTGGATTATGCAGCGTAAGGGCGAGTACTTCAAAAATGTATTTTAGACCTGTTTATTTGAGTAGTTTTGGTTGTTTGGGCGGCAGTCTAGGCAGCATGGTTTGGGCCCAGACAGGGCTGGTGGTGTTTTGCCTGCAAGGCACAGCAGTTACAAGGTGTTACACAGCATAGGAGTGAGTAGGAAAAAAAATGTTTTTTAGTCATTTTTATGCTTGCAGTTGAGGTTGTTTGGGCGGCAGGCTGGGCAGCGTGTTTGGGCCTAGAGAGGACAGGTGGCATTTTGCAGTACTGGAGAATGTGCAGCTGCTGGTTTGGAAGGAGACGGGGCTGTGGTGGCCCGCTGTACAGAGCCATTGAATGCACAGGAGATGTGAGCAAGGAGTGAGTGCATTTAGCTGCTGGCAGTTTTGTGCATGGTTCGGGCCGCAGCTCCAGGTAGTGGTCAGAAGCATGGAAGAGACCAAGCTGCCAAGGGAAGTGGGGAGGCCTAGTGGTGTTTGGCTGGCCTGCATCTTGGTTGGAGGGCCAGGGAGGCTGGATAGCCTGAGGGGGGGTGCAGGGACTGATGGTCCATTGTGAGGGCTGAGATGCCCATCGTTCAGATTGCCCCAGGGTCCCGGAGGGGTGGAAGGTCAGGGTGAGCTGATAGCATGGTGGGGTTGTTGTTGGTTTTGTTTATTTCACAAGATGGTTACCAGGCTCAAGATCAATCGGGCAGAATCCCCACACTGGAGGAGGCAAGATTATGTACGACTATTCGGGAAAATGGCCACTGTACTTGTTATGGTAGTTAAGGAGGCAGGCATGGAGCCACAAACTCCAAATACAGGAGGGCCATGAAATGCAAGCTACATATGGTTTTCAAACATTTCCTCATGCTAGGCACACCCCACTCCTAAAGGGACAGGGGGTATGCCAGGCGGGGCGGATCGTGCTAGACTCAAGGAAGGCAGAACATGCCGAAGGGCATTTCGTTTGGTGTTTCACCCTATAGAAGGGCAGGCACCATGGCGGGCATCGAGCCTTACATGCCCAAGGAGGGACAGTGAGTTATGGTCAAAATGATGACCAAGCGCACTGATTACGACCAAACCTTAGGGCCTCCCCAATTTTGTTTCTTGGCAGGGCCGAGCCCGAGAGCAGGCATTAGGGCAAGGTGGCGGGGGAAACAAATAAGGCCTACTGGGCCAGGTGGAGGCCAATAAGAAGGCCGTGGGTGATGGATAGGCCAGCTGCAAGCATAGGCAGCCATGTGGTGGCAGAAAATAGGGGGACCAGTTGCGAAGCATTTGTGGGAGCATGTGCAGCCCATGGGCCCTATGGGCTATGTGGCAACAGCAAAACAACGTTTTTTTACAGATGACTAAACGGGGCTCCAGAGGGTGGGGTGTGCATCACTATGGGGATAGTGACCGGAAGGGGGACCTAATTGAAAGGAGAGGCAATGGGCAGATAAGTGCCAGTGGTGCACCCATCCTGGAAAAAGCAGCACCGAGAGGAAATGAGGTGAGGCCTGCCAGCGATGGAGAGACATGGCAGGACATGGTGCGGCTCAGGGCAGCCCTGTGAAAATGCCAAAGAGGGGTTTACCAGGAAGGTCAATGGAGAAGGAGCAATGGAAAACTGGGCTCAGGAAGGATGGGTACACCAAGGAGTACATGGGGCCAGCGGTAAAAAAAAAAAAAGGGGGTGTTTGAGAGCATATGGGTGGCTAATGTGAGACTGAGACACGCTTGTTGGACAGGTGGATATGGGGCATGGAGGTAAGGTTTTGTGGGGGTCAGGATGGTGGTGAACGTAGGTACCACCCCAGTTGTTTAGGGGTGGGGTCCGAATAGACTTGTTCCAGGAAGGTATTTCACATGTGTTTTGTCATGCAGCTTGTATGGAGATATGGCACCAAGAAGAGCCCAGGCATCTAGCGCTACCATGCTGGCGGAAACTGCAAAGCTGATGGCTCAAATGACCAAGTTGATGGAGGCAGAAAAGAAAAGCGAGGCTGAGGAGGAAGCACAGAAGAAGCAGAAGGAGCGGGATGGTGGGTGTGGTGCAGGGAGAGTCAGTAAATGACTGAGAAAGGCAGGACCCAGCGTCCTGGCAGCACCAAGGACAGAAGAAACCCCGGATCGGGTCCCGGAGGAGCCGCAACCAGATGGGGGTAAGGATAAGGTGGAAGTGACCAACGAGGCAAACTTGCGAGAGTATTGTGAGGGTTTGGTGGGTGATATGGGAGAGGAAGGGGTGTCTAAAATCGAGGTGGCATTGCGGACTGTCAAAGAAAAAGTAAAGGGGAAAAGGGGGGGCGGGCATACCGGGGGGGCTCGGAAGCTGTATGATGGCCCACCAGGGTTCACATTAGGTGACCACGTACCAGTAACAATTAAAGAAAAAATCTGGAAAGGGAAATAAGTGGATATCTTTGGGCTGGTCGACGAGGAGATAGCCAACAGGTATGAGCAGAAGGAATCAGTAGGTAAGTCGGAGATGGCGGTGGCATTGGCGGTGGTAGGTCACAAGGTGGAGGAGGCTAGGTTTAAAGGGAAGAACATCAAGAAGTGGCAAACAGGTTTTTTGATTTATAGTGCCTTGGTGCTGGAGAAGCAGCCCGAGCTGGCAATCCTGCTGCTAACTTACATGGCAATTATCAGGGATGCATAGCGGGCAAAGCTGGGTTTTGGATTGCTTAGGTACGATAAGGCATTCTGGAGGTACATGGCAGTAAAAGGTGATCAAAGGTGGGACTGCACCCATGCTGAACTCCGAGTGCATATGCTGTCTGATACAGCAGGGGCCCAAGGGACGGAGCAGACAAAAAAGGGGACTCAAATCCAGGGTACCAAGGCCTGCTGGGCTTACAACAGGGCATTGTGTAGCTGGCCTAGTTGCAAGTTTAAGCACATTTGCTCTTGGTGTTAGGAGTCACACACAGCCATTAGTTGCAGAATGGGTGGCGACAAGATTGGACCAACCAGGGGGGCAGGCCCAGGTGCAGCCCTTTTGGGACAGCGGGGGGGAGCTGGGAGGGGCCAGGGGGAACTGGGAGAGGGGGATACGCAGCCAACTATGGGTGGAACTAGACCAGGGCAAGGTGAAGCAAGGTGGGGATATCCCCTGGCCCACACACCCATAAAATGTGAGGTGGTGGAATGCTGGACCAGAGATTGCCCTGATAAAGTGGCGGCAGAGATGCTAAGAAATGGTTTCCAAGGAGGGTTTACACTGGGTTTCATGGGGGCATCGATGGGGATGCGGACTAAGAATTTGGGGTCAGTAACAGGAAAGGAGGATATTGTATGGATTACGATCCGGAAGGAAATCCGGGCAGGGTGAATGGAAGGACCACTGTCCTACCCCCTTTGTCTGAATTTCCAGGTGTCCCCATTGGGATTGGTACCCAAGAAGAAAAAAGGGGAATTCAGGCTCATCCATCACCTGTCCTACCTGAAGGAGGGATCAGTGAATGGAGGGATTCTGGATGCTCTTAGCATGGTTTCGCATGCGTCACTGGACCAAACGGTGGAGATGATCCAGGCAGTGAAGGGTGCATGGTTGGCAAAGATGGACACTGAGTCCACATTCTGACTGCTGCCAGTACAGTCAGGGGATTGGGATCTCCTGGGTTTCCAGTTTGGGGGTGGGGTGTACTTTGACAAGGCAATGCCCATGGGGTGTTCTGTGGCCTGTGCCACGTTTGAAGTATTCAGCTCTTGGGTACAGTGGGTATTTGGATGGCATTATGGACACAAAAGGGTAGTCCATTACTTGGACAATTTCTTACTGATAGGGTCCAGTCGAGAAGAGGCAAGAAAAATGTTAGCAGATTTCCCAGATTTGCCCATAGGGATCCCATTGGCTGCTGATAAAACCGAGGGTCCGGCACATACACCGGAGTTTTTGGGGATCGAGGTGGACATGGAGGGGGAGTGTTTTTGCCTTCCAGGGGACAAAAGTTGCAAGACTCAAGGGGCTATTGGCACTAGTGGGTGGGAGGAGGAGGGTGCCACTAGTACAGGTACAGCAACTACTGGGGCATCTTAATTTCACCTGCAAGGCCATAAACCCAGGCAGGGCATTTACTAGGAGATTGGGGAGGTTCACAGGAAAAGCGAAACTACCACACCACTGGGTGGACATTAACAAGGGAGTGAGGGAGGATTTGTGGGGATGGGAGACATTCCTAGACACCTACAATGGGGGTGACATTCTGGCAGGAGGACTGGGCCTCCAACACAGACCTCGAGCTGTACACAGATGCCACGGGGGGCTTGGGAATGGGGGCTTACTTTCAAAGGGAATGGATCTTGGAAGCATGGCCAGCCCAATGGCAAGAGAGGGGATAGACAAAGGACATCATGTTCCTCGAGATTTTCCCGATATGGGTAGCTTTGGAAGTGTGGAGCACACAGATGGCAGGACGCCACATAGTGTTCTGGTGCAACAACATGGGTATGGTCAAGGTGATTAATAGACAGACAGGAAGGATGGAATCGGTAGGGCGGTGTTGAGGTGTATGGTTTTGTTAAGACTGCGACTCAACCTGTCTTTTAAGGCAAAGCATATCGAGGGAGCTTGGAATAAGGTAGCTGACTGTCTTTCTCATTTTCACATGGAGAGATTCCGAGAGCTGGCACCGTGGGCCACACTCACCCGGGCCAGGGTCCCGAGGCAGCTATGGGAGATTGGAGAGAGAGAAGGCCAGAGCTTTGTACGAAGGGTCATGGGTGCCCGGCACGTTAAGGGCCTATGAGAGGGCATGGATGGTTTTCCAGATGTTCAGGGCCAAACTGGGCTGCGAGACAGGTGAGCCAGCCAAGGAAGAAGAAGTAATGCAGTACATGGTAAAACGATGGGAAGAAGGGGTGGTGTACACCACCATAGGGGTCCAGTTGGCAGGGATCAGCTGGTTTTGCTTGGACAAAGGGTGGTTAGATGTTATGGGTGGTCGGGCCATTAGACGTATGGTGGTGGGGTGACAGAGGGGGGCAAGGTAGGCGACAGGATGGAAGAAGACACATGATGGGGTCCCTTCTCAAAGAGGTTCTACAGGCAGTGGACCACATCTGCTATTCAGCAAATGAGGCTTGCCTTTTCAAAGCCATCTTTACCATCATGGCAAAAGGGGCTTTCCAGGTGGGGGAAATGGTGGCTCCCAGAAAGGTGGCAACAAATGTGGGACTGCAGGAGAAGTGCATGAGTTTGGGAGAGGAAAAGGTAATGATCCTACTACATAGGTCAAAGACGGACCAGCAGGGAATCGGGGCCACCATGAAGCTGGTGAGGGAAAGGGCATCAGAGGCCTGTGCAGTCAGGGCTATGGGTGCCTATGCAAGGATCAGGGGGCAGAGGGGGGGGCCATGGTTCGTGCACTGGGATGGATCACCAGTGACCGGTTCCAAGTGGGGGCAGTCCTGAAGAAAGCATTGGCATTTGTGGGTGAGAACCCCAATGAGTTCACCCCTCACTCTTTCCAGATTGGGGGCGGCTTCACAGGCAGCCATATCTGGAGCAGAGGAGAAGGAGGTCTAGAAAGTAGGGAGATGGGCATCGAACTACTATAAGAGGTACTTAAGGTGTTGATGATGGCTAACTGGTGTCCCCCTTTTTCTCTCCCCCACAGCAGGCTTCAAGAGACAGGTGTGGATCATGGGGCACTCTTTCATCTATTGGGTGGAGAGATTCGCAGAGGCCACAAGGATGGGCTTGCAGCTGCGACAAGGGATCAATCACATGAAAGTGAGATGGAGGGACTGAGGGGCATGAGATGGCCACAGCTGCTGCCTTTGTTAGAGGAGCTGCAGGTGCGATGGGCCAGCCCAGATTGTATTATCATCCACTTAGGGGGCAACGACATAGGGGCCATGCCATGGGGATCTCTGATGAAGGACATTATAGCAGATTTAGAAAGAGCTGGTGGCCCAGGGTGGTGATTGGTTTGTTCGAGATCACATCTCGGAGGGTATGGAAGGGGGCCAAAAGGCCCCAGGCTGTGCAGGTGGCAAGAAAATACCTGAACAGGAAGGTGGCCAGGGCGGTCATTGAGATGGGGGGATCCATATACAGTGTAGGGACATTTCATTTGATCAGGAAGCAGTGTACAGATTGGATGGCGTCCATCTCACTGAGTTTGGCATGGGTTTGTTCCTACGCCCCTTCAGGGAGCTAGTTGCAGACATAACTATGAGGGGTTTGAAGGGCTAGCCTACAAGGGGGGAGCCCCATCTTCCATCACAAGCTAGAGATGGGGCAGTGGAAGGTAGGGGGGAGCAAGGAAAATGGAAGGCAGATAGAAGGGGAGGAATAGGTACCACGGGCTGGGGACAAAGGAACTCAGGCATGGGAGTAAGAGGGCGGGGAAGGACATAGAGCTAGGGGGTGGATCATGGTGTCCACATCAGGCATGGAGGGTGTGGTCCTGGTAACCTGGTACCCGAAGGTGGTGAGTGGAAAGGGGGGGACTAGATCACAGTGTCCGGACCCCATGAAGCATGATGAACAGGAGGAGAACAGGATGATGAGCCACAAGAAAGAAGATGGACTGTTACGTCCAAGAAGGCCATGGGGACTGTTATGTCCAAACTGTAGACATATAGATATGAATGAGTAGAAGTATGATATTGGAGATGTAACAAATTAATTGTGCCTACAATATAATAAATATTGCCAGTGAGTATCCAAAATTCATAAAGTGGTGGCCTGACATTATTTCGGGTTGGGGATCCGGGGACAAGGATTATGCGATGAAGTGTTGGCATTACATTATTATTGAAACTTTCTTGTTTATGCTATGTAAATGACACAGTGATGCTTGTACAAGGGGTTCTGATATTAACATGAAACCAACACTGCATTACATGGTTGTTCAAACTCTGACAAACACCACACAACATATTTACCAATGTTCTATGGATATTTTTCCATAATGTTTTTTACACTTTGTATGTTTTGCATTTCACCCTAAAAGATGTATTCACATAGTTTTCAGCAATACATATACTTATCCCTTAGGATGCAAATTCAGTTACGAACCCTTCCTGGCTGCAGAAGGATCAGGGAGCAGAACAGCATTTCCCCCCTTACACCAATTCTCCTTACCAGGGAGGCCCAAGTCTTCCCAGAAATGTCAACTCTATTGGCCTTTATTAACCCGTTCTACTTAACATAACTGTTGTAAACAATTAATAATAAACAACTTTTTTATAAACCTGATGTGCGCAGTCTATGTTTTCTCCTTTTCTTAAAGATCTGTTACCATTTCTATACTAAACCCTGGATATGGTTCTTAATCTGCCTTCTCTCCCACTTAGGTTTCTCCAGGTTCAGAGGCTCTGGCAATCCAAGGTGACCAAATGGATATAAATTTATCTAGACTCAGGCAGATAGAGGCTGTGATCCTCTCCATTATTTCCACCTTTTCTGTTTTCTGAAGCCAGATAGAAACCGATAGGGGGGTTCAAGGAGAGCCATCTCATAGTAATACATTTCAAGGCTACTAGTCTGAATATATGGAAAAGTCTATGTCTCCTCCTGGCATTCACCAAAGGTGCATCCATTCCTAATATTAATGCTTGAAAGGAACATGGATAAGGGAAGTTCAAAATGGCTTGAATTTCTGCATGTATTTGTTGCCAAAAAGATCTTATTTTAGGACAGTCCCATAAGATATGCCAATGGGAGCCATTCCCACCACAGTTCCTCCAACATCTATTTGTATTTGAGGCAGCAAAGCATTTGGTCCTGGTGGGAGTCAAAAAATACCTATTAATTACTTTCCAATTAAATTCCCTTCAATTTGGGGATGCTGTAACTGCCTATCCTTGCCCCAGTCTCATAGACCAAGTGGAAGGCAATATCTGTACATTTGCTTCTTGTTCCCATTGTAACTTGATTTTGTTTGTTGGAGAAAAAAACATGTTCCATCAGGAACTCATATAGTTGGGAAATAGGCTTTAATTTGACCGCTAACTGGACCCACCAAAAGAAAAGGTCTTCTAGAGGTGTCCGTGATCTCAAGACTAGTTCTTGGTGAGTGTTTTGAGAGAGAAAGTTTCTCACCTGGAGGTATCTAAAATGGTCTTCCCTCAGTAGACCATATTGTTGCCTCAAATGGCCAAAACTCATACAGGTACCCTGGAATAAAAATGAGAGAAACACACCAGCCCTCTTTCTTCCCAATATCCATAGCCCTTGTCAATAGTGGGTGGAATAAAATTGACATGGTACCTTATTAATTACAGTGGGCCTAATTAATTTGGTGCTCCTATTTTTTCTTTAATTTTTATTAAGGAGCCTACCGTATGTTTAGTCCATGGGTTGTCTATCTTAGCCATTAAGGACTTACTAATCATAGACTGTGTTATTGCCTATAATAGCATGTCTTTCAACTTCTCCCTTTCCATTGTATACCACCCTGTCTCCTTCTTCTGTTTTAACCAGGATAGGACCCAGGGACCCTGAGCTGCCAGATAATAATTTCTCAGGTCTGGAAGACCCAAACCTCCTGTCTCTTGTGTTGCAGAGAGTATTCTGTATGAGGGTGTGGGTCTACCACCTCCCCAAACAAACCTCCTGATGGAAGCATTAAGCTCTTCCCAAAAATCTTCAGGGGGATTTATTAGAAGAGTTTGAAATAAAAATAAGAACCTTGGTAGAATGTTCATTTTGATTACTTGGACTCTTCCATTAGTCGATAGGGGAAGAATTTTCCAACTTGCTAGGTCCTGTTTTACAGTATGTGGTAGTTTTTTATAATTATTTGCAAATAACTGAGATGTGTCCACAGAAATCTGGGCTCCCAAATACTGAATTGTGTTTTTCTTTGCCCATGTAAATGGGAAACTGTCCTTGAATCCTTGGGGAGGAGTCCCACTCAGAAGGAGGGCTTCCAATTTGCTTTGGTTAATTTTATAACCCACCAGGCTTTGATATTCAGTTAGTGTGTCTGGGGGGGGGACAGAGGGGTCTGACCAAAAAGCAAAGCATTATCTGCATAAAGTGCAATTTTATGTGCGATTCCCCCTGCCTCCACTCGTTTGAGTAGCTCATTGTTTCTGATTATTGTTGCCAGGAGTTCCAAGGACAGGGCAAAAAGGAGAGGGAAAAGGGGACAGACTTGTCTGGTACCCATGTTTAAACCAAATCTGCCTGATATGCAGCAATTGACCCTGACAACTGCCTCTAGTTTCGCATAAAGAGTCTTTACAGCCCCTATGAACCCATTCCCAATCCAAATTTAGCTAGAGTTTGCTGTAAAAAGTACCAGTTAACCCAGTCAAAGGCTTTTTCCGCGTCCACCCCTATGGCTATCTGGAATTGTTTTTTGATTTTCTGGGATGAGATAATATTTAGAAATCTCTGGATATTATCCTGAATGAGTCTATTCTTAATAAACCCAGTTTGATTATGGTGTATCAGTTTTCCAATGATTTGTTGGAGCCCATTGGCCAATATCCCCATAAACAGCTTAAAATCTGTGTTTAACAGTGATATTGGTCTGTATGAGCCACAGTCCATTGGGTTTTTACCCTGTTTAGGCAGAAACTGTTATTTGAGCATGGCTCCAAGATGGTGGAGCTTGTTCCCCCTTCCTCAAAATTGAGTTAAAGGCTTTCTGCATGGGAAGCATGAGATCCAGTAGACAGATTTTATAGAATTCAGATGAAAATCCATCAAGGCCTTGTGCTTTTTGATTTTTTAAATTAAACATCTTGAGAGACTGGTGCTCCCAGGACCTTTGCTTCCCTTGCATCTATCAAGGGTAGTTTGAGCATGTCAATATATTTATCCACCTTTTGGGCATGGTGGGGGACTCTTTCGGAAGTATAAAGTGTCTTGTTATAGGTTGCAAATGTTTGGGCAATATCCTTTGGTTTGGCTACTGGTAGGGTATTAGAGTGACCTCTAAGCCTAAGAACTGTCCTGTTAACTACTTCCTTTCTGAGCTGAGCTGCCAAAATGGTGCCCACCCTATTACCCTGCTCATATAGTTTTTGCTTTGCATATCATAGTTGACCCTCAATTTTTAAGTGAAGCAAATGGTCAAGCTCTCTCTGAATCTCTCTTAATCTAGTCTCTGTCTCTCTGTCTGGATTTAATTTATGTTTGTCCTGTAGTGTCTCCAGCTGCTTTTCCAGCTGTGTCTGTCTTTGTATTGTCTGTTTCTTGAGATATGAGGCATAGGATATGATCTTGCCTTTCAGGTATGCTTTCAGCATATCCCATATTATGGATGGGGATGTGGAGTCCTGTTGGTTTAATTCTAGGAATAGTTTTGCCTCTCTGGTTATTAACTCTTTAAAATCTTCCCTATTTAACAGACTGATATTCAGCCTCCATGCTGACTCTTTTATTGAGGGATCTAAGTTAAAGTCCATGCTGACAGGTGCATGATCTGAGATTGTCGAGATCCCAATCTTAATGTCACTCACTACATGAGCCCACTCAGTGGACAGCAGGAAAAAGTCCAACCTGGAATAAAGACGTGTCTAGGTGAAAATAAACTACAATCCCAGACCCCAGTGTTCTAGTGGTGCCAGATATCTAATAGTCCAAATTCATTGATAATTTATTGTAATGTTATAGTGGATTGGACTTTGCCCCAATTCCCAATCCCTTATTACTGTCCCACACTGGGTTAAGCACCATATGGAAATCTCCTCCTATAATGTCTATCCCAGTAGGTTCGAGTCCCCCCTATCCAAGGTCTTCAGGAAGAAGTCCTGATGTTCCAGATAATCATTTGGTGCATAGACATTAATTAGATTTAAATTTTTATCCCCCATTTCTCCCCTCACTCTCACAAACCTCCCTTCGGGGTCAGTCTGTATTTCCTGCACTTGCAATGGGCAGTTTTTCTGCAGGAGAATTGTTACTCCCCTCTTCCTAGTATGGCCCTCATAATGTGAGGCATAAACTTCTCCAACCCATGATTGTTTTAATTTTCTGTGTTCTGTTTCCCCTAAATGGGTTTCTTGTAGATATACCACATTTGCCCTTAACCTATTCAGCTCTTGCAACAATCGTGCCCTATTTATTGGGCTATGAATCCCCCGAACATTGTAATTGATTATTTTCAATCTCCCCATGATAAAGGATTTAGTATCGTTCGGGCCTTCCAGAGTCCGTTAAAGGAGCTGTGCACATCATTCTTAAAGACGTGAACAAAAGAGTAAAAACTTGGCTTAATAACACAAATGTGTAGTGAAAACATCTCACTTTAAGATTTGTTATTAAACCTGAAATTGAGAATATTATTTTTTTTAATTAACTATAGAAGGTTCTGGAGGGTGTAGCACTCCCCTCTTAATGATCTTCAAGGTGAAAATGGACCCTCTGTCACTTCCCTCACCTCATCCCTCCATGAGGAGATCAGTCATGGAGGAACAAACATTGGAAACAAACAGTGTTTTACCCTCCTCTGGCAAACTTGTTCAGAGTAGAGTGAAAGGCTGGTCACATGAGCTCACTGAGGCAACTTGTCTGTCATTCGTAGGCTGCTAGCTCTCCTATGCCAACCCTCTCATATAGTTCATAGTACATTTTGGATTATCAGCCCCAGAAGTTTTAGCAGATCCCCAAATAGAAGGAAGCCTTCCTAAATGGCTCCCATGATTTAATAAATATGAACACCCCTTTGTAAATGGGCTCCTACTCCCCCTCCCAGTGGCCAAGGCAAAACAGTACTCCATTTTTTAACTTTTCAACAACATCTTTCTTTACCCACAGATCCATTCCCATTTTTCAAAGCAAAATTGAGAAGCTTAGATATGCCCCACAAATTAGTCCATCGGTGATCATTATTCTGATCCCTTGTGTCTACCCCTGCTCGATTATTCTGCCACACTGCGCAGGGAAGCTGCACCACCATGGTGCCCTCTAACATCCTGCACCTCTCGCAAAAGATCTCTGGTTTTGTTCCTCAGGCCCTGTTTTGTACTGTTGGGTTGATGCCATTCCATGGACTGCAGTTTTTTTGCTGGAAAGTTTGGAGCAAGATCATCCAAAGAAATGTCCAGGTTAGCAAGGAAATCTTTGGCTTCACGAAGTTCCTCGAAACGCCTTATCCCCCCGAAGTAATCACCTGAAGGTGTGCCGGATATTCAAGGAAGGCTTTCATGCCTTTCTCCCTTAGCTTTCTTTGGACAGCTAAGACTTTTCTCCTATTTTGCACTGTAGCCGGGGTATAATCATGCTCTAAAGAAAGGCGATGGTCGCCAAAAGGTACTTCTTTCTTACCTCACGCTGTGTGGAGGACATGTTCCTTAACTCTTTAGCCCTTAAAGGCCATAACTATGGAATGCGGCCTGGTGAGGAGTCCTTCGGGGGTGCCACTAAGGATCGGTGTGCCTGAATTCGATTTAATTGTAAGTTCTGCGGTAGTGGGAGAATCTCTTTCAATAGGCCTTCCATGAACAGGGTCATGTTGCTGGTTTCGGTTTTTCTCTGGCAGCCCATGCAGTCTGATGTTGCATCATCTACTGTGGTTCTCTAAATCCTCGATCCTGCAATACAGTTTAAGCTCCCTGTGGTGTAGATTGAGAAGGGCCGTATTATGCTTATCCAAGGTATTTAGGTTGTCTGTTGCTGCCTCCTCCAGTTTTACTGTGTGACTTTCTAGTACTTTAATGTTGCTGGTATTCTCTGCAATAAGGGATTCCATTTTAGACAATGTGTCCCTGATTCTTTGTAGTTGGCCCACAAGTTATTTCAAGGTGATGGTGAAGTCTCCCTCTAGGTCTGTTTCCATTGGAGCCAACTGTATAAGGTCTGAATTGATGCTCAGCCCTGCCGCCATTGCACCCGGGGTGAAGGGCGTTTGCCAGCCCAACGTTGCTTGTCTACTGCTTTTTTGAGAGGAATTCGCTGCTGATTCCTTCTGTTTTTGTCTGGTGGACATGTCAGTATATAGTGATTCCCTTTCCTTCAATTCAGTACATATTTTCAAGTGATAGATGGAGTTTGATACTGGAGGGTTGATAGAGCTGGTTTTTTAAGCCACCATTACCCAGGTGACATCATCGGAAGTCTGAAAACACATTTTGGCAAGTATTTGAAAATTGACAGCTGTCACTTTCATGAGATGCTGTAAAGAAATGGCTATGTAGAAAATGTGGCATCATAGAGGAACATGTGCAAGGTCTAGTGAACCTGGATCAGATGGGATTTATAAAAGAGAGGGTGTTACAGGATAATATTTGAAGACTTCTGAACATATTCTTGTCCCATAAAAAATCCAAACAATTGCAGCTATCCCTATTCCTAGACACAGAAAAGGCATTCAATAGGGCAAGGTGGGAATATCTAAAGGGAGTTCTGAGGGCAATGATCTTTGGGTCCAGTTTGCAGGCCTGTATTGAATCCCTATACAGAAACCAAGAGGCAGTGGTCAAAGTGAATGGGGTTAACTCTCACCGATTCTTGCTGGCCCGGGGAAAAAGACAGGGATGTCCACTGCCCCCCACTCTTTGCATTATGTATAGAACCCTTGGCAGTTAAGATACAGGAGAATAACACTATAAAAGGCATAGAAGTGGAGGGGGAGCAACATAAAATCTCACTATTTGCAAATGATGCCCTGTTGTTTGTTAGGGAACCAGAAACATCCGTTCCCACTTTACAAACAGTACTACAAGAATATGGTAGGGTATTGGGCTATAAAATAAATGAGAATAAAACAGAAGCCATCCACATTAGTGGCACCCTCACCTCAGTGGATAAGACTAATTTCCTATTTTCTTGGGCCAAACACAATATCATCCAGTGTCTGGGGGTTAGGGCCACTCCAAAACTGGAGGATCTATTTAAGTTAAACTATGGGGAATTAACATTAGAACGCATGGCTGATTTGAAGAGATGTGCACCTCTTCTCTTTTCCCTGCTGGGGAGGGTGGGTGTCATAACAATGAATATCCTGTTGAGATATGTGTTTTATTCCAAACACTACTCCAAAGAATCCCAGACTCATTTTGGAAACAACTGAAAAAAAAAACCCTGACATTCATATCGGAGGTAAAAAAACAGTGGTAGATAGGGTAAGACTGGCACTTCCCAGGAAGGAGAGAGAGGTGTAGGCCTCCCAGACTGCAATCTATACTACATAGCAACCCAGACTCTGTATTTGGTCATATGGGCCATACAAAGGGAAGAATCCAAGTGGTATCGAATGGAAGAAACGGAGGACCTGAGTATTCTTCTATATGCTTTACTAACCACAAAAATCACCTCTATAATGAAAAATGAGTATCTAATCCATGGATATTACATTCCCTGTCTATATTGCAGAGAATTAGAGCTGTTATAAGAACACCAAATAATATCAGGCCCCTAACGCTGATAATTGGGGAAATGGAATTTGAATCAGGATACAGGGACAGGGGGTTTAGAGGGTGGAATAGGAAAGCACTTGCCAGGTATGAGCAACTCATAGAAGGAGACCATTGTGTGGCTTACCAACAACTCCAAAATGAATGCAGTATGGGCAGAACTAACTTCTACAGATTTCTACAGATAAGGAGTTATCTGTTGGAGACAATTAGAGATCAGCCAGTGATCCAGGCCAAAATATCATTTGGAGGAATTTCTCTGTTGGTCTACAGTTCTTAAAAATCACTCCAGGCATATCTCTATTATGTATAAAGTATTATTAAATGCTAGGGGAATCAGTCAATTAACCATAGAGCACAAATGGCAGTAGGAAGCATGAGTTCATATAACAGATAAGCAATGGAAGGAATGCCTGGTTTGGGTGGCATGTGTCAGCTTCTCAAAACTGGAGAGAATTCAGGTGGAAAATCACAAACAGGAATTTTTATGTCCCGACAGTTACCAAACACTTTGGGTCAACAAACACAGACTGATGCGAAAGGAATTGTTTGGACAGAGGCAGACACTACCACATTTTGCGGTCATGCGTCAGGGTACTGTATTTCTCGATTCAGGTCAGACAGGAACTATCTGCAGTATGGAGGTGTGGACATGCCAGACACTTTTCATTATTATGTGCTGGTCTGGGGTGTTCATGGAATTGTAGGAAGAAAACACAGAGAGGTGTTTCAGTGTATGACCCTGGTGACTTTTAAAACCATAACAGCAAATTGGCTTGATCCAATGGCCCCAAGAGTAGATGAGTAGCAAGCCAGAGTTTCACTCATTTTCAGAATGGAACAGCTCACTGCCAAGTTACGCCTTACAATGGACAAGTTTCAGGAAACCTGAGGGGTTTGAGTGATGCTCATGAGCCTGAGAATAGACTAAACAGAGCTTGGACAAAGGGAAAAACAACATAAGAATAAAGAAAGCGACAGACACACACACACACACACACACACACACACAGATGCGCACACACACACACACACACACACACACACACACACACACACGCACTACTAAAAATGTTAGTTTTATTATTGGTGTTGATGTTTTGAAGCACAGTTAAGTTTTTACTTTACTTAATTTTTTTCTCTTTAAAATAATAAAATCTATCAGTAAGAGTTCAGGGGTCTCTGAACACATCAGTGTGATGCTGGAAGAGTTTACAACAGTTGACTTCATTGTGCTGCTGTCCTCCGCATCTTCATGCACGGGCTTGTGCCTCCTAGTGGTTCCAGAAGGGATGTAATCCTGTTTGGTACTGGTAAGACTCATTAACTGACTCAGATCTTGATCCAGAATGGAGTATGCAGGGTCACAGAAGGTAGGATCTATTACCTTTTCAAATCTAATTCGACCAGGAAGGGAACCAATAACCTTCTATAAAATAAAAGGTACTGAGATTGCAAGTGAGGCAAGAATGGGAGGTGTAAAGCAGAAGACATATTAGAAGTTGAAAAAGTAAAATAAAAAAAGTTTGTAATGATAAATTGATGATAAATGTGTCTATATATGTCTAGATAACAGTAAACTAATCAAAAGTTTGTAGCTGTGATGAATGGCTGGAGGCAAAGTGATGTTAAAAATGAATAAGATTGTAACTGTTTATTTCTCTTATGTTTTGCAATGTTGGATTTAAATAAAATTTGAGATTGATAAAAAAGTGTCATCAAAATATTGAAAATTACCAAAGATGCAAACCTTTGTTCACAAATTTCAGTATAGGCTCATGACGATGTTTTTAAATATTTTTACACAAAATTTTCAACATAGCCTTCTCATGACATCACCTCATGAACAAGGGCAGAGAAAATGTTCAACTCCTGCCTGAAACATGATTTTGTGAAGCAACCATGAAATCACCTTTTGGAATTATTTCACTGCAGTTGTTCGTAAGGTGGGTTCCCAAAAAAGGCATGCTGAAAATTTTGGGCAAAAATATTAAAAAATGGCCAAGTTATGCCACTAAGTTCAATTTATTTAGTCTGTTATTGAAGAGTGAAGATGTGCTATAACACAGTGTGGTCCAGAGAGGATTATGGCACTGGACCCCCAGTGGGTAAACAAGGGCTTGGTGGGGGTGTGGGGTGGTAGGTGCTGTGTGGGAAGGTCAGGTGGGGGAAATAGTGGTGCAAAGACATTGATGGATGTTTTTCCTTTTTACAGATTTAAAAAAAATAATAACAAAATACAAGGGATAGTTTTTTTTTTATTACAGGTAGTGACATTGGGGGATTGGGCACCCCCAGTGTCAGTGTTATCTTTTGCAGCACTGGGGGTAGGCTTCCCGGTGCTGCATAACTAAAATGGGCAGGGGAGGGTAGCAGACAGCATGGGGGACTGGGCACCCCAGTGTCAAAACAAAACATGGGTTGGGGTGGGGGGTGGCAGTTTGGCAGTGGCTGCAACAGACAACGATGGACAGTCTTCTTTTTACAGGGTTTACCAGGCTGCAGACATTGAAAGCCAATCAGCTGATGCTGACCGGCTTCATACAAATCAAAGGACCACAGCTCTCTCTGATTACAGTCCTTTTGAAGTACAAGAAGTTTCTGCCCAGCAAGCAGTGAGTGGTGTTACAACCACAGTGCATGGTCATTCATCAGGACTGCTGAGTCCCTTGCTATTTTGAATTGCAGTGGGCTCAGTAGTGGCACTGCCCTGAAATTCCCTTTCACTGCAATGAAACGTCTGGTGCACATTCACATCAAATGTAAAAATAAGCTGGTTGCCAGTGCAGTGATAGAGCTACCTCTCATGATGCTGACAACCCAATTCAGAGGAAACCAGAGCATCAGAGGGCTGACCGGTGGGGGGGGCTTGATGACCATCCCAGGGACAGATCTCCACCTCCAGGGTGGAGGGATGCTGGCTTCTGACATTTGAGTGACATCCTGCAGTGTCAGGGTGTACACTGAGCCAAGGACCACAAAACATAAGGATGCCAGTGGTGGACTTCTGTGGGGCATGCGTGAGAGCAAGCACATCCTCACACAGACATCATTGCATGTCAGTGCCATATGGACTGACACAAGGTAAAACCCTGTGTGGCAGCGCATCGTGAAGTCTACCACCTCTGCCAAATGATGCCAGTAGTATAAGTCTAGGGCAGATTCAAAGCTGGATTATGGGCTCTCCATTACGAGCCTCACTGCAGGAAGCAAGCTACATGGCCTCCAACCTGGGCAGCCAGTGGGGGATACCGGCATACTATACTACCCCACCTGCAGCCAGAGCCCTAGAAAGAGATAAAAAAAAAGAAAAGAATTTGTAAGTTAGGCCTGCAACTTATGTGGTCAATGGTGTAGTGTGTAAGGTTGATTATGTAAGTCTTTTTTAGTGAATTTGTAAACAAAAAAGGCTGCTCATGGTACTGGTGTGGCAGTTTAGTAAACTAACATGTAAAAATAAACTAACATGTAAAAATAAACACACACACTCACATGCAAAACGACTATTCAAGAAGCTATAGAATAGTTTATTACCAGTATAGGTGCACCACAGTAATCCAACCCCTCCACCAACATCTCAATGTTTTGCACTAAGCACTTTGTAAAGAGTCTGACAAAGCTCTTGGTGCAAAATATTGGGACATTTGTGGAAGGGTTGCACACCGGTGTTGCACCTATACTGATAATGAACAGTTCTTGAGCTTATTGAACAGGTGCTGTGAAGCAGTTTTTCTTTTTGCATGTTTTTAGTGAAGTAAACAATAGTTCATAAAATATTAATGCAATGGGCCCGATTCCAGAAAGCATGCATCAGTTGCCAGGGAGATGCACCGTGAGTGCTTCATGCAAATCATGAGAAGCATCAACAAATGCATTCAACAATATTCCAGAAGGGCACCGGCGGCAAAGCACCCCACAACTGCGTCAAAGAGGCCTGCAGCACCACTTATGCCATGACGCAGCTGTGTCAAGTTACAACCCCACCACTTGCATCGTACAAGGTGGCTAACCCCCCCCCCAAATTGGTATTCCAGAAGCCAAAGGGAGCAGAAATGTAGCACATGTAGGACACACATGATAGACCAATGAGGAGGTGGTCTAAACCCATACTATAAAAAGACACAGGCAGGGCACCACACAGATGTCTGTGAAGACTGTTGTGAGGCAGATGCAACACATTGTAAAAGACATGCCTGGCCTACTGCTGTTCATTGCCTCAGACTGGCACTGTGGAGATGATGCTGGCGTGCACAAAAACAGGCCCTGCATGCAGCCCAGCCACCCTAGAGGGGGACAGCCATGGTACATGGAAGATAGCACCAAGGAAGAGTGTACAGGCTGCGGACACCATTCCTGGACTTCTTGGAGGAGCAGTGCCTAGCATGATACCTCCTGCCATGCAATGTCATACAGGAGATCTGCAATGAGGTCAGGGAGAACTGCAGGACAGAACCCATAGAGGGCTGCCCATACCAATGGAAGTGAAGGTGATGGCAGCACTGTGCTTCCTGGCTATGGGAACTTTCCAGACCCCAACTGGAGACACTGTTGGCATCTCCCAGTCTGCAGTGTCAAAATGGCTAAAGTGGTTCCTGGATGCCCTGCTCTGTCAGACACACCGGTACATCCATTTCCCAATAGATGTACAGGAGCAGAATGCTGTGATGCAGGGATTCTATGGCTTTGTGCAGTTATCCCGTGTCCTGGGGGCTGTGGACACATAGAAACATAGCATTTGACAGCAGATAAGGACTGCTTGGCCCACCTAGTCTGCCCATTTCCTTACCTGATGGATAAGCTGCAGATTCTAGTTAATCAACAGCTTACTTCCTCCTAACCCCCACTAGACTTGCCTTATGTCTGTCTCATGCATTCTTGAATTCTCCCACTGTTCCTGACTCCACAACCTCCTCGAAAGGCTGTTCCATACATCCACAACCATCTCTGTGAAAAAATACTTTCTAACATTACCTCTGAGCCATCCCCCCCATTTTCAAATTGTGCCCCCTTGTTTTTACACATCTCTTTTTCTGAAAGATGCTACCCTCTTGTACTTTGTTAATTCCCTTGAGATACTTGAAAGTTTCTATCATGTCCCCCCTCTCCCTTTTCATGCATGTTGCAATACAGGTATGTGTGCCATCAGCTGATGCTGAGGTGTATGTGAACAGGAAGGGGTACCATTCCCTGAATGTCCAAGTCATTTGCGACAGTCAATGCAGGATCATGGACGTAGTGCCGAAATATCCTGGGTCATCACATGACTCCTTCATATTCCAACAAAGTGGGATCCATGAGGCCTTTGCCAGTGGATATCTGCAGGGCAGCTGGCTGATAGGCAGATAAACGGGAATGTGAGGCTGACATGGCACAACAGCATGTCTGCAGAGTCCCTGCCCCCCCCCCAGAAACATAAAGACCACATAGGAACATGTATGTAAATGCCATTATGCATATGTCTGGGGTGCAGAGGATGCCACACCAGATCAAACACAGGATGAATGACCTGGCACTGAGGGACCCTGACACACTAAAGCTCCTGCAGACCATGGCCAAAGAGGCTGACATTGAGATGTGGGGTAGTCATCGCCATGGACAAGGTAGGTGTCAGTACTGTGAGGTGAACATCAGCATCACAGGCTCCCTGCCATACATGCATGCAGGTAATTATGTGCACTCTGTTTCATGCCCCGTCTAGATGCACCACCAAACCAGGCTGTGGACCAGATGGGACCAGACATATTGAAGGGAGAATGCATGTCAGCTAGTGGTGAGCCCTGTGCATGGTTTATTCAGACATGTGCACCTTCTACATGTGTACCGATCACAGTTGCATCACACACACCTCACACCCATGTGCATTCCCACCCCTCCGCATTGCCCCCAAAGGATGGCCATGTATCTCTCAAACACAGGCACATATGCATGCCCCATGACACTGCTGGCCAATGTTGTACATGGCTGACCATAATGGTAAAGTGTAGGCCATTGCCCTCCAAAGTTGCTCCTAGCCTGTGTGTCCCAGTGTGCACCGCCTATATGTTCCCTCCCACCCCATCCTTCGACCATCGTTATGGTAGCACATGGCAGCTATGCCTTACCACTACTATCCTGGCCCCCTGTCCTGCTGTTATCATGCCCAGTCATCTGTTTCTGGACTACTCCCGCTTGCCATGAGGACTGCTGTTGGGACCCACATGGTTCTGTGCCCCCAGTGGTCCCCTTCTGGAACCAATGTGTGGACCACATCCACCTTTGCGACCTCTGGGTCATCCAGCTCCATGTGATACAGTAGACATCACTGTCACCATGGCACAGTCACCACCAACCAACAGGGGCATTCCTCCTGTTGCAGTCTGGGGGCTGTGTTGTCATGCACATCCCTTGCAGACATGCTGGCCTATGTCCCCCTGAACTCCACTGGCTGTCTGTCTATGGACTGTAAAAAAAAAAGGTACAAAAGCAAAAATGCTCCAAGGAAACACAGACCACAACTATTCAACTTGAATTGTTGATTTATTAGCCACAGTGAGATCCCCTAGCACCTCAGCAATGAGCCTTCAAGGGGATGTAAACCATAGTGAATGCAGTGCACCATTCATACAATACAAAATGCATGACATCACAATGAGAAGTGACCCAACATACAAAAAGGGTAAGAATCTCATATAAAAATTAATTTATCAACAGAGCAATTTTTTTGAACAATCTCATTCTAACATCATTGCTTTCTTTATGACTTAATAAAAAGAAATATCCATTGGAATTCAATTTAGCATGACTAAATTACCATCTTATTTAAAGGATTCTGGAGACACAGTGAATAAATTTCAAGATCTAATTTGGGAAAGCAGTTATCTTTTCATAACTACAGATGTGGAGTCTCTGTACACTTCAATAAGGCATCAGGATGGCATTAGGGCTGACAAATTGTTTTTAGAACTCGTTGTAAATGACACAGGTGCCCCAGTAGACTTCATTATTGAGGCTCTTACTTTTGTACTTAGTCATGGATATTTTGAATTTAACAATGAGTTTTTTGTGCAGGAGTGTGGGACAACCACAGGGACATCGATGACCCCTTCTTATGTCAATTTATTCATGGGCTTATGGGAGCTCCAGCACCTTAATAATCCTGCACAGAACCCCTTTTTGGGGAATATTATAAAATAGGGCAGATATATTGATGACTGCTTATGTGTTTGGAAAGGGTCTAGAGGAGAAGCTCAAGAGTTAGTGACATAGTTAAATAACAATGGCTGTAATTTGTGGTTTACATCGAACGTTAATCAGGATTGAATTCCAATGGATATTTCTTTTTATTAAGTCATAACGAAAGCAATGATGTTAGAATGAGATTGTTCAAAAAAATTGCTCTGTTGATAATTTTTATATGAGATTCTTACCCTTTTTGTATGTTGGATCACTTCTCATTGTGATGTCATGCATTTTGTATTGTATGAATGGTGCACTGCATTCACTATGGTTTACATCCCCTTGAAGGCTCATTGCCGAGGCGCTAGGGGATCTCACTGTGGCTAATAAATCAACAATTCAAGTTGAATAGTTGTGGTCTGTGTTTCCTTGGAGCACTTTTGCTTTTGGACATTTTGTTCTAGTACAGGCTGGCAGCCTTGTCGTAAGCGAACCTACCATTGATTTGAGAGCGGAACTTCTGTTGGACTTTTCTTGTCTTTGGATTGTGCTGTGTTCTCCCCCCATGACAGCTGCATTTGTGTGGACCCTGTGGCTGCCATACTCCAGCCCACAGTGCTGCTGCATGCCCCCTGCATGTTGTCCTGGGTTGCTTCATCCGGCACATTCTGGTTCTGTGCCATGCTGGATGCTGCAGGCTCATTGGGGAACACATTGCCTGCTACCTCTGTGTCCACGGCAGGTCCACCCTGTCCACCCTGATACATATCCCACCTCACCATGGCACATGTTTGTGCATTGGCTGTGGCCATGCCAACAGGGACACCAGCATCCACATCCATACAGTGTGCAGCACTGTGCATGTCAGTGTGTTATGCAGCAAAGGTGTTAGTGGTGTGTCACATGTAATGTGCAGCCCTCCCACTAGTCACTGGCATGTTGTCCCTGCCCATTGTGTGTGGAAGGTTCTGCGGGCCTTTGCCTGTTGCTTCCCAGGTGTGTCTCTGTGCCCATGCTGCATGGCATTGGTTGAATGTTTGCTGACCAAGGTCATGTCCCACGGCACCTAACACGCCCATTCCACCTTAGGTGCCCTATGTCCAGCCTGACACCTGCACCATCTGTGTCATGTCCACATCCCTGTGCTGGCCTGTGATTCCCCATGTCCCAGCCATTTGTGCAGCACCCATGTTCATGGCTGCACCATGTACCATTGGCCCTGCATAATGATGGCCATGTGATATATTGCCTGCTTCCTGCCAACCCTCCATGTTACTAACATATGGGACTCCCTTGTTGCATCCTCCAGTGTGCCCCACACCACTCATCATGTCCACCTGCACCCCGAAGTCCTGCCTCCCAGTGTTACGGTGTAGCAGTGTTGTCAGTGCATCTAATATGGATGGCTGCTGCTGTGATGCAGCTGTGAGGGCCTCTATGGCCACTGTATGCCAGGATGCTTGGGTGGACATGTGCTGCAGGGCCCTATTGATGGCCCCAGATAACTACAACACCTCCCCTCCATATGGGTATGATGATGGACTGTTGCCCTATGCATGCCCTGTATTGATGTTCTTATGGCTGTCAGTTCCTGGGCCCACCTCAACCTCTGATGCAAGCATACTGTGCCATAGGTTGTCAACATCATCCATCTGCACTAGTGTTTCAGTGTCAGCCGGCAGCTCCCTGCCTGCCCCTTTCTCCCCATCTGGTACTGGTTTGGGGAAAATTAATCTGCGACATTGTCCTGTGCACTGTCCACATCGGTATTCCCACTGGCATCCTCCTGTGTGCCCCGACCACCATCCAACCTGTTAACAGTGTTACTTGCTGCTGCTGTTGCTGATTCTGTGTCATCCTCCCCCGCCTCCTCCGCCACAACCTCCTCCGCCACCTCCTCCCTTGGGCTGTCATCATCTGTTGTGTGGGCATCAGACTGTGAACTGTTGATGTCATCTGAGCTGCTGGTGGCATCATCTGACCCAGTGTCACTCTCCTCATCCATGTCAACTTGCCTACGCTGTACTCCAGATGGATCTGGCTCCTGACTGTGGCCTGTACCTGGAAGATAGAGGCTGTGTCATCACTTGTATGCATCACCTTTGTCAGCATATATGCATTGTTACTGTAGTGTCTACAGGGCCACATGGCATGTCCATGACCTTACTGCCACATATCACAGCACCTGTGTCCATTGCGCATGTGTCATGCCCCCTCCATGCTACATTGGACCTTATGACCTGCTGCTGGTGTTGGCAGACTTTGTATGGCTGTTGCCTGCTGTTGTGCCTGGGTGGGTGAATACGTGGCGCACACACATGGTCCCACTGCTTGTATCCAGCATGGCAGTCATGTTGTGTAGTAACATTCCATCTGCTGTCTCCCTCCAGGTGACATGTGCACATGGGCAGCCCCACTGTCTTTTGTGGTGTTACAGTGCACGTGTGCAGTACATAAGGGACAGTTTTGTCATTTGGCAAGGTGCATCAGGGTTGGCATGCATCTGTCACCATCTCAGGGGCTGTGACACATCATGCTTCCCCTTCAGTCACTTGTACCTACTTCAACTGGGCATCGATCACACCCATTGTACACCGCCGTCATGCTATCCCATTGCCAATATCCATGTCCTTCAGGCTGTGTGCCAATATTCACTAGTCTCCACCACACATCCATCACATGCCCCTCACAGACTGTCAAGGTTGTTGGATACATGTTGTCCTAGTGGTGACAGACTACTCACCCCACACCCTGGGACACAGCCATGTGCCTCACATGCCACACACATGTCCATGGTATCACTGTCCACACAGGTCATGCATGTCACATGTGTTCTGTGTATCACTGTGTCACAGTACTGCACATCCAGGCCACACTGTTCAGCCATCATAACACACTCTGATATGTGTGCCAGGAATGTTATTCTGTGGCAGCTGCATACCCATCGTGCATTGTTCCCTTTTCAGTTTGGCTGTCTTGTCCACCCACACAGTGTCCATCAGCCTGCCTTGCAGTGGCATCCTGGTGCAGTACCTATGTGCTTACCACTGTGCCACAGAGGTTTGTGGTCAGGTTGTGTACTCCGTATGACACATTATGCACATCAGGACAATGACACAGTTGTGTGTCAGTCTTACTGTGCCACTGTGGCACTGACACAGCACTCCTGTGATGTTGCCTGCATCACATTCACAGCCAACACAGGTGTACTCACCCTGATGTGCAGGGGTGCATTGGACCTGCTCCCACTTTGTATCCTTTATAGTGGCTAGCACATTCATGTGTCCTGTCCCTCACATGCCCTTCCCTATCTCAAGTGCGATGGACACAGCGGGGTATCATTACCCTGTGTAGCCCATGTATTGCCCCCAACTTTGTGTCATGGCACACCTGCATGTTCCAGCTATACATGCATAGCCTGGGTTTGTCATGTTGTGAATTGGCCCATACATGGCCCTCAATGCATTGGCCCACGGCCTCTGTAGTGTGTGCTGGGGTTGTTCTACAAGTGTCACATGACCGTTGTCTGTTGGACCATTGCGTAGGGCACTGTGGTCAGTGGTGGCCAACCTCTCTGCATGTCCCAGTGCCTATCTCTGCATGTCCCAGTGCCTATGGGCTGCACCAAGAGTCTTGGCTGTGGTGCCATCTGTGTCATGTACACCCTCACAGCGGTCCCTGTCTGCACACGCCAGTAATGCCAGCATGTGCACATGGAGGTGTTTCACACTCCTGCTTCTTAGGCTGCTGACTGCCCTCTCCTCCTGGCTGGTGAGTGGCCGTGTGTCCTGTGGGCCACCTCCTGTTGCCAGGCTGCTCCTTCTATTGTGGGCCAGCTTGTCCTTCCCATGGCGTTTGATGTCGTTTCAATGCTTTTAGATCTCCCAGACAGTCCTCCTGCTACGGTTTACAACATTCACACACCTGGCCACCTCCTCCCAGATGGTCTTTCTCTTGTCCCTCAGTGCCTTACTTCCTCCTTTGCTGAACAGAAGGGCATGCCTGGCAATGATCTCCTCCACCAGGACACCTGTCTCATTGTTTGTAAAGTTCTTCTTTTGGAGTGTTTTTCTTTTCTTGGCTTTCTTGTGTTTTGAATGCTTTTTTGCCTCTGTCCCCTATGGCATAGTTCCTGTTAATGTCACAGTTCTGCGACACCACATACAATTGCGTCATGCCATGGGATGCGCATGCTATTTCTGTGGCAATTCCAGAATACGTGATGCATGTTGTAGACTTTCTGGAATAGTGAACATCACATATGGCACAATTGAATCTGATGCAAGCAGGCGCCCTCTCGCATCATGCACCAGATACAGTACTGTTCTGGAATTGGGCCCAATTTGTCTGTTGCATCTCATGAAAAGAGGCCCTAATTTATGGCTTTCAAACCCAGTTTTGTAAGTCTTAGAAATCATGAAACTGGGGAAATGAACAGCAAGCTCTGCACATCCAAAACAAGAACATATTTTTATTTATTTTCATTTATTTATTTATGGCTTTGTTAACTGGATTGGTGCACTGATCCCAGGGACCATATTCAGGCATGACCCAGGCTACATAAGGTGGCAGAGAGTAGAAACATCAAAATACCAAGAACTTAACAAGAGTAGGTAATACGTAGTGAAAGGTTACAGTTGTTACATCTGGCAATACTTGGTGACAGTAGTTAAGGGACAACAAATAACAAAGCAAAGTAAGGCTCATGGTGGGACAGTTTCAGTAAATAAAAGAACATATTTGGCCCTGCCCCTGGAACCTACGGGGGCTAGTCCTTAAAGCAGTGGCAGGTGGATGCCAACAGGATCCAGTCTTTGAGGCGAGTCTTGAACTGGTGGTGAGTGTTTATGGTGCGCAGTTCAGCGGGCAGCTTGTTCCATTGTGTGAGGACTGCTACAGACAGGGCTCTAGCTCCCATGTTCATGTCTATCATTGGGATTTTCGGGGATGGGATACTGGAGGGGCATAGGCAGCGGTGTGAGGTTTGGACAGTGAGAAGGGGAGCAAGAAAGGATTTCTGTCCGATACACATGGCAGAATCAATAAAACTGTACAGTGCAAGGTCAAAGTGGACTTGTAGTGGAGCCACCCCAGTGCATAGCACCACTTGTGATGGAACACTAGTGAAATACAGAAAAAGACCATTAAGGCGACATTCTGTGGTAATGGTCCTTTTCTGTTTCCTATTCCCAGTGTTCCCCCCTCCCCAGACCAACTCCGACCTGGAGTTTGAATCCTAGAGTCCGGGGGGGGGGTCTGGGGAGGGCAGAGCCCCCTACATGGGGGGTGTGGGGGCACAGCCCCCACAGAAAACAGCGATACAAGAGGTGGCACAATACCTGCACCGGTATTGTACCGTCACTGTGGAGGAGGTCGGCATTCTCGTCGATGAAATATCTTGGTGCTTCCCTCCAGTGTAATGTAGTGTAGAGTGTACAGTGGTGTGTGGAGAAAGGGGCCAGCAAGGAGAAGTGGCAGGCACTGTTGTATGCTACTGACAGTTTTGCCATGGTGGATGCAGAAGTCCTGGAGTAGATGGGATAGCAGTAGTCCAGGACTGGTAGCAGGTTTCCCTGGATGATGTCATGGCAGGCCTCAGGGGTGAGGTATTGCTGGTATCTGTAGGTAGCCATTAGTTTTTGGTGAAATCTTAGGACCGGGGGTTTATGTGCTCTGTAAAAGAAAGGGAGTGGTCAAGCACAGCTCCTAGATATTTTAAATGTTTGATGTCCTCTAGGGCATGGCCACAGGGAATGTGATGATTAGGGGTGGGTTAGATTTGCATTTTGTTAGAAAGGGCTTAGATCTGAACAACATTGTTTGTTTTTGCCATTGACCAGAAGGAGGTTGTCAGAGAGCCAGTTGTGGGCTGTGGTGTAGTTTTTTTGAGAGGGCTGCAGAGATGAGGGTAGGAGACTTGCAGCTGGAGAAGAGCACGAGGTGATCGACATAAAGGACTGAATGACAGTTGAGGCTATCCACTGGAAGGGAGTTAATGAAAAAGAAGAAAAGGAGGGGTCCCATGATATAACCTTGGGGGACCCCAGTAAAGATAGGCAGGGTGGACGAGTGGGCCGGGCCAATGCACAAAAACTGGGAGTGCCCTGTAAGGTAGCTTCTGAACCAGGAAGTGACCTCTGGAGAGCAGCCAAAGTGATGCAATTTGGAGAGGAGGAGCGAGTGATTGACCAGGTCGAAGACTTTGGAGAGGTCAACAAAGACTGCCAGTTGCATTTCCATGGTCCATGTTTGTGAGGATGTGGTCAGTTAGGAGTGCAAGGGCAGTGGTGTTGGAGTGATTCTTGCAGAAGCTGTGTTGTTGGCTACATAGGTCATATTTACCTATGTAGTCAGCAAGTTGGTGGTGGGCGGCTTTTTCAAGTAACTTGCTTAGGTAAGGAAGGATGAAGATTGGGCGATAGTTGTCTGTGGATTGTGGGTCCCTGGTTTTATGAATTGGAATGACCTTCACTGTTTTCCATGTATCGGGCATGGAGGAAGTGGTCAGGGTGAGGTTGAAAATGAACATTAGGGGGGTGATGATGGCACGGGAGATAAGTCTAAGGAAGACAGGGGATACTCTGTCTGCTCTAGGGGAGCTGTGGTTTGGGAGGCTCTTTAGGAGCTTAGCTATGTCCGTGTGTGAGAGTATCTTGAAGAAAAAGGGGGACGTGGAGGTTTAGAGGTAGGCCGGCGGGTGATGTCATGGTGACGTGCAGGGGAACAGGGATATTTTGCAGGTCATTTGGGAGTTTGCTCGGATACATAGTGAGGTCAGAGAATTTGTCGTTGAGGGTCTAGGCCATTTCTTGGGGATCGGTAATGAGGCTAGCAGTAGTGTGTAGCTGTGGGACAGGCTTACTGGAGGGGGGTTTAGTAGCCAACTGATGAATGCCCAGAATTGTTTAGGGTCCCCAACATTAATTTACTGTAGATTGCAAAGATTTGTCTGTTTGAGAGCTTTGGCCAGGTGTTTGCAAAGGTTCCTCCGACGCCTGTAATCATCCCATAGGGTAGGGAATGGGGATGCTTCATAGGTTGACCGGGCATGGTCCCTGTTTTTCATTAAGGGAAAGGAGGTCTTTCGAGACCCATCATGAGTAGCCACCCCTCACCCTTCTGGTGGTGACTGGAAAATGCTTGTCCTGTAGAGCCAGGAGAGTTTGAGTGAACATGGATGCTGCCTGGGTCACATTTGATTCTGAGAATATGGCAGACCAGTCCAGTGCCTGTGCCTCAGACAGAAGAACAGGGGTGTTTGGGCTTCTGAAGTTATGGAAAGACAGGTATTTGGGTGGAGGCCATTTAAGTTTGGATGACCAGAGAAGGTACGTAGGGAGTGATCACTAATGGAGTCAGCCATGGCACCAGCATGCAGGATACAGTCCTCCCGGTTAGTTACAATCCAATTCAGGAGTGTCTGTGTGCCCTTGCAAGGGTTCTGCTTTGTCAGTAGATTAATAGTTTGGGCCAGGTTGTGTTGTTTTAGGAGGTAGGCATAGTCAGGCTGGTGGGAACTGAGCAAGTTTAGATTGAGATCACCCAAGAGAATTAAGTCTCTGTGTGGGAATATGCAGCCTAGGCCAGAGAGGAAGCTATTTAGACCCCTGGTTCCGGCTGTAGGGGGATTGTAGCAGCACCCGATGTAGAGTTTTTTGCCAGTTCCCAGGGTGAGTTCGGTGAGGAGCCATTCACTGGGAGAGGTTGGATCAGAGCGGAGAACAATGTTGGCTGATAGGGGTACCTTGATGAACAGAGCTACTCCACCCCCTTTTTTTTGCCAGGTCTATCCAGGTGGTGGGAGGAGTACCCATGTAGTTGGTAGTTGGCAACAGTAATGTGATGTTTTAGCCATGTCTTGGAGAGTCCCATGATGTGGGGTTTGTGCAGCTCAACCCATGCTTCCAGGTCCTGTTATTTGGAGGGGAGACTGCATATGTTTATATTGGTGATTTTTAGCCCTGGGGCATTTGTCCAGGTGCTATCAGAGTGGGCTATATGGGAATTAGGGAATTATTTTGCAAGTTAAGTCTAAAACTTCTGTGGTTGACAGTGTAGGGTGTAAGGGTTTATCTTCAACTTCTTTGTTACAAAAAACAATAGTTTTTAAAATATTAATGAAGGTGTCTTGTGAACCATCTTTAATTACTCACACAATCACTTTTTTTGAGCTACAGTCAAACTTGCTCAGTTCCCACCAAAATCAGAAAAATCAAGATGACTTTGTAGGCACATGTCTAGGAACATACAACAGCATCAGGGGAGGCTAGCAGGGACACTTCCAAAGTGTGCTACAGGTCCAGCACAATGTGTGTGATGATGCGTCTGAGTTATGTCTGGTACTGTGGTTGTATACCAAAAAAAAAAAAACAGAGAAAATTAATTGCAAAAAACTACATTAATGCACAAGTTAGTGTTAATTTTTAAAGCCAGATATTAAGGAAATGCAATGGTAGGCTTTTTCTAAAACACTAATTTTGCTCAACTCCATGCACCACACATGTAACACTCACTAAATTGAATGCAGTCAGGCAGGCAAGGTTTTATTTCTAAAGAGCCCTTTCTTTGAGGCTCAGGGTGCTGTACAAAACACAGTCAGATGAGAAAATAAAAGTTAATGCTAATAAAATAATAACATCAATAAAAGTCCTAAGCTCCAAAGGCTTCTCTAAAAAGGTATGCTTTCAGACCCTGTTTGAAGGCTTCCACTGAGGGGACCTCCCTCAGAGACCTGGGCAGCGGGTTCCACAGGACGGGTGCTGTAACCTGAAAAGCACAATGTCATGTTTTTAACTGGGCACTGGGAACTGCTTGGAGGCCCTCCTTGGCAGAACAGAGGACATGCACGGTGTGGGCAGGAGTCAGAAGTACACACAAATAGTCTCGCCCTGAACCATATAGGGCCCTATGGGTGAGTAAACCCACATTGAAAGGGGATCCTCCACCAAACCAGCAGTCAGAGCAGACTGCACAGAACCATGGTTACATGACAGGACCTCGGAAAGTTCATCAGCAACCTGGACACTGTGTTCTGCAGCAGCTGCAGGTGGCAAAGGATCCCTCCACTGATCCTGAGATATAGAGCATTGCAGTAGTTGAGCCTCGATGTCATGAAAGCATGCACCAGCAACAGTAGGTCATCTGGAGTGATTAAGGTTCTAATCCGGGTGATGTTCCTAAAATGATAAAAACTAATCTAGTCAACAAATGATACCTGATCCTCAAGTGTCAATTGACTGTTTAAAATCATGCCCAGATTTTGCACCCTCACGGATGCCACATGAGGAACTGATCCGCACATCAAGCCCATTTCAGCCCCCATGGTGTCTGCCTCCCTCCTGCAACCTGGCTCAGTCACCAGCACCTCCATCATACCTGGGTTGAGCCTCATCCAGTTAGAGGACATCCAGGATCAGACATTTGTTTAGCACCACAGCATCACGCATCCCGGGTCAAAAGACATGTACAGCTGGGAATCATCTCTACATAGCAGTGAAACTCCACACTGTACAATCTAATAATATCACCCAGCAGCAGCAGCATGCATACTGCAAACAATATGGTTGAGCGGACAGACCCTTGGAGAACTCCGTAAGGCAGAAACTTAGGGTGGGAGGAAAAGCTGCCCATCATCGCCCTCTGAGTTTTGCTTGTGAGAAAGAACTTGAACCAGCGGTTGACAGTGCAGGTGAGTCCACATAGCCCCATCATTTGATCCAACAACACCACACAGTGCACAGCATCAAATGCTGATGAGAGATGGAGGAGAACTAATACTGACCAGTAATCTCTAGCTCTAGCTCTGAGGAAGTCATTCTGCACCCTGACCAATGCAGTTTCGGTGCTATGTCGAGGTCTAAATCCTGACTGGAGGGGCTCATAGATGTCAAAGGATGTGAGGTTTGCCTCAAGCTGCTGAGCCACAATTTTCTCAATTACCTTATCCAGAAAAGGGAGGTTTGAGACAGGTCTATAATTCACCAAGACATCCGGGCCCAGGGAAGTTTTTTTCAGAAGGGGCTTCACCAGTGCCTCCTTCAAAGCATTTGGAAACAGCCTCTCCAAAAGGGAGCACCAGACTGTCTTGGTGAACACTGGACTAATGAACTGGACACATCCCACTAGGAGATAAGTTGGGCCTGAGTACAATTCACAATACATGGACCACAGCATTGAAATCACCTCACAGACCTCTTACACCCCCACTGCTCTAAACATACCCCAGCAAGAGGAGTGCTCTCAAGGACTTCCAATGTACCGCCAGGAGCCCCATTGGGGAAATCTCTGCTCTGATGGAGGACACCCTGCCAGAGAAGAACAGAGGAAACTCCTCGCATTTTGCTGCCAGGACTTCTCTAACCAGCTGCAAGCAGGCTGGATGAAGCAGCCGGTCCAAAGTCTGGAAGAGTCGAGCTTGTCTGTTCTTTCCTGCAGCAATCTTCCTGGACAAATAAGCTGCTTTCTTATGGGAGATTGCCCTCTGATTACTCACTGCAGTGAGTTCTCAGAGCCAGTCTGTCCTCATCTCACAAAGATTTCTGCCAATGACACTCCAATCTCTAACCTTTGGTCTTCATCTCCTTGAGCTTCCCATCAAACTAAGGGGACCTCAAGTGAGACGACCCAGGTTATATACAGACCAGCACAATAAAGTTGACTACTGAGGTGACAGCCCTGTTATATTCCATCACTGCTTGACTGAACGAACTGTGTATGCAGCATTCACTATTGAGATGTTCATTACCACCACAAAACCCTCTGGGGACAATCCTCTTAAAGGGTGGTAACGTACCAACTCAACAACAGAAGGGCTTGTAGGGTGAGGGTGCACCTGAATGAGAACTGCACTGTGCAATGATCTGACCAAACAACTGGATCAGTCTTGAGATCACTGATCTCAAGCCCCAGTAGGAATATTAAGTCCAAGGTGTGAACTTGGCTGTGGGTCGCAGAAGCAACTTCTTGTGCAAAGCCCAGGGATGTCATTAGCTGGAGGAAGTCATGTCCAAATTGCAATGATTCATCATTGATCCAAGAACTTAAGTCACCCAAGACCAGACACTTGGGAATCTCAAATACTCTTTAATCGACAACTTCCACGACTTCCTGCAGAAACTCTTTCTCGAGCCCCGGAGGCCAGTACACAAGAGGGTTTCTGCAGCCTGCACCTGGACCACAGCACATGGCCTCACATTCAAATGATGAAGTAGAGCTCACTGTGTGTTTGCGCAGAGAAGTTCAGGCCAGATCTAAAACAGATGGCCACCCCCACACCCAACCCTGCATTCTCTCTCCAGGCTGTGTACCACAGAGAATCTGGCAAGGTAAGAGGCCTCTAAGACTGGACCTGCATCATCTCCTAGCCAGATCTCTGTAATGCAAGCCAGATTGACTGAGGAAATCAAGTCTGCTATTACTGCAGTCTTGTTTCTGATCAAGCTTGCATCACACAATACTGCCTGAAAGGGACTTATAGAGGCTGATGGCCCAATAGCTACCAATCCTTTTAATTCAGTGGAAATCCAGAGAATGGGTACCAAACAGATTTGGCCTCTCCCAAGCTCCTATTTTGGCCCAAAGTGAATCCTGTCCTTGACACCCTGATGTTCCTCTCTCCCAGTACAGCCCCAACACCCTGTCACCAACAAAATTGCCTTTGCACAATCCGCACCTCCCAATAGTGCCTGATAGCTGCAAGTGGCTGGGGGGGGGGAATTGACAAAAGGGCAATGGTCCCACAGCAGGGATCCTGAGCAAGTAATCATGTGAGATCCGAAACCTGTGCACATTCTCTACTACAAAATCAGTCTAAGAACAATAAATTACCCCTTCCTCACTTAAAACAACACAAAAATAAAACAAATAAAATAGCACAAAAGCAGTAAATTACCCCTTCCTCTTGAAAACAACATTAAAACACAATACAATTAGAATAATCCAACAACCCAGTCTACCATTCAACCAAACTAAAATGAGAAAATCTCTCACACACACAAACCCAACTATCCCACTCCCCTCCACTACCCAACCCCTTCCCCAAACTCTGTTTTTTTGGTTATTGTTAAAATAATAGTAATAAAACAGAAGCAATAGAGTCCTGGTAGGAGTTGTTGAGGAACAATCTTCTAAGAGTTCAACTGTGGTCTCCCACTGGCCCTCCCTATGCACTGCCCCATCCCCCATGACCCTGGCAGCCTTCTGGTAGGTCTATCGGGAGCACATTGTGGTACAGTGCCTGCAGTGGCACTTCTTATGCTGGCAAGCATTTGGGCATCCCCCAACACACCGGTATGGTAGCGGATGTCATACACCTGGTGGACCATGATGATGGATGTCTCTTGTGTTATTTGCTAAGAGCTGTATGTTGCTTATCATACCTGATAATGGCTGGCTGTGGTTGGTTGTGTTGCCTTGCCCCTTCCACTGCTTGCAGGGGTGGGGATGTGGAGTTAGGGTTGTAAATCCTAACACCATATTTCCCTCTTTTGTGGCATTGACTGTAACCATAACTGGTGCATTAAAGCAGCTTTTTACAATGAATTTCCTTACTTTTTGAGGTAAAATGATTGAATCCTCATTTGTCTTTTAGAGCACAGGGCCCTGGGCCCTGAGCTCCTGTCTGTCCATAGATGCATACATGTATGTTGCTGTGGAATTGCTGGACCAAAACAGCAATTTCTTTCCTTCATTGTATGGTTTGTTAAACATCAATGATATCCTGTGGGAAATTGCATTTTTTTATTTTTTATCCATTTTTAATATTGTCCCTAAATCATTGGGGGGGGGGATATGTGTTGTCCTTGTAGTACTAGTTAATACCTTTTTATTGATATATATACTATATCCCTTGTCCCCCTGGTTCCTTAGCATTTTCTTTGAATCGATAACCTCACTTACTTACTTACAGCAAAACTTCTCATCCCTCCCCCCTTCCTCCTCTCTGTATCATTTCTGAACTGAATGCAGCCTGGTATGGCCAAGTCCTAGTCATGGCTACCTGTTCACCATGACTCGGTAATGGCTACAATATTCAGGTATGTTTCTACTGTGATTGTCTCTAGGTCTGCAATTTCATTTCCAAGACTTGTTGCATTTGCACACATTACCCTCCACACCTTGCTCCCTCTCTGTCTGCTATCCTCCTCCTTCCTCCCCTTGTGACTCACCTCATTTTCCATTATCTTTTTGCAACATATGTTCCCATCTCTCGTCCTCTACTTCTTTGTCATTCCCATTAACCTGGTCCTTGGGGGGATTTTCCTTCCCTCAGGTCCTCCTTTCCTGCTGCTTCAGTCAATGGGGGGTGATAGTTTATGCCTCCTTTGTCTTTCCACCACCACCCTCACCTTGCTTAAATGTTCATCAAAGTAACATTTATTCCATCCACAGAGGACTGTTGTTCCCTTACCAGATGGATGCAGACCATCACCACTGTATAGGCCTTCATCCCTCCAAGTTGGTCCCCAGTTCTCAATGTAGCTGAACCCCTTGTCTCTGCACAATTCCTTCAATCGTGAGTTGAAGATACTGATGCAGAGTACCCTATCCTTCCCTTGACCATAGACAAACAGCACATCAGTGAAAGTCACTGTGCATTCTACTTGCCTTAGGCCCCTTCCCAGCTCCTGGAACTCTCACTATACAGTCCAAGACCTGTCCCTTGCTAGGTGATTAGTCCACATGTGAAAAATAGCATCCAGCTCCCCTTCTATCCTGGTGTTGTAGCAAACCTTATAATCCCCTGCCTATCCATCTGAACCTTGGTGCCTAGTAGGCACCTTATCTTACCTCTCACCCCTTCCTATTCCCAAATGTAACCTTAGAAAATTGAATCCCCACGAGAAGCTCTTTCCTCCTCTGCTTGAGTCTTCTAATCTAATGTGCCCTTGACCTATCAATCCACTCTCCCACAGTTCACCATGATTCAGATGGCCCTCCTTCTTCTACCCCAATCTATTAGGCAATGGCAGTAGACTTGGTGGCCTCTGAGTGGGACAAGATGTCTTTGGGTCCTATACAGCTTGGCTCAGAGACCAGTGACCTCCACTCTCAACCCAGAGAGGTGTGTGAAGGGGCAATGCCTCCACCTTCAGAATGTCTCCAGGAAAACTGTAGCTCCACATCCATTGCACTGCACCACTCCCATACTTGACTTTATGTACTGCTACCTATTGCTGTCAACTATACCTTGTCCCTATTACCCCCATCCTTTGTTTGGTTCTTTCCCACTGACGCATTCTTTATGTATTTCGTTTTATCACCCTACCCTTTATAGGGTGTTCCTTGCTTTCCCCTTTTTTCCCCTTGTTTACTCCTTTACTTGTTTGGATGTCTAACACCTTATATCCCTCTGTATCTTTATTTCTTAGTTTCTAATTAACCTTCCCCTTTCTGCCTTTCTTGAATTATTTCTGCACCCAGCCCTAGATAGGATGTCTCTCCTATTTGAACCTAAAGCCACTACCAGCTTGTTACTTTCCTCACAAATGCTTCGTATTCCCACCACTTGCAGTTCCCTGTACGGGTAATAGTAAGCTAACAAATATCTTACCTTACCTTGTCAGTCTAGCAGAGCCCACTGCTTGTGTGTTGTCCCCTGTAATGCTGAAGATGACAGTAGTATCCTATTCCTCTCCTGATATGACCTACCACTGAACTCCTTCAATAGGAATTATGTTCTTTATAACTTCATTAAGAATCTAGGGCTCCAGCAAATTCAACATTTTATGGACATGAATTTGATTTGGGGCAAACGCTTAAAGGCACCTCTAATTTGTGCCTTGTCGTTACTGTTTATTTTGCCACAACTAAATGCAACATCTAGTTTCCAGTGGAGGTAGTGGGTGAGTGAGTTACTTCTACTCAAGTTCACAGCTTGTGAAAATTAAAAACAGGCAGGACAAGTGAGCTGTTCATGGTAATACAGTGAGATAGTAGCTGTGGTGGGATTCAAACCTGAGAAAGTCTTGTTCACAGTTTGATGATCTAATTACTAATGCCAGTGGCTCTGCAGAAAAGATTTGGCCAAGCAGCACTTTTGTAACTTGCAGCTTATTCATGTAGCCATCTTATTGTATACGCTCCAGTTGAATACAGGATCCCTGATACTATTTAACCGTACAAAAATGCCTTTTTATCTTCTGGGTTTCATCATGGACAAGTAAATCATAGAGAATCCAATGAAAAGTCTAATGCACCTACAAGAGTCTTGCAACAGATCAGTCCTGAGTCAGAAATAAATGCAATCAAGGCAGTTCTTTCGGGTATTATGGTTAAAACAAAATATTCATTTTCTGTTGAAAACTTAAGTCACCTTTGGCTGTAGAAAGCAAATCTTTTAGACTCCAGTTTTGTAATTAATTTTTTTACCAACAAGAAAATGAACATGCTGCAGCAAGGACTGTATATGATAAATTATTTGCAAAAGGCTTATTCAGATACAAGTTTGGTGGGCAGCCTGAATGTAATTTTGTGAAGCAAGCACAACACTGGCAGCACACAGCAGAAAAACACAACAAATATTTTCTTAAGATAATCCAACTTTTATTCCAGAGAACACTGCATTCAGTTATAAAGTTCATAATTAAAGACTCAATTGCCCAAAAAGACAGATTGCTGTGTAAAGCACATCAGCTAGACACAAAAATGTAACTCTAACACCCACAGTTGATATATCATGATACAAATTGCTGATAAATAAATGACAAGAGAAATACAAAAAATACAGTCCCACTAAAATAAAACATGTGTACTAAAAAGTACACTTACCAACAGCTAATGATAATTAGGAACCATATAAACTCATAAGGATATCCAAAGTAACAGCATATGGGTATAATATAATGTTAATGTCAAGATTTCATATCAATATAGAAAAAAGAGGGGAAAAGAGAGGAAGGGGGATGGAAAATAGTAAAGAAAAAGCAGGAGATAAAGTCTCATAAGACCAGATCACTGTAATACCAAAAGTGGGTCACTATACAAGCACTCACAAAGCATATAAAAGCATACATGTGCTGGGTATAAAAAAAATATTTAGAAACATCAGAGAAATGGGGGTGGGGTACGGGAAGAAGTGGAACAGTTTCCATGGTAAGTCATGCAAAATATCTAATCCATAACTCATAATGGCAGGTAAATGAAAGGGTCCAAAAAAGAAAAAGGTAAAATGCTAAGAAATTACCAAATAACTTAAAAGGGCATCCACAAAGAACAGTGCTCCCAGAGGAGATGTAACACATACTTCTGCTTATGCAAAATCATGACAGCAATACTATCTGAGGTGATGTCCATGATAAATCATGCAAATATATAATCTGTGGCCTATAATGATACGTAAATGAAATGGTCCAAAAAAGAAGAAGGTGAGAAATAGTCAGATATGACCAAATTCCTTTAAGAGCATTCCCAATGAAAAGCGTTCAGATAGGAGACATAATGAACACTTGTGATTATGCAAACAATGATACTGTTGGGGGAGGGGAAAAAGCAAAAGAAACATGCAGTGAAGCCAAATCACCATTATAACAAGATGCTCTGGCAGAGCCACTATGACTGTAAATGCATTAACTAGATGAGGGTGTTTCAGGGGCTTAAACATATATATGAATTTCTGTTGCATACACTAACTGAATCAAAGCATGGTACATTAAAGGGAAATTGTTTAACCAGGAAAGGCTCACTAAGCCAGAGCTTGTTTCCAGGTGTGACCTGGGAGTACAAGGAAGTTAAGTGACTTGCTCAGGGTCACACAGTATGCAGTTAGAAGCTGTGGGATTCAAACCCAAGTCTGGTCTGCTGGATATCACCAGATTTGCAGCTCGGAGCCTTAGACCACTGCGCTATACTGCCTCCGTTAAGAAAGAGCAGATATAAAAATAATGCCACCATCTGTATTACAGTTACCTATATGTTTCATATTTTATTCTATGCACTGTTACAGCAATTGAGATGTTGCGAAATTAAATTTTGCTGGCGAAATTGTTGCAAAATCGTTAGTTTTGCCACACAAAATGTTTTGCAAAAATGCAGTGTAATTTCGCAGTTTCACCTGAATTTTTGCCCTCTGAGCTGTCCAACAACAATGGTGAAATTTTGCCTGTGAGTGGTGAAATTCCATCAAAAATGGCAAAAGTTCACCCGCAGTGATGAAAATTCGCCCATAGGCAAAATTTTGCCAGCTTGGGGGAGAAATTTTACTCACAAACGTGGGTGAAATTTCACTGGCAAAATATTTCATGTAATGTGCTAATTCCGTGAAATATTTTGCCCGATGAAATATTCCAATTTCACACAACACTGTATTTTTTTTTTTTTTAGTCTTTGGTAACTGGGTAAGGCCCATTAGGCGTAAGTGCCTGTTTTCAGGGGTGACCTGGGAACACTGGGAGGTTAAGTGACTTGCTCAGAGTCAAACAGTATGCAAGTGGAGGTTGTGAGAATCAAACTCAGGTTTGGTCTGCTGGATGTATTAAGGTCGTTCACACCTTGTTCCTCTAACCTCTAGGCTATACTGCCAGCCCAATATAGCAATCAACTCAACAGAACCCGGCCATCGTATACATGAAGGTACTGTACTGTAATTGCAAACACTGCTGAGACAACTGCAAGTTATGACAAGATGGAAGATAAACACAATGTTGAAACATGTTTTTGAAGACATTTGATGTGTTTAATTGATTTTTTTTTTTAGAGATTGCTATACAGTTCACACACATAATTAGCCTTTGCTTCCCTAATCAGGGCCACCTGACCTACTCCCAACATCGCATTTTGCACTTGGAGGTATAGGCTCCCTGCAACCTATTAATTCCTTTTCCTCCCCCCCCCCTCCTCTCTGGAGATGTTAAATGCAACCCTGGCCCCATAGCCATACCACCCCCCCCCCCATCGGCTCACACAAAAGCCTATCTATCACCCATATCAACATCAGAAGTCTCCAGCCCAAGATTGACCTACTAACTGGCTGGATAGCTGTGCCAGCTCCCGATTTACTATGCCTAACAGAAATCTGGTTCTCTGTTAAAACATCCAACTCCTCCCTCACTCTCCCAAACTACACTCTACATAGGCAGGACTATGGTAAAAGAGCTGGTGGTGTAACTATCTACACAAAACAGTCACTCGTGAGCTCAGTTACTCACAAAGAAACTTGCCCCAACTCCCACAAACTCCTTATGGTTGAACTCTCCCTTCCTGCCTCACTCGCACTTTTCCTAAGTGTGCTCTATGCCTCTCCCCACCTATCCCGAGACTCTCTCATCACCACCTTTACCACCCTGCCTGACCTAGCTCCCAGTGGGGAATTGGTCCTTGTAGTTGATTTCAACTTGGACTGGCTAGCCCCCTCCACAAAAGCTCACACCTCCAAAATCGAGTCCCTTAATCTCACCCAATTGATCAATGAATCCACCTGCTACAACCCCCACTCCCAAAACCATTCCTTATTAGACTGGATCCTTACCTCACACCCTCACAGAATAACCTCCTCCGGTGTCCTCTCTAACGCACTAAGTGACCAATGTATTACTTACTGTATCAGGAAAATGCAACTGCTCAATTCTACCCACCAAGTACATCAACACTCACCCTCTAAACAAGTTGGACACTGACACCCTCCTAATCAGTCTATACCAAGCTGACTGGCTACCTGTCTGCTGAACCCCTGATGTTGATATGGCCCTCTCTAGATTCCTAAACACCTTTACAATAAGGGGTGCTAGCTGCACATTCAAGCAGACTTGATAGACCTCTAGGCCTTTATCTGCTGGCAAATTTCGTATGTTCGTACAAATATCTGGAATGTCCATGCCCCTTTGAAAAAGTCCAGGGTCAAGAAGCAGCACCACCCCTGGATCACTGCACCCATCCTTGCCAAATGCAAGGAAAGATACAAGACTTTAAATCCAACCACAACCCTCAGAGCAGGCAAGCTTTTAACACCCTCCATAATGCCTGCACCAAGACAATAAGAAAAGAAAAGGCAGACAACTTTAGGTCACAACTCTCACATGCTATGCCCCCTCAATTCTGGAAAGTTGTGCACACAGTCCTTGACCCACCAGCCCAGCCCTGCACCTGTGTCTTCAAACGTCACTGCCAAGAAGTCACTGACCCAGCCCATGCCTCTGAAATCCTCAAACAGTTTTTCACTTCCTGTGCTATACCACATGGCTCCACCCCTTCTTCCCCAGTCCCGCCACCACCTCCCCTTAGTAATGACGTCTTGTTCACCTCCTTTACTGGACGTGAGGTTTGCAAAGCCCTATGCTCACTTAACCCTGCAAAGACCAGCCCGGGGTGAGATTCACCCCAAGCTCCTGCAGATCTCGGCTTCTGTGATCACCAAGCCCCTTAAACATCTCCTTAACCTCTCTTTTCCCACAGAAGCAGTCCCGCTAACTTGGAAACAGGCCTGCATAATTCTCCTTCACAGAGGGGGTGACCCCTCCTTGCCAGGCAATTATAGGCCCATCTAGCTCCTCCCAGCCCTAGCCAAACTACAATAATCCTTGGTCCGCACCTGACTAGCTGACTACCTTGCAACAAACAACATCCTCTCATCCCACCAGTATGGCTTCAGGAAACACCATTCAATAATTTCTTCCCCTCCTGTGAGTCACCAACCATATGCAAATTGCCTCCAGCTAAGGCTTCCTTACAGCAGCAGTATTTGTGGATTTAGCCAAGGCATTTGACTCTGCATCCCACCCACTTCTACTACAGAAACTTGAGGCAGCTGGACTCACCCCTGTCACTATAAGGTGGTTTGAGTCCTATATCGTCACCAGATTTCAATTTGTTAGAATCGCTGATATCACAATCCCCCCCATCCTGGCACGTGTCCTTCAAGGCTCTTTTTTTGGTCCCATCCTCTTCTCCCTCTTCATTAACAACCTTTCTTCTTCCTGTGCCAGTTCATCAATACACATGTATGCAGACAATACCATCCTCTTTACCTCCGGTCCCAACCTGCTTGAAGTTCAAACTACCCTACAAAGCAACCTCAACAACATTCAGCATTGGTTTAGCCAAATCCATCTGAAACTAAACACCATCAAAACTGTTTCCATGGTTTTCGGCACTTCCCAGAAACTTAGCCATACTACCTCCCCCCCCGTCACCTCCGTCGATTGCTCCCCGCTTGGCCAAGTCACCGGATACAAGTACCTGGGCATTTGGCTGGACCCTCATCTGTCATTTTCAGCTCACATTGAATCTAGCACCTCCAAACTGAGCCCCAAACATGGCATGCTATACCAGAACAGGGATCTCCTGTTATCTGCCAGATGTGAAATTGTCCCTAAAATTATCCTCTTCATGCTAGATTATGCAGACGTGGTTTACAGCTCTGCCCCATAACCTCCCTTGGGAAGCTGGATACCCTTCTAAACTATTTTTGCCACTGTGCTATGAACTGCCCCCCATGGACCCACCACTGCAATCTTTACTCCCTCCTCAGACTAAGCCCCTTATCTCACAGGTGCTATATACATGCCCTCAGCCTTATATCTAGGTACTGATTTAACTTGCTCCCCTCCTATCTTGAGGACTGCCTATCATCATACTCCCTATTCCCCCTATGAACTCAGGAATAGAAATGAAAGATCCTTCACCCTGCCCCAACCTTCTTCCACAGTGGGCAAAGCTGCTTTCTCCAGCTGGCTTCCCTACTTGTGGAACACAATTACCCCTACTATCAGAAACTCACCCTCTCACTCCAACTGCAAGCAACAGTTTCATCTACTTCCTTCACCCTTATGCCACTGCCACAGCTGAGCTAAGCCCATTACCTCTACTGGCTTTACCTTCCTACAATCTTCTCTAGCATTTATTAAAGATTCATTATGTAAAGCACTTACTATTGTATTGTTCACCTCTAGATTGCACTATGCCATGCTTTTCCTTTTTTTTTTGCTCTCACTTTTGCATTATATTGATTGTAATTAGCTGTTATTGTTCTGTTAACTAATTCTCTGCATTTATTGTTTGTATGTACTCTGCTTCTTTCCCCCAGGATCACACCTGGCATCAAGCCTCAGTTGTGTGCCTTTCCCAGTTACCAAATGTTTAAATAAAAAAATAAATAACCTTCAAAAAGTCCCACTATTATAATTCATTTTTTTACAAATGCATCTGCACAGTTGACAATTTTTGTAAAAAAATAATAACAATGGGAGTTATTCCACATATGTCCACAAGTGCCACGCATGCAGGTGGAGGGATCTGAGGCATGGATGCACTAGTCTGCCCTGCTCCTGAGTCAGAAGATCTTGGTGGAGAGGCAGAGGTACTGGGGATTCCATTAACAGCTGTTGAAGCAGAGGGAACCAAATCTAATGAGGCCAAAGAGGGGCTATTAGAATCATGTGAGCCCCTTCCACCTGTAGCTTTAGGAGAACCCTCTGAAGCACTGGGAAGGGAGGAAAGGCATACAAGAACCTCCCTGTCAAGCAAAGAGATGGAGTGTCTCACCAGAAAACACCACACCCAGGAACGAGAGAGAGAAAAAACTGGGTAGTTTTGCATTGGCTGGGGAGACGAAGAGGTCTATCTCCAGCTGATCCCACAAGTTGAATAAGCTTTCAACCACCTCTTGGTTTAGTTCCCACTCGTGAGCCCTGACAGTGGTGTGGCTGAGACTGTCTGCCAGGATGTTGCTGACACCCAACACATGGACAGTGGTCAGGCAGAGGTCATACTGGACTGCCCAGTACCACACTTGCATTGCCTCCTGGCATAGAGGGTACAAGCAAGTGCCTCCCTGTTTGTTCAGGTACCAGACCACAGACATAGTGTCACTCTGAATCAGGAGTGTTCCCAGACATAGAAGAGGATGGAAGGCCTGGAGGGCATACAGTACTGCCCTCATTTCTAACACATTGATGTGTAGAGATGCTTCCAGCTTAGACCATGTTCCCTTGGTCTGATACTCTCCTAGGTGGGCTCCCCAGCTTTGACATGAAGCATCCATTGTAAGGGTCATGGTAGAAGCAGGGGGTTGAAAGGGGAACCTCCGTGGAGAGATTGGGACAGATCCTGCCACCAAAGATCTTTCTTCATGTACCGGGACACTAGGAACCTGTGGTCTAGGTTATCCAGCTGCTGATCCCATTGGACATGAAGAGTCCATTGGGTCACCCTCTGATGCAGTCTGGCTAGAGGAACTATAGGGACTACAGCTGCCATCAGCCTGAGAAGATGGAGAATAGACCAGGCTGTGGTCCAGCATGAGTTGGCTACTAATCTGGCCATTTCCTGCAGGGTCTCCGCTCTGTCAGATGTGAGGAAGATCCTGCCCTAGACCATATCCAGCACCACCCCAAATGAATTGTAGGTGCTGGAAGGTGAGAGGTGGGACTTGAGATAGTTGACTGTTATTCCAAGTCTGGAAAAGAGGTCCAGGATGAAGGAGAGTGACTCCCTCAGACTGTTCTGTGATGGGGCTGAAAGGAGCCAATCATCCAGATACAGGCACAGTTAGATCCCTCTGCAGCATAGGGCCACAGCCACCACTGGTAGATACTTGATATAGGCCAAAAGGGAGACCTTTGAACTGGTAATCTTCCCCTTGGAAGACAAACTGAAGAAAGTGGCAGTAGGCCTGGAAGACAGGGATGTGCAGGTAAGCATCCTGTATCTCCAGTGCACAAAGTTAATGGCTCTTGTGGAGCAGGGGTAGAAGTCCCTGGATGGTGAGAATGCAGAACCTCTTTTACTTCATGTACAGGTTGAGCATGTTGAGGTCCAAGATGGGTCTTAGGTAGCCCATCTTTTTTGGCACTAGGAAGAAATGAAAGTTCTACCCTCTTCCTATCTGTGCCAGAGCCATTGGCTCTATGGCTGACTTTTGTAGAAGAGCCTGGATCTCATCCCTAATCAAGACAGGTGCCTTGGAGGATAATGGGACAGGCCTGGGGGGTTGTCAGGAGATCTGTCTGGGAACTCTATGGATTGACCTCTTGCTATTAACTAAAGGACCCAAGAGTCCTTGGTTATGTGCTGCAACCCTGGAAGGTGGAGTGAAAATCTTCCCCCACCAACTGGTTCCCCTAGAGGATATGGAGGAGGCAGGGGGATCCCCCCACAATTCAGGAGGCTGAGGGGAGGGAGTCAGCAGCTCCACCAAGGGGATTCTGGGACTTGGCAGGTGGAGTAGGAGTTCCTGATGCTGGATATCAGCATTTGGCCTGGCATTTGGCAGGGGCCTCTTTGGTCTGGTGTCTCTGTTGCCAAGGAAAAGGTTGTTTGCCTTCATAACCCCCTCGGTACATGAAGTGAATGTCACAGATGGATTTTCCTTGGTCCTGCAATTCAGTGATAATATCCTTCCTTAACATCACCTCCGAATAATATGGATCCCCTGAAAGGGTCATCCATGATGGAGGTCTGGATGTCTTGTGCCAGGCCATCAATCTTGAGCCATGAATGTTGCCTAATGCAGACAGCAGTGGCTGTGGTGTGAGCAACGGAGTCTACTGTGTCATAAGTGGCCTGGAGGACATGACGACAGAATATTTTAGCCATTCTCACTGTCTTGGAAATCTCGGCCTTCAGCTGCTGCTCCTGGATAGCTTCCATCTTTGACACAAATAAGACCACAGAATATTTCTGATAGGAAACCATATGTGTCACATAATTAAGGGACCTGAGGGTGCAAGTGGAGGAGGAATGGATCTTGTGACCAAACTTTTCCTGCTGCTTAGACTGAGGAGGAGACATGCTCAAATGTTAGGTTTAGAGGACCGGTCATGGGCAGCCAAGATAACAACTCAGTCTGAATTATGATGGCCAGTAAGGTGTGTGACTCCTTCTGGGGGGTGATACACCATGTCTTCCTTTTTTGAAGCAGCCAGAATAGAGGAAGTCTGTTGCCAGATAGTGGCAGTCAGGTCTTCATGCGGCCCGGTCAAAGGCAACATGGGCATAGGAGCTGTGTCAGGCATATCTAGATGCTCTGCAAGCCTTTTCAGCTTTGGATCCTGTTCCTGTATGGCCCAGCCACAGGCATTTTGTATAGTTATAAGGAGTTCTGCAAAGGAAGGGTCATACAGAGGGGATTTCAGGGACTCCTTAGGTTGAAGCTCTATAGGTGTATGCGTACCAGAGCTGGAGGAAATGTCAGAGTCCACGTCTGAAGAGTTCCTGCTGGGGGTCTGAACCTTTTTTAGAGGAGTGTCCTGGGTTTTATCTCTGACCTGGGGTCTAAAGGAGCCTTCTCTAGAAAGGTGGGAAGCCACAGGAGATTCTTATTTAGGGATCAGAAAGGAGGCAGGAGTAGAGGCCACCACTGGTTTCTGATTGGCAAGCTCCAAGGTTCATTTATTCCTGTCCTCCTGAGTCAGGGTCTGAAACACTGCTTGGATATCAGCCTGAGGCTACTGTGGAGGCAGAGGCCAAGGCTGAGGAGGAGGTGGTGGAGGAGCAGGCTGGTATAATGGATAGCCCGGCATCTGATATTGAGGGTATCCATGAGCCTGATAGGAGTAGGGAAAGTCAGAAGGAGCATACCCTTGATTAGATATAGCCTGGAATTTGGTACCCCAGTACATATTGGGGTTGATGACCAGGCGTTGGATACTCGGCAAAGGGTACAATGGATATTGTGGGGGCAGAAGGCCTGGAACATTGCCCATAGGTCCAGCTGGAGGTGGAGCTGAAAACCTGGCAGGTGGTGGCCTGGCAGGAGGTCCAGAAGGACCAAGTGTCCCCCATAGGGACATTCAAAGGGGCTGGCACTGGATCAGGCACAGGAATGTCCAGCACTGGAAGATTCTGTGCCTGAGGGCCTGATGGAAGGCCATTCAGCCTTTGAGGAATGGCCAGAGTACCAGATATACCCTGACCCAACAAAGGGTCACATGGCGATGAGTCACTTTGTGTCGGGGTGTGAGTAGAACCTGACAGAAGACCTGCAGTTGTCTGGTAAACCAGAGTCCAAGATGGTGGAACCTGGTTGTCCAAAGGGGCTTGAGCTGAGGAGGTCCCAATGGTAGGTCTCCAGAGGGATTAACAATGGGCCCAGTGGGTGAATCTTGAAGAGACTGACCCGGTGAAGGAGGGGGAACCTCCAGATTAGGGCCCACCTCCAGCTTGTGATCTTCAGGCAAGCCTGGAGGGTCTGGTTGTGTCAGTGGGAGCAAGGAACCCTCAAAAGACTGTTGCATGTCCAGCAGCTGGCTCAACTCAATGTTGTGGGTATACTGCAGCCCCAATGGGAGATCCACAGCTGTACGGTCCCCAGAGGAACTAGGGAGAGATTTATCAGCTGCAGCAGTGCAGATGTCAGAAGAGCTAGCATCCAATGTATCAGTCTGGCCCATGCAGACAACTGTAGAGCTTGAGTTCAGTTTACTGGCTGTGACTGTGCACTTCTGGGGAGCATCTTATTGACCTTGTTGCTTGTGATAGATCTGAAGAAGATGTGGACCAAAGGAGCACAATAGGGGTTCCATCATACAAGAGAAGCCCCGACTGCACTGTGGGTAAGCAGGCAGGGTGGCTGGGGTCTAATCCACTGGAGCAGTAGGAGACCTGGTAGTAGGGTTACTTATCAAAGTGAAGGCCCCTCCAGTGTCAGTGGTGCCCAATGGTCCCTGCCATGTGGATGGAGATTTATCAGCTAGAGGGCTACAGTACCCAATCAGGGTGCTGAAGCACAAGCAGACTTGATGGATCAATAGGCCTACTTTGCTGGCGTCTTGTACGTTAGTATGTTGGTATCCCAGTCTCGGTGTCTCTCCTTGTCGTTTTTCTTCTTTTTTGGTTCTGGCATTGGAGAAGAAGATTTTTCCTACAGATTCTGCAGGTCATTTTCCATCAAAGCTATGATTTGTATTTATATTTTCCATCACTTCTCCAGCAAGTAAGCTTCAAGATTTTTCTGATGCCTAATCTGTGTGGCCTGGTTGAAGAATTGGCAGGGCATGCAATTCTTGGCCCAGTATTTGGGGTCATGGCAGGTCATGCAGCTTGAATGCACATCAGTATGCAGAATATGGGTGCCACAGGACTTGCACTTTTTTTTATAATGATTGTAGCTCCAAATGTATCCCATGCTTTAAATTTGTCACTGTTATTTATTTGCTTCCCCTTTTTTCTGTATATCCCTCAAGATCTCTGTATTAGACCTGTTTATGTTAGACCTGTTTATACTGTGTTTTACTACTGTATGTAATTGTTTGACCTGGTGTTTTGTTCTCTTTTTATGCTAAACTTGACATTTGTGTAAATAGGCATTTTTGATCACATACCTTTCAATATAAAATAAATCTTGATTGATTAAAAACTGCACTGACAGACCTGAACCACAGCAGTTTTGTAAAAATCCAAACTGACCATACTGGGTGCAACTTATACAAATACTGCTGGTATTTTCACTCTGGTTGCACTTTTCAGTCTGACTTTTACGTATCTGTTCTGCTCCTGGAATCTGTTTTTCAACCCTTCCTTGACATGATTGAAAATGGAATAATCAGGAACAGACCAGATAGGTAAAAGCCAGACTAGATCATCTGGAGTTAGTGGATCAGCAATTTTTGCACAAGCTCTGCCCAGTCCAGATTTTTCAGCTCTGTTCCTGGTCTGGTGATTTAGGTTTTACCCATACCTTACTGCATGTGGCTTAGTGAGATAATGTACAGATGGTTGCAGAGTCCAACCCATTGAAGGTTGAAGTTTCAGAAAACCATTATGCTAAAAATACCAAGACTCACTCCCCCACCCTCAAGTCCCACATAGTCCTCTACCAAAGTCATGCTTAAATATTGGTGCCTCTATATTCACACCATTAAGCTTTTTATGCTATACATCATGCCTCTTCTGCTGCCATGAGCTTCCCATACATGAAGTCCCATTCTGCTTGTGGCAGCCCTCCCCCAAACCATGTAATTTTCCAAGGAGCATCTCTTTATGCCGCATCAGCTAAATTACTGCTAAACTCCTTATTTTTAAACATTTTATTGAGAAATTTTTGTTTTAGTATATCCATGGTCAATATAAATGAATTTGTAAAAGAAACCGACACCCTCATTTATCAGTTCATTTAATCACAATACAGCATGTTGTAAATGATCAGATTCTATGTGTAACCTAAGTCAAACACAAATTAGACACACACATGGCCACCTATTTGCAAGTGAAGCAAATGTGGATACTATCATTCACTTGTAAACACCTATAGTCACAAATTGCAGGTTAAGCACATTCAGTAGAATATAAACAGTAGCCCAGAACTACCTGCCTGAGAAAATGAAGTTGATGTATTATTTGGAAACAGGCAACACTGGGACTCTTGCTATGGAATGTCCTGCAAAGTTGCACAATGACTGCTCTTAGGATGGTGGTGTCAAATGGCTTAACACGGTGTTCATAAGGGCTTAGTGGAACAGCACAGCTTATTTGTTATGCAGAAAGCTCCAGAAAGTGTTTAACCCATTCTATTTCCAATAGGTTTCTATGATGTCTGTACTATCCGTTGATAATCTGACACAGAATGATTGCCAGAAGATAATGAGTTAACTTTCTGTGGGCTCAATTAACTCCTCACTCCAGAGGAAAAATAGTGCTCTACAGCTTCCTATACACACACACAGGCAATGTAGTAATGAGGCTTCAGTGGAGGAATCTATTTTTAACACTCATGTTGTTTGGTAGCAAAAATGACATCATCCCTTTTTTGAATGCAAAATGCCTGCTGGGCTACACCCACAGTCATAAAAAGGGGCACAATGCAAAGTCCACTGACATACAATGTAAAAGCACACAGGAGATAAATGTAAAGAGTAGATTTGGAAACATTAGGGAGCAAAGAATGAAAAGATCAAAAAAGGGAATTGGAGAAGATGAAAGGGGAGGAGACGAGCATGGACAGAAGTAGCTATGTAAAAAGTAATATGAATGTATAAACCATTAATCATAATTCCATGTAAATAAAAAAATATAAAAAGAGAGGAGACAAATAGCAAAAAAAATTCATATTGAAAAGCACTAATATAAGAAATGAAATGCACACTATTGCTAATTTTGGCTATAAGTGGGGTGGGAGGGAGGTATGAGCAGTTTCTATGATTTCTGTAAAACTTTGCACAGAAGCGCTGTTCCTGCTACCCTTAAAACACATGTGCTGCATGCAAATATCAACTGCCTTGACTGGGGATGTTATTTCTTAACATCAGTACAAGAGAAATAACTGCTAAAATAACTGCTATAATGCCAGCAGCTTGTTGTAATGACCTAGTGACAAACATGTTGTCACTGGTCATGGACATGATTCAAGGCAATGAACTTTAATCCAACAATCGAGACAGCATCTGACATTAATGAAGGACCGATATCTTTTTTTGTTCAGAATCTTGTTTCATCATGGTGTTGCCTGGGGCCAGTCCCATGTTATTCAGAAACTAGGTTTTCATCATGACCCAGGTTGAGGCATGACCAGCATGAAAAGAAGAAAAGATGTTAAAAAAATCAGGAGACAGAGACTCAGGGAGGGTTACTTTCCAATACTGTTAGGAAGGGTGCCCAGCGTAATTCAAATTTATTTATTTTACTGACCCTACCATAATATAGCCTTTCCAATTTGAAACTTTCTATCATAAGATTTAATAACTCAGTATTGGAAGAAGATTTAACATCCTTCCAATGTTGCAAGATAATCTTTTTAGCATTTATTATGATCAGCTTAGCCAATTCTAGATGTTGCTGAGGCAACCTCATTTCCTCAAATGACTGAAGGAGAATAATGCCTGGATCAAATGGTATACCTGCCCCCTAAAACCTGCTGCAACAACCCCAAAATCCTCTGCCAGTAGACTAAGTTCTGGGCATGTTACAAACTAATGTAATATTGTACCTTAATTTTTTCTACACCACTGACATCTACAGTATCTGATATAGCTCCATTAAATTTATTCAGCATCCTTGGTGTATAATATGTTTTATGAAATATTTTAAATTGGATTTGTCTCAGTTTAATATTCTGGGAAACTGTGATATAAGATGATTTAATATTCTCCCATTGAGCTAACATAATTAACTTTGTCAAGTCTCTTCAACAGACTTTTTTTTTTTTAATAATCTAAGCTTTCATTGGATTCTATTAATAAAAAGGAATAGAGTTTTCCTCTTATTTTTTCTTTTGACTCACCAGTTGTAAACAATTCCTGCATTGGTGAAGGTGGGGGAAGCTCCAGGTTCCTCATACATGTTTTCAAAGTTTCTTAAATATGCAAATATTTAAGAAATGATCCTGGTTGTAAATTTAATTTTTCTACCAGCTTTTCAAATGTGAGGAACCTAGAGGTCAAGGGGGAAAGATATCTTTAATGAGTAAAAAATCATATTGAATCCACCTTTGAGGCAGACATGAAAGTGACAAATGGGCATAAAAAAAATAAGGCTAAGATTTATGTCATTTTCCCTTTGAAACCCAACAATTTATTTGCCTCTTGCCAAGTATTTGCTGTTGTTTTAGTACAAGCTGAAAGAAGTTAATTTTCTATATCCAGGTCTAATGCAATTTTGATCTCCTTCCCAGGTAGCCTATATTTCTCCATATCCATCCATGATGGATTGGCCTTATCTATTTTAAACCACGATGTTATCATTTCTCATTAAGCTGCTAAGAAATATACAAACATATGTTGTAAGCTAACAGTATATCCACAGTATCCCATCAATTTACAATGAGTACTGAGGTTGAGCTTGAGACTGTATGAGTCAAATTATCTTTTCCAGGAAGGGCTAAATTACTGTTAGGTTGCTGTTACAGACCTCCCAGTTCACTTGACGCATATAATATTGCCCTATCCCATGAACTGATTTCAGCATCTGAGTAAGAAGACGTAATTATTTTAGGGGATTTTAATTTACTGGGCATTAATTGGTCAAATTTCCAAGGTACTACAACGCTCGAGCAATCATTTGCAGAATGCTGTGCCAAAAATGGTTTTGAGCAGCTTATAGTTGAACCAACATGTAATGAAAACATTTTGGATTTAATTCTTACTAATATCCACAATAACATTTCCCAGATTAGGGTGGTTAATCCATTGGGTAGCAGTAATCATAATATTGTTTTGAGGGTATCTGACAACAACTAGGGATACAACGATACATTCTATCACCATAAGAGATTATAATATGTATAACTTTGATGCCATTATAAATTCCTTAAGGAACATAAATTGGGATATTGCATTCAATGGTCTTCCCACTGAAACTGAATGGAACAAGTTTAAAGAGACTATTGGTAAAATTGAAACTGATTATGTTCTTGTTAAGAAAAAATATAATAACAAGGGCAGAGCACCTATCTGGCTGAATGCTAGTATGAAAAAATAGATCAGGATTAAGCAAAAAGCTTTCAAAAACATAAAAAAGAATCACTCCACAGCCAATTTATTAGCTTATAAAAAAATCTCTTAATTCATTAAAAAGTCTTATAAAACAAGCTAAAGCTAAAATGGAATTTAAGATTGCTCACAACAAGAATGTTAAATTATTGTATTCATACAGAAATGCAAACTTTAGGATGTCTATAAGAACTATTGGACCTATCTATAAGGAGAATATCTTATTAAATGATGACAAATCTATAGCCGATAGTTTCAGTGATTATTTTTGTTAGTTTTTTCCCCTAAAGTGGATAGTGTGTTAAATGACAATAATGATGTGAGCAATTTTAACTCTATAACCTACAATTATATTTATTTAGAATTGATTAAAATAAACTATAGGTGTTGTCCCAGACTAGATAATATTAGTCCCATTTTCCTTAAAAACACTGCACACATATTAGATTATCCCTTATCTAAAACTGATAACTTATAATTAAATGAGGGTCACATTCCTGTGGACTGGAGGTCTGCTATTGTGGTCCTGATTTTTAAAAAGGGTGATAGAGGACAGCTGGAGAATTATAGCCCTATCAGCCTGACTGCCCACTGCTGTAAGATGATAGGGAAACTGATTAAAAAAACACCTGGAAGAATTCTTAATTAATAACCATATGGATGCCATGAAAAAACAAGGATTTATCAAGTGAAGGTCATGCTGTATTAATCTGACTAGTTTTTATAGTAATATCATTTTAAAGGTGGACAACGGAATTCCTTCAGAAGAAATTTACTTGGATTTCTCCAAGGCCTTCAATAAGGTGCCTCATAATATATTAATCACTAAACTAATGGACTTGGGTATCAATTACAGTCTGATTAAGTGGATTCAGTGCTGGCTTATTGACCCACACCAATGTGTTTGTATTAATAACACCTTGTCTAACCAAGGACAAGTAAGCAATGGTATCCCCCAGGGATCAGTGTTGAGCCCAATATTGCTTAATCTTTCTATATCCAGCATGGACAATGACCTACAAAATAATATAATAAAGTTTGCAGATGATGCAAAGTTAGGAGGACAGGTCAACAGCCTTTCCCAGCACGTCTCCTTAGTGCAAGGCCTAGGGAAACTTGAATCTTGGGCCATGCGGAATGGTATGATTTTTAACACTAATAAATGTGTGACTGCATTTTGGATGCAGAAACCCAAACCATTCTTATACACTAAATCAAACAATCTTAAGAAATTCTAATCTAGAAAGAGATCTTGGCATCCTTGTGGACAACAAACTTACCTTGTCGTCTCACTGTAAATCTGCTTCTAAAACAGCAGTGGGACTTATTTCCAGGATTAGGCGCTCCTTCACTATAACTGAACAATGTATTACCCCTTTATATATGAGTTATGTCCGTCCCCATTTGGACTATGTGTCTCAATTTTGGTCTCCACATTTGCTTAAAGATACAAATAGGGTGGAGAGAGTCCAAAGGTTCATCACTAAAATTGTCCCAAGATCAAAATGTATGGCAAATCCCAATAGGCTAATCTCCATTGGAACTACACCCTCTTTATGTTCGACGTCAATGGGGCAATCTCGTACTTCTGTGCAGGATTCTGCAGAACTGTGATCTTGCTGATAGTTGTGGACTCTCTTATAGCACTACCAGGAATATCACTAGATCTCATAATAGTAAATTAATAGTACCACATGTCAATATGAACAAGAGACATAACTTTTATTCAGTAAGAATAGCTAGAACCCTCAATAAATTACCATCATTTATTGTTGATATTAAATACTTTAATACCTTTAAAAAGGCATTGGACAATCACTATTAGAACAAACACATATTGGTGTAATCTTGACCCACTATTGTGGGGGACATTCTCAATGGGCCCATAGTCTTCTTATGTCCACAGAAAACATAGTAAACCTATTAAGCTCAGACCCTCTGCTTCCATTGTCAGATATCATTTTTTCAGTCTAAGTCTGGGTCTTATATTGGCCCATACAAATTTCCTTATATGTTTCTCTAATTCATTGAAAACATTTTTACCCAGTCTAATTGGTAGTGCTTGAAACAAAAATAACAGGTGTGATAGAAAATTTGTTTTTATTATATGACATCTTCCCATGATAGAAAGGGGTAACAATACCCACCTCTTCAAATCCAAGTAGATACATTGTAACAAAGGTGGTTAATTTAAGTTGAAAAATTTGTTAAGGGTTATATGCAGATATACTCCCAAATATTTAACGTTTCTTTACATACTCCTGTTACACTTGATATTATGTGTTGAGCTGAATTTGTGTTCAACAACACTTTTGATTTTTGGGCATTAACCCTATACAAGAGACCTTACTAAATGTGTCAATTAAATTCACTGTGCTAGGAGTGGACTTTTGGATGTCTTCCACATATAATATGATGTCATCGGCATAAAGTGCAATTGTGTGCCAGCTTCCCTCTATTTTATACCTATATTAGGTGTAATATTTCTGACTGCAATAGCCAAAGGTTCAATAAAGACTGAGAACAACAAAGGTGATAGGGGACATCTCTGTCTTGTGCTCCTTAGAAGATATATTGATTTAGAGAAGCTTTGGTTAGTCTTTAACCCAGCACACAGTGTTTTACAAATATAATCTATCTAGTATAGAAACGGACTCTTAATCCCAAATTTCTCCAGGATTTTCTTCAAAAATTTCCAGCTAACCCTATTGAATGCCTTTTGGGCATCCAACACAAGCAGAGACATCCCCCCAAGTGCCTGCTCCACTGTATTAATTGAGCATCTGATTATTAGACAGCCTTCTATTTTTTATAAACCCTGTCTGATCTTCATGAATTATTTTATGTATAATGCTGTTTAATCTTTTTGTTAATATTTTAGAATATGATATTAATAATGAAATTGTTAGATATGAACAATGGTTTTCAGGGTCCTTATCTTTTTTATGAGGCAGTATAGTGCAGTGATTTAAGGCTCTGAGTTACAAACCTGGAGACCTGGGTTTGAATCCCACAGCCCTCACTTGCATAATGTGTGACCCTGGGTAAGTCACTTAATTTCCTTCTGCTCCCAGGTTGCACCTGTAAGCAAGCTTTCAGCATAGTGGGTCTCTCCTGGTTAAAAAAAAAGTAGTAAGATTATTGCTGTCTCATTAAAGGAATTGGGGATGGTACGGTTCTGCTTGAGCTGGGTGAAAACCTTGCATAGGCCTGGGGCCAACACTGCCACATGTTGTTTATAAAATGCATTCAAAAAGCAGTCCAGGCCTGGAGATTTACCATTTGGCAGTTCTGATATTGTCTCTCTAATCTCATCCAATGAAGTAGGTATATTCAGGATATTCATCTCTTCCTCTGATAATACCAGACATTGTAAAGGTCCCTGAATCAAATCTATGTTCTCCTATGAAACTTATTTTTCTGGTGTATATAATCTTTGGTTAAAATCATGGAATTTAGCATTAATTGTCTTTGGATCCCTTACAGAATTTCCTTGATCATCTCTAATACTAAAAATACCATCCTGCTCTTGTACACTTTTTACCTAGTTTGCTAATAGTTTGTCCTTTCTCTAAAGAAATAGTAGTGTGATCTAACCCATGCCAAGTTGTATTCTACATTTTCATTTGCTTCCTTATTATAAAGTTTCCTTAACCTGAGATATTTTCTTAAATCTTCCTCTAAATCAGAGGTGGCATGTTTTATCTGAGCTAAATTTAATGTGTTCTCAAGTTCCTGTAGTCTAATCGTAGATTTAATTTTTTATAACTATTATGGCTGATTAACTGCTCCCTTAAATAGGCTTTTAGAGAATCCCAAACTATATTTAAAGGTATACCATCCTAGGTGTTACATTTCCAAAAGAGATCAATTTCCCTTAATAACTTTAATCTAAGTAAATCATCCTTTAAAAGTGAGGAGTTTACTTTCCACAAAGTTTCTCTTTGCTCTCCATTAAACACAATATGTGTGTACAATAGGGCATGACCCGATGTTTTTATAGGGCCACATTTAATACTAGATAGTGAATGCAATATAGATTTAGTTATAATCATGTAATTGATTCTTGAGTAGGAGTTGAATACCGGGGAGTAGAAAGAGAAGCTTATCAAGTTGTGATATAATTCCCTACTCAAGTCAGATAAAGCTAGTTCTTCCATAAATCATTTAACAACAGCCACTACCAAAGTCTTTTTCTCAGCACTACACAGCCGATTTTCTTTAGCTAACGCCAGGTTAAGGTCACCCTCAATTATCACAGGAGATGTATAGTTTGATATTTAAAAAAAAAAATTCTGCAAAGAAATCCACATTTTCTTCATCTGGTGTGTATAAACTAGACAGAGTGAAATCCACCCAATCCTTTCATAATTGAACTATGGCATATCTACCATTAGTGTCAATATAGGAGTCTATAAGTTGTAGCTGAAGATATTTTTTTCACAAAAACTATGCCTCTAACCAGGTTCTTATAAAGAGCAGATACACCATTCCCTTTAAATAAATTTGCTATATATTTGAAATCTCTATCATTAAAGTGTGTTTCTTGTAAAAATAAACTCTCAATGTTATTTTGTTGTTCCTCATTAATAATTTTATGCATTTTATTTTTAGTATGGGCTCCCTTCACATTCCATGTCATATATTGTAAATCTCATATAAATAAAGCCGGCAGTAAAAATTTATAGACGGACAGTAAATTCCTGTGCCCCTGGTCATGCCATATATACTCTTGTCTCCAAACAATAAAACAGTCTTTCTAAACTCTTTTTTTCCCTTTCACCAGTTATAAAACCAAAAGTGAAAAGTAAACAACAAATAAAAAAAAAACATTTGTATTGAACCCCACCAATTAACAAACAGACAAATACAAAACCCCACCATCCAATAGTCACTTTACTCCTAAGACTGTAGACTGCTATTCAACCATAGCCATAGCCATAGCCATAGCAGATGAGGGTACCTCCCTCATACTACAGTGAGATAGTTACTGCTTCAAAAATGGAGCTCACTATGCATGAGTGAAAGCTGTATTTAAGGGAGAGTGGACAAAAAGAGCATGCAGGAGTACAGTATGTTGCTATATTTTTTTTCTAATTTTCCCCTTCTTCATTATTATATCATATAGCTTTTCTCGAAGTAATCATAAATAGCTTAGATCAACTCTGAGGGGATGATTCCATCACTCTTATTTGCTCCTGATTGGGGGGGGGGTGCATTTTTATTATCTTTACTTTTCTCCTTTTCCTGCACATTATGGGCATTTTTCTCATTCTGTTCTTTTTGTTTTGTAGTTGATGTGTTAGAGCCTGGAGTTGAGCATCTATCCACTATTAGTTTACTGACATGTTTTTGCTTCTCAGGGAGAGTAAAAAGTAGAATTGCCTCCATTGTGAAAAACATGTAGTTTTGCTGGAGGAACTAAAGAATATCTAATTTGATGATGCTGTAGTTGGGACGCCACAGACATGAAAGCTTTTCTCTTTAAAGAGCTGCTGCTGATTCCTCAAACAAAACTTAAAAAAACATAATAATTAGGTACAGTTATTCTTGCATTACATTTATATTTGATATGGTTATCCTCCCCATAATTTGTTACTAAGGAAATGTGTATGAATATAAGATCATTGTCCCTTAGAGTTTATTTTGAGTTCATCTTCCTCTATAGCTTATTCCCAACTCTAAGTCATAATCCTCTGTTTTGACATCACAATCTGTTTCCATGGGAGTAACTGTGATGTCCCAAGCAGTGCTCTATGATGTCAGGTAGGGAGAAAGCAGTAGGAATAGATGAACTCTTCAGGAGCAGAAATCCTGTTTTCATACAGATGACCTCAGTAATAAATAATGGTGAGGAGAAAGACAGAACTAATGGGAAATACAAGCTGGACTGTGTCTAAATATTATGTTTTATTAAAGTCCACCTGAACATGTCACCAGCTCTTTCATAAAACCTCTGGACCAAAGTCTGGTTACACTTGTAGGGTTAAGCCTCTTACATGGATACCCTTCTCTATCCAAGCTTTTTGTAGAATGCATTCTCTAGCTTGATATCTGTGAGGTCTTACATAAACAAATCTTGTTTGTTTACCTTTGTAATTTGGATTACTTGTGGCCAGATGGGCTTTATCTAGCTCTATTTTTGAAGTCCCCACCAGGGGAGGCATAATTTCTGTCAAGAGGTCTTCAAAACATTTGAGTACATCTGTGCCTTCAAGACCCTCTGGAACCCCTCCTATTTTTAAATTGCCTCTTCAACTATGTTTTCAGTTCTTCTACTTTGGTTTTTAGGCTTTCCAGCTCTTTCTGCTGTTTTCCACTTGTATAGCTATAGGACAAAATTTGTCTTCTTGTTGGCTTACTCTGTTCTCCACTTCATTAATTCAGATAGTCATATATTCCACTTTATTTGTCAGTGCATTAAGAGTTTCTGTAAACCCCTTCAGGGAATTATTAATTTGTAAAAAAACAGCTTTCATTTCTGCCAATAAATTATTTTCTGTTCTCCCCCATTTCAGATGTTAATTTTTTGTCTGCTCTTCCACTTCAATTTACTCTGATTTTCTGACTTAAATTTTTAATATATAATTTATTTTTATGCTTTCCTCCTGGCATGTTTGAGGAAATAGATGACCTTCCTATACCCTCAAGATATTTTTCCAGATTAGAGTTCAGGGCCTTTTGAGAATAAAAGCTTTCTGTTTCACTTTATGATTTCTTCTTTTTTTTCCCCTTTAAAATCTGTGCTATTTATCTGTTTCTCTGTTTTTTCAATCACTGAGGTTTTCTCCTTTCCCCCTCTCGCTCCCCTTTGATTGACAGATTTTTCATCTTTTACTGTAAGGGTAGCTGTGTTTGGTTTCTTCCCCAAAGCAAGTCTGTTTTTGCTTCTTGATTTTTTTTGCCCGAGTTTGAGCCAGTATATGTCTGACTTCATCAACTCTATGAAATTGTTTTGACATTGAACTCTATGCTATATTTAAAATTTTGATGTTATAGGATGTTACCAGAAGGATTTGTTCCTCTGTTTTACTAATAAGCTAACAGTTATGATATAACTAAGTTACAGAGTAACAGATTATCTTTGTCTCCTCCTTAATTATTAGCTCACTTTAGCTCAGCCAAGAGACTCTTTCTAAAGGGAGTGGGACTATAGAAATTCTGTCCAAGTACAATGAAGGAAGCCTGCTCTGTTACTTAGCTACTTCTTATCTCCCTTTTTCCCCTTGTCTGGGTGCTAAGAAATGAAATGAGCGTTATTCAGCTTCAAATGGGAACACTATTCCTCGATCTCACTGTGTTCTCTCTCAGCATTCCTCTTCACTGGTCATTCAGATTTTTGGCAGACCTACCCCAGAGTTCTAGTCACCCAGTAATGCAGTTTTCACACAGAAGAACAGGCAGCGTTTGTTCATGCAGTGCACCCACTGCACCTGAGGCGACCTAGCCTAAAGAAAAGAAGGAGCATTGAACAGGCGGGCATTTATTTATTTTAACATTAATTTCCCCTTCCCATTTCTATATAGCTTTGGGTTTTTAATGTTTAGTGTCCACTGGCATCCTCTCACCATTCAGCCCTCCACATTTCTGCATTCTTATCTCTGTCAGTCATCTTCTTACTGCTGTGCTGCAATTTTAAATGCTACTAATGATAGAATACTATGGCAAAAAAAATTAAAAATAGAAACTGAGAGGAGTACAAAGCTGTTTCCCTGACATTGCCACTGAGAAAGCTGCAGACTCTTCCAGCTGCTCAGTGTCCTTTTCCCTTCATGCAAGCACTAGCATGAAAACATCTTACTCCGCCTCCACCACTGGACATGATGAAGGGCTGATATCTTATGTGCAAGCTGATGTCAGTCTTGAGCTTGTACTGCAAGCTCTGTACTGAAGAATACTGTTGCAGTGCTGAGACCTGATGATTGACATGACTTTATATCTAAGTTAATGTGAGATTCTCAGTTTTAGTCTTGTTTCCGATGGACCTTTAAACTTGCTGTGCTGTCAAAAACAGTTGATCAGATGTAACTCTAACATCTGATTCTCCTTCATATTTGAAACTATGTTTTTCATTTTTTTTTCTGGATCATCTCATCCAGATACATTTATGCTGTCCAGTCCAATTTCTTTATCATTCAAGCATTGTTAAGTCTAACCTATGTGTCTCACAGCTGGTTAACATACAGTATAAGAATAATCTTTTGGTAATTCTTTTATTACTCTTAATTGTGTCTCAGACAGGTGGTAATCACTTATTGAGATTGATTCACATGACTGATCTCGGTGCTGATGGTAGCTTTTTTCAGATATGGCATTGACTTGCTTCTGTGTGTATTTGTTGATGAATGGGAGAAGGGTATGTGCCACCTTGACCACATGTCTGATAAGGCAGAGTTGCATTAAACACATAGATAAATAATGACACATATTTAAATATTTAAATCATGAATAATGTGTCTGTGATTTATTTGTTTTCAATCTGAACATATTGTTGTAAATGTCTTGTAAAAGTGAGGCATCATGCATGAATTTTCTACTCCCTCTGCCATTGCCTGGTGGTGTTGCCCAATTAAAACAGTATGCATATTGCTCAAATTAAACAGTCGAGTTAGTAATTGAAGCAGTCAGAATGTCAGAATGTGTAAACTGGATCAGATGGGTGCCTTTTGTATCGGGAAGATGAGTGTACAGGAAACTTGCTAATGGACTCAAGCACATGTTTGAAAATCAAGCAGTTTAAATTGGACAGCATGCAAAATATCAATTTTCTGCAAAGACTGTGTGCAGAGGGAGAGTAAAACATGCACACATCTGACAGTCATGCAGCTTATCCTCTAGGTAGGAAAATGGGCAGACTAGGTGGGCCAAGCGGTCCTTATCTGCCATCAAAGTCTATGTTTCTACATTTCTGTGCTGACATAATAAAGCTTGCACAACCTTTTGACTATTTGTAAAAGATAATGGGAAAAGATGCAGAGCAAGTAATAAAACATTTTAACTAAATTGTAAATTGAGCCCCTTAAATTATTTCCTGTACACTTCCATTGATACAGAACTGGGGATCCACTGGATCCAGTTTACACATTGTGACATTCTGACAGCTAAAACTGTGTTATGATATTAGCAAAGTCATATGCCTGCTCTCAGTTGAGAGTGTGGAAAATGGACAACTAACTCATCCATTTAGTCCGAACAGTATGTGTAGAGTTTTAGTTGGGGGGGGTAAGGGAAGAGTGTAATTAATAAATACCAGATTATTCTCTGTAAATGGGAATGTTAAAATGATCCATGAGGACTCTCATTATTCATGAATGATGCCTCATTTAAAAAAAGGAAAATTGGCGCATATGTTGTATGCAGGGAGCAAAAATTCAGCACAGATCTGTCAGGCAATTCATATGGATTAAACAGACTGTGTGTGCACATCAATTGTATTAGAAAGCTTCCCGCATCAACAGCTTCTCATTTGCAATAATGGATACCCATTTCTGACATTTCTGATATTACAATAATTTGGTCAGATGAAAAAAATAAACAGATACACATTATTCATTGTTCAGACACATATTTAATGCTTGTTGTCTATGTGGTGGTGGTGGCAGGGAGGGGTGTGTGTGTTTTGTAAGGAATGGGATGGGCTGATAGGATATTATTTCAACTCAGCAGTGGAGAGATAACCAATATCAATCCTTGTGTCATAGTATGTGTAATCAATATAGTTTACAGACCTGTAGATATGATTTTTTTTTAATAAAGAACACATCACCAGGCACAACAGAGTATGTGAAGGGACAGGAAGAATAAGTTCATCATACATCTGGCAGGCAAGCCATGCAGACAACTCAGCTTGCAGAAACTTTGGAGAGTTTTATGAGGTGTGTGTATGAGAATTATGTGTGTTGGGGGGGCAGGATCACACACACAAAAAAAGTATCCCCTGTACATGCATCTAATTAGAAAACTTCCATCTACAACACCTAATCAAAAATACCTTGGAAAGAGTTGGGATTAGCTCATCATTTTGTTTTCAAGCATTAATTTTGGAACTACAAATTCTCATGGTCCTGCATCAGAGAAGAGGAGGGTCAGAGCGCTATAAAAACTTGTGCTGCTCACAGCCAGGTATGCTGCAAATTTACATCTGCTTCAGCAGTTTTCTATCTCCCTTTTCATCGGAAGTTTAAAGCCTGCAGTTTGGGAACAAAGAGATCATCTGCTTTTGAACTGTGTACTTTGTTTCACCTTTTGCTGTGTGCTTAATTTGTGCCAGTGCTCCACTCTCTGTGGGACAGCCTTGTAATCTGCCTGTTAAAGCTCTGGTAAACCAGAGAATTGTGACTTTTACACCTGGGGCAGTGAGTGGGAGGAGAACCAGGGTCCTGCATCAGAGAATGAGGAGGGGCAGAGTGCTATAAAAACACGCGCTGCTCACAGTGTGAGCGTGAGTGGCGAGCGCCACTCCATAGAGAAAAAGGCTGCTTCAAAACTGGGAGACTTTTAGGCTCAGATTAGTTTGCTAATTTGGAAATGTTTTGCTTTAAAATGTTTGGTTAGAAGTATTTCATTTATGTTAAAGTCTAGGTGATATTAGGATAATTTCCTTGTAATTTAGAATAGGGGTTCTAATTTAAAAAAAAAATTTAGATATATTTTAGTTGTGGAAATTTCTTTGAAAAATGTTGATGTTTAATTTTTTAGGATGTTTATTTCTTTGCTGTTTTTTGAGTGTTGTAACTCAGAAAGAATTCATCACAGCAAAAAATCTACAAACGAAAAATATTTCGTAAATTGGTTATTTTTATTTAGTCAATCACAAAAAAACAATTGTAACAAACCAAGAAGGAATACTTTTCAGAGAATATTAAGAAATCAAACATTGGTAGGATGTAGGATGCATTGTTCACTTGGGAGCTTAAGCAACAGGTTGGTAGAAAAGAGGCCAGGAGTTATATTTTGTTTTAAACTGAAATATTTGAATAGTTTGTTAGTGAAATTAGTTCTATGTGTTAAAAATTATTACCTTGAATTTGAACTGATACTTGGGCTGTGATATTGTAGGTTTGGGGATAGATGTTTGGCAGGGAAAATTAGAAGGTAATTTAAATGTGTTGTTTGCCTGGTGTTTGGAGGAGGGGACATTAGCTGCAATTAACTTGTCTTTAAACAGGAATTACTGTGGCTTTCATTGTTCACTTGGGAGCTTAAGCAACAGGTTGGTAGAAAAGAGGCCAGGAGTTATATTTTGTTTTAAACTGAAATATTTGAATAGTTTGTTAATGAAATTAGTTCTATGTGTTAAAAATTATTACCTTGAATTTGAACTGATACTTGGGCTGTGATATTGTAGGTTTGGGGATAGATGTTTGGCAGGAAAATTAGAAGGTAATTTAAATGTGTGTGTTTGCCTGGTGTTTGTAAGAGCTCTCCCACCCACCCTGTTTTGTAGGCTTTCTTAAATACTGAAAAGCCACTGGGGGTTGGGATTGAAGGCTGAGTATTTCTGTTTGGGACTGAAATTTGAAGCAACAGGAGTTGGTGGGCCTGTGACATCATACAGGTACCTGGAGTCTGCTTACACACACTGTTATGGGACGAACACATACTGGATTGTATGTGTTTGTGAGACTTGGGAACTTTGTTGGTGGGGTTGAAATTGGGTTTGTAAATAACTACAGTCAGTATAGAGAGAAACTGTACTCCAGGGAAAGGACTGAGAAAAGGGGATGTGCTATTATAAACAGAGGGATAATCAGGGGCATATTCCACCATGGCAGGCATCTTCGGAAGGGTTGTAGGCTGCACAGGCTGTGGGATGGCAATAATTCTAAATTGGGCCTGAGAGAGGAGGCTGCCCACTCTGTGACAGCTATCTTGTATCAGGAGTAGGTATATTGGTTAAGGAGTAAGCTGTGGGGCTGGGGGTCCAAGGATAAGGGGTGTGGATATGGGCAGCAGAAGGGTGGGGCTGAGGGGAGGCTGGGGCAACGCCTGAAATTACAGGACATTATGCTACAGCAAGCAAGGGGGATATTAGGACAGAGGACCCTTAGATAGGGAAGTTGATGCTAAGGGAAAGCGTACAGGGTGAAAATTTGAATTCAAGGAGACTGGAGGGAAGAGTCAGGAGGGGCTACAGCGGAAGCCTAAAACAGCAGACTGTGGGAAAGGAGCTCTAAGGTGAACAGTGCAAGAGAGGAAGAAGAGGGTCAGTTTAGAGATGCAGTCAGGGAAACTCCGGTTACTTGATGGAGGCTGACATAGAGTGTCACAATAAATTTGAGATACTAAGCATCCTAGAGGGGAGGAAGGAGTTGGTGGAAATGAGGAAACTTATACAGAGGCTGGGAGGGAGTCAGATACCCATAGGGCATCACAGAACAGCTATGGAAAGGATAGACATAGTCCCAGAGGGAGAAGGGGAACATATATGTTAAGCAAATGGGGAGATGCAACATATTCCAGACATGAGGGAGGAAAGCATGATTGAGAGAAATGGGAGACAAGGAGGTGGGAGAGGAACCCCCTTCAGCAGGAAGGTCAGTACCAAGGATGGGGCCCTAGCTAAAGGGACCCACAGAGAGCCTCTGGAGACAGGGGTACTATTGCAAGGGGATGAGGGCAGGGGAAGGGAACCATCAGGGCCAGGATAAATGGTTCAGATAAGAGAGGGTTAAAGGGACACCTATTCAGAGGGGTTTGAGTTAAGTGGGCAAAATAGCAAGGAGGCAGAAAGGGAGGGTGACAAGGGGGTCTCTAATAAGGCAGGAAGACTCCCATGAAATTGTGATCATGAATAAAGTGGGGAGGGGCTGAGAGGGCATAGTGAGGTAACCATAAGGATGATGGTGGTGTTAAGGTTCTGTTACTGGGAGACCTGATTAAGGGTATCCATTGGGAGGACAGGGGGATGGATGCCATAGCCAGGTGAAGGTAGTGAGTATATCTGGGCTGACAGTGCACAGAGCAAAGTTCATAGTGTATGAAATGGTTAGGGATTGTGGAGGGAAACCGGATTTCTGGTGCATTTGGGAACTAATGATCTAGAGGGAAATAGCATTATGGAAATCCAAGCAAGGTTCCAAGAACTTCAGAGTCTGTCGGGATAATGGATGCAACATTTCTTTCGGAGATATTGCCAGTACCAAAGGCCTCAGTGGAGAAAAAATGAAGCTCACAGAGGTTAATGAATGGCTCAGGAAATGGGGTGAAGAGAATGGGTTGGGGGTGTTAGGGAACTGGAATGGAGTTTGGGAGGATAAGGGACTATATGCCAAGGACAGATTTCATCTTGCCCCATTAGGGAAGGAAGTCCTTAAACAGGGGATGGCTGACTACATACAAGAAAGGTGGGGTTTAAACTTGTAAGGGGGGGAAGGGATAAGGGAGGGGCTGACCAGAAGCCCTCCCCTCCAGATGAGGGGAGTAGCCTTCAAGCCCAAGGGGGGAGGAAACAGACTGGAGGTGGAGGTTTCAGGAGGAGCAGGGGAGGATGGAAGTATAAGGAATCTGGGTGAGGTTCGACAAAAGGATCAGGGATAAGGGGTGGGGGTTAGTGTTAGTAAATGCCAGGGCTTGGAAACAAGTTGCCAGAGTTCCAGGCCATGCTGTCGAGGGGGGGTGATGGCGCAGTCACGAAACGTGGAGCCAACAAAACCATGATTGGGACCTAAATGTGCGGGGTACACTATGCTTAGGAAGGATAGAAAGGAGGGCAGAGGGGTGGAGTGGCTATGTTCATTAGAGATGACATAGAAATTGCTATGGAAGAGGCAGAGGAAGCGTGGGCCTTATGGGTCTATACGATCCCCAGCAGGAGATAAGGTCAAGCTGGGAGTAGCATAGGCCCCGGGATGAGTGATGTTCTAGAGGATGGTTGCTGGACAACATCATTGCCCAGTGTGGTCCAAAGGGAAGGAGTGGTGTTGATGGGGACCTTAATATGCCAGGTACAAACTGGGAACCATGTCCTCTAAGGTGGCCAAGGGCAGAGGCTGCTGGATGGCTTCAGGATGTGTTCTTAACACAGCATGTGATGGAGCCCACAAGGGAGGGGCATGTCCTGGATGTGGTTCTGGCAGATGGGGATCTGGTAAGGGACATGGTTGTACAGGACCCCTGACTGGGAGTGACCACAATACTGTCTGGTTTCCAATAAGCATTGGGGAGTGGGGGTGAGATCTAGGACACTGGCAGTGACTTCAGGGGCAGACTTTATGGGCATGGAAATATTCTCAAGGATCACTTGAAGGGATTACCTCAATAACAAGTGTGGAAAGGAGATGGGAGGTCATAAACAGGGGACTTCACGAGGCAGTCAGGATCTCAGCTTAGTTGAAGCGTAAGGAGCAAGGTCACATAAACCATGCTGGTGGTCCAGTGAGGTCCAGGTAGCAGTCAGAGAAAAGAAGGCTTACAAAAATATAAAACAACAAGAGGATAGGGATAAGAAATGTACCAGCTTGCATCTAGAAAAGTCACCCATTATGGTGAGGGAGCTAAGTCCAGTAAAGAGCAACGGCTGGCACAGGGGATACATGGAGGAAAAGGGTTCTTCGGTACATTGGGAGTGGAGAAAACTAAGGCCATCTCAGCAGATTGAGATCAGAAGGAGGGTGGGTGGAAGAGGCGAGGACCAGGCAGAGGTATTTAGAGATTACTTTGCCTCTGTGTTCACTAGGGAGGGGATGGGATATCTACAAAGCAAGGCACAAAGGGGATAGGCGGCGGGAGTGGGATCAAGGGCAACAGAAATGGAGCAAAGGGAGGGGAAAGCTGCCCAGGGGTGTCACATCTGGATAGATAAAAGACCAGTGCGTGTGGAGGGACGGATGATGCCATCCCCACCAAAGGGTACGTTTGCCCTCAAGGCCCTCAAGAAAGACAAATCTCCTGGGCGGATGGCATTCATCCGAGAGTACTATGGGAATTAGCGGACATACTGGCTGCACCTCGGAGCTTTTCAACAGGTCACTTGAGACAGGGAGGGTACCTAGGGATTGGAGAGGCACATGTGGTACCAATCCATAAAGGGGTCAAAGGAAGTACCAGGAAACTATAGACCCATCAGTTTAACCTCGTGGTGGGAAATTAATGGAGAGTATACTAAAGGAACGATTGGGGGTTTACTTGGAGGAGGTGGAGGTCTGGATAGTTTGGCAGCATGGGTTTGTGCCAGTAGATCATGTCAAACCAACCTTGTGGAGTTCTATGAATGGGTAACATCAGAACTGGACAGAGGTAACCCTGGATGTCTATTCTTGGACTTCAGCAAGCGTTTGACTCTGTCCCCCACAATGGTCTGGTGGAGAAACTGATGGGGTTAGGAGTAGGCCTTTGATGGTCAGATGGATTGAAAACTGGATAGCTGGACGCACTCAGAGGTAGTGGTCTGTGGGGAGCTCTCAAACCCTACAGAGGTTGGTAGTGGGTACCACAGGGCGGTCCTGGGTCCAATCCTGTTTAATGCATACATATCAGACATCAGGGATGGTATAGGGTGTGAAATGAGTCTCTTCGCGGATGACTCCAAGATGGGAGCAGTAGTTGAGGGAGAAGAGGAGGTTGGCCTGCAAGGACCTGGACACCCTGGAAGCTGGGCTCACATGGAAATTAAATTTCAATATCGCCAAGTGCAAGGTGTTGCATCTTGGTCGGGAAACTCCTAAACACAGGTACACCCTGGGAGGGAGGTGCTGGAAGCCTCAATAGGGGAAAAAGACCTAGGGTCATGGTGGATACATGTATGAATAACACTGAGCAGTGCAGGAGAGCAGCTAGCAAGGCAAACAGGATGTTGGGATGCATCAGAAGGGGATCACCTCTAGGAGCAAGGAAGTGATTCTGCCGCTGTACAATGGACTGGTTAGACCACACCTTGAGTACTGTGTACAGTATTGGAGACCACACTTGAAGAGGGACACAGCTCTTGGAGAGGTACAGAGGGGCAACAAAGCGATCACGAGGGCTAGGGGATTTGACTTACGAGGACAGACTTGAGGAGCTCTGCCTGTTTTCATTGGAGAGAGGAGACAGGGGAACATGATTGAGGTCTTCAAGTACCTCAAGGAATAAATAGGGTAAACATGGAGGATCTTTAGACTAAAGCAGGGAGGCATCACCAGAGGCATGGTTTGAAGTTGGAAGGTGGAAGGGTGAGGGGAAAAGAGGAGGAGGTTTTTCACTGAGAGGTGGTGGACCCTTGGAATGCTCTGCCTGGTGAGCTGGTTCAGAGATCCACAGTGGAGAGCTTTAAGAGAGGGTGGGACAGACACAGAAAGTGGATGTATCAGATGATGGCCTGTCCCGGGGGTGGGGATGGATGATAGGGGTTTCTGGAGCACAAGGGATGGGAGGGTCTCGGCACCCAACTAAGGATCTAGGTTCGAGCAGACTTGATAGACCATAAGGCCTAATCTGCTGGCAAATAGTATGTTAGTATGTTAGTATGTTATAGGCCTCTAAATCCTTTTAGGCCTAATAATGCTTTATCAAATTTATCTGGGGCAAGTTGTTTTTTATTAATACTGGGGGGAGATATTGAAGTGAATCCAGGGCCTTCAAATTTAGAACTTAAAATATTTCATGATAATGCACATAGCATTAGTTCTAAATCTGATCTTTTAGCAACTTTACTAAAAGATAAAGATCCATGTATATTAGGGTTAAGTGAAACATGGCTCTCAAACAAACATCAAGATGAAGAATTTGGCACTCAGGATTATAAAGTATGGAGAGTAGATAGACAAATTAGAGGCGGGGTGTGATGCTTCTTTTAAAATGAACATTAGGTTTTCAGAAATTATAATACAGGGTAGTGAAAATAATATAGAATTTTTAGCTGTATACCTGGGACATCTAGGATTGGTAATTTTGATTATTTATTCACCCCCAAGGGTAAAAATAACTGACTTGGAGATAATTCTTACTAAGATAGCAGATAAAGTAAGAAGTAGACCATTAATTTTGATGGGAGATCTAAATTGTGATTGGAAAAATATTAGAGGGAGACAATTAAAAGACATAGTAACTAACCTAGGATTAAAACAACTCATAAAAAAACCTACTAGGTACACATCAAATATGACAAATGGATCCATATTAGATTTGATTTTGGTATCTACTCAAATTGAAATTGAAGCAGTGGGTGTTTTATCACCATGTCTTGGAGACCATAACTTGATCTGGTCTACTTTGCCCAGGTCTCAGTTTAATCAAAATCGGGTATATGAAAATAAAAATTGGACTAGGGACTGCAGAAGATTTTCAGAATCTAGGTTTTTAGATAGCGTTAGTAAAATAAAATGGGATAGATGTAAATTAATTCCAGATATTGACACTTCAATTAAATATTTTAGCCAAACTTTTGAAGAAGTAGGTGATTTTCACACACCAAGAGTTAAAGCAAAGAAGAAATTAAATAAATTACCATGGATAAATGATAGACTCTTGAAACAAATTCGAATCAAAACTAGAATTTGGAAAAAAGCATTGAGATCAAAATTAGAAAAGGATTGGATTTATTTTAAGGTTGCTAGAAATAAATGTAAAAGGTTAATAAAGGTTTCAAAAATTTCATTTTACAGAAATAAAATAGATTCAAGTATAGATCCAAGACAGTTTTGGAGAGTGGTCAAGAAATTAACTAAACCAGGATGCGATCCCTCAGAGGAGATATTAAGATTAAAAAATGAGGATATCATTACTGAAAATCCAGAGGAAATTTGTAATGTCTTAAATAATTTTTTTGTAGATCTCCCAAATTGTGAAATTCCTTGTAATTTAGACTTAGAACAAACTAATGTAGAGTCTATACAAAATAAATGTCCTCCACTTAGATTTAAAGTTTTGACAGTCACTAAAGTATATAAAATTCTTCAAAATATAAATGCTCATAAGGCTTTTGGTAGTGATTGTCTGGAAGGTAAATTCTTAAAGCTAGCTCCTTTTCATATAGCACCAATTATCACTTATTTATTTAATTGAGTCTTCAAATTGGATATTTTCCTTATCTTGGAAAGAGAGTAGAGTAAAAGTTATTTTCGGGGGGATGCGGTAGAAGTTAATAATTATAGGCCCATAGCCTTATTACCTCTTTTGTCGAAATGTTTTGAAAAACTTGTCTCTAGCCAGATAATGGAATATTTGGACAGATACAGTTTGTTGACAACTAAACAATCTGGTTTTCGAAAAAACTATTCTACTACAACAGCCCTTTTGGAATTTTATGACCAAATAAATAGGTCATTGGGGAAACTAGGGAGACAGCCGTTATTTTTGTAGATCTTTCAAAGGCTTTTGACCTGGTGGACCACCCCTTACCAATTGAAAGACTTCATGAAATAGGCATGAGGGAAGATCCCTTAAATTGGTTAAAATCTTATTTGGATGATCGTTTCCAGAGAGTCGAGGTAAAGGGATGTTTATCAAGAAAGAGGAAAGTAAATAGAGGAGTTCCACAGGGATCAATTTTAGGACCTCTTTTGTTCCTAATATTCATAAATAACTTGCCATCGACTATAGAAAAATCAGAGATTCGACTTTATGCCAATGATACAGTTATAATTGCGTCCGGAAAAACAGAAGAAATATTACACACTAACTTGCAATCTGATTTTAGAAGAATTGAGGGGTGGTTCACCAGGTCAGGGCTAATAATGAACACAAAAAAACAAAGTGTATGTATTTCCCATTGAAAAAAAATGGTGAACTTGTTTATGATTTATCCATTTATACAGGAAATCAAACTAAACTAGAACAAGTTAAAGAATATAGTTATTTAGGGATTATATTTGATGAAAATCTGACTTTTTCAAATCATATTATTGCACTGATTAAAAAAGTAAATAGAAGGGTAGGGGCATTAAGAAGAAGTACTGATTGTTTATCTTTTTTAGATAGAAAAAAACTGGCAGATCAGTTAATTATTCCAGTGCTAAGATAAGGAGAATTAATATATAGAAATGCAAATAAAACTCTATTGTCTAGATTAGATAGAACTTATCGCATAGCAAGATATGTATTACAAGGAAACTATCGGATTCATCATTGTCTATTGTTGAAGAACGTGAACTGGTCACCTTTAGACATAAATCATAAGTGTCATTGGTTATCTTTAATACACAAAATGAAATATTCATCTGTAAATCATCCAATTACTTTAATACTATTTACAGTGAACAACTAACAAAAACGGATATTGACAAGATCAGTTCACTTAAATAAGATAGTTGTAGGTAAACATTATAATAAATATTGGGACAGGTCTTTGCTATATCAGGCTGCTAGTTTTTGGAATTCTCTTCCTGATGAGGTAAGAGAAATTCCAAATTATTCAGTGTTTACTCATACTATAAAGAAGCTATATGCTGACATTTGTGAGTGTTAAATGTTTTTTTTTTCCCTAAGGTTCCTTGGGATTTTGAGATTTTATAATTTAGCTATTGTAAGTCTTTTAGGTATACCGTGTTTGTATATTGTGGTGTTTGTATTTATATGTATTTAACATGGAACTTATTTGTATGTGACTAGTTAGGAATTTACACAGGTCTGTCTTGTAAACTGGATTATGTCCAAATGACATGTATTACCTGTATAAAAATAAATTTTACCTACCTACCTTTTACCTACCATGCTAGCACGCTATGCCTGTTGAAGAGTTCAGTTGCAAGCTTACCAATTTCCAAGTGCATACTGAAAGAACCCAGACAATATAGTTACGAGGTCTGCACAGGAATGCTAGTGTAATCCATGGGTACCCAGAGTCATTGTTATTTGTGTCATACATGATGGGGGGGGTGGGGGTTAATGAGAACTGTATTTAGGAAAGATATATTACTCAATGCACACATCAAAATAAAAATGCGCATTACATATTGATGTGTGTTATCTTTCGACTATAAATGTCCCAATGTCCTTCATAAACTCCTGAGATTTCAATAAGTTGAAGTTAGCCTTACACATTTTGTTTTAATTTATTTATTTATTTTAGTTACTAATGGCCTATGAGAGCCATTGACTAGGAGGTAGGTAGATGAAGTCCATAAACTAAAGTGATATAGAAACATAGAAACACAGAAACATAGACTTTGACGGCAGATAAGGACCACTTGGCCCACCCAGTCTGCCCATTTCCCTACCTACTGGTTAAGCTGCCGATTCTAGTTAACCAACAGCCTACTTCCTGCAACCCCCAACTATAATTGCCTTGTGTCTGTCCCATGCATGTTTGAATTACCCCACTGTTTTAGACCCAACGACCTCCTCAGGAAGGCTGTTCCATGGATCCACCACTCTCTCCGTGAAAAAATTTTCACATTACCCCTGAGCCATCCCCTCTATCTTTAAATTGCTCCCTTGTTCTTACACATCTCTTTTCTGAAAGATGCTACCCTCCTGGACTTTGTTGATTCCCTTGAGGTACTTGAACATTTCTATCATGTCCCCCCGTCCCTCCTTTCATCAAGAGTATACAGATTAAGCTCACTCAGTCTCTCTTCATATGGCTTCTGCTGCAGACCCTGCACCATTTTAGTTGCCCTCCTTTGGACTGCTTCCATCCTGTCTATGTCCTTGCATAGATGATGTCTCTAAAACTGCATGCAGTACTCCAGATGGGGTCTCACCAACTGTCTGTACAGAGGGATAACAACTTCCCTTTTTGTACTTGTGATGCCCCTTCCTATGCATCCCAGTATCCCCCTGGCTCTCCTTACCGACTTTTCACATTGCTTACCCACCTTTAGGTCATCTGATATGACTACCTCCAGGTCCCTTTTCATTTTTGCTGTTGTTAGTACCTCCCCTGCTATTGTGTGCTCTTCTCCTGGGTTTTTGTTTCCCAGGTGCATTACTTTGCACTTCTTTGTATTGAATCTAAGTTGCCACATGTCTGACCATTCCTCCAACCTTGCCAAGTCCCTTCTCATCTTTTCTACCCCTTGTGTATCAACTCTGTTACAGATCTTTGTGTCATCTGCAAAGAGGCATACCTTTCCTCCAGACCCTCTGCAATGTCACCTATAAAAGATGTTAAAGAGGACTGGACCCAGTACTGAGCCCTGAGGTACTCCACTAGTAACCCCCCTTTCTTCAAAATGTGTTCCATTCACTATTACCTTCTGTGTCCTGTTGTGCAGCCAGTTTGCTACCCAGGCTACCACCCTGTTGCTCAGCTATCTAGGGAAAACAAAAACAATATAGATAGTAATGCATCTAATTAATAAGCCAAAGCAGACTTCAGCCTACAAACAGGGAGAGAGAAGGAGTGTGAGTGTGTGTGTGTGTGTGTGTGTGTTTATTATGAGACAGTGATTGAGAGAATGAGTGGCTGATATAAACCTAGGTGAAGGAAATTGTGGTAGATTAATATGTTTATTGTTAAAGGCTGCCATCACACTTTTAGGCAGTAACATATTAACCTGTGTTAAACAGGAAACTATGGAGGAAGGCGCTCAGAAATCCTTTACTGAGACCACTGCTGGATTTGATGGGGCATGATAGCAGAAATGTTTTGGAGGGCCAGAAACAAAAGCGGCCATTCATCTGACAGAGACCTGTGCATATTTTCCCTGACCTCTGTTTTGAAAGGTGGCGAGATGCACGCAAGTTTCAATAGAGTCTGTGCACATCTCTACCATTGAGTGCACACCATCTAATGATGCTCTCTGCTAGCACTAAAATAATGTATGGAGGGAAGATTTACAAGTTCTCTGAGCCATCAGAGACCACCTAAGTAACAGATAAAATACAAAGAGAATTCTGTGACCTTCCCAAGTGTTTATCATCTATAACATCAACATCAGTATTTTTTGAGACAGAATACAAGGAAATATAACCAACATGTTTAGCAATTTGTCTGGGTTCCTGTTTTAAAAAGTAGGCATTGCATGTGAGACTGATGGCCTATTTTGTGCAGTCGTGCTGTTACTCTACAGTTTCATATATACAGTCTCACTTGAAGCATTGCCATAAATTTGACTGCAACACAGGAATTACCATTATTTACCTTGATACAACTTTCAGCTGCACTCTTCATAGAATCATAGAATCCTGCCTGCAGAAAAATACCATCTGGCCCATCTAGTTTGCCTGAAAGAGATATCCCCCCCACTCCTGCATTGTTTACCTCCCAATCCCCTGCCCTCCCTCACCTCCCCAGTCAAGTCCCATGTAGATACCCCATGCTCTCTTGAATTATTTCACCATATCTACTTCCAAAGCTCATTCTGACAACCTGTTACATGGACCCGAAACCCTCTGTGAGAAGTAACATCCCCTTATGACCCCACAAAATCTGCTCCCTTCCAGCTCGAGTGAATGGGCCCTGGTGGCTTTGTTCTTATTTATTTTAAGATACTATTCCCCTTTTACCTTAGTTATTCCCTTCATGTGTTTGAAGGTCTCAACCATGTCTCCCCTCTCTCTTCTAACCTTCAGTGAATACAGACCTAGCTCCTCTAGACTCTCCCCATATGGCCTTCCTTGTATCCTCTGGACCATTCTGGTCACCGTCCTTTGGACTCTATCCTGTCTGTCCTTGTCACCTTGCAAGTGGGACCTTCAGAACTGAACTCCATATTCCAGCCATGGTCTTACCAGTGTTCTGTACAGTGGCATGATTACCTCCTTCCTCCTACTTGTAAAGCCCCTCCCAACACATCTTTTAATTGTCTTTTAATTTATTTCATTTTTGCCCTCAGGTATTTTGCGTGTTTTAACAAACATGGTCAAAAGACATTTTTAACAGTTTCACATACATCATGCAAAATTTTGCAGCAGGAAAATAAATAATTCACTAAAAGATGTGTATTCAAAGAAGAGATCAGTGAGCTTCTCCATACTGTAAGGAATTGATTGGGTCATATAAATGTTCTATCCTGACAAATCTGTGCAGTTGTAGGTAATCGAATTTAAACTGACTCCAGCACTTATCCTTCACTGCAGGTCATCAAAAAGAAAATCCATTATCTGTAAATAAGGTCTCTCATTCTACCATTTCTGGCCAGTCATGTAAATAACTTAAATGCACCACATAAAACCAATAATTGATTGTTTGTAATCATGTGCTATCATCTGATCATTCTAGGTTCATGGTCAAATAAATGCATTATTAAAAGCTCCAGTTGTCTATTGACTAGTTAGATTTCTACAGGGTGATATACGGCCAGCAGATGGTACTTGCAGCTTTGACCAAGGTGCTGAAGATTCATAGCCAATTGCTGTTGCCTTGGTATGTCCTAAATTAATTAAGTAACAAAAAGAGCCAGTCTTTAGACTAAAATGTTGATTTGCATAGTTTGCCAGTCAAGTGTGACTTTCTAGATGTACAGATCACTTTATTTTTGCATTCTTCAATGTATTTCCCAGTTCAGTTAAATAAATCCACCTATGACAGTGGAAGTAGCTAACGTTTTAAAAGTTGATTTTATGTATACTTTAAAAAAAACATAAAGCTTTATTGAGTGCTGTAAAGCAAAGTAAAAACAAGAAGATCCACTGGTGCTCAGCACCCAGTTGAATCAGGACTTCCTATGCCTGGAACAATGGTTACTAGCAAATAGTCTGGTACTAAATGTCAAAAAGACCAACGCTGTCTTGTTTGGTCCTACTCATCTTGGTACTGATAGAAGCCACCTGCTCCCTATCACTACATCAGTGGGGAGTAAGACCGAGGTAGTGCATTCGGTAAAATACCTTGGGGTAATGCTCAACCGAGGCCTCACATACAAGGCCCAGGTGGACCAAATAACTCACGCTATCCACCAGAAACAGGGTCTCCTAATTTGTCTAAACAAACAACTCACCCCTGACTTTAGACTTGCAATTGCAAAAGGTATCCTACTACTTACACTTACTTATGCCACCCCCATCCTCCAGTCCATAGGAAAAACTGAAGGACATAGGCTGGAGCTGCTGCACTACAAAATAGGATGTTTCACTGCAATTTCCCCTCCTAGAACACACCACTGTGATGTGTTGGCCTCCTTAAACTGGCCTTCACTGCCTAGTAGGCTCCAGTTCCCAGTAGTAACTGTAGCATACAAATTAATCAATGGATCAGCTCCCCCAAACCTTGAAGGCCTCATCGTCCCCAAGCACTCCTGCAGAACACTCCACACTTCTGGGAAGACATTACTCAAGGTACCCAGAACAAGGACTACACTTGGAAGGAAATCCTTTGTGCATTCAGCCTGTAAACTCTGGAATACCCTACCAGATGACATACTGTACACTCATCTGGTTCCTTAGTCACTTTTTGCAAGGGTCTAAAAACACACCTCTATGTGCAGCATCAATGTACCTGCTAGTTGTTACATGTAGTTCTAGCACTTGCTCCCTAACCCTCTACTGTACTCAATTTCCCCAAATGTTTAGTCTAGCCCTACCCTATGAAGTTGCCCAGCCCTGCTTGTCTCCACTGTATGAATGTAATCTGCTATAAATAGGCTTGTGAGGATTCGATATTTACTTTTTTACAAAATTGACTGAAAATACTGATTTGGATTTTTATTGTTTTTCCCCAATTTTTATCAACCATAATTATGAAATAGGGTGCGTAAACCCATATTTTGTTGAAAACTTTGATTTTATTTCATAGAAGATCTTTGATTTAAAAGAAAAAAACTGTCATCTATTTAACAAATAAGTGGCACAATAGTGATGCATCACATAAATACACAAATATACAAATTCATTAACATACTGAGCAGAATATTTAGTTACTTAAGTTCTTTGACATCTTTTATATCTTGAGCGCCAAAATATTCAAAAGCCGAAGTAATGTCCTTGTTATGGTACAACATGTTAAGCTGCCCTAGTCTTTCTTCTGACAGGCGCAATCGGCACTTGTCTTGTACCTTCCTGAACAAACTGAAGGATCTCTCCACACATACAGAGATGACAGGCACTGCCAATACCCGCAGTGCTACTGAGCTAAGTGTTTGCAACTGTTGAGTTTGACTCGCCCAATATTCAGTTGCTGGTATATTTTCATCAGCAGGTGGTTCAAACAGCATGTGTTGCTAAAAATTGTCTTTGAAATCATCAGGAAGGGGTCAAAGAGCTGACAGCTTGAGAAAAGGGAGCCAGTACCATGCAGTCCATCAGGGACATTTCTTTCAATAGTGGCAAAAAACATTTGGTGGAATTGTGAGGCAAAGGTGTTAAGAGCCACCGAGAGTGCAGTCCGTTTTGAGCCGATGGATTTCAGATCAACTTGTTTGATAGCACTTTTAGCATCGGATGCAATTTTGAGATCACAGCCTATTAACTTCTCAACATGGTGTGTGGGTGGCTCGCTGGTTTCTAACTTCAGGTGAACCTCATGTATTCGGCCCTAGAAAATGGTGACAAAGTTTAGTTTGCAGTGAAGTTCTCGTTGTATGCTGTCATCAGCAACCATTCCTCTCAGTTTGCTTGCTTTCTTAGAGGAGATGGTGGCTTCTTCATTAATCAAAAAATTAGTTACACTGTCCCAATGAGCATGTATAAAAGTTGCAGCTTCTAGCCATGAGAACCAGCAAGTCGGCACAACTTTGGGAGGGACACGTAAACTGGATTGGCAGACTTGGTTACTAGTGCAAACTTTGAAAAAATCTCTTCTTTGTTTATTAGCATGTTTAAACATTGTTGGAAAGTGTATGACAAAGTCATTGACATCAGAGAAATTAGGAGTTTTTAATGCGTGATCTACTGCCACATGTAAAAGGTGTGCAATGCATGGGATATGCAAAAGGTGTGGGTATGCTTCCTTCAAGTCCTTTACAAGGCACTGCATATACATAGCTGAATCACAGCTAATAGAAATGCATTTTTCCCAATTTTGACCAAACTTTAACATCACATCATGGAGCAGATTTGAAGTTTATTCCAGCATTACATTGAATGAACACTGATGGTTTCAGTAACATGCTCTCTATTTTTTGGTTGCCTCACTGTAGAACACAGCAATTATGTTCACAGCCAGTAGTCCAGCAAGCTCTGGTGTCTCGTCTGTCACCATTGAAAATCTCTGGCCCTGGAACATTTCTTTTAGTGCAGCCTTATGATTGGAGAACATCTCGGGGAAATATTTATAATCTGACTGTTTGCGTTCAGGACAGGTTCTAGCAGCATGAGTATATTTTCTCAATAAAGCAAACACAAAACTTTCACCATGAACTGCATTCATCGGTATCCCTTCAAAACAGAGCGCTCTTACCAAGTCATTTTGAAAGTCTGCTGCTTCATCACTCTTTTGTTTCATTCGCCCCAAGCAAGCTTCAATAGATGCCTGGCTGGCCTATTCTTGCATCTACTTAAGTTTCTGATGTGTTTTACTGCCCAAGTGCTCACTGATTCTGTTAGCCTGTCCAATGACTTCAGTCTTGCATACTTTGCAATACAGTGTTTTAATGTTCTCCCCAAGACCTGATTTTTTAACGGTTTTAAACTCCAACTCTGGATACTAGCTGCAATATTCATCAGCGGTCTTTCTTCTGTGACCTGTTGTGCTGACAGAGGTCTCAGAGAGTAACTGAAAGCCTTGGCCATGAAAATTAAATGTCTCAGTTAATTACAATAGCAACTGAAACCAACACATCTAATGGCAAGACAAGCAGTGCTCTAAAGTGTCTGCTACAAGAATTAATTGAGCAATTAACACTTATGGACCTGCAGATGATTATTTATTTATTTATTTATTTTTTGACCAGGTAAGTGCACTAGACAAATCCCGCCTATTTTCAGGCACGACCCTGGGAAGGGGGATACAGTTGAATGCCAACTGACCTTGAACCAGATTAAGCTGTTGGTGGTATTTTTTTTTTTTAGTGAATGAGGGAAATTTGGTCAGGACACCAGGGAAATTCCTCTACTGCGTGGCGGGCAGTAGGGGGCTAGCGATTGTCTGAGTCATTTTGGCTCAGCTCTGTTGAGGGATGGACGTCCCGGAGCGTGAAGAGTCCGCTCCTTCTCAGGATGGCTACAGGGTGACTGAAATGGCAGTTGTGCTTGGAATTGTGGAGGAAGCAGCAACTACACATGCAGAAATACCGGCAGTTGACCGGGAAATGCAGACTGAAGTGAAAACCCCCGTGGTTGTGGCTTTTAATGATCAGTGTTTACAAGAAATGGCACAAACGGACTTACCAGTACCCTCGGAGATTGGAGACCGGGCGGCAAGTTTACTGGTTTCTCTGGCGCCGGAGCTGGTTTCAGCTCCCTCAGTGCCTGCAGAACGGAATTCGCTGAGAAAGGAGCGCACGGATCTCGCGGCTTCACCCCAGGATAAAGGAACGAAGGAGGGTTTTATGAAGAAAGATGTTGACCGAGGGATGATGGCTGGTAGTAAGGGAAAAGCAGTTTTCCGGTGCCAGGAGCCTACACCTAGGAGTTCTTCAGAGGTTTTGTCGGACACCGCGTCTCCCGTTGCCATGGTTACTACTGTCAACTCTGCAATCCGGGCTACAGAGCCGGTTCATTCAGTGCTTTGCACACAGCAGAAACCCCTTTCAAAAAATACTGGGTTTGTTTTCCAACCTTCCTTCTCTGCTACTACTGCACAATTGCAACAGCCTGAGGTAAGCTGCATTTATCAAATGACTCCTCAGGATCAGGCTGGGGTGTCGGAGTTCACTTTTTCAAAGAAAATACCTAGTCATCTTGATTCTGTGGGGATTGACGGGAAAGACAAAAGAGTGGCTGTTTTGTCGGCAAAAAGACATTTGGTGCCCTTGATAGAGACTCCAGTTGTAAATGGGACACTGACTAAGGTCTCTGAGCCTTCTGGTCGGCAGGACAGTATTATGGTTAACCAGTTATCTGGTGAAAATTGGACCCCTCAAACTGTACTACGAGAGGCTGGTTGGTCCTTTAATGATGGTTCTTGGCGTCCTTCTCCTGACTGGGACCCAAAGTTAAATTTTTCTCAAAATGGCCTTCATGGCAGCCTAATGTCTCTGGTTTACCCCTGACACCAGCAAATTTGGAACATGGAGGTGACAAACATGACTCCCTTAGAATCTGTTCCAACGTCAGAGGTTTTAATTGATTTACTTACTGAACAACCTCATGCAGATGAAAAACCTGTGGACTCTAGTAAACCTTTATTGTCTGACTTGTTTTCTAAAATAAAAAAGGAAGCAGCTCCCAGGCGTAATGCTGTTAGATTAAGGTATAAGGGTGGACTGGAAAATAGGCCAGACAGGCATTATGTGGGGAAGTATTTGTTGAAAAACTCATTGCATTTTACCCCACGTGAAGTGTTTGCTTTTATCAATATATCTGGTGAGGATAATTTTGATATCAGCTTTCGCTCAGCTTAAGCATTGGATTTATTCTGGGAACATTACAATCAGGTCACGTTTTCACCATTATGGACCCCATTTTTGGTGATTCCCCTGACTAAACCTTTGGTTAAATTCATTACCATTATGTTTAGGAATGAAGGTGTGCACATTGATGACATTGTGTATTGGTTGTCCCAGAAATGTGATGTTTTGAGTTCTCCAGAGGCCATTTTAGATGACCAGCAGTTTTGGATGGGGGGGGGTGGAAGTTTAAAGTTAAACTCCGGCAATCAGATTACTACTTTGTTCATAAACTAAATCGGAAAGTCTTTTTTGCTAGAAGGAATATTGATTCTTTTGACACCTCCCTTTTGGAGGACAATAATGAGGAAAATGTTGACACAAATGTGGCCACATCTTGAAAAGGTATGGATACTTTTAGGGAAGAATTGCACAATAATAGAGACAAATGGAGGAAGAAATCCAGCTTCATTCCACTGATGAATACCACAGTGGGGACATTGTTGTAGTCCTGTGAGGAGGACATCGAGCTACTGTTGAAGGATCCACCAAAGCCAAAATTTTGGAACTGCATTGGAAGAAAGGGAAGCCATAAAATAGCTAAGAAGTAACCACACCATCACTATCAAACCCGTGGACAAGGGCGTTGCTGTGGTAATGATGGACAAAGATAAGTATCTTAATGCTATGACTTCCCTGTTAGACAATGTGGAGTTTTACAAGAAACTGTCTTGTACTCCAACTGTTAAATTTAAACAGGATGTTGCCGTACAGTATATCTGTATGAAAATGTTAATCAGGAACTCATCTCACAGGAGATTTCTGACTTCCTCCCTGTAGATTTTCTGGTTAGACCTGTCATTTGTGGATTGCCAAAAATCCATAAAGATTTTTACAACCCCCCCCCCATGAGACCCATTGTCTCAGGCAACAATACCATCTCTGAACCCCTTGTCCAATATGTTGATACTTTTATTAAAAGTGTTGCACAGGAGTCTAGGTCCTATCTTCAAGACACCATGCGGTTTCTAGAATTTCTCCAGGAGATGGCAGCAGAGGAACAGTGGATATTGGTCATGTTGGATATCCAATCAATGTATACCAACATTCTTCATAAGGATGGCCTGGGTGATTTGAAGGAAACACTCAGTGACAATACTACATTTACCCCGATTTCATAGAATTCTTAGTGAGCTTAACTGAAATTGTTCTAATAAAAAAATGTATTTCTGTTTGACCAGGAGGCATATCATCAGATCAAGGGGAAAGCTATTGGAGCCACCATGGCCCCTAATTATGCCACCACATATCTTTCACAGTGGGAAAAATCAGTAATATATGATACTGAGAGGAATCAGTATTATGACTCCCTTGTGTTTTATAAAAGATACCTGGATGACATTTTTATAATTTGGCAGGGTACTCAGGAAGAACCTTTTGGTTTTGTTCAATATTTAGAAACAATGGGCCTGATTCTAGTACACATACTCCTGGCATAACAGCAGTTGCACCAAGTAGAATGGCGCAAGTAGCAACTTACTCCAGCAGTTGCGACTTGTGTGATTCTACAAAGTGGCTTGCACATGTCGCAGGCCCCTTGTGCCGAACAGCAGTTACGCCGGCAGTTGTGCCATAAACCCCCTGTGAGATGGCGCTATGGGGTTTATGGCAGCAGTTGCACCCCATTCCAGAAGATCAGCAACAAGGACCCCAATGTCGGGATTCTACAAGAACCCCCAGAGGAGAACCGGCATCGTAAGTTACACTTGCAATTAGCTGGTGTAACTTACCTATGTTCTCTGAGGGTTCTGTAGAACCTGGTCCATGTGCCCCCCCATGCACTGACTACCCCCGTTGTTGCCCCCACTGGGCACCACACAGAGCCAGCTCTAGACTTGGGGGCATGATCTCATCCCATCCCCCTATTGTACATGCCCCCATACAGTAACTGCTCCACAGGGCTTCCCACCCCCTGCCCCGACTCCCTGTGTAACACTTGCCCTGCAGGGCTGCCCACACCACCAGCCCCCTGAATCCTTCATTGTAAAATGCCCTGCAGGGTAGCACTGTCATCACCCCACCCATGACCCGACCCCCGAGTCACTGGCCACAAATGTGGAAAAAATCTTGATAAGCCCTGGTAGTCTTGTGGCCCCTCACCCCCTCACCCAGCTGTGCCAGCCCACCCAGCACCCCCCACCTATCCCCAGCCAGCAAATGGCACAGTCCACCTCTCATCAAAACGGCCAGCCGCCGGCTGAGTTCAGTATGAGTGTGTACTGTAAAGACACGCTCAGAAATTAATATCTGAACACATCTTTTCTGGCTGGCAACTTGGGGGTCAGGGCATGGGTGAGGGGATGACAGCATTGCCCTGTGGGGCATGTACCAATGGGGGGTTCAGGGGGCTGGGGTATGGGAAGCTCTGCAGGCTCTATTTTTGGCACTTCGAGGGGCTGGGGGTATGGGAAGCCCTGCAGGGCTCTAGTTGGCACTTCAGTAGGCTGGGAGAATGGGATACCCTGTGGGACAGTTAATGTTGGTTTCGGGGGCAGAGGGGTGGGCAACCCTGTGGGGTGCCTCTAGTGGCTAGCTGGGTGGGGGGCACTTATGAACTGTGTTGTGGCTTACGACATGCTCACCAGGTGCACCCACAGTTCGGCGTACCTGGCCGCATGTCACAGGACTTAGCTGCGGAGACCCTGCCCCTTCTAGAATAGGGTGCAGGGTCAAATTTGCAGTTGTGGGTGGTGCAAGTTGCATTCGGTGGCAGCTTGTGCCACCCTTCTAGAATAAGGCCCAATGAATGCAAATTTATGGTTCTCTGTTACTGCTAGTGTTACACAGGTGTCTTTTTTAGATGTAATGGTTACTAAAGATGGGGAGGGGGGTCTGACTACTGATCTATTCAGAAGACCTACTGATAGAAATGGAGTGCTTCACTTCTGAAATTGTCACCCTAAACATGTGGCCACAAATATACCAGTAGGACAACATATGAGGCTAAGCAAACTGCAGTTCTGAAGTGAGATAGCAAAGAAACTGTATTGAGTTAGCTGAAAGATTTTAAAAGAGGGGCTACAGTAAAAAAGTGTGGAATAAGCAAAGACAAGTGTAGATCTTAGGGTGTAGACAGGCATACTCACTGTACACATTTGTGTACAGTTTTGTTGAGTGCCTGTCACAAACCATAAGCCACTCTGTTAATATTATCATTCTAATTTGTAGTATTTGGGTTAGTGTAGGCCACTGAGGAGGGGTCTGATACATGTCTAACCTCTTTAGAGAGTAGAGGAATCATCTGACAACAATCTGACTTGTTTGGAAGGGGGTGCCATTTGGAAGGGATGTGTACATATTTTAATTGGGGGGGTGTAACTGTTGGAGATTGTGTACAAAACGGAAATTTCTGGCTACACTCGGAGTGTCAAGAGAGAATCTTTTGGTGTCAAAAATTAAAAGAAAGACAATAATAATAAAACTGGATATGCAGATTGTAATTTTCTCACTGTTTTTAACACACAGGCAAGAGAAATAGAACATATTGTTAAAAGAAATTGGCATATTCTAACCCTGGAACCAAGTTTGGAAAAGCTGGTTGAAAATGGATCTCACTTCTCCCACCAAATGGCAAGGAATTTGAAGGACATGTTGATCCACAGTTGGAGTGGAACATCAACATTGGAAAAAGAGTCACATCTTCCAACAGGAACTTTTAAAAGTGGAAATTGCAGTGCATGTAACTACATCAGGGTTGGAAAGAATATTACCTTGACTCACTCTAGAGGGACTGTATGGTCCAATGGATTTATTTCATGTAGTACTGAAGCTATTGTTTATATAGCTATATGCAAATATCAATGTTTTTATATTGGGGAAACAATATGGAAATTTAAAAACTGAATATTAGAGCATCTGAGACACATTAGGTTAGGCTCACCTGAAAATGCATGAGCAAATCATAGCCAGCTGAAAGGAAACCAATAAGTTTTTAACTTTTTTGGTTTAGAAAAGGTCAGTGAAGATAGGAGAGGGGGAGACCTGAATAACAAACTAATGTGCAGAGAAAGATACTGGCAATTAAAGTTTTGAGCTAGAAACTTCCCAGGGTTGAACAGACATTTCCAATTGGCACCTTATTTCAAAAGAAAGTAATTTAAATCAGTATTAGATAGTGGTAATAAAGATAGTTGATTAACTTGTAATATTACTATGTGGCCAGTTATGGGACCTCTTTTAAGGGGTTCCTATTTAAGATGTATTGGGCCAGATATTCAAAGCTTTGCCCTGGGTCGAGATTAGTACGGCCCGGCATGCAAACATAGCCCAGAGCAAAATGCAAGCCATATTCAAAAGGAATAGCACTATCTAGGCTGTAAGGCTGTAAATGAAAGGTAGTGGAACACAAAACTGTCTCCATTTATTCCAATTGTAGAAATGAATGGAAAAGTGTGACTCTCTCTAAGATTTGAAGCCAGGATCTCAGCAATCCATGCTTTAGCTCTTAACCAACTGAGCTATGAGAGTTCAGCCAATTAAGGCCCCTGAGTTTTCCCATGTGACTCACACATACATTCCTTTCTGATGTTGCAATAAGCAACCAGGAAGTCTTTTTACAAACTCATATAACTCCTCCTCCTCAATCTCTCCCAAGTGCAGTATATGCCACTGAAAGGCAAATTTAGAAATCCAATTGTAGAAATGAAAGGCAAAGTGTGACTCTCACTGAGATTTGAACCCAGGACATCAGCAATCCATGCTTTAGCTCTTAACCAACTGAGCTATGAGAGTTCAGCCCATTAAGACCCCTGAGTTTTCCCATGTGAATCACACATACATTCCTTTCTGGTGTTGCAATAAGCCTGCAGGTCCAAATGGAAATTGAAAAGCTGAAACATGATGATCCCTACACCGCCCAGATATGGACAACTGAGCAAACCAGTGCTTGCTATTGTTTTTCATTAGTTCACTTTCTGTGACCTTCCCAAGTGTTTGTTTAACATCAATAACATTAACTTGAGTATTTACTGAGACAGAATACAAGAAAATAAAACCCACAAGTTTAGCAGTTTATCTGGGTTCCCATTTTCAAAAGCAGGCATTGCATATCAGAGACTGATGGCCAGTTTTGTGCAGTCATGCTATTACTCTACAATTCTACATGTACAGTCTCATTTGAAGCATTGCCATAAATAGGACTGTAACACAGGTATTACCATTATTTATCTTGATACTGCAATCAGATCCTCTCATCCTTTCATTTCTTGCTTTTTTGCCCTCAGGTGTTTTGCATGTTTTAACAAACATGATCAAAAGAAACTTTTAACACTTTCACATACATCATGCAAAAATTTGCTGCAGAACAATACATAATTCATTAAAAGATGTGCTTTCAAACAAAATCTGTTTTCTTCAGCATATAAAAAAGAGGAACATTTGAGCAAGGAATGTATTCTTCAGTGCATTGCATTTACTGCATTTACAACTTTGTTTAAAGGTCCTATACATGTCAGATATAATATTGAAGAAAATGTTATGTCTGATGAAGAAATTCCTGATGTTCTCATACAGCGAACACCGGGGAGCACTCCTCTCACCAAACTGGGCACCTGGGATTTTGAGTGCCCAGAAAGTGTATTTTTGTCCATAATCTTAATAAACAAACATAAGAATCTAGCTAAATGGTTTCCATTTAGCTATGTTCTGATTTTTGCTTTTAAAAATCCCAGCACTTTTATGCATTTTCCACATTTCTCAGTTTGTAGAAAAAATGAACAAGATGGCGGTTGGCAAGGCACAAAAAATGCTTGGTGCCCTGCCAATTCAGTGATACAAAAGCAAAAACCAGCATTTGCAGCATCACATTTTTACTTTTGCCGCAGAACGTTATCTGAAAACCCTTATTGCAAATGCACAGGTCAGAAAACACTACATTTAAAAGCCTAATAACTCAGGAACCCTTTAATATTTTTTCACCAAACCTGTGAAAGACACTACCTTGGGACATGCCACATGTTCCCTGGAAGTTAGAGGGGAAAAAATCTATTCCATGTGGGCTGTAGGTGAGAGCAAAAAAAAAAAAAACATGTTAAGTATAGGAAAAAAGTTAGATTTTTACAAAAAATGACACATGCAGATCTCAAAAACCACACATGTTGCCATCATGAACATTTCCACACATCGAGACCTCACCTCTTAGACAGCACATAAAAAACATCAGCTCATTTTGTTAATGGGAGCCAAAGATATTAATGTGCAAAGTTAGGGGTTAAGCATTAAACAAACTACCCAACCCTAGCATCTTTATAATATATTCTTAAAAAAAAAACTGTGTTAATGCACAATTTAGGGTTAAGAGTAAAGTGACAAAAGTAGGGAAATATGGTTTTAGTTTTTCCTACCCTACCCCCCCAACTCACACCTGAAGCAAATCAGGGGTGGAGTCTTCCTTGAGGTTGTCAACCCAAAAGCTCACCCCATATCAGTAGCAAGAAAGCTCACGTGATGGACTTTAGTGTGTATGTTTCAGGAGTGTATACAATGAGGTGAATGTTAGGGTTGACAGTCCCAAGGAAGACTTCATCCCTGATTTGCTTCAGGTGTGTGTGTTGGGGGGAGAGGGGAGCATTAGAATTAACCTAAAACCACATTTTCCTAGTTTTGTTGCTTTAGTCTTAACCCTAAATGATGCATTAACATAAATTTTTGCAAAGAACACATACAGTATATATAGATTATATAAAGATACATATATTCTTTGCAAAAAACTGTGCTAATGCAACAGTTAGGGTTCAGGCTAAAGCAGCAAAAGTAGGGAAATGTGGCTTTAGGGTTTCCAATCCTAAAACCCCAACCCCCACCCCTAAAGCAAATCAGGGGCGGACTCTTCCTAGGGGTTGTCAACAATAAAGCACACCCCATTCTATACACTCCAGAAACATACACACCTAAAGGGGTGAGCTTTAGGGTTGACAACCCCTAGGAAGAGTCCACCCTGATTTGCTTTAGGGGTGAGTTTAGGGGTTTTAGTCTGAACAATAAATGTTGCATTGACACAGTTTCTTTGCAAATAATTTCCTTACTTTTTGAGCTAGTATAATTGTATTCTTATGTGCCTGTGGGAGCACAGTGCCCCATGCACCCTGCGCTCCAATGCATGCATAATTCTCCAGATAAAGTAATCATATGCATAATTATGTGGAAGCACAGAGCCTATGGGCCTTGCACTTCCATCTGTAGGACAACACCAACCAAATTGTCAACATAACCTTTTTATTACCCCACATCATGAATTTGGTACTAACAATTGTCAAATTCCAGCTGAAACATCATTTCACACCACTGCAGTATCATTCCACACCACAGGTACAAAAAGAAATGTTGGCCAAAATTTCAAAAATGACAGCTGTCACATTCATGAGATGATGTAAAGAAATGGCTGTGTTGAAAATGTGGGGTGAAAATATTGAAAATGATGGAAGTTATGAGCAAGTGTAGTGAAACATCAACAGATGCTCACAACTTTGCCATTTTAACATATTTTGATCCCAAATTTTGAATATACGCTTCTTATGACCCCACCTCATGAAAAAGTATAGTGAACATTTTGAAATCCTGCCTGAAAGGTGATTTTGCCAACTGACAATGAAATCATCTTTCAATCAGGATTTACAAAATGTCACAAATATTGTTCATGGGGGGGGTCATCTAAAAATCGTATATTGGTCTCTGTAGACAGTTGAGATTGTAGTATTTGAATATAGCTAGGATTATGTTTACAATATACACTCTATATGACATTGTAATGTAACAGGACCCTAGCATATAACATTTGCTCAAACAATGTATATGTGAATGTTCATGTCAAATGTTTGAACTAAGTGATATGTTAACGCGTCCTACAAATGAATAAAATATATTCAATTTGAAAAAAAAAAGGTATATGGAAAATTTGGTGTGAAAATCTTTAAAAATGACAAAGTTATGCACAAAAGTTCAAAACCTTATTGAAATACACTGAACAGCATTTACCTTATTTTCATATAGTAGTCGACATTTCCACCAGCAATACATGTCTTCAATCAGAGAGTGGATCTTCACTCTGGAACTTGTTCAGGTGAGTGAGTGTATGTGCGAAAATCTGGGGATGCGAGGTGGTGGTTGCCCAGTGGGAGGTCAGGGTGTGGGGTTCCATCAATTATGGACTTTTTTACAGATAAAAAAGACATTAGGGGACTGTTTTCTTTTTTTCAGTGTCCAATGGCCATCGGAGTGGGAGGGTGGGTGCCACTAGACACCAGGGCAACCAGAATAATCAAGGGGGACAGTGTTGGAGTGTGGGGTTGCCACTAGACTCCAGGGATAAGGTGGACATTGGGGGGGTGCCATTAGATACCAGGGAGAAAAATAAAATATAATATTAAAAAAAATACAGGGAGGGCAATCAGAGGGTGGGGGTGCCACTAGACACCAGGGAAATATAATGTTATTACAGGGATAGCGACTGGAAATATAAAATGATTTTCCCCTCATGAAAAGGAATCTTTTTTCATGAATCGTGTTACAAAAAAAGAATCTTTTTTCATATCATGAGTCATGAAAAAAGATTTATCATGTTTAAAAAAAAATTTCCAGGGCATTTCTGTAAGAGTTAAGTGCAGAACCCAGCTAAGGGAAAATCACAGCTGGCCTCATGCCCACTGCCCTTGCTACACTGTTACTACTGCCCTCTAACAGCAGATGTGCCCGTCACTCAGAAGAAACTCCTTACCGGGTCCCTCTTTGTAAAACCTCCATGGGTCAAAGAACCTTTAGGTACCGGGCCCTCCTCTGGCTGAATTCACTTCCCAAATCGATCCTCACAGAACCTAAACTGGGCTTGTTCAAATCCCTCCTCCATAACCACATCTCATAGGTTTCAGCCTGTGACTGCACCTGACCCCCCTTCCCACAACCTTTGCTGCACTATGACAATGGGCCCTCTTGGTCCTGCCGGTAGTGTACTTGTCGCTGGCCTCTGTGTTTTAGTGAGGCCGCTGTCTAGCTGCCACACACTGGCCTGCACTGTATAGCACCTCCCTTTGTGTGGCACCACTGTAACTATTGTACATTGTTAGTTCCTCTTGCACCAATATTTTGTTTTGCACCTGACTACTGTAAATATCCTGAACCACATTTCCTGTATGGACTATACTCTGTATCTATTGTACAGTGTGATATTTTCTCACACCATTGTTTATACCTTATAATGTCTAACAATGTCTTACTATTGTATTCTATGATGTGGAGCCTTTGTAAAGGAGTCTCTGACTCAAAGGTATTAATTTCTGATATGTTTCAATAAATAAATAAAATAAATAAGGAGGTTACAATAAGCAGGCTACATGTGTTGGTCATTCTCCACAATGTCCTTTTTGTGGTTTTCCAAATCTGAATTTTTAAGGAAAAAAAATAAGATAGTGGCAAATGAGAAAAAAAGTTTATTGCCCTCATTAAAAGGATTCCCCATATGAAAACTTCATACAGCTATTTTTTAGGCTGACTGAGCATCCTCAGAACCTGACATTTTAAAATTTAGTAATTTTTGAATAAATTAATGTTTTTTTCACCTGTCCAGCAGAAGAAATTCGTCCAATGCAAACCCTTTCTACCCTGAACAATTCAGATCAAAATTCCAAACTGTCTGGCACTATGCGATGGCAAACAAAACAGTAAAAATCAGCAATTTCTTTGTGTTTTTCCACTAGCTGCAACTGGAAATCTGCATATCTGACAGAAACAAAACTTGTCAAGTCAAGAGATCTACCCCCGAGATCGCGCATGCAAAATTTAGTGCAAATCCATTAAATGGTTGCTAAGTTAATAAAGTGCAAAATTTAGGTTTTAACATAGAACGCCCTGCTCAATCATTAATATAGTGGCACTGCTACACCACTGTCATATTGCTTGCCTCTTAGTTCCTCAGATACTCCTGTATAAAAGGCCATGCACCCATAAGGGCCTAACATACTGCAGCATGTCAACTGTATTATCTCTTCTCTTAAAAAACTGTACTTCATTTCTTAATTGTAAATTTTAGAGTAAATGTATTAAGAAAAGCAAAGACTTCCCTGAAAACCATTGTCACTGGGGAAACCACTCACCTTCTAATCTGGTGTGTGTATCTGGAGATACAGCCTTCAGGCTGTGACACCCTCAGGTCTTAATACTGCTATTACTACAATTTTTATTATAAGTATTTGATACTGCTATTAATTTGGTTATAGTAGCATCATTGCTGTTGTTAGTACAGCATGTATTTTTTATTCACTGCACAGTTATGGCTCCTTGCACTTGCTTTCAATAAGGTGATATCAGCATTATTATTATTATTATTAGAGTGGAGATAGTGGTAGAATTGCCATTACTATGACTAGTACAGCCTACTGGTAAGTAATTTTATTCACTGCACTGTTGTTGCTCCTTGTATTTGCTTTCAATGGGCCCTATGCACTATCAGGTGGGAATTATGAAACAAAGACATGTTTCCTGCTGCATAGCTCTTCATCTGTGGACAAGTGTGCACTGGCCATATTCATCAATGGCCACCACCTGTCTGTGGATCTGGCTCCCCGGTGCACAGGACTCCTTAGGGTGGCTGGGGTCAGAGTAGGGGACCCAGGTGGGCATTCAATCAGATGCCCATCTGGATCCCAAAGTGGACCCCTAGTGCAAGAAGACACAGGTCCAGGTGCGTGAATAGGCACTGCAGG